>CM069447.1:50218730-50525925 GCA_035610835.1 Ophiura sarsii | reverse complement strand
CCCGCTTCTTCTGTCCAACCTCTCTAACAGTTAGGTGGACACCAGCTGTTGCGTGAAGATTCGGCCTCTTTTCAAGGTGGTTGTGCTGCTCGGCTGTTAGTTGGGTGACTCTCTGTTTGAGTGCACCATTCTCTTTGTCCTTTTCAAGCATGAGACTTCGCACATCATCTACTTTTTGTTTCCACGATTGTTTTTGAGTCTGGTATTGGTTCCGTAACGCCATGAGTGCCTTGTCAGATGTGATGAGTTGCTTTGCCTTGTAATCAAGTTCATCTTTTTGAGTGGCAATCAATTGGTACAGGGTGTTGTCAGATTGACTTTGCTGGGTACATGCGGCCAGCTCCCTTTCAAGTGTTGACACTGTCTCAATTGCATCTGCCAATATGCTGTGCAATTCTGCATTCTTCTTAGTGATAAGTTCTTTGTCCATGACAGTAGATTGCAGCTTCATCTGTACATCATCAAACGCACTATTTAGTTTGCTGTACTCGTTCTGTGTTGTTGCCAATACTAGTTGATAAACATTGGCACTCCGTTGGTCTATCGATTGAGCCAACTCTGTTATATCTTGATGTAGTGTTTGAGTTTCTCTAAAGGTTTTGCAGACCTCCTGTACGCACACCTTGACCAACCCTGGGCTATACCTTTCAGAAGGTTTCACCCAGCAGGTGTCGCCGTCTGTCTCCACAATCTGGGCTGGCACCATCTTCACAAAGCAGCCAGCTTCTTTCTCCCATGTAATCAGTACAGTATTCCCAGGTGTCAAGTCCGCCTCCCCTAAACACAAATCTCTAACCATGGTCGGATGAGATTGCCATGCAACGACATCCACCCTGCCATTGCTATCTCCACCAGGTTGAATAATGTAGGAATTGTTACGCTCTTGACATGGCCCTGCTACTATTCCTCTGAATATTTCTCCTCTACATTGGTAAACTACTATCTCGCCTTTATCCAGTTCAACAACAAACTTCCTTTTCTTCACTTTCCCGGTGAAGTACTGTTTCTTCAGTCCACGCTTCCCTTTGACATTCATTCTAGTGTGATCTGTGGCCCTGGCTATCGATGATGAGTGTGTAGCATTTGTCCGTCAGCTATGGTATGTGAAGATTAGTTCACCTGTAAGATTAGATAATTAAAAATACAATTATAATTATTGAATAATTAGACAAAGACAGGTTGGCTTAACTAGGGTTTTTATATTGGGGGAGGAGGGTAAGAAAAGAAAGAAAACTGACAAAATTTAACGACGATTGAAATGCGTACGTACGTAGAGTGCACACATTCTTTTTAAAAATTGCATGTTGAGTGATGGCAGTTTTTATTCATTTTTGTGACTAGTAGTAGTATGGTGTTTTGTTCTATATAATTATGTAATTTGGGGTCCCTTCAATTTTGATCTGGACCCGCAAGTCTTTCCAATTTGAAACATGACGCGCCCAGGGATAGCACTGGATCCAAAATGTGAGAGGTCCCATGACATTTTCAGGACCCCGTAGGACTTCAAAAAACAAATTTAAGGGGTCCCCCAAGAAATTGAGGGGTCCTGATCCTGAAGCTTGGGTATTTAAAGAATTTACTTTTTGACGGGCAGTTTTAATAAATTTATATTGTGAGCAAAGGATGGATATGTAATTTACAGAATTTCTTAAGGTTTCCATTTCCACACATCGTCAAATTTAAGGGGTCCCTTCAATTTTGATCGGGACCCGCAAGTCTTTCAAATTTGAAACATGACGCGCCCAGGGATAGCACTGGATCCAAAATGTGAGAGGTCCCATGACATTTTTCAGGACCCCGTAGGACTTCAAAAAACAAATTTAAGGGGTCCCCCACTCCCCCAAGAAATTGAGGGGTCCTGATCCTGAAGCTTGGGTATTTAAAGAATTTACTTTTTGACGGGCAGTTTTAATAAATTTATATTGTGAGCAAAGGATGGATATGTAATTTACAGAATTTCTTAAGGTTTCCATTTCCACACATCGTCAAATTTAAGGGGTCCCTTCAATTTTGATCGGGACCCGCAAGTCTTTCAAATTTGAAACCTGACGCGTCACTATTAGAAAGTGAGAGGTCTAGGACGCGCAGACGCGTCAGAATGCGACCCCTGGACGCGCCACTACAAGAAAGTGAGAGGTCTAGGACGCGCAGACGCGTCATAATGCAACCCCTGCTTTGACCTAGCCAACAGTTAAAATCAAACTTAACACTCACATCATTTGTATTTATAAATTATTCATACACACGTATAAACCAAAAATGTTTTAGAGACTCTTCTCCTTCATGGTCAGGCAACTTTTTTTAAATTGGGGGGTATTTTCCCCATTTTCTATGTATTATAACTGCTGAATTCGGCAACCAATTTCAGATTTTGACAAAGTATTTTTTGGAAAAATGAATGTGTAATTTTTTCCCCCATATCTTTCATAATGTCACAATTCTGTCACAGACATTTCTTGAGACTTTTTAAAAAAAATGTTGATAACAATAATTAGTCTGATGGGTTGCCAAATTCAGCAGTTATGATACATAGAAAATGGGCAAAATACCAAAAAATAACAAATTGGTTGATTTGACACTGAATGACCCATCAGTTGCATGGGACCCTGGGGAATCGTACATGCCGTGATCAAAAAATATTTGTTTTGATTATTTATATAGTCACAAAAAATGAATAAAAACTGTTATCTCTCAACATGCAAATTGTCGATGACGTCACGGTTATCGGTGCCCAAATGTGCACCAGACCGTATGTGACTTCATCGACACCAGGAATTTTTTATCGCCGCATGTTGAGAGATGGCGGTTTTAATTCGTTTTTGTCAAAGTGTGGTGTTTTGTTCTATATTACATACATATTACAGAGCTTCTACATGTACAAGTACCAACAAATATTTAATTTTTGGGACACAAATTGACCATCATAGCGTGTCGCGATACCTATTTGGGTATGTGCTCCCTACAGTCCATATCGCTGATTTACTATAGCAGGAATAAGGCGGTATCACAATTCAAGTCAGTATTTTTTGGTGGAAATTTGCACTTTGAGACATTTAACGTTTAAAGGTAGATGACCCGATTTTCATCTTGATGTTTTCTATTTTACATGAAAGGTCATTCTTAAAATTGTTGCATTCCAAAGTTTGAGTTGCATAACTCCAATGGTTCTATTTTTCGAAGCGCAAGGTCAAAAGACATGTACGTGCCCTGCCCATTGAGTAGTACCACATGTATAAATCCATCTGTGAAATTGAAATCAACTCATTTATATAATCATGTATGTAATATGCTTTCATTGCATAGCTCTCTCACAGAGAGCTAGGATTCAGAGTTATAGATGGAGTGATTGGAACGAACACGTTGAACTTGAAGCAGTGTTTTGGGTACATTGTGTGAAGCGAGCAGAACCATGAGCATGAACATTTCGGGCGTGATCATCTTGTGTGCCCAATATGCGCATTCATTCAATTTGTAATCACACTATAGTTCAACAGTTCCAAATTGGTGAGAAATATTTGGTTTTATATCTATCCGCCTGAAAAAGTAATCAAAGCGCAAGCGTATGATTTTGGCATGCGCATGTGTAACACATACAATGACACTGCACCATGTGAGAGTTTTGCGTGTGACGCTCTTCTGAATTAATTCACTGCTGTAAACAGGTTTCACCAATTTGGAACTGACTGAACTATTATTAGGTCGGTTCTGAGTGACCTCACAAACCAAAGAGGTTTGATTTCAACGCCAACGGCAAACCGAAAAAAGTACCCGGATGACCGGGCCGACCTGTAGTTGGGAATGCAGTGCATCGGATATCACAAGACCGCATTCAACATGTTCAACCAGGCTTTGGATAAATGCAAGCACTCGGATCAATTATTTGTTTTGATAAATTATTAATAAATATACAGGTCTAGGTAGGCCCTTCCCATATTCAATAAATTTAAAAGTTTTAACAAACAGTGAAGAGTGAACTGAAACACCGGACAAGCGGACAATAATAAAATAAAAACAATCAATGAACACGTCATTCAAATCTGTAAGGCCTAAAAAAAGTGTTGTTTGTTTAATCTTTAACAGCTTCAGTGTCAAGCACTGCAAAGCAGTCCCTCATCATACAGAAAATAGTGCAGTATTTACAAAGATTGGCCTTACATGACGAAAAAAATAGTGTACATGTAGGTCGGTCGGGATTTATTTTTATAATGGCCTGCTTTGTTGGGGACTTATAATAGCCGAAAATGAAAGCAAACAGTCAAACAAACAACAACAACAAAAATTCCTCCCTCGAAATAATAACAAATATTTAGGGTCGGCGATGTATCCAGGGTCGGTCAGTTTAGGCCAATCAAACCTCTTTTTTTTAGGCCTAAGCCATGCATTTGATTAATAGTCATAGCCTATCAAAACAAAATATTGTTGATCACAGCGTTCACGATTACCCAGCGTCTCAAGCGACTGGTGTGCGTAACCGTGTCAATCGCAAGGCCGGGGCAAAGTAAAACCGGGAAGATGTGACGTACTTTATAAACAAATACCCTCCTAGGGCTAGGTAATTGACCAAAGGTTTATCCATATCGTGAATCAGAAGAAAATCTATTGATTATCCTTTTCTGTTGCATTGTGGGATTGAACAGGGACAAAATATGCCCCCTTTTCTATCTCACAAGTCACAACAATGCATCAGACAGAAGGATAAATCAAGGGATTTTTCCTGATTGGCGATTAGACTAACTCCTTGTTTAGACAACAAGACCCACGTTACGTTGCGACTGTTTTGAAACACACTGTGACTGCGTGCAAACACATGGCACACGTTTAAATTTGCAATAATGATCACGAGAACTTGGGTTGGATTGTGTGACGCGTGACGCTGTGATCGACAAATGTTTGTAAATGATTTACTAAACTAATTATAACTTTATACGTTGGGGCGGACCTACGTCACGCCGGTGAAAACAAATCAAACGCCGGTGAAAACAAAAACAACTTGCGCAGATCAATCAATTACGGCAATCGCACATTGCGCCTACTGCATATCAAGTGCGTAACGCTCGGCGTTGAGTGCATGCATGGAATGTTTTGCTTTTGAAACACTGGTTGCCAAGCAAATTTGCTAGTAAAAATAACTCGAGGTCCCGTATCATTAAAATCATATGTCCGCACCATCGTATAGACGTATAGTATTAGTAACCTAACTTTAGTTACATAGGTAAAAAGCTATGGTAGGTATGCCTATATCTTGTTCAGTGACCCATTTCACACATTGAACTACAGAAATAGATTCCAGCTATGAAAGAATTAGCTTCATGGGTAACCAAACAAGATATTGCTGAACAAAACAAAAAATCCTCAATCAATATCAAATCAACTAAATTGGTCAACGGGTCATCACACTTCCAACATTTTTAACCACAAACATGTCATTGAAAATTTAAAATTACACTCGAAAACCTAGCATTCATCGACAAACAATGACATATTCATGTAAAGATGATTACAATTGATACATACCTTCGAGAAAATGTTCAATACTTCGCGTCAAAATCAGTTTCTAAGCAGTTAAATCGGCCGACTGCCAAGAAAAATTAGCCATTTTGTTTTCGAATTCCTCAGAATTTTGGTTTCAACTACCTTTACCGGAGGATTGATATTAGACGATGTATTGAGACAATTTCAACAAATATGGTATCAACGTATTCCTTGACACATCAATATTTATTATGGATAACATCAATATTTTAACTCTACGTATTTACGGAGATATTAAGGAAATAAAAGGTTTAAAAACTTACCATTTGTGGGCCATTTTCACTGAGTTAAAGTGTACGGAGGGCATTCGCGGGCATTCGGCATGTAGCATTGCGTAGAAATGACCTCTGACTTTCAATCTCATCCAAAATAGGAGTTTGGTACATACTCGTTACGTGAATTCTATCAGACAACCGATTTGATTTGTCAATTCTCTAATATCTTATCACCCAGTTTGTATTTAGACTAATTAAAATGGTCGTTTTATCCAAAATATCTCGCAATGCATTTATAGACGCTACAGTCAAGTATTGCTTTGTATATGATGAGAACAGTAACGCATGCGGATCGGTGTAAGCGACTAATTTAGCTAGGGGCGGACTTTTAAGATGACGTCAGAGCAAGGAACCGTTGCTATTTAGCTGATACCCGTTGACCTTTGTGTATAGGAATTCACACACGAATTTCACGTAGACGAAGCCAATTACGTAAACGTTTTCAGTGAATATCGATAGGGGGCGTTGTATTTATTGTCCGAATTTAACCAGCGGTAACACTTGTGAAGGGTAGAGGGTCAGTTGTAGATTCCTGTAAACCCAAAACATGCAGTGGCGTGACAACTCACCATATTCCCCTTCTCTTCTGTGGTCATATTATGCTCTGCTGTCTTTCCTTGTAAGGGTAGAGGGTCAGTTGTAGATTCCTGTAAACTCAAAACATGCAGTGGCGTGACAACTCACCATATTCCCCTTTTCCTCTTCTGTGGTCATATGCTCTGCTGTCTTTCCTTGTAAGGGTAGAGGGTCAGTTGTAGATTCCTGTAAACCCAAAACATGCAGTGGCGTGACAACTCGCCATATTCCCCTTCTCCTCTTCTGTTGTCATATTATGCTCTGCTGTCTTTCCTTGTAAGGGTAGAGGGTCAGTTGTAGATTCCTGTAAACCCAAAACATGCAGTGGCGTGACAACTCCCCATATTCCCCTTCTCTTCTGTGGTCATATTATGCTCTGCTGTCTTTCCTTGTAAGGGTAGAGGGTCAGTTGTAGATTCCTGTAAACCCAAAACATGCAGTGGCGTGACAACTCCCCATATTCCCCTTCTCTTCTGTGGTCATATTATGCTCTGCTGTCTTTCCTTGTAAGGGTAGAGGGTCAGTTGTAGATTCCTGTAAACCCAAAACATGCAGTGGCGTGACAACTCACCATATTCCCCTTCTCTTCTGTTGTCATATTATGCTCTGCTGTCTTTCCTTGTAAGGGTAGAGGGTCAGTTGTAGGTTCCTGTAAACCCAAAACATGCAGTGGCGTGACAACTCGCCATATTCCCCTTCTCTTCTGTGGTCATATTATGCTCTGCTGTCTTTCCTTGTAAGGGTAGAGGGTCAGTTGTAGATTCCTGTAAACCCAAAACATGCAGTGGCGTGACAACTCACCATATTTCCCTTCTCCTCTTCTGTGGTCATATTATGCTCTGCTGTCTTTCCTTGTAAGGGTAGAGGGTCAGTTGTAGATTCCTGTAAACCCAAAACATGCAGTGGCGTGACAACTCGCCATATTCCCCTTCTCTTCTGTAGTCATATTATGCTCTGCTGTCTTTCCTTGTAAAGGTAGAGGGTCAGTTGTAGATTCCTGTAAACCCAAAACATGCAGTGGCGTGACAACTCACCATATTCACCTTCTCTTCTGTGGTCATATTATGCTCTGCTGTCTTTCCTTGTAAGGGTAGAGGGTCAGTTGTAGATTCCTGTAAACTCAAAACATGCAGTGGCGTGACAACTCGCCATATTCCCCTTCTCCTCTTCTGTTGTCATATTATGCTCTGCTGTCTTTCCTTGTAAGGGTAGAGGGTCAGTGGTAGATTCCTGTAAACCCAAAACATGCAGTGGCATGACAACTCACCATATTCCCCTTCTCTTCTGTGGTCATATTATGCTCTGCTGTCTTTCCTTGTAAGGGTAGAGAGTCAGTTGTAGATTCCTGTAAACCCAAAACATGCAGTGGCATGACAACTCACCATATTCCCCTTCTCTTCTGTGGTCATATTATGCTCTGCTGTCTTTCCTTGTAAGGGTAGAGAGTCAGTTGTAGATTCCTGTAAACCCAAAACATGCAGTGGCGTGACAACTCACCATATTCCCCTTCTCTTCTGTGGTCATATTATGCTCTGCTGTCTTTCCTTGTAAGGGTAGAGAGTCAGTTGTAGATTCCTGTAAACCCAAAACATGCAGTGGCATGACAACTCACCATATTCCCCTTCTCTTCTGTGGTCATATTATGCTCTGCTGTCTTTCCTTGTAAGGGTAGAGAGTCAGTTGTAGATTCCTGTAAACCCAAAACATGCAGTGGCATGACAACTCACCATATTCCCCTTCTCTTCTGTGGTCATATTATGCTCTGCTGTCTTTCCTTGTAAGGGTAGAGAGTCAGTTGTAGATTCCTGTAAACCCAAAACATGCAGTGGCGTGACAACTCACCATATTCCCTTTCTCTTCTGTTGTCATATTATGCTCTGCTGTCTTTCCTTGTAAGGGTAGAGGGTCAGTTATAGATTCCTGTAAACCCAAAACATGCAGTGGCGTGACAACTCACCATATTCCCTTTCTCTTCTGTTGTCATATTATGCTCTGCTGTCTTTCCTTGTAAGGGTATAGGGTCAGTTGTAGATTCCTGTAAACCCACAACATGCAGTGGCGTGACAACTCACCATATTCCCCTTCTCTTCTGTGGTCATATTATGCTCTGCTGTCTTTCCTTGTAAGGGTAGAGGGTCAGTTGTAGATTCCTGTAAACCCAAAACATGCAGTGGCGTGACAACTCACCATATTCCCCTTCTCTTCTGTGGTCATATTATGCTCTGCTGTCTTTCCTTGTAAGGGTAGAGAGTCAGTTGTAGATTCCTGTAAACCCACAACATGCAGTGGCGTGACAACTCACCATATTCCCCTTCTCTTCTGTGGTCATATTATGCTCTGCTGTCTTTCCTTGTAAGGGTATAGGGTCAGTTGTAGATTCCTGTAAACCCAAAACATGCAGTGGCGTGACAACTCACCATATTCCCCTTCTCCTCTTCTGTGGTCATATGCTCTGCTGTCTTTCCTTGTAAGGGTAGAGAGTCAGTTGTAGATTCCTGTAAACTCAAAACATGCATGCCTACTGTACAGTGTTCCATTTACCCCCAACTAATTGGGGTAAATGGAACGCCGTATTTCGGTTTAACGAAACACTAAAGACATACACAAATACACATACAAGTTTGATATAGAAGGTGTGATTAACCAATTTCTTCTTAGTGAGTTATTTCCCCATATAAAGACATCAAAAAAAGTAACTCGGCTGTTGTAAAAGCACCTATAATTTTAAAATTGTTACTCATATCCTAAGTGCCCTTTTCCATTGTTGCAGTAACTCCTATTGATCTCTCTGATTCAGCGTGAAGATAATAGCGGGCATTTTGATTGTTTGCCCATGTCCTGTCTTGTCTTCTCGGACCTTCTGAGCATTTGGAGTTTTAAATTCATTCTTTTTTAATTGTAAAGAAGTACGCCTGTCATCCCCATTAAATTTGTCCCGGATTATACTAATCAAGTTTACAGCACAACAAGAACAGCTAATCAAAATTCCCGCTATTATCTTCACGCTGAATCAGAGAGATCAATAGGAGTTACTGCAACAATGGAAATGGGCACTTTTCATCTGTAAGCACATACCGCGACAACAATACTTAATCGATTTTAACAAACAAGGTGTCAAAATCACCGCAATTAAATTTTCCGTCTCCTGGTATTTTCTTTTTTAGAATATGAGTAACAATTTTAAAATTATAGGTGCTTTTACAACAGCCGAGTTGCTTTTTTTGATGTCTTTAGTTTATTCAATACAATTCTGACAGACATAAGTTGCCAAGTCAGAAGGGTGACCAAATAATCCTGTGCATGACTCATGAAACCACTCTTCACATTTAGTGCACTGCCACCAATTCTCTGATCCTTCATCATCCCCCCCCCCCAAATCCATCACAGTGAGCGCAATAATTGCTGGAATCATTTCTGTCATATTGTTTTTGTCCAGGTACATCATCAGTGGCTGGGCGTTTTCGCGTACCAGTAGCAATCTGCTTGCTCGCGTTTTACCTCTTTTTGTTTTAGCTTCAGTAATCTTTGTACCGCTATCTTTCTTTCTCTTTCACTTTCAACCTTTCTAGCTTCCTTTTCTGCTTGCTCTTTCTGTTTCTTTTCTTTCTTCTCCATTTTGACGTGAAATATTTCATCAGCCGTTAAGCACCGGGCTGACGTACGCTGCGTCTTCTCTGCTTTGACCACTTTCTTCACAACTGTTTTTTTTCTCGACACAGCCGCAAATCTTGGGATTTGTGTGGAAGTTTGCGGTATCTCCTGAAGTGCAGAGTCAGAAGTAGCTTCTTGAGTACCATGAGTGTCTTGTGGTTCAATCGGCATGTCTTCTGTGTCTCTATCCATATGGTAAGGGCAGTGGATGCAGATATTGGATGTAATCATCCCCCCCCCCTGATTTTTCACATCCATCAAAAAAAGGGGGGAAAAAGGGAAAAAAGAAAGAAAAAAAGGTACTAGTTTGGTAACAGAAGAAATGGATCCCTCCAAGATTTCCGCCCTTGCACCTATTCAAAAGAACCTTTTCCCCCTTTATTCATGTTTCTCCACTTATCCTTCAAATCCATATTTGATCTATTGGTAAATTCATAACCACCCAATATCTGTATCCACGCTCATGGAACAGAAAGTGTATCAGGAACTGATGGAACAGGAAGTGTATCAGTGACTGGTACTTGGTTGGCATTGTCATTTGATGGCAAATCTAAAACAACATTAGTGTCAATGTCAATAAATACGGGAATGGTGGTGATTGATGGTCCTGGAACTGGCACTGCTGGACAATTTGTTGTCAATTAATTAAATAATATATTTGACTAAAATTGCTAAATTCAATTTCATTACAAATTCAAACAAATTATTATATTACAAGTGGACAATATGTTGTCAATTAATTAAATAATATATTTGGCCTTCCATCTCATTCTTCTCAAGAATGATTCTGTTTTTTCGATATGAGGCATCTTTGGTAGTCCCTGTGTTGTGGAGTTGTGATGTTCTTTGTTGATTGTCCTAGGTTTATACTGTCCATATTGTCCTTGAAAGCGCTTAACTTTTCAGGAGCGAATCAAATATAGAATCAAATATCCCCCCAATGTAGATTACATAGCATGGTAGCTGTGACCATGATACAACTCTACTGGGACTAACTATCTACTTGGTCTTGTTTACACATGGAGAATAAAATGGAAACAAACATAATATTTAAGCATACGGGGTTAATACACGATATGAACTTTTTATTTTTTATATTTATGAAGGTCTTGAAGTGCAAGTTGTCATCCTGTCCATTATGATTGATACTAGGAGTCGGCGATGGGAAATGGTTGGCCGTTGCCAATGCGTACGTGTCTGCTGCCGAGCATGTTGCACACCTCTGACAGTCGTTTTTGGCACATCTGAACGTATTGCAATTAAAAATAATGTTCTACTCCATAAAAAATCCATTTTGACGGCCGGATATTTAGTAAGGAATTACCGTGATATGAGCGATATCAAAATGCATTGCCTTTTTAAAAACTAGAGATAAAGAAGGCTATCAAGAATAAAACACAAACTTTGATTTTGATAGGAGTCGGTGATGGGAAATGGTTGGCCGTTGCCAATGCGTATGTGTCTGCTGCCGAGCATGTTGCACACCTCCGACAGTCGTTTTTGGCACATCTCGTTAAAATCAACATACCAATACGTCTATCTGCATGCTGTGTGGCAAACATGAACTCATTGCCACCTCGGGTTGCCTATGTAGCCTAATGGTGGAATTTGCTGTGACGATGGGCTTGATCTCCAGGTATATACTGTGTGTGAATAAGGCTCTTCAGGCTGTTTGGTATAATGGGATGTGACCTGATTTCTGTATGTTACATGGTCCCAATGACGCTTTAGCTTAGTTAGGCTTTTGTCAAACAGGTCACATTCCAACTTGTCGCGCTCTTCAGCAGTCTGTGCCTCTTGTCGAGGTGGCAGTTGGTGTCCTTCCAAATTGCTTGGAAAGTACACAGACACCAGGGCTCCATGCCCTCTCGATCATGTCCATTGCGGATTGCCCTGGTGCATACAAAGTACTCATCAGCTCGTCCAGCTGAGGGAACTTACTGAAAAGCCGCCCTTAGTATAACAGATTCACCTTGTGGTTTGTGTTTGAATAAGTCCCCCAACCCCCGTCAGCAACATGTAAGTCGCCATATTACGTCCTATCGAAACAGAAGCATATATATATATAACATTGGTTTTTCCGCAGCAATATTTGATATTGCATATATTTGATATATTGCACAAAGCTGTTGGCATTTACTTATAATTGGCCCAATTATTATTGGCTAAATTAAACCCCTTGCTTGATTTTCAAGGGTTAACATACAGCCCTGGCTGTAGCATGATGTTCTTGATGATTTCTTTCTCCGTTAAATCCTGCTTCCTTGTCTTTTCACTTGTGTCCTCTCTGACAGCCTGTGAGAGGAAAACAAGGCATACATTTCATCATTGCGGTGGGTTTCCCACATTAATGAACTATGTTTTACTCTTGCCCCATAATGTGAACTAAATTCCTTGCAAGATTTCCTTGGGTTGACATACAGGCTGTAACATGATGTTCTGTATCATCTCCTTGTCTGTTAGAGCTTTCTTTGAGGCCAAGAAACCCTCTAAGAAGAAGTCCACAACGTATGGTCTTACAAACACCACTTGTTACACCAATTGGATTTTAGCAATCAATGTGTCTGATTAACAGTAAATTCTCTCTTGTCCCAGACTTGCCCTCACTGCGTGTTTGTTTCCATGGATAACACTGACAACCTTCCTGTCTTGTATGATACATGCATCGTCACAGAAGGTACAAAGAAATATTAATATTTGGTTGATTTTTCTCACCACCTTACTGCCTTATACGAACGCTGGTGACACCTTGTCAAAATCATGATTCAGACCGTCAATGGACTTTGTGCAGAGCCTTCTTTTACCTTCTCTGAAGGTGCACATGGCACTACCTTGAAGACAGCGCTACTGATGGCTGCCAGTCTAACAGGATCGAGCGCCGCCGCCTTTAAACCCCTTACAGTTACTGGTAATACGCTCCTCTGTAGAGAAAAACCTCTCAAAGAGGTACCACCCTATCTTCTCTCGCCCCATATCCGCGTTGTTGAGATGGACCTGCAGCTCCGCCGGTTTCAGCTCGGCCTTGAGCGCCACAACCCTCTTGTTGGTGCGGTAATATTAAAATAACTTTGCACAAAATATAAATTGTGTAAAATATAATTTGTTTGGTTATTGTTTTTTCAATGTATGGCCCAACAATGCGATCAAATATCCCTACTTCCTCTTCCGTCCACCGCCGTTTAGGTTTCTTTGTATTTCCATCTGAAATCAAATGCATGTTATTAATTTTGAAAAGCTGTCTAAATAACCACACTCAGCTTACAGTTGCCTTCCAGTGCAATATGTTCATACTGACATTGGCTGGAGTCCATTATGAAAACCCCTATAATTGGTGTGTGGATTTTTTAAATATAATGATTTAAGCAGGTTTAAGAGAATTTAAACTTGTAAACATTCATACTTCGGTTTGGGAGATATATTGAATGATGAAATTAAAAAAGTACATTGAGAAAGTCTAATTTAAGTGAATTTCTCTTGCACTGGGAAGGCAACTAGCATTAAACATTATAATACAGCTTATTCATTACATCATTAACTATGCATCCATTTACTGTATTAATTATATTTTTCTCTGTTTTACAACATTAATATTAAGGGAGTGTTCATAAATACTTTGGTGGGGGGGGGGTTGGAAACAATTGAGCCATGGACATCTTTTTTTTTTGGACCCCCCCCCCCCCAAATAGGGTGGGTTTTTTTCTTGACCCCCCCTTTCAAGAACCTTTTTTTGTGTTGACCGCCCCCCCCCCCCCCCCCCCCCCCCCCCCCCCCGTCTGTTCACGTTATATAACAGAAACAATAACAACATTCTATATAAACCTATAGACATAGTCACAATCACTTTTATTATGGTAGGTGGGTTATATCAAACTATTTATTAAAGATATATAATATAACACAATTGAAAAGTCAAACAAAATCAGTGTAGGTCTTCTTCTTTATAATCCTGCCCGACACTCGTGATCGCTGTGGTACATGTATGTCCTCCTCTTCTTCGTTATCTGCATCCTCTTCATCTTCAAATGTTTTAGGCTCCAGTGGCGTAGCTATATAGGTTATTGATATTGGGGCGATGGGAAATAAAATGAACCAACAAGATTGTTATGAGTCAAGATACGCGCGCATAGCGCGCGAATTTTTTTGACTTTACACCTATTTTTGTCACGATTGAGATACATTTTGGCTGTAAACAATACCAACCTTTTTTTTTGGACCCCCCCCTATACAAGCACTTTTTTTCCTGACCCCCCCTTTTAAGAACCTTTTTTTTGGTTGGCCCCCCCCCCCCCCCCCCGAGCCAGATGAAACATAACTCAATCTTAATCCTTTAGGGTTACCTAACTCTAACTGGCAATAAAGTTAACAATTAATAGTTGGATAATATTGGGGAAAATTGGCAAAACCCTGATTTTTGACAAAAACAGTCACTAAAATCAAAGACTTGGCACAAGTTTAAGCATTCAAAAACTTGGTTACAGTTTTACATGTTTTAATCAATTTGAATTTTGGTTACAGTAGAAAATACAAAGCATGTTTACCAATATTCAGACTGCTTAGATTCAAATTAGACTTGGTATTTGGCTTGTTTGCTACAGCATACAAAAACACCCTAAAAAGGCAAGTTTTTACTTATATTCCCAGTTAGGTAACCCTAAAGGATTAGGATTGAGCTATGTGTCATCTGGCAAAAGGGATTAATATTTTTTTTTATTCAAAAAAATTAGTTCGGTATTTATCTGGAGTATAGGTTGTGCAACTGTACTGTTGGGCTGCAATACCTTGCACTCATACTAAAAATACTCATACTAAAAGTGCTTATCCTTCTGCCACACACAGCTTATAGCTCCAAATTATCATGGCATTAATATAAGCCTACCTCTGCAGTATGCAAATTCCAAATTCAATAATTTTGGGGGAAAAAAGTTCCAAAAACTTAAAGTCACTGATGACTAATGACGACGTCCGACTTTTTGGGTTTGTTTGAATGGGGTAATGCTAGTTTTCTTTGTACCTAGGCTATCACATAATGTAAACAAGAAATTAAAAAGATAAGCCATCATATGAAACAGCCATAGACTCTTTGCATACCTACATTCCTTAAATGAGTGGTCTACTGCTTCATCCTTTCACTTTATCCTATTGTTCAAGAAATTGGAGCACGTGTCTTTGTGAATAAATGAGGTATATTGTCTCTATATGGTGGCCCAAATACAGAACTGTCTTTCTTGGTAGAATTTGGAAATAGCTACGCATCTCTGATACGTACACTTTGATGTTTTAAGTTAAAAAAACATGTTTCTTTTGTAAAACTCTGTCCATAACTTGCTGTCATTGAAGTACCCTTTAACGAAATTTAGCCCCTCTCTACAATAACTTATAAATGTCTTTAAATGAAAAGGGTAGCCAAAGCAAATGTTGATGTCAATTTTATATTTGGCACATTATCTGATTGCAATAACAGATTTTAACAAAATATCTACTTCAAGTGTATTTTCTGCAAACATCAGTAACTGGTGGTAGCTATTGGCTCTTTGCATGGTTGGCCATATTGGGTGAGAGCCTCAAACTACAGTGGTCAAACATGCATTCTATACCACTCTTCATGTAATGTTGTTTGTTGTGGAATGATGCTGTACTGTGAATTTTGTGCACCTCAAAACCATCAATTTCTGATCACCTAATTTGATTCACACAGCAAGATAATGTACAGGCTGGGATAAAAGGTACTTGTTTACTGCCCCTCTTGATTTACTAAACTCTAAAGTGTATATGCATAAATATATATTTTTAGTAAACAACAAGACTTTCTGAATAAACAAACTTTTGTTTATAGACAGGCTGTAGATTCACTATACACCAATTTTAAGATGCGATGAGTATATGATCTACTGTGCCCTCAAGATAAAGAAGATACAGTTTAAACAAGAAAAAGACAATTATTAACACAGTTTACTTTACTGTTCTTTTTATTAAGCACATATCTGGAATTCTTTGATCTAACTCAACTCAACTCAACATAACCAATGACTTTTTTTAAGGCCATTTTTGTTGTATACATTACTTTGTACTACAGGTACCAGAAAAAACTTCTCTGGTAAAATCCAGTGTCTTATCACTGCTTACTTCCATGTTATAATATAGCAAGATTTGTGCATATAACCTGGATATACAACAGCTGAGACATTGTCTCAGATAACAGTGTCCTTGGCAGGGTCCTTGGTGTTAAATATGACAGTGTACGCAGACGTGACCAAACATTTTCAAAATGACCCTGAACAAGTTTAGCTTATGGCCAAAACAACCCCAGGTTTTAGCGCAGTTTTGGAGCATATTTTACCCCCTAAACAAGTTTTTGGCTAAAATGTACCCCTTATTTCTGCAAAACAGGGTTTTTAGACCCTAAACGTGTCACGCGTCCAACACTAACAACACCCCTAATCACACGTTTTTCTGGTCACACCTGCGTACCTCGCATATTTGAGTACCTTGCATGTCGAGAAGAGTACTTTTTCTCCTCTTGAAGCCTGGTTTTGAAGGCACCACACATACCATGAAATGGCTTGCAATACTTAAAGACACAAATGAATAATGAAAATGAAAAGATGTAAATCTTGTTTACATGAATGTGTGGCTGTGTGTTGTCTTTCACCATGAATGTGACCATCCATGGTGGAACTATTGTAAAGTCACAGATGTTGCTTTAGAGATATGGCTAGTCAATAGCTCAAGAAATACAATGGAAACATAAAATGATGATGATGAATTTTGAATTTAAACGCCTACTTTAACACCACAACTTATGTGTCACTTTAGAGTAAGAACCATAAAATTGCACTAGGTTCATTGTCGATGGTCACGCCACGGATGGAGTCTGGGCTTCAACATGACACCAACATGAAACCAAAATTTCCAAGCAGACTGGTGTCAAACATATGAAAGTCAAGTGCATGCATGCCTCAATACTCATAATAGTCACTTAATAATAATAATGGTGGTGTTCAAAACTTATTTACACGAAAATTGAAACTGTTAGTAGCACACAAATGGTTAATCAGCACTTTAGCAAAAACAACTATACTAAATCTAATGTACTTGAGCAAAAACAAATAGTTAACACTACTGTATTCAACCTAATTAGTGTCTCATCCCTAATTAGCACCCCTCATACTTTTTTTTCAACTTGAACGTGACTAAGTAAGCGCACCCCCTTTTTGTACACTTTTAGTGTTAATTTGACTGTTTTGGGAGTTTATAGTTCTAATATCTTTAAGTATATGTTTGCATGAAAAATGCCAAGGTTGACTTTCATAACATGATCTCAATAAATGGCCCTTTAAAATGACTTAAGCACCTGGGGCACTAATTAGGTTGAATATGGTACTTTAATACTGGAAGTATTTTGAAAATTTTGTAGTCAAAATCATCACAATGTAGTCAAAATCATCAAAATTGTTAATGGACCATGATTTCTCATTATGAAATAAAAAATAAAACACTTTTACTTACAACATCATTTCTTCAAAACTACCATAGGCCTACCATGTCACATGGGGGGGGGGGGGGGGGGGAGTCACTCAAGGTATTACTTGGTACGCATGCTCATCCTAAAAACATCGAAAAAGGGTTGAATTTTGACCTTGTGGCATGGAAGACGTTTTTTAGAAAAAAGGTACCTTTTCAAGAAAACTTTGACGTTTAGTGTCAATATTTCAATCCATCTTCGACATTTAGGGTAATCTTCCGATTTGCCGGGTTTTTGTATCGTAGCATTTATTTCACTGTTTTCAATCTTCACAAAAAAATCTCCCATTACGCCATTTAGACATAGTCTTACGCCATTAAGGGGTGAAAATTTGCTACCGCTGCTTACACTATTTAGGGTCCAATTTGAAATGCTGGAACAAGCATGGGTACCGAGTAATACATTGAGTGACACCCCCCCCCTCCCCCCGGGCCATGTCAATGAGTTTTTCTTTCAATTAATTTTTATTACAATTTGAACCATATGAGCTATTAAAAATTCTCATATTCTGTGTTTCCAGTTACAATAACTTGTACAAATCGGAAACACAGTTGCCAACTTTCTGAGTTGATTTTGTTTCTTGTCCAATAACCAAACATTGTTAAAGATACATTTCCATTATGGTAACACACAGAAAAGGTACAAATATAAGGTAAATAACATTATTGAAAAAATCACTGTCACTCTAGCTCTCCCTAGATCTCAGTACATGTGGACCACCTTGTTTCTTAGAAGCTAGGCAACATTAACTACTTTCTAATATCTATTGTTTCTACGGTAACATTTATATGATATTACAACATATTGCGTTTACAATCAGAATTACAAACTGTTTCAAAATGTCTGGTACTGGTGATTTTTCAAAAACATGAGCATGCAACAATCTACACTACACATACATTACAAGATAGATGTACTCTCTTAAGTTTTGCGATTGAATATTCAATCTTAGATTGATTTCTCAATCTACTGCCGATTGTGATTAGCGACAAATCTTTTCAGATTGAATATTCAATTGAGAGATTGATTTGCATTGTTTTCAATCTTTTGCCGATTGCAATTAAGGACAAATCCATAACGATTGAAAAAAAGATTGAAAAAGGTTCACTTAAAAAAGTTTGAAAACTCATTCCATCCATATGCAACGTATGTCATTTGGCAATACAATAGAAGTAACACTGATTGAATGATAAAATCAGTCTACAAACAGTTTAAAAGCCAATCCAAAAATCTATTTCAATCTATTTTTCAATCTATTGAGATTGAATCCTGCCATCAATCGCTAAAAGATTGAAATATTTCAATCGGCCAATTTAAGAGAGTAGATGTATAAACATCGCAGGTATCTGAACAAAATTAACTAATATTTGATTATATTTCACTATTTTGTTATTGAAAAAAAAATCATCCTTGTACTGAACATACATTGATACGAGCCTGACAGGGCCCACGTTACACCCCCTCTGGGAATTGGCAAAACTGATTAATTTTAATGCTTAGGGTGTCTACTTACAGAATTGACATGATCCCAAAAGTAAAAGTGGCTTGAAGGTTATTTCGGCAGCAATCTTGGATTTTAGTACAATTTTTTAGTAAAAAGTCCAGAAAACCACACCATGATTCTTGTACCAAATTAGAGGTAATACTGGCTATACGCAGATATAAACCGAAAAACCTATATTATTTATAAAGCCAAAAGAACAAAATATGAGTGTTTTTATTAAAAATCTAATTTTTTTGTGTGTTGTATTATTAAAACTTCAACATTTGACCTTTGAAGTTGATCGTCAAAGGTATTCAAAATAGTTGCCACACTTATGCTATTATACCATTTGACATGCCGTGTCAAAATTGTAAACCAGAAAGTCAAAGTATTATTTTCAAATGGTAGCAAAAATCATAGACGGTGAAAAATCCCTCTCTTCATTTACCCTCTCCCCTTTCCCTACCATTCAATGTTGGGTCCATATGCTTGGCAACTGAAGACACTTACCGACCAACATTGATTTGGGGGAAGGGAAGGGGGTGTTCACAGTCTACAGTTAAAAGTGTGCAACAACTTATTCCTGGATTGTAGAATAGGAATAATGCATGTATGCTTTATATGTGTCTTCAAATCAATGGAGGAGCTTACAAGTCAGCATCTACATAAACTAGTCAGTACAATTATCTGTTACAGTAACAATGAAGAACATGATTAAAGAAAATCACAGCTCTTGACCACGAATCATGTACTCAACAACTTAAAGCGAATCAATACATGTATAAGATAATACTGTAATAATTATCTTTTGGTCTTCAGTATACTGGCTCCCTGTACTAGGATTGGTTTTCCAATTTATAAGCACAGTAGGCTCTTACAAAAATATTTGTATAACACCGAACAATGTCTCATGTTATGAGGCTTGCATATAATACTAATACATTTGCAGTATGAACACTCTGGAAGATATCTTGTCAAGAGTAGAACGTATGAGAAATTACCCAGCGGTTGCTTCATTGCAATTTTGGCATGCAGTAACAAATCACTATGCAGAGTTTTTAAATAAAACATCAATGTTTCTCTATTAAAAATGGTTTGGACATATAATCTACATTTACATTTTTACATTTCCACTTATTTTCATCTTCTCTCATCCACCATCTTTGCTTCTTTCCACTCAATTCCAGTCCATGTTTTCGTCCTCTGGATCTGGATTTAAATGATAAAAGCAGATTTGTTAATCAGTCAAAATAATATAAAAAGTAAGAGGAATTGGAAATGGAATAAAATGATAAAAGTAAAAAATAATTACTTGCTAGCTTTTGAAGGTTTGTCGTCTCACTGACATTTTTTGCACACAACTGGGTCATTTGCTTACAAGTAGCTGTAAAGAAACAACCATAGTTTTGTCAACAAAATCACCATAATCACCATAATCACCATAAGCCTGGTTCGCCATATCGCCTGATGAATATTTTGCTCAATTTGTCTTCCCCCATTCTCACAAAAATCTACAAAGAAGGTCTTAATTTGTTTTACTGAAAACCAATCAGTCAGTGTGCAATATATTAAAATACATGCCAACCCCTTGAAAGATGATCATGATCTTATCACTTATCAACAATTTAAACAGGCTATCTGAGTATGAAAATGACTCGTTCATAATTGTGATGCGATCTGTGAAAACCCGTCGGATGTCGCAAAATGTGAACTAGGGATTATGGGTAAAATAAAAATAATAAAAAAATAAAAAATAAAAAATAGTTTTCTTTTTTTTTAGATTTTTTTAAAGAAAATTAGTTTCCAATACTTTGTATCATCATCTTTCATGAAATTTCACCTTCAAAAACTTACTTGAGTCACTTTTATTATTAACCTTATAATGTTATTATATTGAATTATGTATCTTTTTTGGCCTGTTTTCATGATTTCTTGTTTTGTAGCTTTTGATGACATCACAATCATCATTCACTCATAACTTTTTTTGTAGTGATCGTAAAAAAATGATCGAAACAGTTTTGTAATCAGCACAGTTTAGCTTTCTTATGATATAAATATCTCCAATATGAAAAATGCCACCATGTGGCGGGTTTTCACAGATCGCATCACATATTTGCAATATCACAAACCTGTCATTTTGTTGATCGCTTCCTCACTTTGGTGTATTGCTAGCACACTGATCTCCATTGAAGATTGTAGGTCTTCCAACCTTTTGGTGATGGCAGCCTGCTCCCCGCTTCTAAACAATTCTGCAATAGTTTGCTTTGATTCCAGCTGAAGTTTCTGGATGAGGTTTGTCAGCTTTCTCCTCGTATTGCAAGCATTGACAGCTTGTTGGTATACATTTTGGTTGCCAACCAACAAGCTCTTTTCCAACGATGTGGAATCTTTGAACTGCGCCAGTGCCAGCTTGCCTTTACCCAGTGTAGTCGTTTTCTTGTTGCGTATTTGATGATTCCATAGTGTGGTGTGTATTGCTCAGCTTCTTTCTTCTCCTGCAGTAGGTGAAATAGCTGTATAATCTTACTATTGGAAGATGTTCCACAGTGGTTGCCTAGAAACCAAAAAACAACAGAAGAAGATATATAAACCAAAACGGCGGAAAGTCCGTCCTGAGTTTTGGGGCGTAAATAAAGGGCCAAAATCGCGACATCAAATTAATCGTGAAATATTGAAAAATCTGAGGTTTTTATTGTTTTAAACGAGTCAAAATGATCATTAGTTTGAGTCGCGACTTCCTTTTATCAACATTTTCAGACGTGGTCAAATCTTCCCAGACGGCTCAATTGGGGCATCTGAACGATGGGTTGTGTCAAGGTCCTTTGTAGCAGATGCTTGCGATAACTGCTTGTTCTGTGTGAATATGATGATATTATCATAAATAAAAACATTCGAGTAACACATGTCCTTTGTAAATCTTTGTATGGCAATGGTCATTAAATGATGTCATCTCACATGATTTTCTCCACAGATACTACAAGGACCACATTGTGATTTTCCACATGGGGGACCAGGTTATTTTTTAGACCTAGTCGGTTTGGATGAATCCACATTGACACGGCTTGCTCTCCTCTAGCGTTTGCAGGGACTTGAATGTGGATTAGGATAGGTCAAAGTTTTTCCAACAAGTCGTGGTGATTTACGAGGAGTGGTGCTTTTGGAAGAATGTGGGGGATATTCATTAGGCATGGACTCATTGAAATCTACCCCCAGCCCCCTTTTCACCCCTGTGACGGCTTATTAATAACACGAAAAATACAAATGATACAGACGATAATGATCAATGCGAAACCTTGGATATCTTCTGGAAAGGCAGCATCTGTTGTCACAGTTGAGGTGAAGTCTTCTTCTGTGCAGTCTGCGATGTCTTCCACGATTTTGTTTGCTGTGGTTGGCGAAGTCATTCTTGGTATTGTCTGCAAGTAAAAACAAACATTGAAACAATGTGTTAACTTAAAATGTAAGGTCATCGTTGTTTCGGGTAATTTGTTGTAATTTAAAACAATGAAACATTTCATGTTTTACACAAATTTGAAAATGTCTACTCACCATGTCAGGTTATTTGAAATCACCAACCTGTTGGTCACAGTACATTAATTACTCAATTTAACTAAATTTACCGTCACAACTACATGTAGTTTACACTCATTCATGATTTTTTTTCAAAAATAAAGTGTCCAAAAACCACCTGTTTTCAGGCAAGCTGATCTTTCTGATAGGTTAAGTTGGACAGGGTGGGGAGGGTTGCTTGTCCATAACATTTATTTACTTTTCAATTATATTTTTTTAAATGATAAAAAAATTCAAATAAATCACCCCCTCTAAAAAATTAAATTAAACATTTAAACAATGGATGGGTCAGGGTTTGGGCCCATAACACTTACCATTACAGGGCGTTTGAACTTGTGAATAACAGAAAATTGTCATGTTCATGCTTTAAACTTCCTTCTCAAATTGTAAATGTGATGGAATGTGAAAGTTTATGTACGATCATCAGCAAGATGATGACACATCATCTCAGTCTCAAAATAATACAAATATTTGATTACTCAAACTGTGTGAAAATTGCATATTAATTTATAAACCTTCAAAAAACAGTGAATTTCAATATCCCACCTTGCCTGCTTAGTATTGAATGATAAAAACATTTTATTTTAATTTCATTAGGATAAAACAACCCAAAACAGCAGCAAATATTACTATTTATCAATATTATTTACAAAATTGCTACTACCAACTTTCACAGATTTTTTCCGACGACGCTGACGTTGTCGCTTCACTCTGCGTCGCCTCCAGCGTCGTTTCTTCCCTGCCTTGCTACCAACATATGGCGAGTCAATTGCAGGTAACAGCACTGGCTTAATACAAAAGGCAAGTTTTGCCCGGTTGGTTGACGTGGACATGTAACCACTCGGGATGAAGGAATTTAGAACCTGGGAGTGGTTTTTCGCCGTCTTCTTTGGTTGGTGAAAACCCTCAGAGTCTGGGGATGGTTTTAGCTTTCCGGCTGGCAATGTGACTGGTTCACATGAATGAGTGGTGTTGATTGATAACTGTCACTCTTCTCTTGTTCTTTCTCCTCTTCTTTTTCGTGGATAGAGGTGGCACCATACATGGAGAGTACTTAGGGCGCTGATGTGGGGTGATGTATTGCATGACAACACGCTCTACGTCATGGGCAAACCATGTATATCCATCACGAGACAAATGGAGGCCATCTCCTGACATCATAAAGGACGGAATAGCTTGTCCAGCGTCTGTGCAAATTGCCCCTTTGCAGTGATTTGTCATACTGACATTATAGTAAGAATAGCTTGTCCAGCGTCTGTGCAAATTGCCCCTTTGCAGTGATTTGTCATACTGACATTATAGTAGTGGCGGCAATCGTCTAGAGTTGTCCAGTCATATCTGGGCAGGATTTGGTTGCAAAGAACCTTTGCTCTCGGAAATTGTTCACGGATGGAATTTATCAATTTCTTTAAGTCTTGCAAACATCTGTGATGCACCACACGTCCAAGAGAATTGGTGCCAACGTGCAAAAGGATGATGTCCGGGTCCTCTTCAGGAATCAAAGAATGAATATGTGGCTTAAGTGTTTGCAAATTGGCTCCCAGGAAGCAGTAGACAGTAAATGTTGCCACATCAGACCAATAAAGGTCATCTCGCATACATTTCACAAGTGAGTCACCAATAACCATTACCTCACACTTCCGTTCGGGTCCAGGGGATGACCTGTACACAAAAATAAAAACAAAAAATTCATAATTAATAAGCATTGTTTATAAAAAAATAAATAGATTAAAAGTTAAAGTTTGACACTGACAGCTCAAAAAAGACCCATAAAAGCATTGAAAGGGGTTTGATATTTTCGGTTTCATTGAGGTAATGTAATGTGTAAAAATAAATTGGGCTGTGTGATTAACTCCCAAATATTGCTAAATATTTTTTATTTTAATCTTTTTGTTCTACACACAATTTTGGGGGACAAACTGGTGACAAGGTTTATTTTTGTACTTTTCCCATAATGATCAAAAATTGGATTAAGTCTTCTGTTTTTGTTGTTGACGGGACACACGTACATTCACTATAATACTTTAAAAACTGGATCCCGTTTAATGTTCAAATTATATGGGTCTGTTAACCTCAATCATCTACGTCCCGATCCCCCACAGGCCATTCACCTCTTGATATTTTATTGCCACAAAGCTGAAAATCAAGTAAGTTTACTCAATCATCCTGATATTCATCAAATTCTAAGCAAGCCCATTTAAATTACTGCATTATTTACCCCTTAAAAAAAAACAAAACTATTTCCTTTAATGGAATCGCCCACCATGTAAAATTGGGCGTGGGTCGTACACTTTGATTGGAATGTTCCATTAATATCATAGGAGGGGAATTTTTAGACCGTCTTGAAGATCTTGGACTCTGGAATAGACCCTGGACTGGTCTGTCATGATGAACTTGAAGTTTGGAAATGATGCCTGGAACATGGTGGATACCTTAATAAATTAATAATGCAAAATGTTTGCATAACTCTGACTAATAATTCCGTCTCAATCTCCAATGGTAGCGTCTCATTTCGGTGGCTCACAGCATAAGGCATCCTCTATATTCCACCACCATTCCATTCTGCCGATACCTGTAATTGTATATAGATCTACTCTGTTTTTATGTAACCATGGTTGAATAAGTCAAGCAAAGAGAGACAATTATAACCAGGACAAATTGTTTAAGTTTCATTGTGTTCGAAGACACTTTAGTATTTCCGTTCACTCAGCGTGGGAAAATATGCTTATAAAACCGCTATGTTGTGGTATAGTGATGTCAGCCTTAAAGGTGATTACAACGAAATCTGAGGTTTGACAAACGGAACAATCTCGGTAATTAATCGGCTATTTTCGAAGCATAAAAGGTGTGTTTATTCCACTTATCTAGTAAAACTGTAGAAATTGCTGAGTTTAATATGATCTATGCATGGCATGGTTACAACATTCAACAGTGCAAGCGAGAACTACACGACCGGAGCCGCGAGCCTCCGCTCTCCTGGACGTCTTACGGTAGCGCTAATCCAATTCTATTCAATTCAAAATCTATTCTAACCCGAGCTGATAGTGGGTGCTATCATGATTTTAGGAATAATTTAGATACATTTTTCGAACCATTGTGTTTGAGCTCCGTAGCTTTCGAGGTCATCACGACCCCTTCATTCAGCAAAACCCCTGACGCTAACAACAAATGTGGTGTGATTTACCAAATTGACTGTCCTAAGTGCCCAAAATCTTACGTGGGTGAAACTAGCAGAGCTCTTGCCACCAGGTTCAAAGAACACTCGAACCACAAAACCACCCCCCTCACAGCTGTGGCAGAACACTCTAAAGACTTCAGGCACACTATCAAGCTTGATGACGTCCAAGTGATCGCCAGAGAAGATCAGTTTTGGAAACGTAAGATCAGAGAGGCAATTGAAATCAGGACACAGAAACCGACCCTCAACCGAGACACCGGCTACGACCTACCCGCCATCTACGATGACCTGCTGTCATGTGATCGCCCAAAAGGTGGTCATGTGACAAGTGGAGGGAAGTGATGACCTCGAAAGCTACGGAGCTCAAACACAATGGTTCGAAAAAGGTATC
This sequence comes from Ophiura sarsii, assembly GCA_035610835.1. NCBI lineage: Eukaryota > Metazoa > Echinodermata > Ophiuroidea > Amphilepidida > Ophiuridae > Ophiura > Ophiura sarsii. The sequence continues at coordinate 50,499,747 of CM069447.1, read as the reverse complement.
TAAATTATTCCTAAGATTCCAGTTCACTTTTCCCCCAGGTTTTAGACCTTTGGCCTAGGCCGCCTCCCGTTACAGTATGTACGATTTATGATCCGAAATGTAAATCTGCAAGAAAATCTGCTTATCATTTTTTTTTTTGATGTTGAGGGCGTTCCCTGGAAAGATCACATAATATACCTTTAATTTCAATGATTGCATGTTGTAATTCTTGAAGTGACAAGGCCTATCGATCACAATAATGCTTGTCTAAACAATATAGAGCTATATTCATTATAAACATCATGAGGCTGATATTTATTTAAGCGATGTTATGAGGGAGAAGTTAGAATTAAATTGAATGACCCTTGTAGTAGCGATATAAACATCAACAATATCATGAAACTTTTTACCCATCCAATCCAGAAATGAACTAAAGCATGGAAGTGTCCTGCTGACTGGCCAAATCTGTTGATAATCTTGCCTGGACCCTTAACCCCCTGGGGTCTACCTGTCTATCTTACAGTGGTTCTGATTGGTTTATTACAAGATGTACTCATATGAAAAGCCAATTCAAATGCAGCTTGTAAAATGTTTCACTCCCATCTTTATCAGGGATACAATAATTCTAACAATGTCTCTCATTGGTGCAATAAATGATATATCCATCTTTCTGACCAATCGGCCGGTAGTTCTCAGGGGGTTAACCGTAACTGGATTGCGGCGATCATTGATTCTAAAAGTTTGCTTGTTATAATAGCACTTGGTTATATCAGTACAACTATTAATTAAAATAATGACCTTTTTAAATACTCCTAGACTAAGAGACTGCATAGACCAAAAACATACTTGTTTTATTTTCCCTTCTACAATTATCCATCTGGATTGCGGCGATCATTGATTCTAAAAGTTTGCTTGTTATGATACAGCACTTGGTTATATCAGTACAACTATTAATTAAAATAATTACTCTTTTAAATACTCCTAACTCCACTAAGAGACTGCAAAGACCAAAAACATACTTGTTTTTATTTTCCCTTCCACAATTATCCATCTGTGAGTAGAGGACAGGAATTGATAATCTTTCCTGGACCCATAACCGTAACTGGATTGCGGCGATCATTGATTCTAAAAGTTTGCTTGTTATGATATAGCACTTGGTTATATCAGTACAACTATTAATTAAAATAATTACCTTTTTAAATACTCCTAACTCCACAAGGAGACTGCAAAGGCCAAAAACATACTTGTTTTTATTTTTCCTTCCACAATTATCCATTTGTAAGTAAAGGACAGGAGGGAGATTGCCTTTTTCATAATATTTGTGTAATGTTTGGATAAGAATGTTGCACTGGTTGCATTGCTGTCGCTGGGTATCTCTCCAACATCCACATGAGGTGATGCCCCCTGCCATGAACAATAACACCAACAACGTGGCACGTAATCTTCCACATGGAGGAGCAGATTTGGAGATAAAAAGGGTTTAGGCAGACATGTCGTAATTTGATCCATACCATCTAGTATGATTGACATATATTTGGATGGATATCGCTTCGCCTTAAATATGTGCTTGTAGTATTTCCGCTTTTCCATACTGAAAGAAAATGACAAAAAACCCATAAAAACATTGGTATACAGAACATTAACTCTATGCGGAATGAATTGCAACAATCTGTTATTAAACATATTGAAAAAGCATTGAACAAAAATTGCTATATGATCCACACACAGATAAAATAAAAGACAAATATGCTAATCTAACTCTTTTTTCTAGTGGAAGATTTTTAAATTGTACTGGTGTTAATTAAAACATACTTAACTAAATTGTTCAAACTCAGAGATATTGTCAGCAACCCTAAATATCCTCTACCCAGGGATCGATCGTTCACCTTGTGTGTATCAATTTAATGAATGAATGAATTAATTATTAAGCAATAGTTCACTTGCTTTCGTCTAGATGGATTGATCAATCCTCGATTGCCTTCATGGCCTGAGTGGTCAATGGTGCCTTTTTCATTAGCAACTACCTCTCCCTTCATTTTGCAGAATCCGCAGTTCACTTGCTTTTGTCTAGATGGATTGACCGATCCTCGAGTGCCTTCATGGCCTGAGTGGTCAATGGTGCCTTTTTCATCAGCAACTACCTCTCCCTTCATTTTGCAGAATCCGCAGTTCACTTGCTTTCGTCTAGATGGATTGACCGATCCTCGAGTGCCTTCACGGCCTGAGTGGTCAATGGTGCCTTTTTCATCAGCAACTACCTCTCCCTTCATTTTGCAGAATCCGCAGTTCACTTGCTTTCGTCTAGATGGATTGACCGATCCTCGAGTGCCTTCATGATCTGAGTGGTCAATGGTGCCTTTTTCATTAGCGACTACCTCTCCCTTCATTTTGCAGAATCCGCAGTTCACTTGCTTTCGTCTAGATGGATTGACCGATCCTCGAGTGCCTTCATGGCCTGAGTGGTCAATGGTGCCTTTTTCATTAGCGACTACCTCTCCCTTCATTTTGCAGTATCCGCAGTTCACTTGCTTTCGTCTAGATGGATTGACCGATCCTCGAGTGCCTTCATGGCCTGAGTGGTCAATGGTGCCTTTTTCATTAGCGACTACCTCTCCCTTCATTTTGCAGAATCCGCAGTTCACTTGCTTTCGTCTAGATGGATTGACCGATCCTCGAGTGCCTTCATGGCCTGAGTGGTCAATGGTGCCTTTTTCATTAGCGACTACCTTTCCCTTCATTTTGCAGTATCCGCAGTTCACTTGCTTTCGTCTAGATGGATGGACCGATTCTCAAGTGCCTTCATGGCCTGAGTGGTCAATGGTGCCTTTTTCATCAACGACTACAGCGGTTAGACTATCACTATACAGGCCAAGAAGTTAACCTAGTTCAAAATAGTCTTTCCACTGGTCGTATTTGTAAGGCATATTACCAAACTGAGGACATTGGACCGGTGTTGACAGTCCTACAGTTGTGCATGGTGGAGAGTATTTTATGGACAACTTTTGGTTATCCACTTTCATGATCCCGAGCTTCGTGTTCCTTCACAGCCATAAGTACTTTATCGTTGTCGAGGTAGTGGTCAATTTCTCTGCGGTCCAAGTTGTGCGCGGACAACTTGTCAGTGGGGGTAGTTCCATAGATTCAGCCTGATGGTACCACACAGATAAGTCTTCTTTGTGTACAAATATTGAGCTAATTGAGGACTGGTGTAGAAATTGTCTGTGTAGATGTGATATCCTTGATCAAAATATTGCTCAGTCAAACACAGAACAATCTGTTCACTCGACAAAAAATCAATGCCGGCATTGATGTCCTAAAATGGAATGCTATCAGCAGTATAGATCCTGAAGGAAAGCGTTATACTGTCATGTGTGCACAGTGGATACATCTTTACTCAAACTCACGCTCGTTTTGTCCAGATGATCTGTCTGAATAAAAGATGGCCACAAAACAAGATCAGGGATTCACCCAATGTGATCCGTTTTCCAGGAATACACACGCTCTGCCAGTGCTCATTCAGTGCGTCAACAAAAGGTTGAAGTTTATGGAGCCTATCGCGATCAGGTACCTCTGGATCGTATCTTGGCGCTTCAGAAATGCAGGCACCTCCTCAGCAGCATGAAACTGTTACGTGACATTACTGATCTGAAAGCAGGCGTTTAAATCAAACAGTCTGTAGTCCAGTATTCCCTCTATGATCATCCTTTTTTGATGAATCCACTCATGATGAGTAATCCTAAGAATTGTTTCATTTCGCGCATGTTTGTTGGTTCCCATTTTCGCAGCCGTGATTTCCATTATAATGTTCCGGCAGCTTCTTTTGCATAAGTTGATTCGTGAACCGATTAGTTTCCGCAATAATGTTGTCAATGATTTCATTTGTCAAATAAAGACTCGGGTACTCAACTGGGGTAAAGGATCTATCATTTGGGAGTTGATTCTGAGCCTCTAGAGAGAGTCCTTCATTTGCCGTAAAAGGATGAATAGTTGGCGCGTGCCGTTGACTCTGATTCCAATGTTTCAAGATTCTTTACTATCGCCCTTAAAGTTTGTCTTCCTAAGCCTGTCTAGACTGCTAGTTATTGTCTTTTGGACTGGACATCTTCCAGTTTGTACCAGACCAAGCTGTATGCAAACAGCCTTGACCACATGGGCGCCATCGTCTGTTGTGATAGCCATTTGCATAGCGGGCCCAAGCCCACTCATCGAGCGTTTCCGTCATGGCAGTGGCAAAGGTCTTTGCTGTGTGATTCCCAGACGGGGGCATTTTGAGCCTCGGACATATTTTGTTATCATCACTGCTTTCCATTCATTCATGATTCTCTTGCAGACATCACCAAATGTTTTGAGCCCTCTTGGTTCTTTATGAATCAAATTCAGACCTTCTAATACAATAAACCTATTGGTTTGTGGAGATCATACCTCTTTTGAAACCAATCCATAAATGGTGCATTTTCTCCCTGTAACAAGAGTTTTATTAACAGTACAAATTGCCCGAGGAGTTTCCATGTACTGCAATATTTGAGAATCTAGTGAACCACCTGGAGTATACGTTAATTGATTTCCTTATTTCTTTTTGAATTGAAAAAATACTGTTTTTTAATTTTTTTAAATTAAAAGTTATTTTTAAAATCAAGACGAAACTATGACTACGGCTACGGATCACTTCAGGTGCTTCCAACAACACCTCCTCAGTTCTTGGTATGTAATTTTCCCTCTGTAAAAAAAAGAAAAGGAATAAGAAGTTAGTGAATTATAGAACACAGAATAATACATATCAGATGGCGTAATGTCGGTAAATGTCGATTCCAATGATGGGTCGTGTCAGTAACTGAGTAGTGACTGTTTGAACGGCACCATGTTATAAAAAACGGCCTTACGCGGATCCAATATAATCCTGATACTTCTCAGGAGTACAATGTAACACGACCTGTAACTTCATCAGAGCATGGATGCGTCATACTTCCATGATCCAAGCAAGCAGAGAAATATTTGTTGAATTTGTTATTGCTACAGTCCTGAACAGGACTATTATCACTCAACAAAGCTACTTAGCAAAATACTATATTTTCAAATTTCAAGTCATGGATTATGTTTACATTATTTGTAAAAAACACTTACTGCATTGGTATGTTGGGCATCATACCCAGATGCGCCCTCAGGAAATCTGGTCCTGATCAGGGCGACCAACTCCACAGGGTACACGACCGTCCCCCTTATTCCGAGCTGTGTCTGTAAAAATAAAAAGAGACAAACAATGATATGAGTGAGTGTAATTTGTTATGAGTCTGTCCTGTCAAATCGATGTTCGAAAACTATTTGATTTTTTATTTAGCATTCATCTGTCAAATAAAGACTCGGGTAGTCAACTGGAGTCAAGGGTCTATCATTTGGGAGTTGTTTCTGAGCCTCCAGAGAGAGTCCTTTATTTGCTGTAAAAGGGTGAATAGTTGGCGCATGTCGTCTGATTCCAACGTCTGAAGATTCTTTACTATCACCCTTAATGTTTGTATTCCCAAGCCTGTCTAGACTGTTAGTTATTGTCTTTTGGACTGGACATCTGCCAGTTTGTTCCAGACCAAGCTGTATGCAAACAACATTGACCACAATGTTTTCCACTTGATTAAAATATGAAATATACATGTCTAGTTCTACCAATGCCGATGGTCTTTTCTATGATATTGATCTGAGGAATTAACGTTGAGGTTTTATAGACCATTCTTCCAAAACGTCAATGGTATCTGTGAGATCTTTCTCACAACGTAGAACCATCAGATCATCTAACCTGCTGTCACTCATAGTGGACCTATAAAAGTTCTTCACAAATTTCAGAACACTGAAGGTTCTCTCATCTTTTGCAACGCTGATAGGTGTAGTGAGGAGAAGTTTATAGCATTTCCATGTGGACCTATAAAAGTTCTTCACAAATTTCAGAACACTGAAGGTTCTCTCATCTTTTGCAACGCTGATAGGTGTAGTGAGGAGAAGTTTATAGCATTTCCATGTGGACCTATAAAAGTTCTTCACAAATTTCAGAACACTGAAGGTTCTCTCATCTTGAGCAACGCTGATAGGTGTAGTGAGGAGAAGTTTATAGCATTTCCATGTGGACCTATAAAAGTTCTTCACAAATTTCATAACACTGAAGGTTCTCTCATCTTTTGCAACGCTGATAGGTGTAGTGAGGAGAAGTTTATAGCATTTCCATGTGGACCTATAAAAGTTCTTCACAAATTTCATAACACTGAAGGTTCTCTCATCTTTTGCAACGCTGATAGGTGTAGTGAGGAGAAGTTTATAGCATTTCCATGTGGACCTATAAAAGTTCTTCACAAATTTCATAACACTGAAGGTTCTCTCATCTTTTGCAACGCTGATAGGTGTAGTGAGGAGAAGTTTATAGCATTTCCATGCTAACAGCAAAGCGCCTCTGTTTTCATAAGGCCAAACAAAGAAGAAGGTCTGTCTCAGAAACATTGTGCAAATAAGCTAAGTGCTGTGCTTTATGCTATTTTTTTTTTTTTTTTTGCTATTTTTTTTTTTTTTTTTGCTTATCCAAGCTTACAGAGAACTTTTTTAAACTTTTTTTTTAAATCAAAAAAAAAAAAAAAAAAATTAAAAAAAAAAAAAAATCAAAAAAAAAAATTAAACAAAGAAAGAAGTTTTTTAGCCCCCAGCGCATAGACCTACGCGCCGTACGTAGCTCATTTCACATACCAATGCGGGCGGGCTTCTGAGACAGACCTTCTTCTTTGTTTGGCCTAAGCTAATACCACTGCATCAGCAGCAGTTTCAGGCTGTTCTTCTGTAGCTTCTGATTTCATGGTATCTTAGAACATCTCTAATTCCACATGTACTGCGCCTGGTCTATTTCCGTGGGTGACATTCTGCATAATGCAATCACATCATCTTCCTCTGGAGAGTCTGGGAATGGAGGTTGTAGCAACCTTACCATTATCGGAATGAGTTCAAGTGTGTGTTGGACACGCTCATCAACTTGTGTGAAGAAAAGATGACCCCCATAACCTGTTTAATAAGTGATTTAATTGGTAATTAAAGGCGCGTTCATACTCCCGTCATTGAATGTCGATGGACATCCGCATGAGGGTGAAGCAATGTCAACTTTTACCCTTCAACATCAGCTGATGCATAACAACATGAGTATAACACGCCTTGATTGATCTCAAAATTATTACTCAGTATGAAATCTGCAACTATATTGTGTTCCTACATTTCATGTCATGTTACTTCACTACAATGGAAAAAAACCATGCAGTAAATGTTTGTGTACTTTGGCAAAGTTTGAAAACAACAATGCACCTATGTGGAATGAGTTGTAGCAGATTGATGAAATGTTGATAATATACTGTTGTGAAATTTGTGAAATTTTGATGCTTTATTATTAGTCATCGATACTAACCGGGGCAGGAGTGTGTTGACTTTAAAATCTCGGGTGATGTACGTTGATAGATCTACCTCAACTCCATCTTCCATATCATCCCACTCTTCATTGGACCTGGCTCTCTGTTCATCAGCAACCTTCATCTTCCATATCGTCCCACTCTTCATTTGACCTGGCTCTCTGTTCATCAGCAACCTTCATCTTCCATATCGTCCCACTCTTCATTTGACCTGGCTCTCTGTTCATCAGCAACCTTCATCTTCCATATCGTCCCACTCTTCATTTGACCTGGCTCTCTGTTCATCAGCAACCTTCATCTTCCATATCGTCCCACTCTTCATTTGACCTGGCTCTCTGTTCATCAGCAACCTTCCTGTGATGATGATATAAAAGTTGATTGAATAAATAAAATCTGTATTCATCAGCTTTAAAAGTATATGTTTTCCAAAGTTTGACTGTTCTTCTTTTGCATCGAAGAGAGGACTCCTCTCTTACTACTACCCCTACTTTGGTAACTGCATGCTGCCTTTGGTGGAGGCTTTCTAACAAGTTTCTCAATGGAAGCATCGGCAATCTTCTGTTTAGATACCGTCTTGGCTGTCCTTTAAGACATGCCACCAAATAACAAAGCTGGGTCTGTTTTAACACTAGTCCATTTTAAAATTTGAGATTCAACAAATGCCTCAAAGGATTTCTTCCCAATCTCACCATAACTTGTGAGACAGTTGCGTAGCCAGCGGGGGGGGGGGGGGCAGACAAGGAGAAAGAGAAGGGAAAGGGGAAGGAGAGGGAGAAAGAGAAGAGAAAGGGGGAGGAGAGGGAGAAAGAGAAGGGGAAGGAGAGAGAGAAGGGAAAGGGAAGCGTGATGTCTGGTCCTCTCTTAAAAATAGGGACGATATTGATGACAATGCTGGCTACGCGCCTGTTGTGAGATCGTTGTGAGATCTTTGTCCACAACAGCTGATATCTCTTGCAATATTTGAGAATCTAATTAACCACCTTGACTGAGTACGTACATTAATTGTATGCTTAAAGCATTTGGTTATTAATGTTCCTTTTCCATACTCGTTATTCTACGTTTAGTGTCTTGATTTACAGTAAATGTTTGCAGTCAATGCTTTTTATTACTGCGTGTTTAACACTAGTCTGTTTTAAAATTCGAGATTCAACAACTGCCTCAAAAGATTTCTTCCCAATCTCACCGTAAAGTGTGAGATCCTTCTCCACAACAGCTGATATCTCCACATCAGTAAATGCATGGAATAATCTTTCACTAAAATTGGAAAATATCATTTATTCATTTTTGCAATACCGCAGGCCCGCATGACATCTGTGATGCAATCAAATAGCACAAAGGTGTATTCTCCCTCATTTTGGAGTTGATGTTTCTTAATGCCGGCAGGAATCAATACTGTATCCGCGTACTGGACGAATGTCCTATAGATCACATCCAACCCAATACACCTGCTGAACTGTTAGAAGAAAAGTGTTGAAATCGTCTGCGACCAGGGGTACTAGGTTCAAGTTTGTCATCTGTCGATAGATCATCGCAACTCAAGCTATAATCACTTGCATTATCGTTATAAGAAATAGAACTGGTTGAGGAAGGTACGGGCAAACTGTCTGCCTCTGATAAGGAAAAAAAAAGAAGTTGTGTTGCCTAAAATCGGGAAGGACGGCTGGCCGGATTTTTTTAATTTTAAATTTTAAATTTTACCAAATCAATGATTTTATACCTATTATTTCAGTCAACATGTGTGAAGATACTAAGGAAAACGCTTACTGGATGTATTTTCAACCCAATGGTGAATATTTTGGTTTCTTGCCCATCTCTTTTCACAGATTGGAAGAACTTCAGAAAAAAAATCTTGAAAAAAAATCGTGAAAAAAAAAAAATCTTGGGGGAAAAAAAAAAAAAAATCCTTAAAAGAAAATCTTACAAAAAAAAAAAAAAATCTTGGAAAAAAAGAAGAAAAAAAATTAATACCCGGCCCACATTCTCAAGATTTTGACCCGCCCGGATGAGGGCAACAGAACTATTTTTTTTGCCTAATAATGCAGATAAGTGCAATTCTAAATAAATGACCTTACCATGTTATCTTCACTGTCATCTTCACTGCTGTCAGTCATCACATTTGTGTTTGTCCATCGTAATACATGAAAACGGAGAAATAAATGCAGTATTGTCAGCACATGAAGGTCATTGGTGACCATTGACAGTATTTATGTAAGGGTTAGGGTTAGGGTGAATCATTTTGAACATTTGGAGTTAACCCCATAGTATCATCGCCAATCTCAGGCGGTCTTGGTGGGGCGGGTTGTACCTGATTACCAGGATGAAACGGAAATGTTGTCGTCACTGAGCGATCAAAAGTGCGCGGGACATACCCTGACGGAAAGACAAAAGTGGGTGGGTGTTATGGTATCAACTTATCATGATGTTAATTTAAAACCCTAGACTGCTGATTGGAGAGACTTGTTTATGCATTTATTTTTAAAATGTTCTACAATGTTCCTGGCGTATGAAAATAGACAGATCTGGATATAAAAATCAACAAATAGTTGGAGAAGAATCAAACTGCCATTCTCTGAAATCCCACTTTCCACACACAATGATGTCCATTTGTCTAGAATAATAGTGTCTTTCAGAACTGCCTCTGCTGTATTCAATCTCAGATCTGTTGTCTTCACTGCGGTCGTCTCTTTGGGGAAAAGGTTGCGAACCAGTTTCTCCAATTGTTTAAAGAACAAGGATGTTCTATCACTTATTAATGTCAACCCTCATCTCGACTGACTTTCTACCAACTCGCAAGTATAATTAAAGTCATCCCTATCCCAGTGCCCATGTGATTTTGATACTTCGATTGTTGCTGAGAAGCCCCCTCTTGTTCTTGCAGTGGCATCGTAAGGTGGTGATCTGGTGAAAACTATGGTACAATGTATGAATATGATTGCATCTCAACGCCAGAGTCACTTTTGGAATTGTTCTCATAGAGATATATCCAATGATACGCCACACTGAGCGTTGCAATCAGCATGATTAGTACGCTCATATGAGAGTCTCAATGGCACTGTTTCGCTCAAATTCTGCATGTGATGCTTGACAACCTCCATTTCCGTGGGTGACATTCTGCATAATTCCACATGTACTGCGCCTGGTCCATTTCTGTGGGTGACATTCTGCATAATGCACTCTAATTCCACATGTACTGCGCCTGGGTCCATTTCCGTGGGTGACATTCTGCATAATGCACTCTAATTCCACATGTACTGCGCCTGGGTCCATTTCCGTGGGTGACATTCTGCATAATGCAATCACATCATCTTTCTCTGGGGAGTCTGTGAATGAAGGTTGTAGCACCCTAATATGGCATTCCCCTATAGATCCAACTGTATGCCGCGAGCATCCACCTCTCTCAACTCCTTCAAAATCGACTGCACGACGCTCGCCATAGTTCACGATATAAAATAATAGGTTCACGATTCACGATGAACAACGAGCTTATAAATACCATAGGTAACACAGTGTCCAGTGTGGGTGTCATCTTTTCTTCAAACAAGTTGATGAGCGTGTCCAACACATACTTGAACTCCTTCCGATAATACTGAACAAGAGTCAAGTCTGCTCCAAGAGGTCAGGCCTGGTCACCTTGAAACATTCAATGTCCACATAGCACATGGAGTTGAACCACATTCCTTGGCTGCTATGTCCTGCTTTTAAATCCGATGCAATCACATAGTGATCCTCCAAGTTAGACTGCAGATCGAATATATCAGTAGGTCCATTCGCCCTGAGATACACTTGATCACCTTTGTAAGAGCAAGGATTGTACTGTGACTTGAAGTGGAGTATGCGACGTGAATCATGCTGTATAGAATGGTGGCATCATCGATCCAGCTGTCCATGTTGTGCTGGAATGTTGTACTGTCAACCTTCTCGCCGAACCCAGACAACAAAGCCATGGCGAAATAGTCAGGCCCATGTTAGTTGCGTATTATGTATGCGGAATAACTGTGGTGGTACGGTATGCCCTTTTAACTCGTACATTTCCTCTTGTATTGCTGTACGCAACCATTCACCAGTTTCAATGTCATAAGTAAATACAGTTGATGGTGTAGTAATGGCGAACATATGGCTCGCAGGAGCAGAGTCTTGGGGCACTAACTGCCGGCCACCAAATAGAAGAATACGGTGGTCACCAACTTTTGACAGTGTATGGCCTAACCTGTTTGTTGGAAAAAATCCATCTTGGTGACGATATGTGGTTGTTGTCACCCATTTAGAATGTTTTTGTTCTATTGCCACATTGATCATCTCAGGCCAGTAACTGTAGTTTAGTTTCTTGATGCCACCAGTGAACAATGCACTGTAGAAAAAAATAAGAAAAGAAATTTAAAAGTATTTTAAATCTCTTGTAGGGACCTGCTCCATGCCGCCAATAATGATAATCTCATTGTCCGTATGTGGAATCACTGTGGTGGTACGGTATGCCCTTCCAACTCATACATTTCCTCTTGTATTGCTGTATGCAGCCATTCACCAGTTTCAATATCATAAGTAAATGCAGTTGATGGCGTAGAAGTGGCTAAACATATGGCTCGCAGGAGCAGTGTCTTGGGGCACTAACTGCCGGCCACCAAATAAAAAAATATGGCGGTCACCAACTTTTGACAGTGTATGGCCTAACCTGTTTGTTGGAAAAAATCCATCTTGGTGACTATATGTGGTCGTTGTTACCCATTTAGAATGTTTTTGTTCTATTGCCACATTGATCATCTCAGGCCAGTAACTGTAGTTTAGTTTCTTGATGCCACCAGTGAACAATGCACTGTAGAAAAAAAGGTAAAGAAATTTTAAAAAAAGATTAAAAAAATTAGTGTCAGTTTTATTTATAGAATATGGTCTAGTTGTTATCTTTGTTTTTTTCCGTGTGAATTGGTTTTATTTTATATTACCCAAAAAAGAAACACTGGGTAAAAAGCACCTGCCTCCTTGACCCTCTCTAACTGGGAGACACTTGTGTTGGGCAAAATTTAACACACTATTCAGTTTCTGACTTGAAACAGTTTTGTTAGCTGCATTGTATGTTAATTTATATCAAGGCAAGTCCGACACAAAATCTCTTGTAGAGACCTGCTCCATGCTGCCAATAATGATAATCTCATTGTCCGTATGTGGAATCACTGTGGTGGTATGGTATGCCCTTTCGGCTGGTACATCCCCTTGTATTGCTGTATGCAGCCATTCACCAGTTTCAATGTCATAAGTAAATGCAGTTGATGGCGTAGAAGTGGCGAACATATGGCTCGCAGGAGCAGTGTCTTGGGGCACTAACTGCCGGCCACCAAATAGAAAAATATGGCGGTCACCAACTTTTGACAGTGTATGGCCTAACCTGTTTGTTGGAAAAAATCCATCTTGGTGACGATATGTGGTTGTTGTCACCCATTTAGAATGTTTTTGTTCTATTGCCACATTGATCATCTCAGGCCAGTAACTGTAGTTTAGTTTCTTGATGCCACCAGTGACTATGCACTGTAGAAAAAAAGGTAAAGAAATTTTAAAAAAGATTAAAAAAATTAGTGTCAGTTTTATTTATAGAATATGGTCTAGTTGTTATCTTTGGTTTTTTCCGTGTGAATTGGTTTTATTTTATATTACCCAAAAAAGAAACACTGGGTAAAAAGCACCTGCCTCCTCGACCCTCTCTAACTGGGAGACACCTGTGTTGGGCAAGATTTAACACACTATTCAGTTTCTGACTTGAAACAGTTTTCTTAGCTACATTGTATGTTAATTTATATCAAGGCAAGTCCGACACAAAATCTCTTGTAGAGACTTGCTCCATGCCGCCAATAATGATAATCTCATTGTCCGTATGTGGAATCACTGTGGTGGTATGGTATGCCCTTCCGGCTGGTACATCCCCTTATGTATTGCTGTACGCAGCCATTCACCCGTTTCAATATCATAAGTAAATGCAGTTGATGGCTTAGAAGTGGCGAACATATGGCTCGCAGGAGCAGTGTCTTGGGGCACTAACTGCCGGCCACCAAATAGAAAAATATGGCAGTCACCAACTTTTGACAGTGTATGGCCTAACCTGTTTGTTGGACAAAATCCATCTTGGTGACGATATGTGGTTGTTGTCACCCATTTAGAATGTTTTTGTTCTATTGCCACATTGATCATCTCAGGCCAGTAACTGTAGTTTAATTTCTTGATGCCACCAGTGACTATGCACTGTAGAAAAAAAGGTAAAGAAATTTAAAAAAAATTTAAAAAAAATTAGTGTCAGTTTTATTTAATAGAATATGGTCTAGTTTTTTGTTGTTGTTGTTGTTAAATTGGTTTTTATTTTATATTCCCAAAAAAAGAAAGTGAGGGGTTAAAGCGCCTGCCTCCTCCACCCTCTCTAACTGGGAGACACTTTTGTTGGGCAAGATTTAACACACTATTACTCAGTTTCTGACTTGAAACAGTTTTGTTAGCTACATTGTAGGTTAATTTATATCAAGGCAAGTCCGACACAAAATCTCTTGTAGAGACCTGCTCCATGCTGCCAATAATGATAATCTCATTGTCCGTATGTGGAATCACTGTGGTGGTATGGTATGCCCTTACGGCTGGTACATCCCCTTATGTATTGCTGTACGCAACCATTCACCCGTTTCAATATCATAAGTAAATGCAGTTGATGGCGTAGAAGTGCCTAAACATATGGCTCGCAGGAGCAGTGTCTTGGGGCACTAACTGCCGGCCACCAAATAGAAAAATATGGCGGTCACCAACTTTTGACAGTGTATGGCCTAACCTGTTTGTTGGACAAAATCCATCTTGGTGACGATATGTGGTTATTGTCACCCATTTAGAATGTTTTGGTTCTATTGCCACATTGATCATCTCAGGCCAGTAACTGTAGTTTAGTTTCTTGATGCCACCAGTGACTATGCACTGTAGAAAAAAAGGTAAAGACATTTTAAAAAAAGATTAAAAAAATTAGTGTCAGTTTTATTTATAGAATAATATGGTCTAGTTGTTATCTTTGTTTTTTTCCGTGTGAATTGGTTTTATTTTATATTACCCAAAAAAGAAACACGGGGTATAAAGCACCTGCCTCCTTGACCCTCTCTAACTGGGAGACTTGTGTTGGGCAAGATTTAACACACTATTCAGTTTCTGACTTGAAACAGTTTTGTTAGCTACATTGTATGTTAATTTATATCAAGGCAAGTCCGACACAAAATCTCTTGTAGAGACCTGCTCCATGCTGCCAATAATGATAATCTCATTGTCCGTATGTGGAATCACTGTGGTGGTATGGTATGCCCTTCCGGCTGTTACATCCCCTTGTATTGCTGTACGCAGCCATTCACCCGTTTCAATATCATAAGTAAATGCAGTTGATGGTGTAGTAATGGCGAACATATGGCTCGCAGGAGCAGAGTCTTGGGGTACTAACTGCCGGCCACCAAATAAAAGAATATGGCGGTCACCAACTTTTGACAGTGTATGGCCTAACCTGTTTGTTGGACAAAATCCATCTTGGTGACGATATGTGGTTGTTGTCACCCATTTAGAATGTTTTTGTTCTATTGCCACATTGATCATCTCAGGCCAGTAACTATAGTTTAGTTTCTTGATGCCACCAGTGACTATGCACTGTAGAAAAAAAGGTAAAGAAATTTAAAAAAAAGATTAAAAAAATTAGTGTCAGTTTTATTTATAGAATATGGTCTAGTGGTTATCTTTGGTTTTTTCCGTGTGAATTGGTTTTATTTTATATTACCCAAAAAAGAAACACTGGGTAAAAAGCACCTGCCTTCCTCGACCCTCTCTAACTGGGAGACACTTGTGTTGGGCAAAATTTAACACACTATTATTCAGTTTCTGACTTGAAACAGTTTTGTTAGCTACATTGTATGTTAATTTATATCAAGGCAAGTCCGACACAAAATCTCTTGTAGAGACCTGCTCCATGCTGCCAATAATGATAATCTCATTGTCCGTATGTGGAATCACTGTGGTGGTATGGTATGCCCTTCCGGCTGGTACATCCCCTTATGTATTGCTGTACGCAACCATTCACCAGTTTCAATATCATAAGTAAATGCAGTTGATGGCGTAGAAGTGGCTAAACATATGGCTCGCAGGAGCAGTGTCTTGGGGCACTAACTGCCGGCCACCAAATAGAAAAATATGGCGGTCACCAACTTTTGACAGTGTATGGCCTTACCTGTTTGTTGGAAAAAATCCATCTTGGTGACGATATGTGGTTGTTGTCACCCATTTAGAATGTTTTGGTTCTATTGCCACATTGATCATCTCAGGCCAGTAACTGTAGTTTAGTTTCTTGATGCCACCAGTGACTATGCACTGTAGAAAAAAAGGTAAAGAAATTTAAAAAAAAGATAAAAAAAATTAGTGTCAGTTTTATTTAATAGAATATGGTCTAGTTGTTATCTTTGGTTTTTCCGTGTGAATTGGTTTAATTTTATATTACCCGAAAAAGAAACACTGGGTAAAAAGCACCTGCCTCCTCGACCCTCTCTAACTGGGAGACACTTGTGTTGGGCAAGATTTAACACACTATTCAGTTTCTGACTTGAAACAGTTTTGTTAGCTACATTGTATGTTAATTTATATCAAGGCAAGTCCGACACAAAATCTCTTGTAGAGACCTGCTCCATGCCGCCAATAATAATGATAATCTCATTGTCCGTATGTGGAATCACTGTGGTGGTATGGTATGCCCTTCCGGCTGGTATATCCAGGGTGCGTGCAGATCCTTGAAAAGCCAAAAAAGTCCTTGAAAGTACTTAAGAATGAAATTCCTTTTTCAAGGCCTTGAAAGTCCTTGGATTTTATGAAAAGTCCTGAAAGTCTGGTGAAAGTCCTTGAAAAAACACACAGATATATTCCGATTTTACCATTCATTTTTCCAACATTTATACCTTGCGGCAGTCGCAGTGCCAAAACTAATTTAATATTAAACCCTTCGAATGCTATAGTGTATTAAATCCGACTGAGCACCTCAAATAAATTCTTCCAAGTTTTTACGTTTTTACTCATTTTATTTTCCATACTATTACTCTTTCATCTTTATTTATTCATTGAAAGTTATCAGTTATTTATTGTAGATTAAATACTCTTTTTAAAATAAATTGTTGATCAATAGTAAACCACTGTTTAAACCAAGCCCAGCCAATAAGTTGTGAAGTAAGCATATAGCATGTAATGTGTTAATGGAGCACGTGCGTGCTGGCTGAAAAGGTCCTTTTCTCTAGGTCATGCACAGGTCATCCAAAATATTTCTTTCATATGCAAATGAGTATCTGATTATCATTTGATTGATAGGGGAGCTAGGGGAGAGTGGAGTGATAGGGAGGAAAGGGGGTGGGGGAGGGTGGTACATGTAGGGAGGAGAAGGAGAAGTCTGGATAGAGGAGGGAGGGGATGGTGATAGGGGGAGGGAGGGATAGGCGGGAGGGAGGGGGTAGGTGGGAGGGACCAGGGGAGTGGTTAAATTTAGTAAATTTAAAGAAGGTATACTAATACACTACAGAGATATATAAAATACTAATTGGACTTAATTTGGTTTTCTTGAAGATAGGGTAGTGAGGGAATAGCGATAGGGAGGGAATAGGGGTAGTCTAGGAGAGGGAGGGGATGGGGCATTGGTTATGCATATGGAGGGGAAGAGATGGGAGGAGGCAGTGGGGTTTGGTGGGGGAAGGGGGTTCTTCCAAAAACTGAAACTGTTTCTAATCAACTTAATATATCAGGTCATATTACCTTTACGAAACGTCAATGTATGGGATATTTCTGGTGGGGTGGGAGGGGGGGAGGGGGATACTTCAAAAACCTAAAAATGTCTAATCAACTACCCTTTCAGGGCGTATCAATTTTGTGGTTCAAAACCTTGGGGTAAGGGATATATTTGGATTTAAAGTTTCTTTTTTCAATTGAAAGCCTATGTTAAAGGAAATGTTTAAATGCCTGTATCTCATTAAATATCCACATTCTTTAAAAATGTCTAATCAACTACCCTTTCAGGGCGTATCAATTTTGTGGTTCAAAACTTTAGGGTACGGGATATATTTTAATTTAAAGTTTCTTTTTTCAATTGAAAGCCTATGTTAAAGGAAATATTTAAATGCCTATAACTCATTAAATATCCACATTGTTTAAAAATGTCTAATCAACTACCCTTTCAGGGCGTATCAATTTCGTGGTTCAAAACTTTAGGGTAAGGGATATATTTGGATTTAAAGGGGTTTTT
Source organism: Ophiura sarsii (assembly GCA_035610835.1). Classification (NCBI taxonomy): domain Eukaryota; kingdom Metazoa; phylum Echinodermata; class Ophiuroidea; order Amphilepidida; family Ophiuridae; genus Ophiura; species Ophiura sarsii. The sequence continues at coordinate 50,482,083 of CM069447.1, read as the reverse complement.
TTCAATTGAAAGCCTATGTTAAAGGAAATGTTTAAATGCCTATAACTCATTAAATATCCACATTGTTTTTGTAAACACTATCATCCCATGCAAGATAATGTTGATGTAAAAAGTGCTTTTAGTTGTTAGTAATTGTTCACTTTTTAAAAATTCCCGAATCTCGATCGTTAAATACAGAAAGTATATCCGTGAGTACTTGAGTAGTGCTGTTTTGGTAGTACCGGTAGTAACTTAGGGTACTTGAAATATGAACTATTGGTCCTTGAAAAGTCCTTGAAAAGTCCTTGAATTTGAAAGAGAGTTGCCTGCACGCACCCTGTATATCCCCTTGTATTGCTGTATGCAGCCATTCACCCGTTTCAATATCATAAGTAAATGCAGTTGATGGCGTAGTAATGGCGAACAAATGGCTCGCAGGAGCAGTGTCTTGGGGCACTACTGCCGGCCACCAAATAAAAAATATGGCGGTCACCAACTTTTGACAGTGTATGGCCTAACCTGTTTGTTGGACAAAATCCATCTTGGTGACGATATGTGGTTGTTGTCACCCATTTAGAATGTTTTTGTTCTATTGCCACATTGATCATCTCAGGCCAGTAACTGTAGTTTAGTTTCTTGATGCCACCAGTGACTATGCACTGTAGAAAAAATAAGTTAAGAAATAAAAAAAATAAAAATAGTGTCAGTTTTATTTATAGAATATGGTCTAGTTGTTATCTTTGTTTTTTTCCGTGTGAATTGGTCTTATTTTATATTCCCCCAAAAAGAAACACGGGGTATAAAGCGACTGCCTCCTCGACCCTCTCTAACTGGGAGACTTGTGTTGGGCAAAATTTAGCACACTATTACTCAGTTTCTAACTAGAAACAGTTGTCCGTATGTGGAATCACTGTGGTGGTATGGTATGCCCTTCCGGCTGTTACATCCCCTTGTATTGCTGTATGCAGCCATTCACCCGTTTCAATATCATAGGTAAATGCAGTTGATGGCGTAGTAATGGCGAACAAATGGCTCGCAGGAGCAGTGTCTTGGGGCACTAACTGCCGGCCACCAAATAGAAAAATATGGTATGCCCTTCCGGCTGGTACATCCCCTTATGTATTGCTGTATGCAGCCATTCACCCGTTTCAATATCATAGGTAAATGCAGTTGATGGCGTAGTAATGGCGAACAAATGGCTCGCAGGAGCAGTGTCTTGGGGCACTAACTGCCGGCCACCAAATAGAAAAATATGGTATGCCCTTCCGGCTGGTACATCCCCTTATGTATTGCTGTACGCAACCATTCACCCGTTTCAATATCATAGGTAAATGCAGTTGTTGGCGTAGAAGTGGCGAAACACATGGCTCGCAGGAGCAGTGTCTTGGGGCACTAACTGCCGGCCACCAAATAGAAAAATATGGCGGTCACCAACTTTTGACAGTGTATGGCCTAACCTGTTTGTCGGACAAAATCCATCTTGGTGACGATATGTGGTTGTTGTTACCCATTTAGAATGTTTTGGTTCTATTGCCACATTGATCATCTCAGGCAAGTAACTGTAGTTTAGTTTCTTGATGCCACCAGTGACTATGCACTGTAGAAAAAATAAGTAAAGAAATCTAAAGAAAAGATAAAAAAGATTAGTGTCAGTTTTATTTAATAGAATATGGTCTAGTTTTTTTTTTTTTTTTTTTTTTGTAAATTGGTTTTTATTTTATATTCCCCAAAAAAGAAAGCGAGGGGTAAAAGCGCCTGCCTCCTCCACCCTCTCTAACTGGCAGACACTTTTGTTGGGCAAGATTTAACACACTATTACTTAGTTTCTGACTTGAAACAGTTTTGTTAGATACATTGTATGATAATTTATATGACGGCATGTCCGACACAAAATTTCTTGTAGAGACCTGCTCCATGCCCCCAATTCATTGTCTGTTTGCGGAATAACTGTGGTGATACGGTATGCCCTTTCAACTTGTACTATTGTATTGTTGTACGCAGCCATTCACCAGTTTTAATATCATAGGTAAACGCAGTTGATGGCGTTGATGTGGCGAACATGTAGAAGTGGCGAACAGTTTCAATGCACGCAGCCATTCACCATTATTGGCGAATAACACGTCCAAAATAATTCATTCTGGACACGTAGGCCTACTAGGGCTATGTCGGCTAATTATTGTATGAAGGATTGCACACATGATATACATGTATGCATCAACAAAATCAAATCACCTATAATCACACCAACATTCAATACCCCCACCCCCTGCAGCAAGCAATCAACAAGAGTTGATATAGATCTGTAAGCAAATTAAGGAAAACACAGCCCATGAAAACAAACAAACTTGGTTAGTATTTCATTGTGACTTACAATCCTCAATTATCCAAGAACCGGGCTCCGACAACGATTCGTGACTATCGTACTTAAAGTTTGTCTTCCCAAGCCTGCCTACATGTAGACTGATAGTTATTGTCTTTTGAACTGGACATCTTCCGGGTTGTTCTAGCCCTAGCCGTATGTAAACATCATTAACTACATTGGCGCCATTGTCCGTTGTGATAGCCATTTGCTTATCAAGCGTTTCGGTCATGGCAGTGGCCAAGGTTTAAACAGTCTATTCTTTGGCCTGCCTAATGAGTCTTTGTCTCGCTGTAAGTCTTTCACATTTGATTTTAATTCTACACATTCATCTTTCAGGTTTTTTTATTGCAGCTTTATGCCTCCATTTATACGTGGCACGCTTCTGTGCTGCATATAGCTGTGTCATCACATCTGCTTCCTCTATCTTGAGATTTTTTTTCAATGTCAGAGTATAGCTGTTCAAGATCAGCAGACAGATGACGTCGTCTCACCAGCTTCTCCTGGGTAGCCTCTGAGTGCTCAGCACTCGCACCTTTTACCTCGCTGTCTAGGCCAACTGCCATCGATTCAATAATATTTATGCATTTAAGGCTGAGCCCTAAACCAACATGAAGGGGGCTTGTACTGATAGTGTCTATGACAAAACCATCAACCTCAACAAGCGGGGGTTGACACAGTTGAAATATTTGTTCCTTGCTTCTTGTCGTCGCCTGTATCAGATATATAGCTGTCATTATAAGCAATGCACTCCTGAAGATGTCGAAGCCTATTGGCACCATCTGCGTTGTCCACATCCACATCAGATGGTAGATAACGAGGGCTGGCCCCTTCTGTAAATCGTTGCTCGACACATAAAAATGAGGGCAGAAGTATGTGCAGGAAGGCTTTGAAATACCCAGGAAAATAGCCAGGATTTCCCAATCTCCACCATAGGTCAACCTGCATTGAGTGAAGTGAGTGGGATGCTCTCTGTTGAAATCTGTTGGTGATAAAATTCAAACAAATGTTACTGAATTGTAAGCCTGCCTACAAGTAGACTGATAGTTATTGTCTTTTGAACTGGACATCTTAGGGGTTGTTTAAGACCTAGCCGTATGTAAACATCACTAACCACATTGGCGCCATTGTCCGTTTCGGTTATGGCAGTGACTATTCTTGACTAACACACTTAAAGTGTTGTCTTCCCAAGCTTGCCTGATAGACTGATATTACCGTAGTGTTGTAGAAATCAATCAAACTTGGTTAGTATTACATTGCGACTGATAGTTATTTTCTTTTGGACTAGACATCTATAGTGTCTGATATCTGTAAGCAAAAAATGGAAAATGGGAAGCAGAGTAAAAACAAACAAACTTTGTTAGTATTTTATTGTGACTTATTATCATCAATTATCCAAGAACCGGGCTCCGACAACGATTCTTGACTAACACACTTAAAGTGTTGTCTTCCCAAGCTTGCCTGATAGACTGATATTACCGTAGTGTTGAAGAAATCAATCACACTTGGTTAGTATTACATTGCGACTGATAGTTATTGTCTTTTGGACTAGACATCTATTATAGTGTCTGATATCTGTAAGCAAAAAATGGAAAATAGGAAGCAGAGTAAAAACAAACAAACTTTGTTAGTATTTCATTGCGACTTATTATCATCAATTATCCAAGAACAGCTTCAACAACGATTCTTGACTAACACACTTAAAAGTGTTGTCTTCCCAAGCTTGCCTGATAGACTGATATTACTGTAGTGTTGAAGAAATCAATCACACTTGGTTAGTATTACATTGCGACTGATAGTTATTGTCTTTTGGACTAGACATCTATACACAAAGAATTAAGTTAAGCACCCCCCCGTTTTTTTACAACCTCGCACATTACAAGTTTGTTGTCGTCAAAACAGTGTAGTATACCCATGATATTGCTATATTTTCTGGAGAAGTGATATTATGGTCACATAAAAACATAACAATCATGCCGTTTTCAATATTTTATTCTGAATAATTTAAGGTGACATTTTTTGGGAATTTTAGGCATATTTTCACCTCAATTTAAGTATGGAGCTATAGGTCCATCACGGACAGTGTGGATGACGTTTATGTTTTCTAACGTACAGTCATTGTTCTGAGAAGACCTCTAGCGATCTTTGCGTCAATAACGTGTGTAGGACCCACGTGATCGGATCACTGACTCAACCCTACGTCTCATAGACCCTGTAAGCCGTCGTATGCGTTGCTGTGGCAGGTTGTTCCATTCCCGATGTAATGCACGTTCCAATTCATCCAGATTGGCTATTGGAGGGACCATCTTCGCAATTTGTCGTCCCAACATGTCCCAAACGTGCTCGATGGGGTTCAGGTCAGGACTGTACGCAGGCCAGGGGATGGTTGTCACAGCACCTTGCTCCAGCAAGGCTCGGACGCGTCTCGCACGGTGAGGCCTGGCGTTGTCATCCATGAAGATGGGTCTGCTGGCGAGGGTGTGGTCATCGAAGTGCGGTATTACGGTGGTATTCAGGATTTCCTCGGCATATCGCTCTCCGTTGAGGTTACCTCGCACAGTTATCAGGTCCAATTTACAGTCATGGGAGAAGCATCCCCAGACCATAATCGAGCCACCACCAAAGGGTACCGTTGGTTGAATGTTTTTAGGTGCATACGCGGTGTTTTTGTGGCGCCACACCCGAACACGCCCATCTGTCACGTACAGCAAGAACCGGCTTTCATCCGACCAATGAACTCGCCTCCAAGACCGGATGTTCCATCCACGTCGCGCTAGGCACCATGCCAAACGCTCCCTCTGATGTCGTTCGAGTAGCCTTGGACGCTTGATCACTCGTCTTGACCTTAAACCGGCCGATTTCAGGCGGTTCCTCACGGTACGGTGACATAGCCTTCTGTTGCGCAGCCAGTTGTCCTTCAGGAAATTGCTCGAGGCGAAGGGATATCGTCGCACCAGTCTCAAAAGCGCTCTATCTTGGCGGACTGTTGTCACGCGAGGTCTTCCAGACCTTGAGCGGTCCTTCACCGCACCCGTTTCCTGGTGTTTCTGCACCAACCGACTGATCACCGAATGGTGGTAACCAAACGTTCGAGCTACAGCTTTTCTGGACATTCCGGACTCGATCATGCCTATTATCCGCCATCTTTCTCCGTCCGACAACCGTCTACGAGCCACCATTACGAGAAAATGACCATGTAACCCCCACACGAGCTCAGGCGTGACTTGCAATAACCCGTGATGATAGTGCATTTTCAGAAAATCACGACCACGTGGATGATAACACGTGCTGCACGAGCGATGGGCGTCACAGATGAGTGCACTCATCTGCATTTCATCAATGGATAATTGCTAATGTCATACCAATCATTATTTGATCTCACATACCTTAGAATATATGCCAATGTATACATATATTAGGGGGTGCTTAACTTAATTCTTTGTGTATATTATAGTGTCTGATATCTGTAAGCAAAAAATGGAAAATAGGAAGCAGAGGAAAAACAAACTTTGTTAGTATTTGATTGAGACTTTTACAATTCTCAATTATCCAAGAACCGGGCTTCAACAACGATTCTTGACTAACACACTTAAGTGTTGTCTTCCCAAGCTTGCCTGATAGACTGATATTACCGTAGTGTTGAAGAAATCAATCACACTTGGTTAGTATTACATTGCGACTGATAGTTATTGTCTTTTGGACTAGACATCTATAGTGTCTGATATCTGTAAGCATAAAATGGAAAATAGGAAGCAGAGTAAAAACAAACAAAATTTGTTAGTATTTTATTGTGACTTATTATCATCAATTATCCAAGAACCGGGCTTCAACAACGATTCTTGACTAACACACTTAAAGTGTTGTCTTCCCAAGCTTGCCTGATAGACTGATATTACCGTAGTGTTGAAGAAATCAATCACACTTGGTTAGTATTACATTGCAACTGATAGTTATTGTCTTTTGGACTAGACATCTATAGTGTCTGATATCTGTAAGCAAAAAATGGAAAATAGGAAGCAGAAGAAAAACAAACTTAGTTAGTATTTGATTGAGACTTTTACAATTCTCAATTATCCAAGAACCGGGCTTCAACAACGATTCTTGACTAACACTTAAAGTGTTGTCGTCCCAAGCTTGCCTGATAGACTGATGGTTATTACCATAGTGTTGAAGAAAAACAATCACACTTGGTTAGTATTACATTGCGACTGATGATCTTTTCTTTGATCCTGATTGACTATGACCAAGCACAACTAACATCACTGGTAATAAAATACCTTATCAATAATCTGCTTATAATGGGCAATGCCATGACTTGCTAACTTTATTTGGTACGTACGCATGGCTTTCATCGCCATACACAATCCTGGACAAACTGTTCCATAGGCACACGTTGCCCTTCCCATAAGATACCTTATCAATAATCTGCTTATAATGGGCAATGCCATATATAAGACTTGCTAACTTTATTTGGTACGCATGGCTTTCATCGCCATACACAATCCTGGACAAACTGTTCCATAGGCACACGTTGCCCTTCCCAGAAGATACCTTATCAATAATCTGCTTATAATGGGCAATGCCATATATAAGACTTGCTAACTTTATTTGGTACGCATGGCTTTCATCGCCATTCACAATCCTGGACAAACTGTTCCATAGGCACACGTTGCCCTTCCCAGAAGATACCTTATCAATAATCTGCTTATAATGGGCAATGCCATATATAAGACTTGCTAACTTTATTTGGTACGCATGGCTTTCATCGCCATACACAATCCTGGACAAACTGTTCCATAGGCACACGTTGCCCTTCCCAGAAGATACCTTATCAATAATCTGCTTATAATGGGCAATGCCATATATAAGACTTGCTAACTTTATTTGGTACGCATGGCTTTCATCGCCATACACAATCCTGGACAAACTGTTCCATAGGCACACGTTGCCCTTCCCAGAAGATACCTTATCAATAATCTGCTTATAATGGGCAATGCCATATATAAGACTTGCTAACTTTATTTGGTACGCATGGCTTTCATCGCCATACACAATCCTGGACAAACTGTTCCATAGGCACACGTTGCCCCTCCCAGAAGATACCTTATCAATAATCTGCTTAAAATGGGCAATGCCATATATAAGACTTGCTAACTTTATTTGGTACGCATGGCTTTCATCGCCATACACAATCCTGGACAAACTGTTCCATAGGCACATGTTGTCCTTCCCAGTATAGGATATCCGGGTACAGTAGCGTAGCCAGTGGGGGGCAGGGGGGGCAGACTGCACCCCCCCCCCCGGACACCTAAAATGGGGACGGCGAAACGAAAAATGGGGACGAGAAGAAGGGGAGAAAAGAGAGAAAGAGAGAAAGAAGGGGGAAGGAGAGGGAGAAAGAGAAGAGAAAGGAGGAGGAGAGGGAGAAAGAGAAGGGGAAGGTGAGGGAGAAAGAGAAGGGAAAGGGGAAGGAGAGGGGAAAGAGAAGAGAAATGGTGATGAGAAATTGTTCATGTAGTACATTTACTGTGCAATTTTTTTTTGACTGTGCGATTTTTTTTTGGACTGTGCGAAATATTTTGACCTCACCCCCCACCCCCACTTGCGTGAAATTCACGAGGTAAGTGACTAGAACAAAATTTGGGCAACCTTTTACGAAAATGCTTAAAAATAGGGACGATATTGATGTTTGCCCCCCCCCCCCCCCCCACCCCGGAATGACAATGCTGGCTACGCGCCTGTCCGGGTAGTTATCAGCTAACGACAACGTGAAGTCGTCCTGGTGCAGGTGATATTGGTCTGTATCACCTCATCAAGTTTCTCACAAATTTTTCCTACAGCTCGTAGATGACAAGTTCGCCGCGCTCTTTTCGAAATATACAGGTAGTATCTGAAATATATTGAATGAAGATATTGTAAATATTGATGAACAATTTTTCATCACATCACACACATGACACATGTGACAAAAATCCTCCATTTATTGGGATTAGTGCGATCAAAAAGATACAAAAAAACATTATTTTACTTAATTAGAGTAATGAATCACAACATCTTGTTGATACACACCATTGTTCAAATTCGACACATTGTTATATGATGCCCAACCATCACTCATGACATAAGTTCCTGGTAGAAACCATTGACATATAAGGGGTTCCAGCGTTGCTCGATCTCTATTGTCTACAATTTCCAGCAAGTAACCTCTCTCTACAGCTCCAAATATCCATTGACAATTCACAGGTTTTCTCGATTGTATTTCCGTTTTTTGCTCCATTTCGACTCATCGATTTCCACAATGATGGAGGCTCCGTTGGCGTCAAACTAGTTGAAAAGGGTGGGTGATCAGATGTTGAGAGCAAATGTCCCGGAAGAATTGGCACCAGTCAACCAGGGTTTGATCTGATGCGATGCCCGTTTGTTGTTTCATATAATACTGGGGTAAATCGTCAAAACCACAGATGCATCAAAAGAATCAGTTGCCGCAACTCAAGATGGCTTCCGGTAAAGAAGGAACCGTTTCGAAGACTGGTCTTCTTGTATATGTTGCTTTCAAAGACGTAAAATTTAATACAAATACGTTTAGTGTATGCTTCTTAACTCAGGTGTGATACTCAAGTAGACTGGTACAAAGCAATTATTTAATGGTGGAAATAACTTTAGCTTTCAGTATATGCAGTTACAGCAGATATTAATACAATTTCACTAGTTATAAACTTATAATTCTTACCATTGATATTTTGGTCATATACAACCGTGCATCATCTGAATCAGAACTTGGTTGGTATGCTGCATATGCCAACTGTGCATAACTATCTGTTTGCAGTTTCTTCTCTATAGAGCTAATTTGTTCTTCGTCATATTCTTTGGGAAGGAATACGATTACAGGCATGCAGTTCTCCTTTATAAATGCATGGAAACTTGCACGTCCATCCGATCTCCTGTGCAATTTAGTCAATATGAAGAGTAAATTTGAGTTCGCCATTTTCTGAAAGTATATTAATTGTGAAAAAAGAAAGACATTTGGTCAATTAGTATATTAAAAGTGCCTGATATGATTTTTGATCAATGGTTTTTCACATGAAAGTGATTAATCAAAATAGCCGTGTCCTCAAATTTGAGTTGCATCTAAACAGTAGGATCGGGACATTTCCATTCATATGAGTCAATTCCATTTTGCAGAGCCATACGCCTGCATGGAATGTTGCAGTTGCAGCAGGTTAGGATATTTCGTAGCAATCTTCTTCTGGAAAGAAACTGTATACACTCCAGCGTGTTTGATATCATTGGGATGAGATCCGGCAAAGAGACAATTTCAGCAAACGATGGCAGCAGGATTTAAAACTGCGTTAAGAGGTACAAGGTGTTCTGGAGCCCGTGGATGTCCAGCCATATTTAATATCACAGCGCTTTCTTTAAAACGGAATCACAATGATTCGAAGCAAATCATAGACTGTAAAATGTTACAGAATGACAAAACAGATACATGTAGGTAGGCCTAACGAAAAATACAGACCATAAACATGTATCAGCCAATAAAAACAGTGATAGTTACGGATCAAACCACTCGTACATTTTGAATGATCAGTGACTATGATTTCGGTTTCATAATCAATGGTTTTATTGTCACATTAACATACATATGGCACGGTGATAAATCATATTGGTTCATATTTAAATGTCTTGAAAAACATCTCCCCACGGCATGAAAAAGATCAAGTTTAATTGTAGTATTGCCTCCAAAAACCTCTTGCAACTTGACTCTCCAAGTGCAACAATTATCAATAATTATTAGTTTGGGTTGTACCCCCTGCTTCTTCAAACATAAGGCTAGTGCCTCTAATATATCTTTAACAAAGTCAAACTTTTGACTGCCAGCCAACTGCCATGTCATTACCTGTCCAAATTCATTTTGCATGGCAAAAACACTGCTGAATTGGGTTGTCCATTTGTTGTCTTCAGGGCGAACAACATCTACATAAGCTGTAAAAAAAAATATAAAAAAAACCCTTTTGGAATTAGAGAAGGGTAGAAGGCATCTATTGTATAGAATCATCTCAGAAAATGGATCTCATTTAGAATATCATCTTGCTTTATTTATATCATGTTCTCTATCCTGAAGAAAATCTATGCCTTTGATTCTCTTTGAAGAATGATGGGGCTTCCTTTTTCGGTGGCAAAACGTCGCTTCCTTTTATAGTTGTGTCCTCCAATTCAATATTTCCAAAGGGATTTTGGCATCGTTGTGGACACACTGAAAGTTGATGATGCCAACACCAATGGATTGAAGGTATGGCTCAGCAGGCACCTGACTGCCTTTGCTGGTACCAGCTTCTCCCCTGCCTCCTACACCCACTTCTCAGCTGTCTCCGCTGCTGTATCCAATACAGCGGCTGAAATTTGGTCAAATTGTTCGCTTCCAAGTACTCTTACATAATGGAAGTCGTCATCTTTCGAAATGTTCATGTGATTGAACCATTTACCAGGTCCAATACAGCGGCTGAAACTTGGTCAAATTGTCCTTCAAATGAAAATACACGCGATATTCATCAATTTTAAGTTCGTCACACGATACCGGCCCAACTTAAACGCATGGCCTTATATCATGTTCTCTATCCTGAAGAAAATCTATGCCTTTGATTCTCTTTGAAGAATGATGGGGCTTCCTTTTTCGGTTAGCAAAACGTCGCTTCCTTTTATAGTGGTGTCCTCCAATTCAATATTTCCAAAGGGATTTTGGCATCGTTGTGGACCCACTAAAAGTTGATAATGCCAACACCAATAGATCTAAGGTACAGCTCAGCTGGCACCTGACTGCCTTTGCTGGTACCAGCTTCACCCCTGCCTCCTACACCTACTTCTCAGCTGTCTCCGCTGCTGTATCCAATACAGCGGCTGAAATTTGGTCGAATTGTCCGCTTCCAAGTACTCTAACATCCATGTCTAACCACCTTTCCTTTCATTATTATCTATTGTCTTTCTATTGTTGCATCAGCCCTTTATTTTGTAAGAAGAGGTCACCATTCAGGTCACGGCGTATGAACAGCCCGTTATCTAGCCAAGAGACCATTATTAGACAAAAGAACAGTTTTTGTATCAAATTTCACACAAAATACTGATTTTTTCAATTTTGACGTCGATTTGGGGAATCGAAAAGCAACCAGTATAAAAAGAGGTGGTGCCAGCATCAGAACAATTATTTAATTTAATTTTAATTTTAATTTAATTTTAATTTAATTTAATTTTAATTTAATTTTAATTTAATTTTAATTTAATTTTAATTTAATTTTAATTTAATTTTAATTTAATTTTAATTTAATTTTAATTTTATTTTTGGGGGGGGGGGGGGTTAGAGAACATTTGTTGGTTCGCGCACAAAATGCAAAAAGCCTGAAAATGTAAGTTAAATGTATGTAAATTAGTTCAAATGTTCGATGATTTGGGGTTCCAAAGGGGGTACAGGGCATGAGCTGACCGAGTCAGAGAGGGAGGCAAGTGTGTGGGGGTGTGTGGGAGTGGGAAAGGTCGTGACTGATGGTATTTTCTTTTTCGTGTTAATCTATACGCAGCTGAACTTGATTCTGATATTATTCGCATTGAAATTTGATATAGAGGGCCTTACAAATAATTTCAGCGTTCTAGAATAGAATATGTATTACCTGCCATGGTATAACATAATCATTTAATAGTATGATACAAAATCATAGATCAACTCGCGTTCTGTAGTTTCTTGTCAGCAATCGCATGTAGGCCTATATAAAGGCATTCCCCAAGTATATCCAAATATACAAAGTGCGTATAATTCCTTGTTATCGGCGATGTTTTTTACACAAATCTTACAGTATTTAAAACTGTCATTGACATGCAATAGGCTTCTTGACTTGAGCATGTTATGCTGGAAGGTGCTGTGTACAACATGGTTGTGAACAATTCTGCAGTCTGACATGTTGACTGCCACCTTTTGCCAGGAGCAATAATATAGACATTGCTTTGGTAATACACTCTATTCGAGATTGTAAATAGAGCTCAAAATTGGTACCACCTGTTACATCTAACTGACTCCAAAATACCATGGTCGGATCAATACGACTAAAGATTATGCTAAATTCGTTTATATCAATTTTTAAATCAGTTAAATCCATGTGTGTACCACCTAAGGTATTTCATGGTTTGCTAACTTCAAGGAGGTTGTATATTACGTCATGGGGTACTAATCACCAGACCAACATTATGTATAGTCTCTTGCAAAGTTTAGCGATGTCAAAATTAGTATAACAGACACCTTCATATTATTACTAGATCAATTGTACAATTTTGATTATATAACTTACAAATTATCATCTTTATTTATTTGTATCGTTACCATGGTTACGGTGTATCAACATGTATGAAAGATAAAACACTCATAGTAGACCATCAGCAATAATAATGGTCGCCGGCGCGCCTCTTTTGCAGGCTCGGCCTACGGCCTCACCTGCAAAAGAGGCTTGCCGGGCGCCCATTATTATTGCTGATGGTCTACTACTCGTCCTTTATCTAATACATAATGGAAGTCGTCATCTTTCGAAATGTTCATGTGATTGAACCATTTACCAGGTGGCTTCAGGTTATGTATGCATGGAATTGAATTGAACCACTGCATTGTAACCATCCATTTGGATTGGTGAACTGGCATTGTTTCCATTGGTAATCTCCTGTAAGATTTTTAGCCACCCACGAAAAAACTACAGACCCTACAGACAAACCAGGGATAAATGAAGGTACTGAATAAGTATATTTAGCCGAATTTATGATATTGATAATACATGAATATGAAACACATTTCTTACAAAGATGCCACCATCGGGCGCGATGTCAAAGTACCACTTTTAGCTGTTTCTGGGATGTTTACAGAGGAAACTTTGTTCCACAGGGGCTGCGGTCCTTCCGTTAACACATGCTTACAATCAGGGGTTTTACACATTAAATTTGTGGCCAGTGTTATAATGTCAGTGCCTGATGCCATGGCAGCAGCTCTTACTTCTTCAGGGATGGCCAGTGTGGATGCTACTCTGATGACTCAGGTATTTGAATTAATCACCAGTTGCTTGGGCTTGGAAATTACATTGCTAAGACGTAGTGTTTCGAACCAAAAAAAGAAAAATCTTATGTGGAACACATGTTTCTTTGAGATATCGGTCATTCCATGTCAAATCAACCAGTGGTCCCCAAGTGACCCTGTCAGATTTTGATGAAACTTCATCAGAATAATGGTCTATGGCAAAAATGAACACATACAAAAATAGTAAAATCTTACTCCATGTCGTTTTCTCGATGTGGCCCGTTGAAATTTAGTCGAGAACGCCCTTTGTCGCCTAAAGTAACATATGTAATATTTCCGACTTTGGAAGCTTATATATCTCAGTTTTCGTACTATAGGTAGAAAGCTGAAAGTTTGTACTCTAACTAACTTTAAGTTATATTTCAAGAATCTTGCCACCAAATTGATTTCCCCTCATATATGAATCTATGTATGATGGATGTAATCATCCATGGCACATGGCCCAACTGGATCACAGGCTCATGTGGCCAAAACGTCACTTCTGTCTCTCCACACCGCCACTGCCTTACAATTGTATTGATTCTGGGGTTCAATCTTGCAAGCAAGCTCTTCCCCCAGAATTGGTTTGGTCTTATACGCGTGGTAACCGTATCTCTGATACCTGATGAACTGAAACCCTCCCTCTTATTATTAATACATATACGCACTTCAGTTGCAGCCCACCCCCTCTTACTGACCCTGCATGAATACAGCTGCTGCCTGTCTAACCCACCCTTCTTTCAGTCCACTTGATATGAGTTTGGCCAGCCCCTTGGGGACCCTGCCAATTGTCTTCCCTGTGACGTCTATAACGCGTTGTATAGGCGAGGAGTCCTTGGTTACGTCGTTGTGTATGGCCGTGTCGATTGCACTTAGTGGGGGAGCGACAACAAGCACAGCGTGCTTGTCATATGGATTATGGGGCTCGGGTTCCAGTGACATTGGGAATTGTTTCCCGATATATGGGCGCTTATGGAAGTTGTGGTAGCTGCAATAAAAAGTTAAAGTTTTAAATGGTTATGGCACATGTGCTATTGGTTGTTCAATGCAATACAATTTCTCCAGTGTGTGAAGCTCTCTGGGCTCTCCAGAGCAATACACATCTTGTTTAGTGAAAAGATGATACAATTTCTCCAGTGTGTGAAGCTCTGTGCTCTCCAGTGCAATACACATCTTGTTTAGTGAAAAGATGATACCATTTCTCCAGTGTGTGAAGAGAGGTACAACCTCACATTGTGAACGGCCTCCTTAGTAATAAAGGCCTGAAGAGTGCACCTCTCCCCGTCGATCATGTCCGGAAGCTCGGTTCCGTCATACTTTGCGACGATCGATGAGATGTGCTCCAAATTTCCCACCTGCTGATTGACGCCATCGGGGAAAAACAGGGGTGTTTGCCAAATTTGTCCTCGTTTTTGCCAACAAAAAAAAGGGGGGGGGGGTGAAATTGTTGGAAAATCCTTGCAAAGGGGTTCCTTGAAAATATCAAGAACATTCATGGTTGGATACATACTTTTGTGTTGAGTTGGGGGCCGGGAACTAATACATAAATATAACATGAAAAATAAATCAAGTTGTTTTATTAGTACTAAATGCAAATGTACTTGGTCCCTGACCATCTAAAATTTGGTGATACACCTTGTAACAAAGGGAGATTTTGCAAGGCAGTGATTTGCATTTCCCTCAAGTTTTTTTGAGGACTTTCTTGAACTACCTCTCCCTCGTCCAAGGGAACATTGTGTATGCCAAAGTCGTTGTTGGTTAAAGAAGCGTTGGTGTATTTAGATCCTGCAAATTGACAGATTGGAAGTGTTGATTCAAAGTTAGCGGTAAGTGATTGGGATCCCGCGTACCACCCTTCCTTGGTCTTTCTGTTGACAACAAGCGAAAAAACATTGTAGTCGCATATGTTTGGATCTTGCAGCGACGCTACCTGTGGCAATTTGGTCAATGTTTTCAACATATCCAGGGCCTATGCCGCTGTCATTCAATGAATCACCATGATCGCTGTCACTGTCAGCAGCACTCTGGGCTTGCAAATTTGCAAATATTGCTTAGGCCATTTTGGATGTGTCGGGGGCGAGGGGTGCCGCGACCTTTGTACACTCTTCCATCTCTGTGAGCCTTCTCTATGTCAATATCTTCCAGAAGAAACTTAATAGCAAACATATCATGAACTGCTGTCTTGAGCTGTCAACAGCACTCTGGGCTTGCATAGTTGCAAATATTGCTTCGGCCATTTTGATCTGGTTTAAATGTTAAAAACAACAGAAAAATAGCAATATTATAGCAAGTCCATGACCACCTTTCTTGTAGTAAAGGTCATAGTTATTGTCGTATCTTCATTGCCATCAATTTCTACATTTTTATTTCAAGCTCATTTTTAGTGAATGTAAGGTCGGTTAGACCATTCAGCAACACTAGGGGGAGGCTTCTCTTCTCGGACGTGCCTTGTGCCTTTCTTTCATAAAAATAGCACTTGTTATGAAATGAGTATCTACTAAACTGTAGTTATTTGCACAAATTATTGAGTATTAACATCGTAATACTGTTTTAAGTGATTGTCAAACAGGCATAGTGTTAAAAAAAACATGAATCCTCACTTAGAGGGGGTTAAGTCTGAACATTTGAGTTAGAGGTCCCAAATAGGATAATTGTATATTAAATTAAGAATAGACTACGATCTATCAGACTGGCCATGTAGCAAACCACTAGTCATGCTAGTGTTACATGTATGTTACACTCCCTCAAAATGCGGCGTTGCATGGCCAGTTGTCAACCGGGCAGCATGTCTCAACCATCTCTCTCACATTACCGGGATGCAGATGTACCTTGGTCCCTGACCATCTAAATTTGGTGATACACCTTGTAACAAAGGGAGATTTTGCAAGGCAGTGATTTGCATTTCCCTCAAGTTTTTTTGAGGACTTTCTTGAACTACCTCTCCCTCGTCCAAGGGAACATTGTGTATGCCAAAGTCGTTGTTGGTTAAAGAAGCGTTGGTGTATTTAGATCCTGCAAATTGACAGATTGGAAGTGTTGATTCAAAGTTAGCGGTAAGTGATTGGGATCCCGCGTACCACCCTTCCTTGGTCTTTCTGTTGACAACAAGCGAAAAAACATCGAAGTCGCATATGCTTGGATCTTGCAGCGACGCTACCTGTGAAAAATGGGTGTTACGTCGCCTTTTTTGCCTGGCGTACAGACTCTTGGCAGCTGCCTTTTCTTCATCCGCCCTTGTCATAGGTCCATATGTGCTACGCTTTCTGAAGCCTTTTCATTTTAGTGCACGGCATGGGCCTGCTGCAGGGGATGGTGATCGTGAGCGTACACTTGTGGAGTCATCATTTCGTGATAGGATCGAGGTTGTGATCCTCCCGCTCCATGTGTGGTAATTTCATGATGGGATCGAGGTTGTGATCCTCCCGCTCCATGTGGGCTAATTTAGTGATGGGATCAACCTTAGGAACAGCAAAGTTGTTCTTGAAATCCACCCTATCTGCCTGATATACAGACAACTTGGCTCTGAAGATGTAGGTGGCATCTATTGTTTTCATGAGGTCTATCAGGGTCTTTGGGGACATTAAAGCACCATGTGGATAGTTGGTGATCTCCTGGTAGCAACTCTGCCCTCACCCCCTGAAATGGTCTTAAAGTTTCAGGCATTTGAAAGTGAATGGTGCACATTTTCTAGCACAAAATCATTGGGTTCACAAGTAAATTGCAGTAAGAACTCACATGTCCAGTTTATTGATTTTATCTTAATTTGATTTATATTCAATTATTTTCATAACAAATTTGGTAATGGGATATTTTTATGTGACTAACGATTTCTTTCTGGGAACACTGTTTCTGCAGATGTTGAAGCCATGATGACGCAAATTGGAAAATAGTCTTACCTCGATTGTATCTGCAGCTCCAAAATACCCTGATATGTTGCTTGTCGGGTATCGGATGTCTGACCACACCGATATTAACACTTTCTCCTCGTTGACAGCCACCTGATAATCGGCACTCGATTCAGACTCTTGCCAGTGCTACATCAAAAATGATAAATATAAATAATGCAAAGAAATTCTGAATGAGGATATTGAAATCTTACCTAAAAACATTTCTAACATCATGATGAAACTTGACATAGATTTATAATGTCCGAATGTTCCTTGATGCATCCAATTATCTCTATCTGTTCTGTATCCTTCGCATACTTTTGAATATGTTGAAATATCCCATGGATGACCATGTGAGCAAGTGTGTCTAAGGTCGTCCTGTCGTTGGGATAGTAGGTACTAGATCTTTTGGAAATATCCCACGGATGACCATGTGAGCAAGTGTGTCTAAGGTCATCCTGTCATTGGGATAGGTACTAGATCTTTTGGAAATATCCCACGGATGACCATGTGAGCAAGTGTGTCTAAGGTCATCCTGTCATTGGGGATATTAGGAATTAGATCTTTTGGAAATATTCCACGGATGACCATGTGAGCAAGTGTGTCTTGTCTAAGGTTGTCCTGTCGTTGGGATAGTAGGTATTAAAACTTTTAATACAAAACTATGTACTCACGGTCGCTGGAATTTCAAGATCCATGGTGGGATGGGTCTGTAGTTTATTCCTAATAGATGTCACTGGTGTATCGATAGTACCTTTTTTGTCGCAAGAACGTCCAAATGAGAAGTGTCGAATACAGCAGCACAAAGAGCTTTGGTACCGCGAAGTGCGTCAATGCGTACCCATAGTTTAACGTTCGTAAATTGATCGGCCGAGTCAATATTGGTAGCTATGGCCGCCATATTCAAACGTTGTGTATATGAAGAGGTTTTTTGCAAAAGGGCCTACATCCACTTTGGCTCTTATTGAGAAAAAGTCAAAAAACTGTTACTAAATATTCAAGTTAAGCAATTGAAAAACTGAGTGGATTATGAAAGAGGTACACTACATACTAATTTAAATTGAAATAAATTTTAAATATGCTAGTTTTAATTTCTTTTTAAATCATGTTTACATTTCTTGAAAATTTGGATGTAGGCCCTTTTGCAACAAAACTCCATCTGTTTGTACATAAGAAAAAATACCACACACAAAATATCATTTATTTTAATCATTTAAAATAAATAAGTTTGATATTGAAATGTATAGGTCACAATCATATGTTTAGCAAGTATTAGATCTTTTGGAAATATCCCAGGGATGACCATGTGAGCAAGTGTGTTTAAGGTCGTCCTGTTGTTGGGATATTAGGTATTAGATCTTTTGGAAATATCCCACGGATGACCATGTGAGCAAGTGTGTCTAGTCTAAGGTCGTCCTGTCGTTGGGATAGTAGGTATTAAAACTATTAATACAAAACTATGTACTCAAGGTCGCTGGAATTTCAATATCCATGGTGGGATGGGTCTGTAGTTTATTCCTAATAGATGTCACTGGTGTATCGATAGTACCTTTTTGTCGCAAGAACGTCCAAATGAGAAGTGTTGAATACAGCAGCACGAAGAGCTCTGTTATGGAATATGTCATATTCATATAGCCTAAACTCATGTGGTCCTATCAGATTCCCCTATCAGTATCATTACACCAACCACGATATCCGTCCCGGTGATACATTTACCGACAACCACCAAAAAAATGTCGAAGAAAAGATTGTCTGTTTGCCAATTAACAGCCCAGGATTAACACCAGATAGAACGTTTCAATTAATACAGAATTTGACGATCATATGAAAACACGCGATCATGGCTACCAATGTTTGCATATAGGCTGTATACGACTTGATATTCACTATAGCAAATACGTCAAAAGTCATTGGCATGAGCCAGTTTATTGGGATGTTTATAAATGAACAAAGATTTACACATAAACATTAAGGCCTATCTAAATGGGAAAGGTCACATTCCTCTGACCACAACGTCATCCAATCCTTCAGGATGTACTTCCTCATTCGGTGGTTATCAGCCGACCTCTCTTCATTCCCCTCCCATCTGTAGCCTCCAGCCGACCTCTCTTCATTCCCCTCCCATCTGTAGCCTCCAGCCGACCTCTCTTCATTCCCCTCCCATCTGTAGCCTCCAGCCGACCTCTCTTCATTCCCCTCCCATCTGTAGCCTCCAGCCGACCTCTCTTCATTCCCCTCCCATCTGTAGCCTCCAGCCGACCTCTCTTCATTCCCCTCCCATCTGTAGCCTCCAGCCGACCTCTCTTCATTCCCCTCCCATCTGTAGCCTCCAGCCGACCTCTCTTCATTCCCCTCCCATCTGTAGCCTCCAGCCGACCTCTCTTCATTCCCCTCCCATCTGTAGCCTCCAGCCGACCTCTCTTCATTCCCCTCCCATCTGTAGCCTCCAGCCGACCTCTCTTCATTCCCCTCCCATCTGTAGCCTCCAGCCGACCTCTCTTCATTCCCCTCCCATCTGTAGCCTCCAGCCGACCTCTCTTCATTCCCCTCCCATCTGTAGCCTCCAGCCGACCTCTCTTCATTCCCCTCCCATCTGTAGCCTCCAGCCGACCTCTCTTCATTCCCCTCCCATCTGTAGCCTCCAGCCGACCTCTCTTCATTCCCCTCCCATCTGTAGCCTTATGCCAGTTGGCTATTACCTTTACATATTTGGCCGTTGCTATATAACCCTTCTTTTCGAAAAGGCAGCTACAGAATGGGAATGGAGCCCCTCTGCATCCCTGGTTACTGCTTCATTGATCCCAAGAGGGCTGTTACTGACAGGTCAGTGTCTTTGGAGAGCATGGCCTCTTTAAGTAGCTTCATGCCAGTCGGCTATAACCTTCACATAGTCAGCCTCTGCTGTATTGCCCTTCTTTTCGAAGAAGGCAGCTACAGAATGAGAAAGGAGCTTCTCTGCATCCCTGGTTGACTGTTTCCATGAACCGAAGAGGGCTGGTGCTGACAGGTCAGTGTCCTTGGAGAGCATGGCCTCTTTAAATCTTTAACCCCGTATGGCACCAAACTTCCCATTGCGGGTATGCTGAGCAATCCTCTTCCAAGAGGTGGTTGTGGTCCTCCCGCTCCATGTGGAGTAATTTAATGATGGGATCCACCTCAGGAACAGCTAAGTTGTTCTTGAAATCCACCCTATCTGCCTGATATACAGACAACTTGGCTCTGAAGATGTAGGTGGCAGCTATAGTCGTCATGATGTCTGGCTGGCTGCCAGTTGATTTTCAGTGGTTGACACTTTTGTGACCACAGTAGCAGGGATTGCAGAATTATCTATGCAAAGAAAGGAAATAGTTTAGATACTACAATTTATTAACAAAGACCAGATTTAAACATTTTTATGTGACTCATGATTTCTTTCTGGTAACACTGTTCCCACAGATGTTGAAGCCATGATGATGTGAATTGGAAAATAGTCTTACCTCGATGGTATCTGCAGCTCCAAAATACCCGGATATGGAGCTTGTTGGGTATCGGATGTCACTCCATACCGATACCAAAACTTTTTCTTCATTTATCGCAACCTCGTTTGCTGCAATAGAGTCAGACTCTTGCCAGTGGCTACATCAAAAATGAATAATTATAAAAAATGCAAAGAAATTCTGAATGAGGATATTGAAATCTTACCTAAAAGACATTTCTAACATTATGATGAAACTTGACATGGATTTATAATGTCCGAATGTCCCTTGATGCATCCAATTATCCCTATCTTCAGAAGAGAACATACTTGTACGATCGGTTCCGTATCCTCTGCATACTTTTTCAATATGGCTCTGAACTCCCAAGAACATCTTCTTTCAATGAAGTGTATACCCCGATATATTGCTTGTCGGATATCGATATATTGCTTGTCGGATATCGTATATCAGACCACACAGATATTAGCACCTTCTCCTTGTTAACGGCAACCTGATGTACTGCACTCGATTCCCAGGAGAGCATGGCCTCTTTGGTGCCATACGGGGTTCAAGATTTAACTTCATTGGGTCCACAAGTAAATTGCAGTAAGAACTCACAGGTCCAGTTAATTGATTTAATCTTTTGTTTAATTTGATTTATATTCAATTATTTTCATAACAAATTTGGTAATGGGATATTTTTATGTGACCAATGATTTCTTTCTGGGAACACTTTGTTCCTGCAGATATTGAAGCCCGGATGATGCAAATTAGAAAATAGTCTTACCTCGATGGTATCTGCCGCTCCAAAATACCCCGATATGGAGCTTGTTGGGTATCGGATATCAGACCATACCGATACCAAAACTGTTTCTTCATTTATCGCAACCTCGTTTGCTGCAATAGAGTCAGACTCTTACCAGTGCTACATCAAAAATGATAAATATAAATAATGCAAAGAAATTCTGAATGAGGATATTGAAATCTTACCTAAAAGACATTTCTAACATTATGATGAAACTTGACATGGATTTATAATGTCCGAATGTCCCTTGATGCATCCAATTATCCCCATCTTCAGAAGAGAACATACTTGCACGATCTGTTCCGTATCCTCCGTATACTTTTTGAATATGGCTCTGAACTCCCAAGAACATCTTCTTTTAATGAAGTGTGCTGATGCTGTCTTGTTCCGTGATTTTACTTTACGCCTGATAACTCTGTGACTAAACATCAGATACATGTTCACCGCTGTTAATCTGCTGTCTGTTGTATGTCTGGATTCTTCTGAAACTGACGCAAGATGTGCTTCACAGATCATGAGATTGTTGGTGTATTTCTATGGAAACATACCTTCACTATTTTGCCTTCAACAGTCAGCCTCTTCTTTTTGGGTGAGGCCAACGCTTCTGGGATTGACTTCTGTGGAGGATTGTAGAATGTGTGTTCTACATTCTGGTCGTAGTCAAATCGGCTTGTTTGATACACCTGTTGATGTAAATAGAGTTGTTTTCAAGATGTCATCTGTACATGCATGGGGAATAAAGGTTGTTATATATGAATGAATAGAAATATGCAGGTGTTAAATATTCGCATAGGAATGTGAGATTGGTGTGCTGATGCTGCCTTGTTCCGTGATTTTACTTTACGCCTGATACTCTGTAACTAAACATTAGATACATGTTCACCGCTGTCTTCATGGCTCATTTCCCTCAGCCATTTCATCAACTGCTACATGTTAATTGATTGTTATAGATACTATGTGAACCAAAATATGATGAAGGTTGAAAATGTTGAAAAATAATGATGATGGCTCATATCTCTGTCTTCATGGCTCATTTTGCATTACGTAGTCTTCCGATGTTGAGGCAACTTCTTATGTTCTCATCTTACAACGGCGTATAATGACCCATAAGTTTGGATGTCTATTTGTACACATTCCTGTAAAGGATTCATTCTACCCACTTGTCTATCCCTGTCTTGATAACCTATGTTTAAAGTTCCATTTGAATTCAAGTCTTATATTAGTTATAAGCAATGGAAATTGTGTGTTGACTACTATTTATTCTAGGTTCAAAAATCACTAACCTGATGATCATCTACAGTGTCTGTATTCTGTGGAAAAGTAATGAAAGATTGGAAATAATATATTTCTTGGACAAGTGCCCATATCTCCATTCCCTCCACTGACAATGTTACTGCAAAGTGTCCATAAAGCACAATTTTACATTCATACATTATACACTCGGCTAAAGAAGTTCTTGGACACTTAAATTAAATTAATATTTAATAGAATATATATAATTATATATATATATATATATATATATATATAATTGTATATCAAAATAAGCAGAAAGTAATCCTCTAACAGCTTAACATGGAATTTAGACATGATCACTCATGCATGGCAGATCCCATTCACTTGACAATGGCAAGAAGATTGCAACAAATTGGATAATCCCTCCATTCAAATGACTGTAAATGCTCATTTCTTGCAATTTCCTTTTACGCACCTTACCATTGCTTAATGAATGTGCTCAGCCATGCATGAATGCGTACATCTTAATTTCATACAGACACGATAGAGAATTATTGTCTGCTTATTTTGACATGCAATTGTTTAATTTATATTAAATATTTATGTGAAATATTTGAACTTCAATGAGTGTCCAGGAACTTCTTTTGACGAGTGTATATTGGGCTCCCATTGAGGGCCACCAATACTTAAAAGTCTGCACTTATTACAAATAATCCGGGTATATTTAGACTTCATGGTATTGGTTTTTCACAGTGAGTGCTGTTGGTAGAGATGATGGTCCCTGCGCCTCAACTTTCTCACTTACATTGTATCTCACCCGTTTGCTACTTTTAGTAGTCTTCAGAGAAGCTCCACCTCGTGCATGCACAAAGACCTATTGGCAGGACAGCTTGTAGCATGCGGCATACTTTTCGTACAGTGTCTCCACCTTCTGTGCCATATCACTACTACCATACACTTTCTCGATACCGACTGATGTGGTGAGGGTCATGGGAAGAAGCACCTTCCTGAACATCTTCCGGTTGTAGATTGTGCATTTCTTATTGGGATCTTTGCTTTGTCGCGTTCCAAGGCTTTAATTGCCTTATTGAAATCTGTGTGTTGCGTCTATTAACCGCAGCACAACTGTGGTCAACAACACAGTTATCTTTTTGAAGTGCTTGCTGTTGGTAGAGATGATGGTCCCTGCACCTCAACATTCGCACTTACATTGTATCCCACTTGTTTGCTTCTTCAGTTCTTCCGTTATTAAGTGTATTGTGCTTGGTCGTGTATGTCATTTACCTATTTTAAGTGCAGTCTGGTTGTGAATCCCTATATTGTATGAGCACCATAGGGTTGCCTTCTATCTCTATCGTTGATTTTGTTGCACTTGTTGCTTCTTTATGATGCATCTTTGTACTGTTCATGTTTACAAGTTTACACTTACTACTTTCAAATCCTTGAAACTTAGGCCACTTTTAGGTGACTTTAACTTTCTTAGTTTCTTAGAATCTGTTCATTGAGTGGCCATAAGAATGACTGCACAAAGTGTTTTTCATGTTCCTCAGACCATGTCCACCTTTCTTGTAGTAAAGGTCATAGTTATTGTCGTATCTTCATTGCCATCAATTTCTACAACTTTATTTCAAGCTCATTTTTAGTGAATGTAAGGTCGATTAGACCATTCAGCAACACTAGGGGCTCGGACGTGCCTTGTGCCTTTCTTTCATAAAAAAAGCACTTGTTATGAAATGAGTATCTACTAAACTGTAGTTATTTGCACAAATTATTGAGTATTAACATCGTAATACTGTTTTAAGTGATTGTCAAACAGGCATAGTGTTAAAAAACACCAATCCTCGCTTAGAGGGGGTTAAGTCTGAACATTTGAGTTAGAGGTCCCAAATAGGATAATTTTATCTAATTAAGAATAGACTACGATCTATCAGACTAGCCACGTAGCAAACCACTAGTCATGCTATTGTTACATGTATGTTACACTCCCTCAAATTGCGGCGTTGCATGGCCAGTTGTCAACCGGGCAGCATGTCTCAACCATCTCTCTCACATTACCGGGATATCGGCTCATCGGGTATACGGTACACTTACACGTAAGCCAGGCTTCTATTCTCGGACGTGCCTTGTGCCTTTCTTTATAGTTGTAACTGGTCAACAAGGATGTATTTAAATGCCTCCGATCTTTTCAGATCGGTAAGGAGCTGGATCTGCAAGAAAAAAAGTTGAAATCGGCACCTCTTATCTTCTTTGTTCCAGGTGGAACAAACCCACTTTGCCAAATCCCGAAAGTGAGGTACCGACCATTATTTCTGCTTTCAACAGCAGCAAGGTGGCAGAGGATGAACCAGTGGCGCTGTATAATCCTAACATGTTGTTTTAGGCTTCTCAATTCAATCAGTGATAGTTAAGAATATATGCTTTTGATGAGTATCTTTCAGGAAAGTTCAATGGTGATTGTATAGAAAATCACAGCAAATCTAAATTATCATGAAGATGTGCTCACTTACCATGTATCTTCGCGCCTCGTATCTTCTTAGTTCCTGGTGGAATAAACCCACTTTGCCAAATCCCGAAAGTGGGGTACCGACCATTGGTTCTGCTTTCAAAGGCAGCAAGGGGTGCAGAGGATGAACCAGCGGTGCCGTATAATCCTAACATGTTGTTTTAGGCTTCTCAATTCAATCAGTGAATATATGCTTTTGATGAGTACAGGCTGTCCCAAAATGATTAGTACTCATCGATGCCCAAAGCTCAAGAATGGAGTAGGGTCCATACACTTTGAGGAGTTACATTATTTTCCCATGGTTGTGACTTCAACTTTCTTAATTTGAGGAGCATATTCTGTTTGTTGAGTGCGCAATGAATGAATGGAGTAAGGTCCGTGCACTTTGAGGGAGTTACATAATTTTCCTATGGTTGTGACTTTAACTTTCTTAGTAAGAGGAGAATATTCTGTTCGTTGAGTGCGCAATGAAAGATTACACTTGCCATGTACCCCTTTTGCGCCACACTGTAGGAGCAATAGGTACAGCTTTGGAACTTGGAGCCTTGTGGGACACCACCCACCTTTTAATTGCTCCCAAACATGTACTGAGAAATTTGGCACAATCATACCATCTTCGCGCCTCTTATCTTCTTTGTTCCTGGCGGAACAAACCCACTTTGCCAAATCCCGAAAGTGGGGTACCGACCATTATTTCTGCTTTCAACAGCAGCAGGGGGGGGGGGGGGGGGGGTCATAAATTGACTTCAGATGTACATATACCTTATTGCGCCCGATTCATCGGCCACAGAGCAATTCTGCAGTGTGAGTGCATCTCTTTTTTGTTGAGTGTTTCCCTTCTTGGTGATGTGAAGTTTCATGTTGACTGTGCTTTTGTCAAGAGAGTTGTCTAGCTGGTCGACAGTGTGGTATTCTATGGTGGGCACCTTAATCTGGAATGTTGATGATGCTGCCTTTTCAATGATAGTGTTATCATCTATGATGAGGTCTGGAGAAGTAGTTGACTGGCGGATATGTTTGATATCTACTGGTGAATTACTGGATTCATATTGCTGTAGTGTATACAGATCAAGAAATGAGATGCACATTGAATTATGTTAGTTGCAATATATTTGATAGTTTAACTCACTAAGTGATTGGTTTCCTTATACAACTCGTTGCATGAATGCCATTCCGTGCCATTCTAAAAATTAAATGCGCGCTTTTGGCATCATTTTGTCGACCCCATAGAATTCTGCGCCAGGAATAGGTCCTGCATATCCGGCATTTTCAGGTTAAGTAATGCGGGAAAGTGCCTTTAGGGGCTGGAAGTTGAAACGCCGAAGTTAATTTTGATAGTGACATGGGTAGAAAATTCAACGAATCGATAAAACGAATGCAGCTATTTTTTCTCGTCATATAAATCAATTTAATTTTTAATGGAAGATTGATCGGTATGTTTTAGTGGGCCCCCCTTACGATATAAAACCTTTACTATGGCTTCCACAAAACACATCTCATCTTTATTGCGTACCCTTATAATAACGCTCTTCTTTTTACAAAATTCTTCGTTGTCAAGGATATCATTGGCGTGTCCCCCTTCCCCCCATGTGGATTGTGCACGTGTTTTACAACGAAGGTAACACCTGGATGTAGATAAAATTTCTTATTGCTCTGCATGACCTTTTCGATCAATTCCAAAATGGCCTCAACTGACCAATCTTGGACTAACACCCAAGGTATAGCTATAGGGTCCCGTAATTCTGGAGATAAAATAACTAGCCTCACAAAATCTCGGGTTGCATGATTTTGTCCTCTTTTAATTTTGTGATAAATTTGCTTAAAATGGAACTAATGGCAACTAACATTTCCGACACGCTTCCTCGTACATCCCGTACCCTAGTGGAGGTTGTACGCCCTTTGAGCCCTTTCCATGACACCTTTAATTTCTTCCTTTTCCATGTAAAGGCTCAACTTGGCAAATACAGCAGCCATAATGGGGTGTATTGCATTAGACTTACATGTTTCACCTTCTGAACTAACAGGACTGTCATTATCCTGAAACCCAACGTCATCGTCATCTTCTGAACTAACAGGACTGTCATTAGTGTGATTAGGTTTGTCCAGATTCGGCAGAAGTGCCAGGGACCTCGTTAAGGTAAATTGTCAACTTTTCTCCAACCCCCCGCCCCGTTTGATGACTTGTTTTAAAAAAGTCAGTGACTTTGGTCTGTACAACTTGCGCCCACGTTTTACCATCTAACACAGTTGGATTTTTGAAATTAGTCTTCTTGATTCTCCCCTGATCAACAGGAAGTACAACAGCAGGATCATTATCAACCTTTACAATACTGTCTTACTTACCCCCAGCATCATCGGACGTGGCGCCCTCCTCGTTGGTATTATCCAGTAATACAGGGTCTGGTACGACTTCCGTGCGGTTATTATTTTCGACGTTACTTTCTCGCCTCCATTTGTTATATTTTCTCGACAACTTTGTCAATCTTCGCCGCTTCGGGCTTGGTTCTTGTCTCCATTTGTTATATTTTCTAGACAACTTTGTCAATCTTCGCCGCTTCGGGCTTGGTTCTTGTCAATAAATTTTGGGGAAGCTAACAAACAACGGCAGCACAAAATGGCTTGGGACATCATTAATGAGGTAGGAAGAAGTCAAAAAGTAGTAGACTAAAGGAAGCCACTAAAGAGGAAAGATTGCAAAGTTGGCACGACTATTTTCAACAGTTTCTTGGTAATCCTCCGGTAGGAACTGATGAAGATGAGGAAATAAATATCTCCTGCCCAAAAGTGTTATGGTTACAGTATAAAGACTCATTGTAACTACATGTCTGTCACCAATAGATTGACATGTACCTTTTCCTATCATGTATTGTGAATAAAACAGCCTCTTCAAATCCAGAATTTTGCTTGACCGTTTTCTGTTTATAGCCGTTGTTTTCCCATGATGAGGTCTAGTCTTTCTGTTTATAGCCGTTGTTTTCCCATGATGAGGTCTAGTCTTTCTAGTTTTCCTTACCAATCCATGCCTGTAGGAAAAAAAATGACAATAATATTGTTTTAAACAAACCTGGCAAAATACCAAGTGGATCAATTAATTTTACCCCTGTCACACATACGGCGGTCAGGCCTTGTGCTGAAAAAAATATCAAAGACCAAGCAAACGCATAAGATTAAGAACCGATTGGGACGCAGTGGACTGGTTCACTCGAGGGTTCATACCCGGTGTTTTTCCACGATGGGGTATGGACTTGCTCTTTTGATTGGGACCTTATAGTCCTTAGGCACACCCCTAAGCCTATCATGCCGTACTTCGTCACCATCCTGCACATAACGCATGCTGTTTTGCAGAATCAAATCGATTCAAGAAGTGATACATGCAGTACACAATACATTTATTGCGACATCTTCTATGTGCAGTTTGGTTTGACTTGATATTAACAAAGGATTTATTGCAACAAATTTCATTTTCAAAGGCGTTTGGTATTTATTGTAACAGTCAATAGGCTTTTTGATCATTGAATAGGTTTGTTTGCTCAGACTGTTTGACGATATGAATTACGATCTTTCATCGATGTCATCAAAGACAAAATAATGTATTGGATCAAGGATTGTTGCATTATTCCAGAAGAATCCAATTGATTGAAGAAGAAGTGCTACATGCAGTACATTGGCATTTATTGCTTCTTCCCTTCCACTTTCTGTTGCCTCTTAATTTCTTGTCCTGCGGCAGTGTTGACTTTCTAAAGGAGCACCTCATCCGGGAGCCCCTGTTCCAAGTGAGGCTTTATATCTGTCCTTTCCTCTGAAACTGTACTGTCGTTTCGCATGGCCATGACACATACTTTCAAATCGGCCAAGCCTTCCGTCAGCGAAGTAATAGCCATGTCTTGTTTTGACGGTCTTTGTTTTTCAACCGGCGGAGTGTTGTGTATCTCTTCCACTTTCTGTTGTCTCTTGCTTTCCAGTCCTGCAGCAGTGTTGACTTTCTAAAGGAGCACCTCATCCAACAATAAATGAGATCAAGTATCATTAATAATACTGTACCTGGTCACTCTCAGGGATATTTGGTGGTGGGGTGGGATGAAACCACAACTGGCTCGGGAGCTGGCTTTGGGTCTCTGGTATGCATGTTGCATCCGAGTCTGTGATATCTTCGTCTAGGTCATCACCACTAAGAATGTTGTATTCCTCTTCCTTATTATTATATATATATGTATATAAGTGATCATCAAAAGCAACAAAAGATTTATGTTATATCTTGTCTCGGTTGCACTACGAAAGGATGAAGCTTGCCACCATCAGTCTCTGCCATCACAGTAAAAGTTTTAATCTTGTATCATATAGTAATACTTTCAAAAGAAGTAAGCCAGGGGGTGGGGACGGGGGGGGGGGGGGGAGAGTTCAGATTCGGTTCAGATTGGCGCTGTCGGTTATTGAGCTGATAGAGGTTCACAACTTGTTATAGTTGCCCATTAGGCCTATACACATCTCATTTGATTATTTTGAACACATATTCGTCAAAAATGTGTGTGTTTTTAAAGTATATGCACCAAATTAATTGCACCATTTTCAAAATGGTGCAATTAATTATTTTTCGTTGCATATTTTCAACATCTTCTTAATTCTGAGGAGGGGCGGGGCACATCGCCACTCTGCGCGCCGATTAGCACTCATGCTACTAACACCCACGTGCCGCCACTGGCTGCTCCATCTAGTCGGTTCATTTTGATTTCTCGCCCCCCCCTCCCCCTATCAAATAATACCCCTATCAAATACCTAACTATAAGCCCCCGCCACCTGGTTATAATAGGCCAGCTAGTATAAATATAAGTCATGATACTTAGAATGATAATTTGATGAGAATCCTTTTAGGCCTATAGACTAAACTTTGTAATTTATAAGCAAACTTCCAATTTGCAATGAAACTGAAACTGCCATTCTTCAATGAAGACGATACTCAGTCACGATATCAATGATACCGGTATAAGATTAATCCAATTAAACAAGATTATAAAAATACAAAAATTATGTTCTTACCTAAATGGCGGGATGAAGTCTTCTTTGAATATGTTTCTATTTTACCCGGCAACATGTGTTAGATCGACGAGGTCGGATTCGGCAATGGACGTTTCAATTATATGTGTGGTATCCTCTATTACTTCTATATGCTGTCCTCTTACTGCATGTATACTCTGAGCTCTGTGCTTCGATGGTCAGGGATTCGGACGACCTTGTTCATATTGATGAACTTGAAGCGTAGCAGTATGTAATATGATACTAGTAGCCAAGCCGTTTCATGGAGAGGTTTATGCCAAGCGGTGCTAGTCATGACTGTCGGGTTTTCTCGATTTCGAGTATTTCGAGTAATCGCACCTCCCCCTTCCCTCCTCCTCTTCCCCTTCTTCTCCTCTCACTTTTTTTTTTTTTTACGATTTTTTTACGGGGGGCGGGCACCCCCATAGCCCCCCCTGGCTACGCGCCTGGCTAGAATGGTACCCTTGTAGTTGCCATCTGCGTCGGGGTACTCTAAGTCAATCTTGGCGTGGGCACAAGCTGGCAGCTCCACTCGAATATGCCTGCCAAGCCAACCCCAGCAGTAGCGGACGAGTTGTCTGTACGCAGCATATCGATATTAAGAACAAAACTAGAACAACCAAATTGGTATTAAAAATGATTAACAAAATATTGGCGTTCACTTTTTGCTCAAACCACATCAAATCAAGGTGAATCCCACATGTAGTTGTTAGGTTTGGGCAATTGTATTGAGTAGATTGCGCAATTGTATTGAGTAGATTGCGCAATTCTTGATTAAGGACAATAGGGTTAGGGCTAGATGCAGGGTTTAGGATAGGGTTCATTCAGAAGGAAGTGAGATGACGTGAGAAATCTGCCAACTCACGCTATTAAATATGAAATTGAAGAGACTTCATTGCAAGGAAGGATTTTTGTTCTTAAAATTTATACTGAATAGGCAAAGTACTCACTCATTGTTGCGCTGCCCAAATTCTCGGGCGTTCTGCCTGTACTTCTCAGTGTAGTGCCCCCATGCAATGAATAATATTGAATTAGTGCCAAGACTCGTGAGTAGAAACTTGCACTCACTGCAAAATATAAAATTGGCCCCACCATTTTACATGGTTATCGTCATCTCAATTTTGGACAGGAAATACCGGGATAGCGGTTACTTTTAGGTCGGCTTAAACGTGCCATATTATCTAAACAAGAATAAAATTATATAAAAAGTTACCATTCCATGTTGTCCGAACGCTCATCGTAGTTTATTTCATCTATTATTTCACCACTATTGTCATCATCATCGCCATTTGCATTTGGCAATCGAGCGCGAGCTACTGGCTCAAACTGGTACGGTTCTCTGCCTCTCATTCTACACAAAAACAAAACAAATCAAAAACTTACATTGAGCAAGTCTCTTAGTCTTAGCTGAAAAGCTGTCTATAGAGTGATTACCTCCTCTGCCAGCTTGGTTTTTCCCCTCTCTGAGTCCAGTAACCGCCTCCTAAGGTCCTGGATCTCTGCCAGCCTGGTTTTCCCCCTCTCCGAGTCCAGTAACCGCCTCCTAAGGTCCTGGATCTCTGCCAGCCTGGTTTTCACCCTCTCTGAGTCCAGTAACCGCCTCCTAAGGTCCTGGATCTCTGCCAGCCTGGTTTTCCCCCTCTCTGAGTCCAGTAATCACCTCCTAAGGTCCTGGATGCCCGTTTCCATCTTTACAATTTGCGTACGATGATTTTCCATTTCAAGGAATGTTGTGATCTGATCTCCCATAACTATATAAGAGAATATGTACAATAGAAATGACAATCAAACTGCATGTAGGGTAAAGTTGCCAGTTTTCGGTTACTTGGCAAAAATCGTGTGATGGCATCGTGCCAGCATACTCAAATTTACTTAGATAAGCAACAGCACCAACACAGACATTAACATGGTGCTATAATTGTTGATCATCATTTTTAGCTTCTTCCACACCGTTCTTGCCCACTTTGCTGGTGTTGGTTTTGGCCAATAATGTTGTTGCATCCTGCTGTATAGGTCTCAGTCTCACATGTGATTACTGTGAAGTCAGATGACAGTTCCATTGTACCAAAGCAAACTTTGCAATACTATGCAATACCTTGATTGTTTCTTTTTGGGTCTACATGCAGACCTGGCATAGAATGTCTGCCTGAACCCGACTGCTGTTGTGACTGGTGGAACAGTTGCATGTAAAACAGTGGCATTTGGAACAGTGGCAGGTGGATGTATCATAGGTGTTGATGATGTCGACGCAGTCTCCGGAGTTGTTGATGTCAATGCAGGAGGGATTGATGACGCCCTCTCTGATCTTGGACCCATTTGCCTGTAGAAGATAATTAACGCAAATGAAAACATGTATACAAAAACATAACTTATTGTGATTTTTGACTCAACATGTATAACGTCGTGAAAGGTAAATGTCACAAAAATTTGACCTATAGAACGTTAAACTGGACACGCATAGCGTTAAAACTCGCATTTATGTCTGCTCTGGCATTCCATACTATACATGATATTATAGGACAACGGTTCATTCACACTTTTACACTGCACCAGTGTTGTGTTGAGTTGCAGAAACTGGACCTGGTGGATTCTCAAGGCATCATAAGAAATATCAATCACCAACTGCTGCATCTCAATAACAATGGTGATCTTACCTGGCATCAGCTTTTGAATATTAACTTGCTCTATCCTGGTAACTTACCTGCTACAAATACTTCCGGCCCATTTTGTGCCATGACGGGCCTTTTGAGACACTGGTGTATGTTTGTTTTGGTACGGTGTCTGTATTTTGTGCCACTTCTGCTACTTCGCTCTCTGCTCCATGCTCCATCAGCTCTTCTCTTTCTACTTCCATCTACCACAAAAACTTGACCTATAGAACGTTAAACTGGACATGCATAGCGTTAAAACTCGCATTTATGTCCGCTCTGGCATTCCATACTATACATCACATTACATGACAATGGTTCATTCACACTTTTACACTGCACCTGTGTTGTGTTGAGTTGCAGAAACTGGACCTGGTGGATTCTCAAGGCATCATAAGAAATATCAATCACCAACTGCTGCATCTCAATAACAATGATGATCTTATCTGGCATCAGCTTTTGAATATTAACTTGCTCTAACCAGGTAACTTACCTGCTGTAAATACTTCGGGCCCTCGCTACTGAGAGCTGTTGGACCTTGATCCTATTGTCCGCCCCGTACATTGACAGTGCAACTTCACCGGAAAAACTCTTGCCACTAACCACTTTGCTCTAACCAGGTAACTTACCTGCTGCAAATACTACGGGCCCTCGCTACTGAGAGCTGTTGGACCTTGATCCAATTGTCAGCCCCGTACAGTGACAGTGCCACTTCTACGGCGAAACTCTTGCCTGTCTGGCACTCGCCGTATACACACGTCGTCTGGACCCTCCCGAACTTTTTCATCATCTGTTCATATTGCAGGGCCTTCAATGTACTCCCTTCACAGAAAGAGAAGGAGAACAAAAAATCAAATTTATTTATTCACTTATGGTTCATAGTGCTAGCAGATGGAATCCCATCAACCATGAAAATAGTACACATAGATTACTTATTGGCTCTTGAATATTAACTTACCTGCTGCAAATACTTCGGGCCCTCGCTACTGAGAGCTGTTGGACCTTGATCCTATTGTCCGCCCCGTACATTGACAGTGCAACTTCGACGGCAAAACTCTTGCCACTAACCACTTTGCTCTAACCAGGTAACTTACCTGCTGCAAATACTTCGGGCCCTCGCTACTGAGAGCTGTTGGACCTTGATCCAATTGTCAGCCCCGTACAGTGACAGTGCCACTTCTACGGCGAAACTCTTGCCTGTCTGGCACTCGCCGTATACACACGTCGTCTGGACCCTCCCGAACTTTTTCATCTGTTCATAGTGCAGGGCCTTCAATGTACTCCCTTCACAGAAAGAGAAGGAGAACAAAAAAAAAAAATCGAATTTATTTATTCACTTATGGTTCATAGTGCTAGCAGATGGAATCCCATCAACCATGAAAATAGTACACATAGATTACTTATTGGCTCTTGAATATTAACTTACCTGCTGCAAATACTTCGGGCCCTCGCTACTGAGAGCTGTTGGACCTTGATCCTATTGTCCGCCCCGTACATTGACAGTGCAACTTCGACGGCAAAACTCTTGCCACTAACCACTTTGCTCTAACCAGGTAACTTACCTGCTGCAAATACTTCGGGCCCTCGCTACTGAGAGCTGTTGGACCTTGATCCAATTGTCAGCCCCGTACAATGACAGTGCAACTTCTACGGCAAAACTCTTGCCTGTCTGGCACTCGCCATATACACACGTCGTCGGAACCCTCCCAAACTTACTCATCATCTTTTCATAATGCAGGGCCTTCAATGTACTCCCTTCACAGAGAGAGAAGGAAGAAAAAAACCAAATTTATTTATTCACTTATGGTTCATAGTGCTAGCAGGTGGCATCCCATTAAGCATGAAAATAGTGCAGATAAATTACTTATTGGCTCTTGAATATTAACTTACCTGCTGCAGATACTCTGGGCCCTCGCTAATGATAGATGTTGGACCTTAATCCACGAGTCAACCCCAATCTTGTCCATTAATGCCCATATTTAAATGTAATTTTGTCCGCACCAGGTAGTTGGTATCTTGCTGCCTGATAGAGGGCGGTCTCCCGTCCAAAAAGTGGACTTAAACATTTGGCAAATAAACTCTTCAAATAGGGATAAAAGTGGATGACACACACAATATCTACTTACTTTGAACAGGTGCCAATGGTGACAGTGCTGTTTCATTTCCTGATGTGCCTATAGTGTGTGAAAGTGTGTGAAAAGAATACAAGTTATTGTAAATTATTGTCTTTTTAAGTCTAGAATATCGTGCAACAATGCATTGGTATCTTGCTAGCTGTACAAAATTGAGACATAACAGCACCCTCTAGTTGTCATCAACTGCAGATCATCACATAGATCTCCTTGTACTAGTCAGGTCTTAACCCTAACCCACCCGGTGGATTTTCCAACGAAATTTTTTTCAAGCGAAAAAAGCACACACAACAAGAGGTGCCACGCCCCGGGGTTTGAACCCACGACCTCTCGGTTGGCGGGCGGACACTCTACCAACTGCACCACGGGGGAAGCTGTGCTGGGCGAGTGTATTCGCCCAGCTATATAACCCGGGGCCATTATTTCACACAAAAACCTCAGCGCCACGCGGAACCAGGATGCTGGGAAATGGGATTTCATGGGATCTGGGGCTGTAAGGGTTAAAGGACACAGGAAAAGGGATGATAATCCTGCTACAAGTCTGCGTGGGACATTCCATTACAATAAACAGGGCCAGAAAAATGAACACACCACAAATAACATCATTTGTGGTATATTGATTATCAGTGAGTATCATGAATAGATTCAAACCAGTCACCTGGAAGTTTCTGAGCTATCAATAGTTCCACAATTGATGTCATAATCAACTAGCACATATATTGAATGCTTTCTGGTCCCTCCTCGTAGACTTGACTCAAATCACACCACTTGTATAATTTGCATTTCATGTGCCCTTTAACAACCTTTTTTTTCTTCGACTTTTCTCCCTTACTTGGCATTCTCTTGGCAGACTCTCTGTAACTCCTCTTCTCTGTCTTTCTACTTGTCGTGCGAACGCTCGTCATCCGAATCATTCTTGGTTGTTGATGGCCCTGCTATGTTATTTATGGCTGTTGATGTCCCTGCATTCTCAGCTTCGGACCTTTCTCCCGCGAGTTGTTTTAGGATCTTGTCCCCCACCCTTTCCCAACAGCCACTTCTTACTAGCGGCTTAGAGTTTGGATGGGGAAACTCCTCAGAGCAAATGTCCAGGTACAAAGGGTGAGGGGTGATAGGCCCGTACCGAGTATCGAGCCAGTACCTATTCCATTTCGGTCGAGGATCGTCTAGTAGTGGATCATATAATCATACTCATAGTGGTAGCGGTACACAGGTAAAGTCACGTAACTGGTCTTTTAAGTTCAAACTCAGATAGCACATTATCAATATCATGATTATGACACTGGGGAATAAGCCTCACATAATGTTTCCCACAGTGTTTGTGCCATACCATTGGGCCATTCCAGATAATAAGTGCACCCCCCCTGTTTTGTGCGAGTACACCTCTTCCTCTGTTTCTATCATTAGAACCAACGTCTGACCATGTAACCGTCATTCCGCTGATAATAGCATTAGCAGT
Source organism: Ophiura sarsii (assembly GCA_035610835.1). NCBI lineage: Eukaryota > Metazoa > Echinodermata > Ophiuroidea > Amphilepidida > Ophiuridae > Ophiura > Ophiura sarsii. The sequence continues at coordinate 50,445,509 of CM069447.1, read as the reverse complement.
AACACCTTGTGTGGAACCATGTACGCCAACCAATAGAGACCTACACTGCGGAAATCTGGTTAGGAGCTGTAGAATGGGCCATGACTAAAATCTTGTCCTTTTTGTTCTTTTGCCGTTTACATGAAACTTCCCTGCCACGTCTCTCACAGTTTGCGGCTCTGATTTGGATGTGGGACCCTTCGTCTGAAGATCCCAGAGGGCCTCTACCGACTCTGGTGGTGGAGCTTTCACCACCCCCTTTTTATCCAGCCCTCCCTTAACACCCCTAGAAATGATATTGCAGACTCCTTTTGGGACCCTCCCAATTAACTTCCCTGCCACGTCTCTCACAGTTTGCGGCTCTGATTTTGAAGTTGGCTCCTTTGTCTGAAGATCCCAGAGGGCCTCTACCGACTCTGGTGGTGGAACTTTCACCACCCCCCTTTTTATCCAGCCCTCCCTTAACCCCCTAGAAATGATATTGCAGACCCCTTTTGGGACCCTCCCAATTAACTTCCCTGCCACGTCTCTCAGAGTTTGCGGCTCTGATTTGGATGTGGGACCCTTCGTCTGAAGATCCCAGAGGGCCTCTACCGACTCTGGTGGTGGAGCTTTCACCACCCCCTTTTTATCCAGCCCTCCCTTAACCCCCCCTAGAAATGATATTGCAGACTCCTTTTGGGACCCTCCCAATTAACTTCCCTGCCACATCTCTCACAGTTTGCGGCTCTGATTTTGAAGTTGGCTCCTTTGTCTGAAGATCCCAGAGGGCCTCTACCGACTCTGGTGGTGGAGCTTTCACCAACACTGCTTGGCAGTCAAACTTGTTTTCGGGTTCTGGTATGAGAGATACATGGCAAACCATTTGCCAATTAGGGGCCTCTGGCCGAAGCTGGTTGAATGGTATCTGAAATTGAGTTGTTGCTCAAAAATATGGATTATAGACAATTTAAAAACTTGTTGTTCAAAAATATGGGTTATAGACATTGTTAAAAACCTGTTGTTCCAAAATATGGGTTATAGAAAATTTAAAAAAACGTTGCTCAAAAACATGGCTTATAGTAATAGTAGAGCAGTGGAAAGGGATTGGAATTGGTGTGCCATGTGGACCATGTAACCGCTTGCTATTATGCAAGTATGTGTAGCCATGCCTCGCAACACATAATGGATGTGGGACGGTCGGGTCCGAAATATACTGTCGGGGTATGAAACAACCATCAGTGTAAACATCTCTTTGTTCAGAAATGGGTAACCTGGTCCTCCATGGAGGATGCTCCAGGCCATCATCTCCCCAACCTTGCCATATACATTTTTCTGCAGGAGACCATGTAACCTCCTTGCTATTATGCAAGTATGGTATTCCCTCTCCCGGTTGGAATTAACATTAATATGCATACTAAACATGTTTGCAAAAGCCTGTAGAACCAGGTGGTCCCCCCATGACCCATCTTGGTACATATGGTTGGTGTGCCATGTGGACCATGTAACTGCCTTGCTATTATGCAAGTATGGTATTCCCTCCCTCGGTTGGAATTAACATTAATACGCATACTAAACATGTTTGCAAAAGCCTGTAGAACCAGGTGGTCCCCCCATGACCCATCTTGGTACATATGGTTGGTGTGCCATGTGGACCATGTAACCGCCTTGCTATTATGCAAGTATGGTATTCCCTCCCCCCGGTTGGAATTAACATTAACATTCATACTCAACATGTTTGCAAAAGCCTGTAGAACCAGGTGGTCCCCCCATGACCCATCTTGGTACATATGGTTGGTGTGCCATGTGGACCATGTAACCTCCTTGCTATTATGCAAGTATGGTATTCCCTCCCTCGGTTGGAATTAACATTAATACGCATACTAAACATGTTTGCAAAAGCCTGTAGAACCAGGTGGTCCCCCCATGACCCATCTTGGTACATATGGTGGGTGTGCCATGTGGACCATGTAACCTCCTTGCTATTATGCAAGTATGGTATTCCCTCCCCCGGTTTGAATTAACATTAATATTCATACTAAATATGTTTGCAAAAGCCTGTAGAACCAGGTGGTCCCCCCATGACCCATCTTGGTACATATGGTTGGTGTGCCATGTGGACCATGTAACCTCCTTGCTATTATGCAAGTATGGTATTCCCTCCCCCGGTTGGAATTAGCATTAACATTCATACTAAACATGTTTGCAAAAGCCTGTAGAACCAGGTGGTCCCCCCATGACCCATCTTGGTACATATGGTTGGTGTGCCATGTGGACCATGTAACCTCCTTGCTATTATGCAAGTATGGTATTCCCTCCCCCGGTTGGAATTAACATTAACATTCATACTAAACATGTTTGCAAAAGCCTGTAGAACCAGGTGGTCCCCCCATGGCCCATTTTGGTACATATGGTTGGTGTGCCATGTGGACCGTGTAACCGCCTTGCTATTATGCAAGTATGGTATTCCCTCCCCCAGTTGGAATTAACATTAATATACATACTCAACATGTTTGCAAAAGCCTGTAGAACCAGGTGGTCCCCCCATGACCCATCTTGGTACATATGGTTGGTGTGCCATGTGGACCATGTAACCGCCTTGCTATTATGCAAGTATGGTATTCCCTCCCCCAGTTGGAATTAACATTAATATGCATACTAAACATGTTTGCAAAAGCCTGTAGAACCAGGTGGTCCCCCCATGACCCATCTTGGTACATATGGTTGGTGTGCCATGTGGACCATGTAACCTCCTTGCTATTATGCAAGTATGGTATTCCCTCCCCCGGTTGGAATTAACATTAACATTCATACTAAACATGTTTGCAAAAGCCTGTAGAACCAGGTGGTCCCCCCATGACCCATCTTGGTACATATGGTTGGTGTGCCATGTGGACCATGTAACCTCCTTGCTATTATGCAAGTATGGTATTCCCTCCCCCGGTTGGAATTAACATTAACATTCATACTAAACATGTTTGCAAAAGCATGTAGAACCAGGGGTCCCCCCCATGACCCATCTTGGTACATATGGTTGGTGTGCCATGTGGACCATGTAACCTCCTTGCTATTATGCAAGTATGGTATTCCCTCCCCCGGTTGGAATTAACATTAACATTCATACTAAACATGTTTGCAAAAGCCTGTAGAACCAGGTGGTCCCCCCATGACCCATCTTGGTACATATAGTTGGTGTGCCATGTGGACCATGTAACCGCCTTGCTATTATGCAAGTATGGTATTCCCTCCCCCGGTTGGAATTAACATTAACATTCATACTAAACATGTTTGCAAAAGCCTGTAGAACCAGGTGGTCCCCCCATGACCCATCTTGGTACATATGGTGGGTGTGCCATGTGGACCGTGTAACCGCCTTGCTATTATGCAAGTATGGTATTCCCTCCCCCAGTTGGAATTAACATTAACATTCATACTAAACATGTTTGCAAAAGCCTGTAGAACCAGGTGGTCCCCCATGACCCATCTTGGTACATATGGTTGGTGTGCCATGTGGACCATGTAACTGCCTTGCTATTATGCAAGTATGGTATTCCCTTCCCCGGTTGGAATTAACATTAATATACATACTAAACATGTTTGCATAAGCCTGTAGAACCAGGTGGTCCCCCATGACCCATCTTGGTACCTATGGTTGAGATACATTCCCCTCAAAAAAATAAAATGTTACCGGCAAGATTTTGTATAGCCTGCCTCCTTTGGTTAACAGAATTGACTGTCATCTCCACTTCCCGCTGAAGGTATGTGATGGTCTTCTTGACAACATGTCTTTTTCCCTCCGCGATCAGCTCATCCTCACTAAATGGCTACATATCGGCTTTCAATTTTGCCATCTCTGATTGACAGATGCCATTTTTGCTGTCATTTTACTTGCAAGACAAAAAAGACTGTTAAGATTTTTTTGACTAAAGATTTTAACAAATATATGTACAATGTAGAATGAAGGAATGTTAAAACATATTAATGAAATGAAAAGATCTACTTAAAAGATGTCAATGATGCAGTTTGTAAAATTAGCAAGATTTTTCATTTCCTCAATTTTGGAAGTTGTAAATAGTTGTTCCATCTTAAGAGCATTAGCATCTTTGGTATAGAATGGTCTTACATATTTTGCCCTGAGTTGGTTAAAGTGATTACAAATGAAGATGTAGTGAAACTCATCACCAATGTCGTTATTGCACAGGGTGCAGATCCTGTTATCCCTGTCAATATTATTATATCTACCAGTAACTATTGGAATTTTAGTACAGCTAGTTCTATATTTACATATTGCTTTTACAATAGGGAGATTAATCAAGTAGTTTTCAAATCCATGGTTGGTTTTAAAAATGCGATAATTTGAACAAGTGTTTGAGTTGTGAATATCCGAGAGCCAGGATTGTATAAACTGGTCTTTTAATCTTTGCGATAGTGTGTGTTTATTTAAATGAACGAGTATTTCCACTGCCAGCAACTTGTTTAGTCCAAACATGTGAAAATCCACTATTGTTAAGGATGCTTTTAACCAATAAAATCCATTTAGAGTTAAAAATGTTCTTAGCATTTAGCGAGTATATAAGTCTATACATGATACTAGAGGTTCTAGTTAAGTTATTAGCAACTATCTACTCCCAAAAAATTATTAGTCTATTATTAATAAACACTAATAGGAAATCTACCTAGTTCACCATATACCATACAGTTGGGAGTGGACTTGTTAATGTGGAGGATATATTTGCAAAATTTTAGATGAAGTTTCTCAATAATTGCATAGTTTTCGTACCCCCAAATTTCACATCCATAGAGCAGAATTGGTACAACCAGTGTGTCAAAAAGATGCAATTGAATATCAACGGCCAGATTAAGCTTTCTGGCTTTAGTAATCAGAGCATACATAGCTTAAGTGCCTTGATCACAAAGGTTCTTTTTGGCTTTATTAAAGTTACCATTGTAGTTGAAAATGATGCCAAGGTATTTGTACTCAAAAACAACTTCCACTGTGTTATTATTGAAGGTAAATTTCGGTAAATTTCTAAGTTTACCTCTAGAAAATTTTAGTTTTGCTAGAGTTAACCGAAAGGTCGATATCATTACAGAAAATACCGGGAAGAATTGTAATTGCTACAGTTTTCCTGTCTTGACTTGTGACCCATACTTCAGGGTTTTTTCTGTCCCCATTGCATTAATTGTCTACTCGGATCTTCTTCATATTGCAACTCCGGATTATTTGATGGTTCCTTTTAACATGCTCTCTGTGATGTCTGGCAGAGTTGTTCTAATTACATCTGTCACTGACAAATGAAATGCGACAACTTCTCCACAACACCTACTGTGCGGTTGCACTGCCATGATCTGTTTAAGCTAAATTGAATAAAATAAACAAGAAATATTACATATTGATATCAAAGTATTGTGATCACAATTCACAAATATGCTTGCCTACATTCCCCTCAAAAAGAAAATGTTACCTGCAAGATCTTGTATAGCCTGCCTCCTTTGGTTAACAGAATTGACTGTCATCTCCACTTCTTGCTGAAGGTATGTGATGGTCTTCTTGACAACATGTCCTTTTCCCTCCGTGATCAGCTCATCCTCACTAAATGGCTGCATATCGGCTTTCAATTTTGCCATCTCTGATCTGACAGATGCCATTTTTGCTGTTGTTTTACTTGCAAGACAAAAAAGAATGTCACTGCCTACCAAAGCGCTGACCTCCAAGCTACTTTCGGTGACATATGGTCGAAGAGCTTCAGCTTCTTTCAGCTGCTGAAGCAACTTGAAATATGTTTGTGATCTTGAGTGGAACAATTGTTTGCGTGGATTGCTGGCATCTGGAAATATGAGCGAAAGAAAACTAAATATGTTTACCTTTTTTGAAATAGACTTTCTGTTCCTGTCTGAGAGTGCACCTCTTGTGTATGACAAGGTCTCCAAATCTCTATATTTATCTATATTTATATCAAAGTATTGTGATCACAAATATGCTTGCCTACATTCCCCTCAAAAAATAAAATGTTACCTGCAAGATCTTGTATAGCCTGCCTCCTTTGGTTAACAGAATTGACTGTCATCTCCACTTCCCGCTGAAGGTATGTGATGGTCTTCTTGACAACATGTCCTTTTCCCTCTGTGATCAGCTCATCCTCACTAAATGGCTGCATATCGGCTTTCAATTTTGCCATCTCTGATCTGACAGATGCCATTTTTGCTGTTGTTTTGCTTGCAAGACAAAAAAGAATGTCACTGCCTACCAAATCGCTGACCTCCAAGCTACTTTCGATGACATATGGTCGAAGAGCTTCAGCTTCTTTCAGCTGCTAATGCAACTTGAAATATGTTTGTGATCTTGAGTGGCACAATTGTTTGCGTGGATTGCTGGCATCTGGAAATATGAGCGAAAGAAAACTAAATATTTTTACCTTTTTTGAAATAGACTTTCTGTTCCTGTCTGAGAGTGCACCTCTTGTGTATGACAAGGTCTCCAAATCTCTATATTTATATCAAAGTATTGTGATCACAAATATGCTTGCCTATACATTCCCCTCAAAAAAATAAAATGTTACCTGCAAGATCTTGTATAGCCTGCCTCCTTTGGTTAACAGAATTGACTGTCATCTCCACTTGCCACTGAAGGTATGTGATGATCTTCTTGACAACATGTCCTTTTCCCTCCGCGATCAGCTCATCCTCACTAAATGGCTGCATATCGGCTTTCAATTTTGCCATCTCTGATCTGACAGATGCCATTTTTGCTGTTGTTTTGCTTGCAAGACAAAAAAGAATGTCACTGCCTACCAAAGCGCTGATCCCCAAGCTACTTCCGGTGACATATGGTCGAAGAGCTTCAGCTTCTTTCAGCTGCTAATGCAACTTGAAATATGTTTGTGATCTTGAGTGGAACAATTGTTTGCGTGGATTGCTGGCATCTGGAAATATGAGCGAAAGAAAACTAAATATTTTTACCTTTTTTGAAATAGACTTTCTGTTCCTGTCTGAGAGTGCACCTCTTGTGTATGACAAGGTCTCCAAATCTCTATATTTATATCAAAGTATTGTGATCACAAATATGCTTGCCTACATTCCCCTCAAAAAAATAAAATGTTACCTGCAAGATCTTGTATAGCCTGCCTCCTTTGGTGAACAGAATTGACTGTCATCTCCACTTCCCGCTGAAGGTATGTGATGGTCTTCTTCACAACATGTCCTTTTCCCTCCGCGATCAGCTCATCCTCACTAAATGGCTGCATATCGGATTTCAATTTTGCCATCTCTGATCTGACAGATGCCATTTTTGCTGTTGTTTTGCTTGCAAGACAAAAAAGACTGTCACTGCCTACCAAAGCGCTGACCTCCAAGCTACTTTCGGTGACATATGGTCGAAGAGCTTCAGCTTCTTTCAGCTGCTAATGCAACTTGAAATATGTTTGTGATCTTGAGTGGGACAATTGTTTGCGTGGATTGCTGGCATCTGGAAATATGAGCGAAAGAAAACTAAATATTTTTACCTTTTTTGAAATAGACTTTCTGTTCCTGTCTGAGAGGGCACCTCTTGTGTATGACAAGGTTTCCAAATCTCTTGTGGTGCTTCATGTGTTCTTGGAGTAAGTACATTGGTCTGCTATAGTATCTGCACCCTTCCACTTTGAATGGCATCTTTTATTGGGTTCTATAATGTAATAAACCATAAATATGCTCAGGATTGGTTTGCCATTTGTTTTAACTGGTTTACACCAACATTTGAATACCAGCTCCATCAAGTAGATTGACTAGATCAGACAGATGCATGTCTTCACTATAGCACCTTTTAACTGTCTTAACTGTCATCACTGTCTGTTGTGTCATCTCTCTCTTCTCGTTTCTTTCGGCCTCCATTTCGATCTTTGGCATGTTTTAGCCAAGTCTTTACGACGGTCTCAACTTCTGCCGAAGTTGCAGAGAGGCGAGCATTCTTGGAGATAGCCGCTGCAATTGAGAAACAATTACCAATTAACTTTAAATTGAATAATAAATGTCACAATTAAACGTGGGATTAACCTGATCAATCTTGCTTTAAATATGACATCTCACTGGATATATAGGCTCTTGATGAATAGAACATTTTCCTTCTTTATCGCCAACCCATGATGGGGAAATGACGCTAGACAAATATCAGAGATCATAATGAGTTGCATATTGAAAACCGATAGGACACAAGAGACAAGAAACACATCAATAGTGACATACAGATGCACTCTACTCTCTTTGCAGTCAAGTTCCACGTTAATTTATGTTGGGTTGGGTTTTTACCAGATGATAATAAGTCATTAAAAACATGGGTGAGGTTTTATTGCCCATCCGCCCCAGTTCGTTGAGGGGGGACTTTTTTTATCGCTATATCTTCTCAAATCAAACTTCACTCACGTTTTCCATGATCTTTTATCACCCGGTCAAACTTCTCTAGGTAAATCAAACGACAGGTCCAAAGACTGCAAAAGCAGCATATATCGCCAGTGTTCTTATTCCATTAAACTCTAACCTCCATAAATACTACCTATTTCCGAACACATGTGTGCACTGAGTCAATATACAGAGACCAGTGACTTGCATATGCAGGTGTACTATGTAGGACTGTGGTGCCGGAGGTCCCCTGATCAAATCCCGGATGTGGAACCGGAGGTTTTTGGGGTGATTTCTGTGCCAAATTCGTGATATGGCTAATAATTCCATATAACCAGGGTTAATTACCTAAATATGCATTGTGTATGTGGCATACCGAACAGGGTTTAGTAACCATACTTACTGTTGACAACATCTTTCAGTATCAATTTGTTGAAAGGCAACTTTTTTCCTTCCCTCTCCCACACCAATTGTACTTAATGGCAACCTCCGTCGTCATCACCTCGGTCATTATTCTACGGACGGCGCCGCCAACGTTTCCGCCACCTATCATTGATAGGGATTTGATCTGTTGTAAAAGGAACAACAAATTTATATTATTATTATGGTTGGAAGGTAATCAATCAATTTACAGGTGTCAGAAAGAACTATGTATGATACATGAGCAATATTTTCTATTATTATTTATATGGGCCTTCCAAACGGTACAATAAAAGTGCGTATTGAATATTGTGCACCAAGTTTCCGGATGTGCGTCCAATATTCAAAAAAATATTGCCGTCCAATATTTTTTGTGCGGCGCAGAAGATGTGCGCGCGGGTATAATGCGCAGAAAATGTCAGTTGGGGCTATCTTATTTAGTTTTTATCAAAACAGTCTGTTATATAAATAATAATAATAATATCGAATGTCTTATTTTCGGGTGATACAAGAATATATTGCACTCGCTATAAAAATATTACACTTGTCTCCGACTCGTGCAATATTTTTATAGCTTGTGCAATATATTCTTGTATCACCCTCAAAGCCATTCAATATTATATAATTATTATATACCAATAGTCCTCCATTTAAATGATGTGTAAACAGGATATCTCTGGGTCATTCTGTGACAAATCAACCAATGGTTGAAATGGCTGAAATTCACTTCTAATATACAGCATGTCCCAAAAAAACTGTTTATATTTAAGGATTACAAACAAAATATACCTGACCTTAATTGGGTAAATTCGGAGACCAATCCAATGTATTGCATAGCAATCTCTGATTCTGCTGTAACATTCTGACGTTGGAGATGTGTATGTGAACTTAACATCCCATCTGATGGCAGTGCTGAAATTGTCCGTCTTAATCAAGTGCTGTTTTCTTACAAACATAATCGGGGATAGCTTTCCCATTTGTTTTAATTGCTTTTCACCGACATTTGGAATACCAGCTTCATTGACTAGATCAGACAGATGCATAGCAATCTCTGATTTTGCTGTAACATTCGGTCCAGAAGTTGGTGATGTGTAGGAGAATTGTACACCCCATCTGATGGCAGTGTTCAGCTTATAATTCCTTTTCTTTTCACCCCTTGTGTTCCTGCAGTCACACCTGCCATATCTTTACTGGTAGTTTCTACTGGAAAAATGTATAAATAAAATAATATTTGTTAGTTATTGTGAATTGCAAAGTTAAATATAATAGAACATAGCCAATTTACCATTAACAATCATTGGAGTCACAAAGCACTGTTGACGACATCCTTTGGTATCAACTTGTTGAATGCCAACTTCTTCTCCTTTCCCCTCCCACACCAATTGTAGAGGATGGCGACCTCCGTTGTCATCGCCTGCGTCATGATTCTTCGGACGGCCCCGCCAACATGACGTTGGAGATGTGTATGTGAACTTAACATCCCATCTGATGGCAGTGCTGAAATTGTCCGTCTTATTCAAGTGCTGTTTTCTTACAAACATAATCAGGGATAGCTTTCCCATTTGTTTTAATTGCTTTTCGCCGACATTTGGAATTCCAGCTTCATTGACTAGATCAGACAGATGCATAGCAATCTCTGATTTTGCTGTAACATTCGGTCCAGAAGTTGGTGATGTGTAGGAGAATTTTACACCCCATCTGATGGCAGTGTTCAGCTTATAATTCCTTTTCTTTTCACTCCTTGTGTTCCTGCAGTCACACCTGCCATATCTTTACTGGTAGTTTCTACTGGAAAAATGTATAAATAAAATAATATTTGTTAGTTATTGTGAATTGCAAAGTTAAATATAATAGAACATAGCCAATTTACCATTAACAATCATTGGAGTCACAAAGCGCTAAAATCTAACTACCCACCCTGTTTCAAGCCCTTGGGAAATAATCCCACAAAACCTGGATGGAACTCTAGCAATGACTTCCCCTGCAACATCTTTGACACTCTGTTGTGGGGGATGAATCCTTGGTGATGATATCATGAAGATTTTGAGGAATGTACCCAATGGATAGCGCCACCACCTACACAGCACCGCTGTCATACTTGTTTTCTGGTTCCCTGTTTAGTGCCTTGCATCACTTGTTCACATGACTAAGTTTGGTAGTTGCAAAACATAGAATAAAATATGTAAATTAGGAGCTATTAACACTTTCCACGCGGCTATTATTTTTACCATATACAAAACAGATTTTTCATAAACCTCTCCCAAATCTCATAGTCTATCTCAAGAATTACTAAACCAATACTATGAATGTTTGTACTTATTTCGATGCATTTCTCATAGTGATTCCAAATATGGTCATAAAATTCAATAATGTTGACATTTTTTAAACATTTTGTGAAATTTTGGAATGTCGTCTGCAGCCGCCTGCCGCGTGGAAAGTGTTAACTAGCATGCATTCCACTCAAAATATCAATGTTGTACAGCGTTCCACTGCCTGTTCCTTCAACCAATTCTCATCAGCATTGGCATTATAGATTGGGAGTAGATGGCAAATGGCACACAAAAAAGTCATGTTCTCACCCCAAACACAGTTCAGATGGGAGAAAATTAAACATTTATCTGTAATTTATGTTACCTGCTGTGTGTGATTTGGATGCTTCAGCTGGCTTGTCTACTGCCTTGTCTGCTATGGATGACGTTCGTCAAATCATCGACGCACGCTATTAGTAAAATGCGGCATTTTCCATCTCCTGGTAAAGATATGTGAACAAGTCTGGTCTGCGCTGAGACGATCGGCATATTTGTTAATGTTATTTCAAGTTTTTCAGACACACAATGTAAGAAAATCAAGTCGTTGCCTTTGAAAATATCTGCCTGAGCGTTTGGATCTACGATCAACGGCACTGGATTTACGGTCGCCATTTTGAATTTTGAATTCAATGAAAACTGGAGGACTAACTATCGATTTCGGGTAGACTAAGGCTATTTGTCGCCCTCTTGCGACGCTAGTCCAAATTCGCGCAAAGGATTGTTGGGTACATCAAGAAATCTTCTTTGGGATGGCCCATCTATAAATTGTTGAAACAAACATGAAATAGAAATACATAGTATGAAAAGAATCAATATGATCATAATGTCCTTCTAAGACCATGCAGTGAAGATCAAACTCAAAATTAAAGATCGCAATGTTGAACTGTATGAGAGTGAATTTCCTGCCTACAAGCAGCCTCTTGTTGAAGTCATGATACCTATATAATTGAGTGACAATGAAATACTAAATTTCTAGTAATCAAAACAGGACTGTGAAAATGAAATGAAATACTGTAAAAGCTGAAATATTCGCGGTGGTTTTATTTTCGCGCTTTTCGCGCAAAATCTTTTTCCGAGAAAATGATAACACGCGAAAATATTGCTTTACACATTCATGCAATGCTTTCAGACGGTCGCCCGCGAAAAAAACAATTCGCGAAATGTCTTTGATATCAAAATCCGCGAAAATATCTGTACGCGAAAATATTGGCTTTTACAGTACTTGGTTCAGTAGATCATTTACAACTACCGAACAAGAAATGAAGCTATAGCCACGGAAGTTAAAGATTGAAGAATAAAAATAGAACGGTAAGTTAGATGCATAACATGCCAGGTCCATAAATACATGTTACTCATTTTTCTTGCATTATTGAATCCCAAACAACAAATCACTCAAAATTGTAACATTCAAATATGGAATAAATGCGTTATGAATGTGTGTACTCAATTTAATCAACAATGTAAAAATAGTAATTTTGAACTTTTCTTATTGCGCATTCAAGCTCTACACATTTCTTTAATACCCTTTTATTGTGGATTGCAGAACCACCGCTTGCCTGAATTGGTCCCACTCCCGTTGATGGTACTCCTCAGGGAGTGTGGTGATGTTTCTCACCATTTCCATTGTAGGTGGGATTCTGGGGACAAAAAGAACATTATTTGTCGGGATATAAAATTACAGTGTAATCACCATGATCATATTTTACATTTTATCTGCATTTTACAAATTTACTTTTTTGGGGGCAGTGTCACCCAGTGTGAAGTCTGTTCTCATTTTTTACAGCCCTTCAGACATGACCCCACAAAACCTGGATGGAACCCTACCAATGATTTCCTCTTCAAAATTGGTTAATATGATCATGATAATACACTAGTCACTAGGCTCTGTAGTGAATTTACAATTTAAAGGTCAACCAAAATGGTGATTCAAGTTTTTTGTTCTCGATGGAGGATATTGTAAAAAACAAAATGCAAAAAGAATTACCCTTTAATATTGCACCGAAAACAAAATATAGAGTTTCTAAGCATAAATAATTTGTATCATAAATATTGACGATGGCAGGTTACATACCCTGTATACGTCTGTATACGTCATGAGTGTTACCCAGGCTCGCACACAGAACCTCAATAGGTCGATAGCGTAAGCATCCACTCATGACTTTCGTTTGTGCAGACTTATCGATCGAGACCTGGAATGATACCGAGTTGGGAGTAACACCTGTTACGTAGTAACGCGTCATCCGTATACAGTTCATCCCACACTTAAAAAGAGACACTGGAAATTATGATTGATTTCTTGTAAATATTTTTCCCTGGACAATATTTTAAAGAAATTATTTTTGCATAATACTCTTCTAAACATACCCCATTGAATAAAATATACTTGAATCACCATTTTGGTTGACCTTTTACAATTTCACCAACCTTACCCACAAGCTCCTTTGCAATTTGTTGAAACTTTTCATTCTTTATCACTAGCATGAAACAGCAGTTCAATTGAGGCCCTCCTCCCTTCACAGATCCCCCATGTGTGAACCCACCTGTATGCATGGCTACTCCTCTAACTACCCACCCTTTTTCAAGCCCTTCAGAAATGATTGCACAAAACTTGGAGGGAACCCTTCCAATGATTTCCCCTGCAACATCTGTCACACTTTGTTGTGGGGATGAATCTTTTGTTATAATATTGTGTAGATTCTGAGGGATGTCCTCAAGGGATGGCACCACCAACACAGCACCGCTGTCATACGGGTTTTCTGGTTCTCTTTTTAGAGTCATTAAGAATTGTCTGCCAACAAGCGGCCTCTTGTGGAAGTCTTGATATAATGGAGAAACAATAACATTCTAAATTTCTAGTAATCAAAACAGGACTGTGAATGAAATACTTGGTTCAGTAGATCATTTATAGCTAGGTCATTTTCTGGAAATGGAAAGACATGCACATTTCTCCCCTGGTTGGGGGTGGGGGGCACTGACATTGGAAAAGGTTATACATTTTCCTATGAGTGCCCCCCTTCTTGTCTCATTGTGCATTCAAGCTCTACCCAGGTAGATTTTTTTTCCTGGCCCTTGCTATGGATAATTGCTGAACCTTGATCCAACGATCTGCTCCGTATATTGAGAGTGCCATTTCCACCGAGAAACTCTTCCCTTTAAGAAAGTTCTGGGCTGCACTGTGATTGCCTCTATCATTTCTTTTAGCCTGAGGAAAATGTGCCTGTCTGACATACAAAACCAATTTTTGGGTCTATTTTGTTGTATTCCCCATGAGTGCCCCCCCCCCCCCCCCCCCCCCCCCCCCCTTCTGACAAAAAAAAATCCATGCAATGTTCCATAGGGATGCGATGTGCCTCTTGTGGAAGTCTTGATATAATGGAGAAACAATAACATTCTAAATTTCTAGTAATCAAAACAGGACTGTGAATGAAATACTTGGTTCAGTAGATCATTTATAGCTAGGTCATTTTCTGGAAATGGAAAGACATGCACATTTCTCCCCTGGTTGGGGGTGGGGGGCACTGACATTGGAAAAGGTTATACATTTTCCTATGAGTGCCCCCCTTCTTGTCTCATTGTGCATTCAAGCTCTACCCAGGTAGATTTTTTTTCCTGGCCCTTGCTATGGATAATTGCTGAACCTTGATCCAACGATCTGCTCCGTATATTGAGAGTGCCATTTCCACCGAGAAACTCTTCCCTTTAAGAAAGTTCTGGGCTGCACTGTGATTGCCTCTATCATTTCTTTTAGCCTGAGGAAAATGTGCCTGTCTGACATACAAAACCAATTTTTGGGTCTATTTTGTTGTATTCCCCATGAGTGCCCCCCCCCCCTTCTGACAAAAAAAAATCCATGCAATGTTCCATAGGGATGCGATGTGCCTCTTGTGGAAGTCTTGATATAATGGAGAAACAATAACATTCTAAATTTCTAGTAATCAAAACAGGACTGTGAATGAAATACTTGGTTCAGTAGATCATTTATAGCTAGGTCATTTTCTGGAAATGGAAAGACATGCACATTTCTCCCCTGGTTGGGGGTGGGGGGCACTGACATTGGAAAAGGTTATACATTTTCCTATGAGTGCCCCCCTTCTTGTCTCATTGTGCATTCAAGCTCTACCCAGGTAGATTTTTTTTCCTGGCCCTTGCTATGGATAATTGCTGAACCTTGATCCAACGATCTGCTCCGTATATTGAGAGTGCCATTTCCACCGAGAAACTCTTCCCTTTAAGAAAGTTCTGGGCTGCACTGTGATTGCTTCTATCATTTCTTTTAGCCTGAGGAAAATGTGCCTGTCTGACATACAAAACCAATTTTTGGGTCTATTTTGTTGTATTCCCCATGAGTGCCCCCCCCCCTTCTGACAAAAAAAAATCCATGCAATGTTCCATAGGGATGCGATGTGCACCATATTGACATGGAGGATCCTTCTCACATTGCCTGTATATCCCCTGTTGTAATCTAATGAAATGTTTTATTTTGAAAATAAGAAGGCTACTTCCCGTGTGGTTTGTAAGCGTGTGGTTGATTTTATCAACTGCGTAAGCTTATGGGAAAAATAGCTTTTGGATTGTGTACCCTGTAAAAAATGAAACAAAGGAACCCACCCATACGAAGGTGCTTTTTGAGAAGTCGTCCTGTAGGCCTTGCTCTCCCGCTCCTTCACTCTTTAGTGGCTATTACGATATATGCTACAACACTTTGCTTGCAGTTTCTTTAGTTTCCTCATGCTCTTTCATCTGTATCCTTTTTGACGCCTTTGATTTTTTTCTTCCCATAAGCATTTTGTGGATGTCAGTAGTAGTTGTTGGTGGTTAGCTAACTAACATGAATAAAGGAATGAATGAATTTGAAACCAAACTTTCTGGCCTATCATTCAATGATGGGTAATAAATAACAGGTGGACACTTGATGGGGTAAAATCATTCCCTGTGTTAAGTGTAAAATACTGTTGTAATATTAGCGCTATTGTTTTGGATAGTGAAATGTTTTTTTTACAAATAAGAAGGCCTTGATCAAACTTTTCATTGTTGATCACCAGCATGTAACAACAGTTCAATTGAGGCCCCCTCCCCTCACAGATTCCCCATGTGTAAACCCACCGGTATGCATGGCTATCCACCCTTTTTCCAGCCCTTCAGAAATAATCCCACAAAACCTGGATGGAACTCTACCAATGACATCTTTGACGCTCTGTTGTGGAGATGAACCCTTGGTGATGATATTGTAGCGTGGGGTACACGGGAGATCCTTAAAATCTCCTAGGAAATCAGACACACTAGACACCAGGAGTTTAACAAGTCCAACACTTTATCCCTTTATTTACACAGTGTGCATTCAATAATCTTACCCGGACACCGGGTATATTTATTAATACCGTTTTCCCATTCGACAGTCACAGTACTAGTGGGTATTTATTAATAACATTTACCCTTTCGACACAGTGTGTATTACTGTATTTATTAATACCGTTTACCCCTTTCGACACAGTGTATATTTATTAATACCGTTTACTCTTTCGACACAGTGTGTATTACTGTATTTATTAATATTGTTTACTCTTTCGACACAGTGTGTATTAGTGTATTTATTAATACCGTTTACCCCTTTACGATTGGCACCATTTGCCAGTTGGAGATATTTCCCTATAATTTATACTTCATCATCAACAATATTAATCTTATGTCACATCCCGATGAAATCCGAAATGCGCTACAATATCTTTCAGAACCACCGCTTGCCTTAATTGGTCCCACTCCCGTTGATGGTACTCCTCAGGGAGTGTGGTGATGTTTCTCACCAATTCCATTGTAGGTGGGATTCTGGGGACAAAAAGAAAATTATTTGTCGGGATATAAAATTACAGTGTAATCACCATGATCATATTTTACATTTTATCTACATTTTACAAATTTACTTTTTTTGGGGCAGTGTGAAGGCTGTATTCTCATCCATGTTGTTTATGCTGCATGATGAGCTTTGGCTTATAGGCATAATCCATCAGTATCTCTTGCTGGTGATAGCGGAGGTTTTTCTCCGGACTAGCCTCCCCAGGCCCCTCTATACCTTCCGTGACTCTGGCAAGGCAAAATTGTTTGTATTATAGTAAGCTTTTTGCCATTTTTGTCTCCCTGAGAAAAAGAAAAATTGAATTGAATGGGCAGAGTGCTTGGGATTGCTGAAAATTTGCCACATACTCCGGCGTCCCACAATACCAAGATCTTTTGGTATGGCGGTTGGTAACTTTTCTCATTGTGCATTCAAGCTCTACACAGGTAGATTTTCTTACCCTTTTATTGTGGATTTGATAACCACCGCTTGCCCTAATTGGTCCCACTCCCGTTGACGGTACTCCTCAGGGAGTGTGGTGATGTTTTGCACCAATTCCATTGTAGGTGGGATTCTGGGGACAAAAAGAAAATTATTTGTCGGGATATAAAATTACAGTGTATATCACCATGATCATATTTTACATTTTATCTGCATTTTACAAATTTACTTTTTTTGGGGCAGTGTGAGGGCTGTACTCTCATCCATGTTGTTTATGCTGCATGATGAGCTTTGGCTTATAGGCATAATCCATCAGTATCTCTTGCTGGTGATAGCGGAGGTTTTTCTCCGGACTAGCTTCCCCAGGCCCCTCTATACCTTCCGTGACTCTGGCAAGGCAAAATTGTTTGTATTAGTAAGCTTTTTGCCATTTTTGTCTTCCTGAGTAAAAATATTGGAATTAAATGGGCAGAGTGCTTGGGATTGCTGAAAATTTGCCACATATACTCCGGCGTCCCACAATACCAAGATCTTTTGGTATGGCGGTTGGTAACTTTTTTCATTGTGCATTCAAGCTCTACACAGGTAGATTTTCTTACCCTTTTATTGTGGATTTGATAACCACTGCTTGCCCTAATTGGTTCCACTCCCGTTGACGGTACTCCTCACAGAGTGTGGTGATGTTTCTCACCAATTCCATTGTATGTAGGTGGGATTCTGGGGACAAAAAGAAAACGATTACAGTGTATCACCATGATCATCTTTTACATTTTATCTACATTTTACAAATTTACTTTTTGGTGGGCTGTGTGAAGGCTGTCCTGTCATCCATGTTGTTTATGCTGCATGATGAGTCTTGGATTATAGGCATATCCATGTTGCTGGTGATAGCGGAGGTGTTTTCTCCGGACTAGCCTCCACTCGCCCCTCTATACCTTCCACAGACTCTGGTAATGCAAAATTGTCTGTGACATAAGTTTGGAGGTTAGCTATCTTCAGCCCATCACTCGCGATGTCCTTGGGGGAACTTTCTTACGGGGTCCCTCTCCCTCCACCCCAGCGAGCACTGGCTGGATGGGAACGCATCGAGAACTGGTATCGCTCTCCATCTGCCGGAAGCAAGATTCCGGACACTTGGGCGTGATTTTTTGGTATATGCTACAACACCTTGCATTACCTTTCTTGCGGTTTCTTCAGTTTACTCTTCCAACTGAATCCTTTTTGAGGCCTTTGGTTTAGTTTTTCTCCCCATCAGTGTTTTCTGTATGTCAGTAGTGGTTAGTGGTGGTGAACTAATATCAATCTCAGGTCCCACAATACCAAGATTTTTGGTATGGCGGTTTGTGATGTGGCAAAAGACATTGCAATCTGCAAAATCTGATTGGGTCATCTCCATTATGATTTGCCTCCTTCTGAACCGGCGCTGTGAAAGGTTTTGGAGATCTCTCAGACGGGCAACCTTTGCATCTAGGGGTCCAATAATTTTGGGGGTTTTCCATTGTTTTTTCACTGGGCTCAGTGGCCTAACACCATGGGAAGCTGTCACACCCTCATCTGACAAAGGCTCTTCGTCATCTTGAATGTTATTATCCAAATCAGCAACACCGCTGTCATTCAAATTGTGTGCATGTACATCACACTGTTTTTTTCACAGAAGTTATTATACTTTCTAGTAGCTCTACTTTCTAGTAGCTCTACTTTCTAGTAGCTCTATGTCAACTTTACTGGTAAAAAGAATCTAAAACTTTACTTGTAAAAAGAATCTAAAACTTTGACGTATACATTCTTTCAAAGGGGTTCAGTACGCTGATTGTGGATTGATTTTCCATGAATATTTCGCAGTCATTGTACTCAGACGGATCCTACTGGGCAATCCTCTGTTAGGCCAAAAAAAAAAGAAGGTTTGTCTCAGATGACATGAGAGACTGAAAATGTAATGCGGTCTGCGGATTTTTTTTCTTCAATTTAGACCTGATCGTCATTTGTTTGGTCAAAAAGTTGGATTTTGCAAGATTTTTTTGAGAAAATTGAAAAAGAAAAAAAAATTGGAAAAAAAATTGAAAAAAAATTGGGGGAAAAAAAAAAAAAATGAAAAAAAAAAAAAATCCACTAAAAAAAAAGCTTACGCGGGCGGTTTCGGGAATGCACGCGGGTCATCTGAGACAAACTTTTTTTTTTGGCCTTATGCCGTCAAGAAAACACTGTAGTGCTGTTCTAGAAAACACTGTCCCAAAAAGCACAATTTTGATGACATTTGTTACTTATCCACACATTTACAATTCTAACACTGGTTCCTGGTAATTAAAATGTCAAATTTATGGTATTCAAGGCAAATAGTGCATTTGTATCTTGCATTGCCAATACCTTTCGACAGTGCCTCATGAAGCTCGCCTGGTTTTTAACCGCGATGTACATCGAGGTTATTGTGACGCTCGTCATCACTAGCCTCGTATCTGCGGGCACTGTTGTCATTGTTATGCATTCCGTTTTTGTGTGTAATTTTAAAACGCTAACTACTTTTTCGTTAAGGTATGGTTATCACTCAAAAATCGTGAGAATACTGTGAACCATTTTTACTTAGATTTGTAGGAACAAATGATTCGAAAATCGATTTGGATACATACGCAATGTGAATTTTTGTTATGAAATACGTCATATTCTGGACTGTGCTGATATTGAACGATATTATACAAGCACGAGGCTATAGTGATCATGTGTGATAGCCGCAGGTATGCCTTGGTAAATATTGGATAAACCATAGACGGTGGATAAACCATGGACTTATTTGATCCGATGGATAAACAAACATATCTTCGAAGCAGTAAAGACGGTTGCTGTTCAGTCGAGATTAATACTACAACAATAATAACACGCAGATAATAGTTAATTGGTAGCAGCCTTGGGTAAACCAGAGAGATGTTATTACTAATACACCTCCCTGGGTAAACTCCTTGGTAAACTCTCAGAAATCCAAAATTAACAAACCACGAAACTATTTATTAAGCCAATTGAGAAGACAGTATTGTAAGGAAATAACTAGTAAAGTTTCAACTGCTTAAAAATTGATTTTGCACAAATAAGTCTCATTTTCCATCATCACCAACAGCAATTCATTAACTCATGCCGGCCGCCCTTTCCCAAAAACTTAATTTTTTTTTTATTAACCATTCATATGCTATTTTTTGTGTAAGTGTACAAAGACAGAGATTGCATTCATAATGGGCCTCTAAACTCTGATTTGTTAAATACTATTTGACCATGAATAGCCATGTAAGTTCCTTATGTCGGAGTGTAAATTTCCATATTCGTAACATTGCAAGAATACGTCGTTTCATTGACCAAACTACTTGTGCACATGCAGCAAGATCTCTGATCCTATCTCGACTGGACTATGGCAACTCGCTTTTATGCGGTCTTCCAAAACAGGCAGTGCAACGTCTCCAAAAGCTTCAAAATCGCGCGGCGCGTCTAATTTTTCAAGTTAGTAAGCGTACTAGTGCCGCGCCGCTCTTGCGCGAGTTGCATTGGTTGCCTGTCCAGCAGAGGATAGATTTCAAGATCTTGGTGCATGTGTACAACTGTCTTCATGACTCATCTCCTTCATATTTACAGGATCGGCTGCACAAATACAGGTGTAACCGTACTGGCCTTAGGTCCATGAAGGATCTTTCCCGACTAGAAATCCCCAAAACAAAAAGAGCTTTTGGGGATAGATCATTTTCGGCTTATGGTCCTAAGTTGTGGAACAGCTTACCAAATAATGTACGCGTTGCTCCCAATGTGAAAGCTTTTAAAAAGCTCTTAAAAACCTACCTTTTCCCAAATTAATTGCTAGTCATTGTGCATATTTTTTGGTTTCTTAATTGTATATTTATATATATCTGTTTTTATCATAATTGCTGATGTAATAAGTAGGTCATGTATTTTATCATGTGTCATTATTTTGTTGCATGCTGTAACTATATTGTATTTTAGATTGTGTTTTAATGTACAGCGCATTGGTCCATGGGAAATGCGCTTTATAAGTATCCTTAATAATAATAATAATAATAATATTACTCTATCTTGCTTTCATCACTATATTTGTTTGTTCATTAAATGTGCTCACAAATTAAGATTAAAATACTATTTAGTATTGTTAAAACATGGACTTATCATAAGTCCATGGTTAAAATAATATGTTTATGCCGTCCACTCACGAGCGCGATCCTGACATAGCAATTGTAATATAGTACGCAATGTGTTAATACTGATTCGCACGTGTTTCGTGTGGGCGATGGTTCACGCGCGCTGTATAAACTTCCTCGAAGCATTCGCTAATTAATGAATAATGGAGCTGAATCAGTAACGGGAATTCAATACAAGGGTTGGCCATTGTGAATGAGGGGTGAGATGCCATGTGTTTTTGGTATAGAAATCCTACAGCTCCGCTATATCTATGGTTGAGTTAAAAAGAAATTCGCGCCGCCTACCTCTGCTCTGGTGCTTAAAATATATTAATTGTGCTACACTTAAAAAAGGGAATACCATAATTATTTAGGTTCAATAGGTTCATTAACACACTTTGGAGTTAAAAATACACAAGCACATGTAGGCCTATGCAGAACACACAGAAGACCATGTGACCACTTGGCCTAGATAAATACTAATTAGGATTATACCATTTCTCAAGGGGTGTGTCCTCATTTTATTATTCAATTTCTCAAATAGTGTGTTCTTAATACGAACTTAAAATTGGGGTTATTAAAGAGGTGAGTAGGGAGTATTTACCGTATTGGGGGCTGAGAATATATATGTGTCTCAGATTGGGGTAGGGTGGGGTTGGGGGCGGTGAGCAGGGGAGGGGAGATACGTGATACCCATCATCTCCATAGTTTATAAACATATTTACAATGATCTAAAACACTAAAATGAACTGAACTTTTGTTGATTATAAATTGAGAAGTGGATTAGGTAGGGAGGAGAGGGGAGGTTTGTTTAGTCAATTAAATTAAACAATATACATTTACTGTGATCTTAAAAACCTAGAGAGGGTTAGGGGTAAAGGGTAGGGGAGGGAGGGGCCAGGGGGAAATAGAGGTAGATAGTCAATTAAAAAATGTATATTTACGGTGATCTAAAAACACTCATTGGACTCAACTGAGTTCATGATAAAGATAGTCTGGAGAGGAGTAGGGAGGGAAAGGTGGAGGGAGAGCGCATGTTACAGGGGAGGAGTAGGGGAGATTGACTCTAGAGGGAGGGACAGTGGGAGGAGCATGGATGGGGAGATTGTCTCGGTGTGAGAGGGGCAGGAGGATTATCTCAAGAGGTTGAACACGGATTTGATTTACATAAGGGGGGGGGAAAGATAGTTAGGCCTATTCAATACCCAGTTGATTTGACAGTTTTGATGTAAAGTAAAAAAAAGAAGTGTAAGGAACCTTGTACTTTGTTAATGGGCAAGATGGTCTCGAGAGGGGATGGGGGGGGGGGGGGCAGAAACATTGAAGCCTATCAGGTGCCTTATTTACTATAACTTTAGTCATACTTACATTGATTAAATTAATCTATTAACTTAAAAATACTAATAGAACTGAACTTACTTTGTTGATGATCAAGATTGTCTCGAGGGAAGTGAGGGGGCAGGGGACTTTGATATGGTGAATAAGGGGTAGGTTGTCAAAATGACCATGTTTGGTGGTACCAAGTGTTATTTTGGTGGTTCCCAGTGTTGCGGGTTCCGTGCTCAATGAATACGTGTTGGGGGTTGTGTTTGGATGTGGTGAATATGGAGAGGTGGGTTGACAAAATATGCATACAACTAACATGTGATTATAACCAGAAACAAAACAATTGCAACAGACACACGTTTGGGCCTTTGTTACTTCTATGGACAGTACAGTAGGCCTACAATTCCATTTCCTATGTATGATGGAGGATAATAATTATTTAGTAATTATGTTAATGAGCTCATTTGCATATTTTGCTATATTATTAGTTTTAGCTCTTACTCTTTGAGTACAATGACAGATAAACTTAGGCTAGGATGGTTAGACATGATCAGCTCCAACACTGGTCCAACCAAGGTCTCATTTTCATTTGTATAAATTTGATAATTAGCTAATTTGCATATTGGCTCAATACTTGAATTGGCTGTAACTCCTTAATGCAAGGACTATCTCAATTAAATATAACTCTTCAATTAAATAGACTGAGTGAACCTCTACAAAACTAGGATGGTTATACATGACTAGATCTATCATTTATCAATGTTAGGGCTGAATCGTATGGTTGTAATTATGCTAATGAGCTCATTTGCATATTTTGGTCAAATCTTTATTTTGGCTCTTAATCATGAAAACAATGAGTGATACACTTCCAAATTGGCTAGAATGGTAAAACATGATCAGCTCCACCAATGGTCCAAGCTAGATCTCATTTATATTTGTGCTAATATGGTAATTAGCTAATTTGCATATTTTGGCTCAATACTTGAATTGGGTGTAACTCCTTAATGCAAGGACTATCTCAATTAAATATAACTCTTCAATGAAATAGACTGAGTTAACCGCTACAAAACTAGGATGGTTATACATGACTAGATCTATCATTGATCTATGTTAGGGCTGAATCGTATTGTTGTTATTATGCTAATGAGCTCATTTGCATATTTTGGTCAAATCTTTATTTTGGCTCTTAATCATGAAACAATAACTGATACACTTCCAAATTGGCTCGAATCGTAAAACATGATCAGCTCCACCAATGGTCCAAGCTAGATCTCTATTACATTTGTGCTAATATGATAATTAGCTAATTTGCATATTTTGCCTGAATATTTGAATTGGCTGTAACTCCTTACTGCAAGGACTAATTCAATTAAATATAAATGTTCAATGAATAGATTGACTTAACCTCTTACAAACTAGGATGGTTATACATGGCTAGATCTATCTTTTATTAATGTTAATGCTGATCCATATGGTTGTAATTATGCTAATGAGCTTATTTGCATATTTTGGTCAAATCTTTATTTTGGCTCTTAATCATGAAAACAATGAGTGATACACTTCTAAATTGGCTAGAATGGTAAAACATGATCAGCTCCACCAATGGTCCAAGCTATGTCCCATTTATATTTGTGCTAATATGATAATTAGCTAATTTGCATATTTTGCCTGAATATTTGAATTGACTGTAACTCCTTAATGCAAGGACTAATTCAATTAAATATAAATCTTCAATGAATAGACTGACTTAACCTCTTACAAACTAGGATGGTTATACATGGCTAGATCTATCTTTGATTAAAGTTAATACTAATTCATATGGTTGTAATTATGCTAATGAGCTTATTTGCATATTTTGGTCAAAATGTTGAATTAGCTATAACGCTTAAAGACAACAACTAATTTAATTAAATATAATCTTAATCAAATATACTGATTTAACCTCTACCAAAACTTGGATTGTTAGACATGACCTGACCTATCAGTGATCAATGCTAGGGCATATTTATATAGTTGTTATGCAAATGAG
Source organism: Ophiura sarsii (assembly GCA_035610835.1). Taxonomy (NCBI): domain Eukaryota; kingdom Metazoa; phylum Echinodermata; class Ophiuroidea; order Amphilepidida; family Ophiuridae; genus Ophiura; species Ophiura sarsii. Next base: position 50,420,657 of record CM069447.1, on the reverse strand, counting down.
CTCATTTGCATATTTTGGTCAAATCTTTGATCTGGCTCCTAATCCTAAAAACAATGAGTAATAAACTTCCAAGTTGGCTAGTATTGTAGAACAAGATCGGCTGCACCATTGGTCTAAGCTATAGATTCCATTAGCTCATTTTCATATTTTAGTCAAAATGTTGAATAACTCTGCAAGGGAACACCTCATTCAATTAAATATAATTATTCAACTAATAAATAGGCAGACTTCACCTCTACCAAACTAAGATGGTTCGACATGACCAAATTTATTATTGATCAATGTTAGGGCTTTAGATGTAATTATTCTAATGTGCTAATTTGCATATTTGGTCAAATCTTTGATTTGGCTCTTAATTTTGAAAACAATGGGTAATACACTTCCAAGTTAACTACAGCCTACAGTGTGATAGGACATGATCAGCTGCACCATTGGTCCAAGCTAGTTCTCATTTGCATTTGTGTAAACATGATAATTAGCTCATTTGTATATTTAAGTCAAAATTTTGAATTAGCTATAACTTTGGCAACAACTTATTCAATTAAGTATAACTCTTCAGCTAATAGACTGTTTAACATCTACCAAACTAGAATGTTTAGACATGACTAGATTTATTATTGATATATGTTAGGGCTGATTTGTATGATTGTAATTATGTTAATGTCCTAATTTGCATATTTTGAAAAGATTTGGCTTTTAAAAACAATGAGTGATACACTTCCAAGTTAACTAGTATGAAGGGAGATGATCGGCTGCACAATTGTTGTAAGCTAGATCTCTTTGCATATGTGTAAATATGATAATTAGATAATTTGCATATTTTAGTCCAAAAAATTGAATTAGTTATAACTACTTAATGCAACGACTAATTTATTTAACTGTAACTCTAAAAATAACACTCAGTCTTCAACCAATAAGTTCAAGTCCAATTGGAACTCACTTAGGTTACAGTTGTAACATGGGACCCTGCATAATTATGTTAACAAGGTTAAATGTCATCTTAGGCCGTGTTGTAAAATAGGCTGTTAAAGTTGTTGCTAAAATGTGAAGTCCAATTGAAAATAAACTAAGCTTAACATCCATCATTCCAGTTTCATCATGGCCAGATCTATTATGAGTCATTATTGTAGAATATACTAAAGCTCCCTTTTACATGAAACCTGCAAAAATGTCGCGGTTCTGCATCATTGATGCCCTCGTTTTTTATTGATGACACATACTTTGGGTTCCACCATCTTTAGCCCACTCTAGAGATACATACTTTGGGTTCCACCATCTTTAGCCCACTCTAGAGATACATACTTTGGGTTCCACCATCTTTAGCCCACTCTAGAGATACATACTTTGGGTTCCACCATCTTTAGCCCACTCTAGAGATTTTTCGAAGTTGTTAAGGTGTTTTTCGGAGTAAACTAATTTTTTTACTCGAAAAATAATCTGGAAGCCTGCATCATGAGCATACGTCAAAGTCGCAAATGACTGCAACTGATGGTCTTGTCTGTGAGCAATTGCCCATCTACTGGGTATCATCTGTTCCTTATGCCATTAGAAAACACTGTAGTGCCGTTCTAGCTGTAATCGATACAGTGATATGAAGAAAAGTTATAAACCTTGAGAATGCCTCCATACACATACATGCACATTCTTACATCCGTGTCTGCTCTTTGATGCTGACGAAATAAATGTGTGACACATATCACAATACACCTTTGGCGCCTTGTTCCCCTTTCTGTTCCTTTTAACCTGATGGGTTCTTGACCTTGTGCCATCAACTTTTTGTTTTCTTTTTTCATTGCTTCCAGCCTGATTTTCGTGATGACTATTTTTCCTATCTACATGTCGCTTCGCCATTGCTTCTGCAACTCGGGGTATCTCCATGTGGCTCCATATCTCTTTGTCATTGTCTATTGAATTCCATCTTCTGTTTTCTTTCAAAAAATGTATGCTTTGTAACGAATATTTGGACAATAAAATGAACAAAATGTCAAATTTATTTCAAATAGCTCAATACCAATTATTATTAAATGTAATCATCCGTCTTTCCACAGTTCTATTTCCAATCAAAGTGGAAGCCCGACCACCACAAGTGAACATCACATACCGTGCAACGGTGCAATCACCCCCTCTAAATTCAGTAGACCCAGGATACCAAAGAATCTACCACGATTGAAGTCCCCCTCTTCTGGTGCGATAAGTACACGTTTACAAGTGCATATGTGTGCATTAAGACCCTTCATGGTATATTCCTCCTGCACTATCTGCCTGGTTGTCGCTCTTTTCATATTCATGACAGGACTGTCGAAAGAGCCAAGTATACAATTCATATCAGATTACTGTTCAGGCAACACGAAAAAGCTGCTGTGTCTTCTAGTGGCATTTGGATTTTCAAATCCATTGGGCAAATGCTCACCTTCATTGGTTATCCATATTTACAGTCTTCATTATCAGTAGTTCACATTTTGCGACATCTGTTGATTTTTCAAAGATCGCATCACATATATGATGAACAGTACCAAAAAAGAGTTGTCAGTGAGGAATGATGAGCAGGACAAATTACATTACCAGAATGGACAAAGAGGTCACTGCTTGATTTTGTAGCTGATTGTGCAGTGTTGGCACGGACAGTGGCATGACCTCTTGGTCCATGATATCGACGTCAAGTGAGTAATCTTGGTCATCAAGGGTGTCATGTAGTGCCTGAATAAAAGAAAAAGCCTTTGTGATGGTGTTCAGGGGAGGCTACTTAAACACAATATTCGCTTTGGTTAGTGAAGCTTTTTGAAGCACACCACTGGCTCCATTGACTAAGCCATCTCCAACATCTACATTAACAGATATATCGTACCTCTCACCTATTGCGAGATGAAGTTTGGTTTGTAATTGCATTGTCTTACTTGGGTCAGTGGGGATGTTCTGAAGGATTTGTTTCTGTACTTCTTGAGAAGCTGGTTCAACAACATTGTCTTGTGCTGCAACAATAATGCTTTGTGTTTGGGCAGCATTGTATACCTCCTCATTGTATTTATTTACTTTGCTATTTTCCAGAAATAGCCTTGGTGCCTTCACCTCCTTTTCGATTTAAACATTTTGAATATTGTTGCAATTTACTTTCTTTAAAGGTTAGGTAAAGGTTCTCTAATGAAATAGTTAATTTACAATCAAAACATCATAACATCATCAGTAGTTCTGCTAGATCCTCGTCATTGTCATGATATCCGGTATCCCATCTTCATCGGGCCGAGGGGTACAGTTTCTGGTATTATCACAACACGAACATGAGAGTCACTAAATTCCAAGTCATTGTCATTGTCAAAGCTGCCAGTGCCACCATTCACCATGTTAAATGTCGTCACTCGTCATAAATATCCCAGCTCGATACATTAGTCCATTGCTAATTGCCCATTTCGTTGCTGTCGATGACCTGTCCTATAGGTTGTCCCTCCCCAAATGTTGATGCGTGGCGCTCCTGCCTGTCCATAACGTCCACTGGTGCCTTCCTGTCCATGTTGCATGAAACAGATGTCGTCATGTAAACAAATGACCTGTTAATCGCTATCGTCCACGTATAATACCTGTAGATGTCCTTCCAGTCTTCGGAACAGTGCCAACACCTGTTAATCGCTATCGTCCACGTATACCTGTAGATGTCCTTCCAGTCTTCGGAACAGTGCCAACACCTGTTAATCGCTATCGTCCACGTATACCTGTAGATGTCCTTCCAGTCTTCGGAACAGTGCCAACACCTGTTAATCGCTATCGTCCACGTATACCTGTAGATGTCCTTCCAGTCTTCGGAACAGTGTCAACACCTGTTAATCGCTATCGTCCACGTATACCTGTAGATGTCCTTCCAGTCTTCGGAACAGTGCCAACACCTGTTAATCGCTATCGTCCACGTATACCTGTAGATGTCCTTCCAGTCTTCGGAACAGTGCCAACACCTGTTAATCGCTATCGTCCACGTATACCTGTAGATGTCCTTCCAGTCTTCGGAACAGTGCCAACACCTGTTAATCGCTATCGTCCACGTATACCTGTAGATGTCCTTCCAGTCTTCGGAACAGTGCCAACACCTGTTAATCGCTATCGTCCACGTATACCTGTAGATGTCCTTCCAGTCTTCGGAACAGTGCCAACACCTGTTAATCGCTATCGTCCACGTATACCTGTAGATGTCCTTCCAGTCTTCGGAACAGTGCCAACACCTGTTAATCGCTATCGTCCACGTATACCTGTAGATGTCCTTCCAGTCTTCGGAACAGTGCCAACACCTGTTAATCGCTATCGTCCACGTATACCTGTAGATGTCCTTCCAGTCTTCGGAACAGTGCCAACACCTGTTAATCGCTATCGTCCACGTATACCTGTAGATGTCCTTCCAGTCTTCGGAACAGTGCCAACACCTGTTAATCGCTATCGTCCACGTATACCTGTAGATGTCCTTCCAGTCTTCGGAACAGTGCCAACACCTGTTAATCGCTATCGTCCACGTATACCTGTAGATGTCCTTCCAGTCTTCGGAACAGTGCCAACACCTGTTAATCGCTATCGTCCACGTATACCTGTAGATGTCCTTCCAGTCTTCGGAACAGTGCCAACACCTGTTAATCGCTATCGTCCACGTATACCTGTAGATGTCCTTCCAGTCTTCGGAACAGTGCCAACACCTGTTAATCGCTATCGTCCACGTATACCTGTAGATGTCCTTCCAGTCTTCGGAACAGTGCCAACACCTGTTAATCGCTATCGTCCACGTATACCTGTAGATGTCCTTCCAGTCTTCGGAACAGTGCCAACACCTGTTAATCGCTATCGTCCACGTATACCTGTAGATGTCCTTCCAGTCTTCGGAACAGTGCCAACACCTGTTAATCGCTATCGTCCACGTATACCTGTAGATGTCCTTCCAGTCTTCGGAACAGTGCCAACACCTGTTAATCGCTATCGTCCACGTATACCTGTAGATGTCCTTCCAGTCTTCGGAACAGTGCCAACACCGCTAAAGTTTAGTGGACAGTACTTCAGGGTAGGCATATATGGCCTCGTCTCCAAATGAGCCACAAGGGGCATGAGTATTTTCTAAGGTACGGACATGTTGTCCGTCCCTCGCTGTCCTTCAGAACATGTGACGAGTACACTGACTTGGTCTCACGATTCGATTTGCAGAACGCACAGTGTTGGCACGGACAGTGGCATGACCTCTTGGTCCATGATATTGACGTCAAGTGGGTTATCAGCGTCATTGAAAACCCACGTCAGACCACTTGAATGGGTAGTAAGATGTGACAAGTGATAGAAGTTAATCGCCTGTTACATTAAGACCACGCATGTGTAGCTACAAGGTAAGATGTGATAAGTGATAGAACATAATCGCCTGTCACATTAAGACCACGCATGTGTAGCTACAAGATCATAAGACCACTCCTTGCTTCACTCGTCGTTCTCACTCACACTAAGAAAACAGCAACTAAATAAATACGTACCATGGTTTAGTTGGTTTAAATTTCTGCAAAATTGCCAGTAAAATCAAACTTACCCTGAAAACATGAAGAGAGTCTGCAGCTACCGCCGCATGTAGTGGCGTTCTTCCAGCCTTGTCTTTTGCGTTGGGCTGTACTGTGTTTACCAGTAGCTTCTTGGCTGCATCGGGTATTTGGTACCTTGCTGCCCCATGTAAAGCAGTCTCATCTGTTCGATACTGTGTTTAAATATGAAAAAAAATTCCAACTCGATACGCTGCCATTACTAATTTCACACAATAAAAAGAAGGGCATCATATTATTGGCTGTTCAGATATTTGACAATGGAGCCTATGCATGAACAAAATTCCAAAGTTAAAGACAGGCCCTTCATTATGTGACAAGTTGATTTTTTTAGGGGAGGGGGGGGGGTGTATAAAAAGCTACTGGTTAGCAGGGGGGTCATGTAATTTTCAGTTTCAGCTGTAGGGGGGGGGGGTAGGTAATTTTAACATACGAGTCTCGAATTTGTGTCCCCCCCCCCCCCCCCCCTCCACCATAAATAATGAACGGTCCATAAACTGTATTATATTGGAATATTTTGGTTATAATATAATCAACAGTATAGAATATTTGTATAAATAAATTAATACACTGAGTTCCTTTTGCAGACAGTCCTTTGAACTCATACGATTGATCTTCTTGTTGTGCGTCAATAAAGCCCCTTTCTCAAACATCTTGCCGGAATCAACACTAGCAGCTGCCTCCTGGAACTTCTCAATGACTTCTTTGTTGTGTTGAAATTGTAGTTGATAGCACTTCTTTTTAAAATTAAAAGAAGGGGTTAGTCTCGCTCGCTTGACAGCCGAATTTAACTGAGTTGTAGATTCCTCGGTTATCTCCCGCTTGAATTTATTTGAATTAATGTCTAGGTTCCCAGCATGTCCATGAAAGTAAGATGGTGGATGAGAAGCTTCCATTACAAAACGTGCAGGAAAAGTATGGAGTATAAAATATTGCGGAAAAGCGAAGCAAGCGAGATGAATTGTTTGACGTCTTGACCGTGAATGAATCAGAACCAACCCATACAATACAATACAGAAAGCATTAATTGTGCCATTTCCAAAAGGCTCAGAGCGCTTAAAAGATAAAAACCTTAAAATTACAACTTAAACTACAAAATGTGAGTGTAACTTGAGCATAGTACAATATATTATAGTAATTACAAATAGATTAGAAACAAAATATAAACAGAAAAACTGTTTAAGGAAACAGATGAGTTTTAAGAGCTTTTTTGAACACACTTGTAATGCATCACGCTTCATTGCAAAACAATTTGCATAATACATAACGCAAAAGCTTATCACGTAACCTATTACAATGAGATAACAATTCTCTTCTAAACTCGTAAAGAAGAGAATTTATCATTCTCAGTTAGGGTTTCACGGAGAAGAGCAAATTACTTGGTCACCTTCACTTTATTCATCCCACTTGCCCTACCGCAAGACAATATGCTTCAGGTTTTCTGAGGGATAAAATTCTTGTGCCTGCTCAAGAATCCCTGAAGCCAATCATACATAACCAGCTATTTGGGACTGGAGATTGAAGTTGTTTGGAATATCATTAGCTGAAGCAAACTTGTATGCCAATGATCAAGTTTCAGTGGGGGTCAAACCAAACCTGGCCCCTGGCTTCAAGTAGCAGAATATGTCCCACCAACATTTCCTCATTTTCAACACCCAAGATTGGTGTCTTCTACATCTCTGGTTTCTTCACACATCTAGCAAGGGTAGATGTTGGTATTCCGAAACGCCTTGAGTCCTGGATTTCAATCTCCTCATTTGTTTCCTGAGACTTTTGGTCTTCAGACTCTTCTTCATCCTCACTTGTCTCCTGGTCCTTATTCTCCCTCAGAGTTGTCTGCTTACACTTCCGACTATGAGGCTCATCGCTACCATCTGTGGTGCTGGACCTTTTGTATGGCTGTCTATCTAGATGCCACTGCTTGCGAGTGAAGAACACATATGTGGCCTTTTTACTTGAGTAGTCAGCTGGTGGAGGACCGTCTAAGGAAATCCTCATTAGATGGTCCAATGTGGCTACCCCCACCTGAAAATCTAATGGTGCGTCCCTAAGTTTCTCCGAGTCAGGTAGTTTGGTGTGACCTGTACTCCTTGACTTGCATGGTGTCACATTTCTCCCATGATAGTACACTTGTTCTTGTTTGTTGATAATGTCCCCTAGAGAAGACAGTGTATCTAATCCACCTGCTAGCTCTTGTGGCGTTTTATATAATATCTCTATCTTCTTCTATACATCTGTCACTCGGGGAACTAGTCAGAGGTAAACTCCTGCAACTCGCTCTTCATTTATTATGTAGTACAACACAATCCTTTATTCATCCATAGTTTACATAAGGCGACCTGTACTGGTCGGAGCTCCAATCTTAACTGAATCTAATACCGTAATTACACAAGGGCCAGCCGATGCTGGACTCATCTCACCGAGGGAGGGCGCTATGTCATTTATTCTATTCGTGACACTCTTGTACATTGGATATTATGTGCTTTGGTGACTCAATTGACAGCTGCTCCCCAACAGTTTAGTACAGATGGCTTTGTCCGGATATTGTCTCCTAATGTTTTTGCATTTCCATGCTTTTTCAATGCAAATCCATCAAAATCTGCAGGTAGTTTATATTGCATCAAAGCATATCTTTCACATTGAATGTCACCTTTTTTATTACCTTGGTTACAATTTGTGTTACTCCTTTATTTATTGCGTGTTGGCTATTTTATTGCCTCTTCACAAAATAAATGTGGCCATTTCCTGTGAGCCACTCGTTATGTCCAAATGGGACCCTATTTGGCAGCTCATTCCTATATAACCTCATATCCACTAAGTAATCCCTGTGGGGATTTCCCCCTTCTTTTATACCCCCCCCCCCCCCTTTTTTTACCCTTCAAAATGACGATACAAAATCTCCATAATATTTACAGATTTTGATTAAGCAAAAAAAGAAATGGTGAGCCATAAGTTCATTTGCATGTGAATATTTGTGTTGCCTAATGGTAATAAATGGTAGATTTGTCTATGTACATTCTGTACCAAAATATTTATTGAAAACTTTATCTAATGGTATTGTATCCTGTATTGTATGCGATGATGTTGTCATGTGTGTATATATGCAGTAGTGGAAATACCCACATGACTTTCCACCTGGGGTTGACGATCATGTGTGTCGCAGCTCTATTAATAATATTGTATGTACTGATCATAATAGTAGTATTGCTTTATTCAGAAATGATAAGAGCGATTAAAATAATGTCATGGCCAGTTCACTCCTCGCTACATGTAGTCTAGGGGTTTAGTTATACATGCTTTACAATGCAGCGGTCTATGGTTCGATTCCCACTAGTACCACTTTTTCAAATGATTTCTTTCTTTTTGTAAATGTTGGGTTAGAACATGGACAGTAACCATCTATGGTTAGAAAAAAGTCCACAAAGTGTGTAGTCAACCCCGGTAGGAAAATCATGTGAGCATATCCATCGCTGCAATATAATTGTATGTATCATTACATTAAATATGACAGGGTTGTAGATAGAGCAATTTTAGGGCCAAGAGTTTTACAGCGTAAGCTTACTCAATTTATTGACCAAATATTGATGTATTATGTGAACAAAACAGGAAAATACCATAAAATACTCAGTTTTTCTTCCATGTTCCTTCCACACTATAGTGAATATCATATTTTAAAGCATATTTACTACAATTTGTGGTGAATTATAGTGCCAGGCGCAAGGGCTTTCATTGTCTGTTTGCGCCGGGCACAAATTACTAGCCCCGGACTACCGGGCAGTGACGCCCCCCCCCCCCCCCCCCATAGCTACAACCCTGAAATGTTATAAATGATGTTGGTTTTGATAATTATGTTATTAGTTGTTGATGCTATGTATGTATGTAACGTAACAGGCAATGACGTTCTTGATCATATATAATTATGTATTACTGTTAGCTAAATTTAATATTCCCTTACAAAATGCAATCACCAAAATGTGGTTGCAAGGTACCAGGTTGCACAAGGTTGATGTTTGCGCAAGGTTGCACAAGGTTGATGTTTGCGCAAGGTTGCACAAGTTTGTCGCAAGGTTGTGGATGATTGCTTCAAGGTTGCGCAACCTTCTCAGAAGAACCAAACTGGTTGAGCAAGGTTGTATTTTTCCAAATTTAACCTTGCGCAAGGTTGTATTTTTCCAAATTTAACCTTGCGCAAGGTTGCAGAATTGATTGCGATTTTCGTAAGGGTTAGACAAGAATTCAGAACACAAGACCAAATAATGTACTAGCTGTTATCGCATTGGTAACGCTGAACATATCAGCTGCAATAAATGATAACACAATTTTGCAATATGATAAAAATGGGCAACTCTAAACCTACAATCTTGTTCAAAACCTGTTGGGACACATATATGTGTGCATGAAATATCTTCCAAAATGAGTAAAAAAGCTTGTCAGTTGAAAGTATGATAGTCAAAACTAGTTAATGAAAGCCCCTCCCTTCCAAAACCAATGTTGGAGCGTATATTATACCACGGCCCTTTGCTGGACGATGCTTTTATATGGACCAACATTGAGTTTAGGGGGAGGGACCACCGTTTTCACAGGACATGCAGGAAGTGTCCCAAAAGTTTTGAACATGATTGTAGTTATTATTGTACTTTTAAAATGTAGATTTATCATGTATTGTATAATGCAACTCTGAAATTAGCATTTGTAAATTGTAACATAGTTTAATGCTACATCCCTTACGAAAATGCAATCACCAAAATTTGGTTGCAGCAAGGTGGTACCAGGTTGCGCAAGGTTGTCGCAAGGTTGCAGACGTTTGTCGCAAGGTTGCGCAAGGTTGTGGATGATTGCTGCAAGGTTGCCCAACCTTCTCAGAAAAACCAAACTGGTTGTGCAAGGTTGCTGCAACCAGTTCAGAAGAACCAAACTGGTTGCGCAAGGTTGCGGATGGTTGCTGCAAGGTTGCGCAACCTTCTCAGAATTCCCAAACTGGTTGCGCAAGCTCCTGCAACCAGTTCAGAAGAACCAAACTGGTTGCGGATGGTTGCGCAACCTTCTCAGAATTACCAAACTGGTTGCGCAACCTCCTGCAACCAGCTCAGAAGAACCAAACTGGTTGCGAATGGTTGCGCAACCTTCTCAGAAGTACCAAACTGGTTGCGCAAGCTCCCGCAACCTCTTCAGAAACACCAAACTGGTTGCGCAAGGTTTCTTCTTATGTTCAAAGGTCAGGTCAAAAGGTCAAACATGTGAAATAAACATTGCTGTCATTGTAACCTTTACTAAAATTGTAGTGACTTTGATGATTAATTGTACCCATACTTTGTAATCAATTTCATAATGAAAATGAGGTATGCTAGAAAAACAAGTTGTGAATCATATTCTAATCTTTGAAGGAAACTGATGTTGCAGATAAAAATGCTGAAGAATAGTAAGTTTAAAACATATAAGCTTATTTTGGTATTGGTTCCGAATTTTGATGCATGTTTTTGGTGGTTGCTAGCTGGTTGCAAACAGGTTGCACAAGGTTGCGCAAGGTTATATTTTTCCAAATTTAACCAGTTGCTTGCGCAACCTTGCGCAACCTTGCACCACTAGCTGGTTGCGGCAGGTTGCGCAAGCTTTAGATGTTTCTGCAAGGTTGCGCAAGGTTGTAATGTTCCAAATTTAACCAGTTGCTTGCGCAACCTTGCACCACTAGCTGGTTGCGGCAGGTTGCGCAAGCTTTAGATGTTTCTGCAAGGTTGTAATGTTCCAAATTTAACCAGTTGCTTGCGCAACCTTGTGCAACCTTGCACCACTAGCTGGTTCTGCAAGGTTGCGCAAGATTGTAATGTTCCAAATTTAACCAGTTGCTTGCGCAACCATGCGCAACCTTGCACCACTAGCTGGTTGCGGCAGGTTGCGCAAGCTTTAGATGTTTCTGCAAGGTTGCGCAAGGTTGTAATGTTCCAAATTTAACCAGTTGCTTGCGCAACCTTGTGCAACCTTGCACCACTAGCTGGTTGCGCAAGCTTTAGATGTTTCTGCAAGGTTGCGCAAGGTTGATGTTCCAAATTTAACCTTGCGCAAGGTTTGTAATGTTCCAAATTTAACCTTGCGCAAGGTTGCGCAAGGTTGTAATGTTCCAAATTTAACCTTGCGCAAGGTTGCGCAAGTTTGTATTTTTCTACATTTAAGGTTGCGCAAGGTTATCTTGGGCAAGGTTGCGCAAAGTTGCGCAAGGTTGCAGAATTGGTTGCGATTTTCATAAGGGATGTATACAACCTGATAAACATATTGGAAAAACTGCATCACTTATTATCACAAATACACTCAGCAAAAGAAGTTCTTGGACACTTAAAATTAAATTAATATTTAATAGAATATATATAATTACATATATGATTATATATATATAATTGTATATCAAAATAAGCAGAAAGTAATCCTCTAACAGCTTAACATGGAATTTAGACATGATCACTCATGCATGGCAGATCCCATTCACTTGACAATGGCAAGAAGATTGCAAAAAATTGGATAATCCCTCCATTCAAATGACTGTAAATGCTAATTTCTTGCAATTTCCTTTTACGCACCTTACCATTGCTTAATGAATGTGCTCAGTCATGCATGAATGCGTACATCTTAATTTCATACAAACATGATAGAGAATTATTGTCTGCTTATTTTGACATGCAATTGTTTAATTTATATTAAATATTTATGTGAAATATTTGAACTTCAATGAGTGTCCAGGAACTTCTTTTGACGAGTGTATATTAGATAACACGTTGAAAACAGACAACTTGTTAAACTACAAGCCAAGATATTTATAATAGACATTTCGCGAATTTTTTTATTCACGGGCGACCTTCTGGATGCACTGCATGAATGTTGAAAACAATATTTTTGCATGTTATAATTTTCGCGGAAAAATATTTTGCACAAAATAAAACCTCCGCGAAAATTTCAGCTTTAACAGTACACATATCAGCTGAAAGGGCACCTTTTAAGCTTTATATTGATTCCTTGTTGACATTATTAAAAGAACTAGATTTTGTACTATTACTTATTTAAAAACTGTGTTTGCAGACAACATGTCCTTTTTGATGTGACGTTTGTAACACCTATAGTATAGGTAATTTGCAGAGGTTGCTTCAATGTAATCCCAGCATGCAGTAGAAAAGCACATACATAAATGAATTGGGATGCTATTTCTCAATAGAATGATAGCAAACAAGTTGAAAGTTTCAATGGACCATGATGTTTCTGTACATTTCAATGCAAATCAGGTTTTAAACTGTATCCATCATCACAGTGCACAGTGCTTTTCTGCTGCATGCTGGGATTACATTGAAGCAACCTCTGGGTAATTTGTATGATAATGTAACAATGTTTCTGTATCAACATATTTAATGAAAACTGTATAGAATGTCATTGAATATACACCTTAATGCTGGCATGAGAATCTTCAGGAAAAAGCAGGATTTCCTGCTTTTTTGTAGTCAAAATTTACGCAGTTTTATTTAATTTCAGCCTGTTTTTGGCCTTTTTGCCAAATTCCACGCACTCTTTCAGTGAAATTTCCTGCTATTTTCACAAACTCCATTCTCATGCCTGCTTAATGTCATCATGCAAAGGTTGGTCATCATGTAACGATATCTGTGTATAATTACACAAATACTTGCTTGGGAGTCTATTTATCCATCACGAGCGTTGAAAGACTGAAGATACATATATGTGTGTCAAAGCTGCACTGTTAAGTTACGTCACTGTCCAGAGGAAGCCAAATAGAGTGTAGACTGTATCATTACTCATCATAAAGAATTTTAAAATGCTTAAGAAACTCATAGTAAGACCCCCGTCGCCCCCCCCCCCCCCAAAAAAAAAAAAAAATTCTCCTTAACTTCACACATCATAAAAGAAGAAATAATATACAATATGAACTCATCAATTTACTCACTATTTACTTACTTTACCAAAACATGTCTGCTTATTTCCCCAACTCAAAGATATGTGGGTGACTTCTTGCCGAAGACAAATTGCTTACATTAACTCTGACCAACAAGATTTGCAGTGCAGTGATCAACCCTTGAAATACGATTATTAAAAGAGACCTTTTTCCAGGATTTTGCAAATATTATTGATAACAAACATATCTGTGCACAAAACTTGTTTAAAAATTTGATCCTGAACTTTGTCTTACAACAATTAGAACAATTTTGTGAAGGAAGAGTAATAATTGTATAACATAATACTTGATAATGTGCTGTGTATTCATGTTACCAGATAATGCACTGTTAATAGTTTTCATGTATTATTGTAACTGTATTGCGATTGTATGTCTTTTGTTTTGAGAAAAATGAAAAATAAAAACATAAAAGATGATAAAAATATGAAACATTTGTCTTTGTTTAATCTTATCTTGTATGTGTTATCTAGGAAATAATGGTGAATTTTAAGTTTGTGCATGGGTTTCTATATATAATATCCTTCGAACAAGTTTGTCTACAATTCAAAGTTTTCAAAATGTGAATGATCAAAGACTTATTGTACAAATGTCTGAACAAGCCTGGTTTCACTGTATTTGAATTCCCAAACAATGGGCTATTCCATTTGAAATCCATACACCCCCTGTAGAAGACATTACGGTAATCTTGTCTCCAACTTGGTGAGGATTTCATATGGGGTTACCTGTACAAATGCCTAACAAGCCTGGTTTCACTGTATTTGAATTCCCAAACAAGGGGCTATTCCATTTGAAATCCATACACCCCCTGTAGAAGACATTACGGTAATCTTGTCTCCAACTTGGTGAGGATTTCATATGGGGTTACCTGCATGGGTAACTCCATTTGAAATACTCACTCCCTGTGTAGAAGATTATGGTCATGTCTTCCATAGGGGTGTATGGGTTTCAACTGGAATAGCCCAATTTGTATACAATTAGGGGCTTTAGATTCAAGATAAGATTGTTAACACTTTCCACGTGGCTATTAGTTTTACTACCGTATATACAAAACAGATTTTTCAGAAACCATTCCCAATTTTCAAACTATCTCAAGGATTACTGAACCAATACTAGGCATGTTTGTACTTATTTCAATGCATTCCTCATTGTGATTCCAAAAATGACATTTTTTAAACATTTTGTGAACTCTTAGAATGTCGTCTGCAGACGCCTGCTGCGTTGGAAGTGTTCGACATCATTTGGTTCAATAAATCCAACACTAAAAATTATAATAGGAATAATTCAGAGATAAACAGACATCATAAATGGTAATTATTTGAATAATGCTAAGTACACGGGGCCCAAAAGTTGTATATCTTCGGTAAAGTAATTAGCAATATCAATATACCCATCCAATCAATACTAGTTCCCATAGATCAATACCCGTACCCACAGATCCATACCCTTATCCACATATCCATACCCATACCCACAGATCAATACCCGTACCCACAGATCAACCCGTACCCACAGATCCATACCCGTACCCACAGATCCATACCCGTACCCACAGATCCATACCCGTACTCACAGATCAACCCATACCCACAGATCAATACCCTTATCCACAGATCAATACCTGTACCCACAGATCAATACCCGTACCCACAGATCAACCTGTACCCGCAGATCCATACCCGTACCCACAGATCAACCCATACCCACAGATCAATACCCTTATCCACAGATCAATACCTGTACCCACAGATCAATACCCGTACCCACAGATCAACCTGTACCCGCAGATCCATACCCGTACCCACAGATCAACCCATACCCACAGATCAATACCCGTATCCACAGATCAATACCCGTACCCACAGATCCATACTCGTACCCACAGATCCATACCCGTACCCACAGATCAACCCATACCCACAGATCAATACCCTTATCCACAGATCAATACCTGTATCCACAGATCAATACCCGTACCCACAGATTAACCTGTACCCGCAGATCCATACCCGTACCCACAGATCAACCCATACCCACAGATCAATACCCGTATCCACAGATCAATACCTGTATCCACAGATCAATACCCGTACCCACAGATCCATACCCGTACCCACAGATCAATACCTGTACCCACATTTTAAAACTACCCACAGATCAAAACCAGTACCAACATACCCATATACCCATTATACCCATCCAATACATACTTGTTCCCATGGAACAATACCTGTACCCACAGATCCATACCCTTATCCATAGAAACATAACCGTACCCACAGATCAAAACCAGTACCCACAGATCAATACCTGTACCTACAGGTCCATAACCTTATCCACAGATCCATACCCGCACCCACAGATCAAAACCAGACTCACAGATCCAAACCCATTCCAATCTAATTCATACTTGTTCCCATAGATCAATACCCTTATCCACAGATCAATACCCATACCCACAGATCCATACCCATAGATGCATACTCTTACCCACAGATCAATACCGTACCCATAGATCCATACCCGTACCTACAGATCCATACCCATCCAATCCATACCAGTACCCACAGATCCATACCCATACCCACAGAGCCATACCCATAGATCCGTACCCATAGATCCATACCCACAGATCCATACTCGTACCCACAGCCATACCCATCCAATCCATACCCGTACCCACAGATCCATACCTGTACCCATAGATGGATACCCTTTTCCACAGATACCCGTACCCACAGATCAAAACCAGTACCAACAGATCCATTATTATACCCATACCATCCAATGCATAGGGGAGATGCGGGAGAGTTGAGCCATTTTTTATATTTTGTGTCACCATATGCGGAAGAAAAGTACAAACCTGTAAAAAATGAGTGTAAGATAAACTTTAGAGTGTTGTTTTCGTTGTGAAACAATAACAGTTGGGATAGCAGTTAAGGCTTATTTATACAAAAGGTTTGAAAAAAAATGGTAAAGTGGCTCAACTCTCCCTACAGTATGGGAGAGTTGAGCCATCATTACAGGAGAGTTGAACCAGCATGATAAGTCAATGGCTGGTGAAAAAAACAAAATCATATTTTTTCAACTTTTGATTTATTAATCCTTAAAGTAAATATGGTGCTCAATTGTTATTGTCATAGCTCAAAATAACATTTTCTCTCATTTATTATACATTTTTCACCTTTAGTCCAAAAAACAAAATGTTACTACATGTTTTCCCTATGCTCAACTCTCCCCATGACCAATGGCTCAACTCTCCTCATGGTGACCATTTTGTAAATAACCCAATCCTGTCTGGTGTAGAACTTTTGGTAGTTTACAATAGTTCTCTAAAATAATGGTCATACCTCCTTCAATAAACAAATTACCGCTATTATATTCTAAGTCTTGCTATTGGAAAAAAGACAAAACATTTATTTTAATTTTTTTCACTCAAAAGTGAACAAAATGATTTTGTTTAGGTATCTTTGATACTGAGCACACATGACACTAGAGTTCAACACTAATAATGTCGTATTGATGCTATATAACAATATATGCCAATATAAATTTTAGTAAGTTACTACTTTTCGAGTTATAGGGGGTGGTTCAACTCTCCCGGTGGCTCAACTCTCCCGCATCTCCCCTACTTGTTCCCATAGATCAATACCCGTACCTGTACCCACAGATCAATACCGGTACCAACAGATCAATACCCTTACTCACAGATCAATACCTGTACCCACAGAGCAATATCCGTACCCTTTTCGTTATGCGGTATAACCGTACCCATATACCCATACCTACAGATCCATACCCGAACCCACAGGTCAATACCTACCCACAGATCAATACCTGTACCCACAGATCAATACCCTTACCCACAGATCCATACCTGTACCCACAGATCCATACCCGTACCCACAGATCAATACCCGTACCCACAGATCAACCCGTACCCACAGATCCATTCCCGTACCCACAGATCAATAGATCCATTTCCACAGATCCATACCCATACCAAAAGATCCATACCCAGATCAAAACCAGTATCAACAGATCCATACCCATACCCACAAATCAAAACCAGAACCAACAGATCCATTATACCCATACCCATCCAATCCATACTTGTTCCCATAGATCAATACCCGTACCCATACCCACAGATCAATACCCATACCCACAGATCAATACCTGTACCAACAGATCCATACCCTTATCCACAGATCCATACCTGTACCCATAGATCCATACCTACAGATCCATACCCGTATCCATAGATCCATACCCGTACCCATATATCTATACCCATTATCCACACAGATCTTTACCCATTCCCACAGTTCCATACTAGTGCTAGAACCATACCTAAACACTTAGATCCTTACCCGTACCCATAGATCCATAGCCGTACCCACAGATCCATACCTGTACCCATAGATCCATACCTGTACCTATGGGTACTCACGTATATTGGCCATACGGGTATGTGCGGGGACCAAGACCCCATTTTCAATGCCTGTCAGCCTCTCATAAGCGTCTCATTTCACTGATAAGTTGTTCCACGAGCTATGCAATCCAAACCCTCCCCCGTTCGGGCGTTGTCATCCCCCGTTCATAAGTCCGAAAATCCTGTAGACCCGTTCTCTAAGCATACACTTCTAGAGCTCATTCCATTGTTCATTATCCATTGTTGTTAACGTCGATTATATCTACGAATGCACTACCGGAAGTCTCAATCGTGCAAGGTCAACATAATCGCTACACTTTCTAATGTTGACCCATGCATTATCTAAAAGTATTGTCATATAATGCACGTTGCGAGGGGCAACCGATTATGTTGACATTGCACGATTGAGACTTCCGGTAGTGCTTTCGTAGATATCGACGTTAACAAACAATGGACATTGATATGACCAATAAAGCTGTGGAAATAGAAACAACGATCAGTTCATAACAGGTTAAGATTGATGAATACTAAGGATTAACGCACCAGTTTACTGTTGTCAAGTTGTCAAGTAGTAGTTTACAGGTAGTCGTTCAATTGCATTTTAATCGGTTAACTTATACGATTAAATTGCACTATGAATGATCATAGCATCTAACACCTCAATGGAATGACAGATTATCAATCCCTTTTACAAAATCGTATAAATGACAATGATGCGATGTTTTGTGTTCTGTATAATTGTATTTCACACGATTTAAACATAGTACATCAAACTCGAACCATGTTATTTAAATACATTAGTTAGGCCAAGTGAAAAATAGTCTACTCGTATGCCTTGTATAATTTCACTGTCACACAATCGAACAACACCCCCTGATACTTCCCATCCGAGAACCGACCAAATACTCTCTCCGGGGGTGAGATCAGAGAATGGGGAGCGGTCCATGGGGAGTGAGCCCTCTATCGGTACAAGGAAAAAGGTATACTAAAGCAGACTAAGTGAAAAACAGAGTAGTTTATCGTCCCCTGCGCATCCCTTTTCAGGAATTATGTAATATAGGCCTATCTTTATTTTCGTTATTTCTACCATAAATTTTTTCACAAATATTTAAACAGCTGACATCTTGGCAATAGATTTACGTTTAAATCCAATGAGCATTTTAAAGCAGGTTTTGTGTTAACCAATCCCCCAAAACTATGAAATAAAAAGATTTTACAAAGGCCATGTCCTCCTCAAGTTACACAACCAATCAGGCTATACCATGGTGATTTTGCATTTTTTGTTTTTGTTTTTTGTTACAAAAGTGCCCCCATCCTCCTTATTTTCAAAAGATAGGACGAGAAACTATGTTTTTTTTTATTTGGCCTTATACCATGAGAAAGACATATCTTTATATTAATTCACAAACTGTGCCTTATCATATCGTTTTCGAGTCACCAGATGATCTGTTTGCGACAGCTAATACACACGAGGATTTTCGAGAGAAGATGGTGGAAATCCAATGCCAGTCGCATTAGTCATTTGTGTCAGATTGTGTGTAGACGAGCCTGCAGCAGATTTCTCACTCGGAGTCTATAAGTGCAGTTTGCCAAGACCCCCATTTCAAAGATGCCATCAGTTCCATAAGACCCCCATTTAAGGTTGTGTCAGTTCGGTAAGCCGCTGTTTTCAGACTGCCCAGTCACACACCCCTACCCTCTTCACACACTCCTACCCTCTTCACCCCCCCCCCCCCCTCCCCCAAGACCTGTACGGCCTAAGATCCATGCTCATTATATCCATACCTGTATCCACAGATCTATACCCTTATACCCACAGATCCATACCCGTACTACATAGATTCATACCCATACCCATTATGATGACCCATACCCATATATCCATACCTGTTACCCCTGATCTATACCCATACCCTATAATAAATCCAACAGTCCAGTCATACACTATAAATATATTTGAGCGTACCATACCCAATCAATTATATCTCGCCCCACAATTCCTTCTAAAATGTAAAACATCATATTTAGTGGGCAACCCTCCGACATCATATTGACAATAATTGACATAAGGAACCGCGCATTAAACAGTGAGGCTAACATTGGTAGAGGAAATTCACTTCCGGGTTCCCTACTTCCTGATCATTGTGTGTGTGCCAGAAATCCGACCACTCCTCTCACGTCCTGGACGAAAAGTCTAGAAGTTAATTTCTCAACTTTTGGTAAGTTATTTCTCGTACAAAAGATCTAACAGGGAAAACGATATTTTTTTTGATAGGGCGAATTGTATGGCTGGGGTGTTTGCATGAAAATGACTGTGCATTGTTTGTTGAAAGGGGTTAGACTTTAGTTAGTCGTAGAGTTGACTAGCAGAGAGACTTTTTTTTCGAAACCAGGAGTCAATTTTTTTAAAACATGACTAAGTAAGCTTATTTATAAAATGTGTAATTCATAAGCATGGTAAGCTATCTGGGGCAATGTCTGGCTTGCTAGACGTCCCGTAATTAATGTGCGCCTGCTCATAACAATTAAAACGTGTTGTCGTATTTCGCTCGGAACGTCTAACAAGATCGAAGATGAACAGCAACTTTTTATTTTTACTATTTAAGTATTTAATCAAAACAAATATTTCTCGATCATTTCAAATCTTCCCCTCGCGTACATGCCACATAGCTGTGTGACCCCAACACTACAGCGCTGCGCGCCTGTAGTTTTAGAATGCAGTGCGTCCGAGACCGCGCATTAAACCTCGGGATGAACGCGGGCTCTAGGTACGGGTCACGACGCTCTGATCGACAATTGTTTGCTCTGATTTATAGCAAGATACAGCCCTATCTGGTTTGTGTGAACTGTGAATCCCACCATTGGATCCCATATATACTTGAGGCCCTGTTAGTGTTAGCATTGCATTTCAGGAATTACGTTTCTTTCTTAAAAATGTACCATTTTAATTTTACAACAAATAAAATGAGTCACTTTACTTAGCCTACATGAAATAGTAAAGAGGTAGCTACGAAATGAAGCATAGACCGTCTACGTCATATTTTTACTGTAGCGGGAATAGGGCGATCTAAATCCAAGCCAGTATTTCTTGGAAATAGAAACAGGTTGAGATTTGGCTATTAGTTATTGACTGTGCTGTTTTTTGGACTGCGATTTTTGGACTTTGCAATTTTTTTGACAGTGCAATTTTTTTTACCTACCCCCTTCGCCCCCCCCCCCCCCCTACATGAAATTCATGAGGTGACTGCACAAAAATTGGGGCTACCTTTTACTATTTATTGTTGGTACGTCGGGGGAATTGAGAAGAGTCGGGGGAGGGGGATTTCATTTATGGCCAGGTGGCCCCCCACTCACAATATCCTGTGCACGACACTGCATTATTGTAAAAATTGTAGTGATTATAAATAACATGATGACTTTGCTCAAATCCACAAATGTGTTAAAATGACATGACTGATGACTCATCTGATCATTATCTGTGGCTTGTGTGACTTGATTACCGTACAACAATGCAATTTTAAATTCCAAGTCAATAAAATTAAAATGTCATAATTTATAATGACTAATTAGTAATGTTTTAAAAAGCTGATTGAACCTTTTAACCCTAACCCTAAAACGTGGCAGTGGGGATGGAACGAAGAACAGAGGGAGGGGGTTAAATAAAAATGGGGAAAATTATGTCCGCCGGCCCCGAGAATTGAACCTGGGTGACTCTTAGAGTGATTTCAACTTCTTGTTGGCTGAACTTTGAGCTTTATCCGCTGGTAAAAGAATTTTTTAATTTTTAAAATTTTTAAATCCGCCCGCTTGCCCCCCTCAGCTCTCTGAAAATTGTGGAGGACAACATATAACATAACTAAGGATGAGAAAGGAAACTGTCAAGCATTTAATGTGGTTGTGTGATTTTGCTTCTTCCTTCAGGAAGTAATCAAATGGTTAAATGATTTGAAATTCCAAATAATTATTTTGTAATCATTATCAATGTTTGTCTTGGCTATTATGAGGTACATGTAATCAATACAAATTTCATTATAAATATGATTTATATCATCTTGGCAAAAAAGTGTGTCGAGTTCAAGAATCAAGGTTGGTTTTTCAACACTTTAACTCTAACTCCCACGGCTATGTTTTTGCGTGTATCGGGGGGAGGGGGAAAAGTACAATTTTTTTAACCCAAAAAAATCACCGAGCACCCCCGGGATTCGATCCCGGGACCATCTGCACCCCAGTCTGTGCCCCTACCAACTGAGCTAACTCCCCAGCGCACATGCGGGCACAAACTTTGTGCCCACATATGCCTGCGGTAGGTGACGTTATCGGGCCAATAATACAGCAGCATGCGTGTGGAGGTTAAAAATGGGTCCTTTCTGTGCAAAAATATGAAGAAAAAAATAACTACGACTAAAGGAAAATAAAAGCTGGGAAGCCATATTAAAAAATGGGAGCCTTTATTGTAGTAATATAATTCTTTATTTATTACTGTATTTATTTATTTTTAATACTTTGTCATTACAATATACCGATTGATGGTGTGTGCTTTTGTGTATGTACATTGTATATTATATTGTCTTTTTATGTTGAGAGCTTGTAAATAAAGACCCTCACGGGCATGAAATTGACATTTTTTTCCAGATTCGCAAAATTAAATGCCAGCTAAAAAAGCAGGCATTTTGAATTCACGAAATAAAATATCCGCGAAATTAATGTTTTACAGTATTGAAGTATGCATTATTATTTTAATCTCGCACAACGGTAACCATGGCAACAACCAATAATTTTGTGCTCTAGTGTATACGAACGGTATAGTATAGTCTAATAGAGCGATGCATGTACGCACGCAAACCTGTAGCGTGAAGTTGATTATTAATATATAAAGCCTGAATACCATTTATTGCAATCTAATGCCTAATTCAGAGCTGTATAATGTGTATTTTTATGTACAATACCAGGTCTGTGAAATGCCAGGGGATCGCTGAAATGCGACCAAAATTGACTCTATTTTATATCACAATCAGGCAGGAGAATTTTCCTTTTTTAAAAGGAATTCCTTTTATTTTTTGGTCCAAATTTTCGCACTTTCTTTTAATTTCAGCCTGTTTTTGGCCTTTTTAGCCCGATTTCACACACATTTTCAGTTTTTTCAGTTTTTTTTCAGTTTTTTCCATTCTCATGCCTGCACAATGCATAATGAACTGTAGACAAAAGCTCCTGTTTTATGTGACTGGTCACATTCATACCTTTGGCTGATGCATTATGTTCCCAGTCCCTTAACACTTTTGGACAGGTGATTTGACATTTCGCCGGAAATAAATCATCAAAGGATGTGTCTATTTCCCACTATGTGGTCCACTTAAAAGACTGCTGCAAAGGACATAGTTATGCGATGCCCCAAGGGTATAGGGGCATAAACTAACTTTCGTAACCCTGAAAATGGACCACATACTGTAGTCGGCCGTTGACAACATCTTAGATGATTTATTACCGACGAAATGTCAAAATCACCGGTCCAAAAGTGTTAAGGGATGGGCACATAATGTGCATCGTAGTGAAATATCTGTGTTCGAGTTCATAACGAATATTGGATTTACACATAGACAATCATTTAACAAAGCCTGTGTGGCAAATGAGATCGGATCAAGAGTCAAGACTATTCTTTTCTCTTGTCCAATGGCTGACAGCAAAATTGTTAACTTTATTTGTTGGGAGTGGCTCTTTTTACTTACTTCATTCTTTGCTTTCATCTTTTCTAACTTTCATTTCATTCAGCCAACATGCTTATATAGGCTTTTTAAGCCTGGCCCTAGCTTTTGCTTGAGTCTGGTCCCTTCAGGACCCAAGCGTGTGTCCGTACGGACCGTCCGTCCGTGTAAACTAACAAACCAAAGACGGTCTTTGTTTTAACATTGCTTCCTCTATGCAGCAGTTTTATTCCACATCTGTATGTATTTAACATTTGACCTTGTAACTCTAACAATAATAACATTAGTGCTGGGTGCTACTAACACTACACACAGTGTTTTATGATATCAAATTATGAGATACAGGAATGTTTTTGAAAGATACATGAAGCTACCTAGCAACAGTGTGGAAGTAGGTTGTTATATTATGTATAACTATTTATATGTGAACATTTTCACACGAATAATTATTCTCACCAATTTTTAACTGTTTTGTTTGTCTTTACATTTCGCAATTTGTTATAACTTCGTCACAAAGACCAAAGTCACAAAGATACATAAAACAATTATACATTTGCATGTTATTTTTTGTGTGGTATCGGTAGCAGATTCGAGCGTGAAAGGGTGAAATATATGTAGCTCGAAAATGTGCACTTTTGCGGTATCAGTATGTAGTACTTCCAGTCTTTCATGTTAGGCCTAAACAAATCAATTGTTTGGTGTATCGTGTAACCCCTTTCATGAGTAGGAGCAGGCGGGCAGAAAAACTTGGGTTTTTTTACAATTTTTTAAATGAAGGATTCTCAAATGATAGGTTTAACTACGGTAACCAAAAAGTTTATAACATGTCACTATCACTTAATATGTTTTAAAATGACCAAAAATTATGAATGATTTCAAGCAAACAATAATTTTGTACAAGCTACAATTTCAAATTTAAAAAAAACACACACAAATTTATTTGTTTCCTTATCAGTTAGGTCATAACAATACAATATATCCGCTACTGTATTAGTTTTATCTGTAGACTCCTTTTATCCGTCTGTTTTTATTTTTCAAGTAGGCTAAACTTAATTTATATATTTATATATTTTTATTTTTTAAATTTTTCTTTTCTTTTTTTTTTCTTTATATATTTTTTTAAAATTTAATATTGTTTTTATTTAATTATTTATTTATTTATTTCATTTTTCTTAAATATATTTGTTTATGTTTTTTATTATACCGTATTTGTTTATAGTTATTTATTATTGTTTATTTATATTCATTATTGATATATTTACATATTTTTAGTTACATGTTTATCGATTTTTATTCATGTGTATTTATTTATTTCATTCAATTTTATAATTTAATCTTCATTTGATTAATGTATTTATTCATTTGTTTTGATTGTATTTATTATCTTACTGTACATACTAACTTATTTGTGTGGAAAATACTGTAACAGTATGGCATCCAATCCACTAAACAATCATGCTACCAAACAAAATACAAAGTAACTCTTTTTTAAATTGATTGGATAGTAGAAAAATGCAACATCCTTCAAGTTTATAAAATACATTTTTCACAATTTGTTTTGAAAACAGAATGTGAGAATATTCATTAATTAAATTTCATTTTCAAAAAATATTGTAAAAATCAACTGACGCAATTCATTCCCAAATTATTGCATCTATTTGGACCACAGATGATGCATTAATGATATTTTGATTGTCTATCTATTAGGAAGTGTTAGTGATGTTACCGGTGACTCATCTGTCAGTCAGACCATATATGGGCAAAAGGATAATCACACACACACCCCCACACCCACAATAACACCATGTTCTCATAACTTTGGAGCAGTGTATTAGGCCAAGTCAAATAATAAACATGTTTCTTGTCCCCGCTATCACCAATTTTGGAGATTTTCCAATATTTTTCGTATTATTTTCTCGCCAACTTTGTTTCAATCATTAATTGTTGTGTTGAGATGAGATAATAAACATTATTTACCCCACACATTTTACTAGGCATGGGGCCTGGGGGGAAGTACTCGGATAATTTTTTGGTAATGATGTGCCGCCAGCATAACTAAAATTTCCAGGGAACGCCCTCAACATCGAGGAAAAAAAAATGAAAGCAGATTTTCTTACAGATATACATTTCTGATCATAAATCGTACATGTATGTATACATTCCAAGTTACAGGGCGATACGATTCTTAATTACTTCAAAATCATGGTTTTAGAGTGAAAATAAACTGTCGGGATAACACAACAGTTTATATTTTCACTCTAAATTTACTCTAAAACCATGATTTTGAGGTAATTAGGAATCGTATCGCTCTGTAACTTGGAATGTATGTCCGATTTATGATCAGAAATGTAAATCTACGAGAAAATCTACTTTCTAAAAAAAATCATGAATAGAGAGTCTTATCTGGAAAAGATCACATAATATGCCTTTAAGAGCAGTATGAATGCTATTATGGGGAATTTGCCAAAGAGAATGAATGTCATTATCGCATAGCGAAACCTTAATTTTACATTTGTTTAGAATCCATTCCTCAAGGTTTCTCCAGATTGTATAGTAATAAAACATACAGAATATAATATGATGAAATGTTTCCTGGACCTGATTACAGAAAGAACATCGATCGTCACTGGAAACCTTTATAATCTTAAGGAAGTAGTTTGTACTCAGGATACGCTGAGTTATTCTAAACTGAAACCATATTAGCTTGATACCCCCCAGTACATTTAATGACGCGCTGCAGATAATTCTCTATTTTGTGATCATCGATGTGCTGGAGTTTTTGCCACCATTTTATCTTGGCTTTATTATTGAAATTGGGTAGAAGGATTTTATAGATACACCTACATGTACAACCCTTTTTGTCTTTCAAGTGAATATCAATGTTTATAGGAACACATTTCTAAACCCTCAATAATAGCACATTTGAGCCCATGATACTCAAGAAAGTTAGTCCTAAGATTAACATATTTCCTCCTAAGTGCATCCAAAGAGTTGAAACTTCCCTCTGCATCCATGAGATCTTTAACCCTAACCCATTTGGGCATTTTTTTCTGATTTTTTTTCTGTGTGGAGAAAAGTGACCCAATAAAACACAGCGACCCCCACCACCGGATTTGAACCACGGACCTCCAGCACCAGCGGCTTAGGATTCCCACTACACCACGGGTGTCATGGCTACCTGACGGAGTATACTCCACCAAGTATATAGCCTAGGTCCATTTTATCCTCGAAAAAACTTGCCTGTCGGGTGGAACATAGAGATTGGCTCGTTGCCATTTTAACCCTAACAGGAATGACATATGGTCAGCCAAATTGTGCAGATGTAATATAATAATAATTGATTCTACGTTAATATCGTAATTGATTCCGTTTTAAAAAAGAACAACTCTATAAGCGACAAAAAAGAAAGAAAACCTGACAGACAGCACCAACCTGAGTGGTCTGTTTGCCTGTGAACAGTGTTTTTTGTTGCCTTAGAGGCCAAAAAAAGGAAGTTATGTTGTCCTTGACCGCCCGCTCGTCAGATTTAGGGCCGCTCAGATTTTTTTTTTTTTCAGATTTTTTTCAGATTTTTCAGTTTTCTTTTTCCAGATTTTTTTTAACAGTTAAAATGGCATTGAATATTAAATATAGTGTTTATAACATATATGTGCAACTCTTAGAGTGATTTCAACTTCTTGTTGGCTGAACTTTGAGCTTCCACTGGTAAAATAATTAAATTAAAAAAATCAAAAAAAAAAAATCCGCCCGTCCGCCCCTCCTCTCTGAAAGTTGTGGAGGACAACATAACAACTTTTTTTGTTGCCTTAGGCCAAAACAAATGTGTTGTGTTGCCCTCAGCATTCGACCCTAAAATCTCAAAAATGAGGATCACATTTCTTTTCATTTGAAGTTTTAAATTTTACCGAATTTGTCAAAACATTACTATTTTCTGCTTGAAATGAATAAGATTGCTTGAATTAGATAGCCTTTAAACTGTTATCACACTAGAAGCATTAGTCAAATTGACATTTACAATGTTCAGTAATATTTGTCAGTAAGAAAATAAATAACAAAATCGACTGACCGTCCTGACTTCAAGATTTTTGGCACTTGTGGGCAACACAACAAATATGTTTTTGGCCTTAATGGCATGCACAACATCTGTTTGGATTTTTTGTTGTTGAAAAAAAACAAAAAAACAAAAAAAACAACCAAATCAAACAAGCAATAAAACTGAATTTGAAAAAAAGAGGACAAATAGTGTCTCTGATTTTGGTAGTATTTAAAAAATTAGAGGCATATGGTGAGTCATATCATTGAGATTTGCTAATATTATTTTAACAATTGATTGCATATTGCAATTGATTGTGAAAGGGGAAAAAATGTGGCGCATATGTGTGAACATTTTGCTATTAAGCATCATGTGTGGAAAATGTGCAAATGTAAATTTCACAGACAGAGAGCTACAATAGAGACCTTCCATGTTTGGGATTAGCGGCCATCTTGGTGGTAACACTAAACTCTATTCAAATAACTCTGGGCTATAATGTGTAGTAGAGGTCATACTAAGTTTGAGGTCATTCACCAGATTGTATTAAATGTGGAGGGTTGTGGGTCCGAACTAGGGCTGTCATCGACATGGACGATGTCGACATTATGTCGATATCGGCTATTATCTCGACATGTCGATATCAACTTTGGGATGTCGATATAATTAGACATTAAACCGTCCGTAATTTTTGACATTGTTTCAAAATGATTTTGTAATAAAAGAATGTAGAAAATCGGCCAATTAACGATCGTGGCGTATTATACTAAAGGAGTTTTAACTTGTGTACATTGACTTAGCGATATTTTCGATCTGCGGTAATATTCTATACTATCGCGGACATTATTTGCGGGGACAATCAGCTTGGTATTTGGATCATAATATGTCGACATCATGTCAATATCCAGATTATAGAATAGCAACATGTCGACATGAAAAAAAGATCTCGATAACAGAACTAGTCCGAACCGTGTTGCACGGAAGGTCACTTCTATAGATTCTATCTTTCAAAGATAACATTTCCCTCCGTATTGCAGGATAGATTCATTATTTCAGAACTTGAATTTTGCTCAATAGCTGAATAAAATATTATGAATTTTGAAGCTGTCTGGGCTGGGATTGAAATCCACGCAGGCGTCCTGATGCAGCCGCAATTTCACCCCTTCATTTGACCAGTTTTTCTCTGCTGTTTATTATTTGTTTATTCCCCAAACCATGTCGGGGGGGGGGGGGGGGGGGGGGTGTCAGGGTTATAATTTAAAATAAATTTGAATTCAATTGATAGAACCCCTTTTCAATAATCTTCTTTCCCCTCTCCTCCTCTGTATCACAGATAAGTCTTCCAAATCATGGCTGCCGATCTCACAAAACTGGTTGATCAGCTGAACACGGTCAGCTCTGACCTCACCAAAGCTGTAGATGGCGTGGCCAAAGCAGATGTAGGGAAGGATTTCAATACAACATTAGATGGCGTCATTACAAAACTACAGGCAGTGTCAAGGGACATGGGTGCAGGTAAGAGGTTTGTTCCTGTAATTCCCCTCTCATGCCACCTCACCCCCTCTAATTCCACCCCCACCCCATCCACACACACCCCCACTTGTAAATACCTCCGAACGAGGACCAAACGTGGTACTATTCAAATGAGGACTCACCAACCTGGACACACACCGACACACCGAGGACCGAAATGGTGGCCGAATTGGGTGTCAAACCGCCAACTAGACTGTGTGCTATCCAACAAAGGCCTAAAGAGTGTATGGGGGAGAGCATCACCAAAGAGGACCTCGTTTAGATCGCGTTTTTATGTTGTTGGCAATACTTTGCACGTATCAGGAAACCGAGGACATCCTCGGTTGCAGGTGTGTCCGCGGTTGGAATGTAACAAACAGGTGTGCGTCCTCGTTAGCAGGTAATTACAAACGCACCCCTACATCATTACATGTTCATGACCAGGATTGATCTCAAAAAGAATTCAGCAGGTTTGGAAAGTAATGCAAATTTGCCTGCATAACCGCAACAATTTCTCTCCAAACAGGAAACAAATTGTTGTGATGAAATATGTGATTAATGTGTCTTAACCTTAACCCCCCTGAATGCTAAAAATGCTATCCTAAGTCCCTCTCCTATATTGCGCAAATGTGTAGCTGAGGGCCGTAGCTTAGTGGGTGGGACGTGGGGCTTGAGAACGGAGGGTCCCTGGATCGAATCCCTGCAGGTTCCCAGAGATTTAGTCGGTGTTTTTTCCTCGAAAATTGTGATCCCGGTCAAAAACCCTAAACCGGGGTTAGGGATAATGAGAATAGTCAGTTAAAGTCAAAACTTATTTTATTGTTGTTTATCTGTTTCTCCTTGTCTAGGTGGCGCTGTATTTGTACACGCATTTGATGAGTTAATCGCAGGGTCGTTGGCAAACTTTGTCAAAATCAGTGCAGACATTGGCGGCGATGTTAAGACACAGGTATGTATGGTGGCGCTGTTTTTGTACACACTTTTGATTAGCTTCGATTCCAGGCCTCGAAAGGGCGCTACAAGTACAAATACGCCAAGGCTCTTATTCCTATAGCATGTGCAGGGAACAAAAGACTTACACAAGTCTAGATTTTGATGAGGTATTATTGGGGTTGTTGTGTAACAAGGGCCGTATAGGTTAGCACCCATGGGAAATATTTGGCCAGTATTCTTGAAAGAATTTAATCTTGCAAACTTCACATATTATGTGATGCGATCAAGCAAAATGAGTCTGAAGTTACAATTTTAGTTCGCTGTGTGATTTAATTTGGTATTTACATGCTACATTTTGCAGAAAACCCTATGTTAAACGGACACTTATTTCCAAAGATATGGGCAAATGAAGGGTATTCAAAACAATAGAAAAAAAATTGAATTTCTACCTTTGTTTGATTAATCGCATAACTAATATTGGCGACATCCGATCACCACATATGACCTACATGTACCTACAGCAAAATAGTAAGACTTATGAAGGTTCTTATAATGGACCTACGGCACATACTTATTCTCCTGGCTGGCCATGGTCAGACACATGCGGGTGGACTCCAATCAGCTCACTGTGGGTGCTTGACAACTCACACATTTTATGGGAACCAATCAGAGCGCGAGGTCTACCGGATGTGATGCGCACCACGTATATCCGTTGCACCATTTTTGGGGTGAGGTTAACCTCGCATACTTTTACCAGGGGTGTGAGAGTTTCTCTTTTTAGCTGATTTTCTTATCTTTTTTTCTTCTTTTTCTTATGCCACAATGTCAGCCTTTTCTTTTCTTTTCAACCCATATTTGGCATTTTTACCCAATTTTACTCTGTTTTTCCTCGGTTTTATTTGTGGCCTCTCACATTCCTGTTTAACGCGAGGTCAACCTCATGTGACGTGCGTCCATTGTTAAATCCATTCACAAAATACATGTATAAAGCAATCCCAAATATGGAGTTCCTTTTATAGTATACTCAACCACTGAATGGTAGGGTATTCTAAATCTTACCCCAAAAATATTTCCCACAGTGAAGAAAATATTGCACCAGAATGTATTTTTCTTTAACCTATATGTGACCAGTAATATTACCCACAGTGCAATATTAGCTAGCCTATATTTAGGCGACTTAGCATGTACAACCTTTACTATCTATGTATTTTTTGATACCTTTTAATCTCTTTTAGCATTTTTAATTTTCAATTTTGTTGTTATCTTTGTATACATTTCTATGTGTAATTTGATGTTTTTTATACCGTATGTAATATCCATGTAATTCAGCTTTTAGCTGCGATTTGGTGTCAATAAACTATAAACTATAAACTAAACTATAAACAAAGGGCCTATTGTTGGTAAATGCATTTTTAAGATTGAGGAAGCAAAGCATGAAAAGCAGAAAAAATAAAAAGGAATTTTCCAGCTAATATGTCACGTAAGATTTGAATGCATTGACCAAATGTACCAAGGGAAGTGTAATTTTAAAGCATACAAAATAAATAAAATCTCAATTTCCATTTTGAACGGCACAAGCTCACTTTTGATGTGACTGGTCACATATGAATGGTTCACACAAGAACATATTCTTGCAATAAGTCAGTGTGGTACTATTTCTTTTCACCCTTAGTGCTCCAAAAGGAATGTTTATTTATTTATATCTATTCGCCTGATGATTGAACAAAATGACTGTATGAAATTGTCTATGAAACTCCAGAGTAGCGATATATTCCGGAAGGTCTATACCTCTGAATTTTATTTATATATATATATACACACAAAAAACAAAAATTGTATTCCCATGAAGTCATCATTTCAAATTGGATCTAATTTTGTCATACAATGAACTGGACAAGAACACACAAAAACAGATAACAAAAATTGTGTTCTCATGAAGTCAACATTTCAAATTGGGTTTAATTTTGTCATACAATGAACTGGACAAGAAAACATGGATTGTTGTTAAAAAAACACCAGAAAATTGTACAACAATCCATTGAGATTCTTACCATTTTAGAAAAATCTTCACATAAATCGTGGATTTGTTCCAGAATTCTAAACCCTTCTTTTTGATGGTACCTGATAACTTTTTATTAATCTTATCCTTTTATATGACAGTGTGATGCTCTTCAAGAAGCCTTCAAAGCACAGAGAGCCTTCTTGTCTGTTGCAGCAGAATGCAAAGTTCCATCACCAGTAAGTGTGATATTCAGTTTCTATTTATTGAAGGGGTACTGTAAATGTGGACATTTTTGTGTTCCATTAAATTTCGCGCTTTTCACGCTCCAAGCAGCAACCGCGAAAATAAAAACAAGCGAACATATTTATTTTGTGTATAAGTCTATGTAATGATCTTTCAAATCGCAAATATAAAAACAAGCGAAATGGCTGAAAGTTGGAAAAGCGCGAAAATAACCACTTTTACAGTATTTAGAGATCAGTTGGAGGCTGCCACCCCCAATTTTGAACAAAACTTGGATTTCTACATTATTACAATTTTATTATATATTAAATGTATGAACTGACCTGTAAATATTCAAGATCTCTGCCCTCTTTATCCAACGAAACATTGTCACACTAAAAATAGAATGGGCATAAGGTGACAAAAAACAACAACCCTGTTTTACGGGCGGACAGACCTGTCAAGTTGTGTCGGTCGGACAATTTTTTAAAATTTATTTATATTGTTTTACCTAAAATGTCACCAGGAATTTTTGAAAACAAATTCTACAGATTTTTGGCCAAAAAACGGCTGATTTTACATGATTTGAGAAAATAATTCTAAAAATCACAAAACCCAGTGGGTCAGTCGGGTCCGTAAAACAGGGTGTTTTCTTTATTCCTCGCGTAAGACTGATACTGCTTTGCATTTGGTCTTACAGAGGGTTCAATATAATGAGGGTCATTCAATAAGTTCTACCTCCGCAATCATAACATTGCTAATATGAATGTCAGCCTCATGACTTTTGTCATGATTATAGCTCTGAATCATAGCCACACATTTATAGTTAATCATAATTGATATCTGTTTCACTTTTGTTATGATGCGGTCAGAGCCAGAGGGAGATTTTGGACAATGGAAATGGACATTTACCTTAAAAATAAATCTTTAGGGATTTTTTTCTAAATTGAATGGTTACATGAGAGCACGATTTAAATACTAAAAATGGAGATTAATGAATGATATCCGAGTATGTTTCAGTATTATCATGTATAAATAAGCGTGAAAGCAATATTAACTCTTGTAGGCTTACAAATGGTGTAATATCAATGTATACATGTATAAAAAGTATTGAAATTACAGTCAATGTGAGGACTTTATTATGTATAATCACCATACATGTGAGGACCTTACATACTACCTTAGGGGGGAGGGGTGAGGACTCTTCTTGTATGTGTTTTTATGCAAGAAAAATGTGAGGACTCAAAAATAGTCCTCACATTTTTTTGCCGACCACACTTTCTGTGTAGAGTATTGGTGAGTGTACTCACATTCTCGGTGATACAGATATGCTCACATCAGCACCCCCAACCCCCTGTGGCCTGATGCCATTATTCACACATGATTTGTCTTATTTCTCTCGAAACAACACATTTATTGACCCATAATTTGTTTTATTTCTTTGCTCAGAGTGTGGCACAGTCCCTGTTAAAACCCACTGCTGACCAGATAGCTGCGGTGCAAGCAGTCCGAGATAATAACCGTGGTAACAAGGAACAATTTAATCACCTGACGGCAGTCACTGAGGGCATCCCAGCCATTGGATGGGTCACCGTGGTAAGTAATAACGTCGCTGTTCTCTCAAAACCTTTGGCCCTTCAGCATGGATAAAGTAATATTTCCTATGTGTAAACCTTTGGGCAGTTTAAAACATGTTCAAGGGCTACAATCACATATTATCAAAACCTTTATAAGTGCTCTTGCCCATGAACAATATATAAATATGTATAAAGCAACATTTCCTATGCATAACAGTTTGGCAGTTTTTGGAGGCAGGGCAACGGCCTTCGCCTCCTCTATGGGTAGGTTTTGACATGGGAAAACGACATCTTACAGTTTACATGCTACAATAAATCCCTTATGTTTTACGTATGTCACACTACATAAAAACAGATCCTCTCTGTTGTAGCGCATTACTATCACCAATGAGTGTTTACTGACCTTTTTCAATTAAACCTGTTTAAGCACACGTTAAACATGTATTGGGCTACCTTTTGGCATTGGCTAAGATATTTTAGGCGACATTTGTGATGTTGTCTGACAACACTGCATATCTGATCAAAATAACAGTTGTTTATACCAGGGAGGTGTCTGTTTACACAGCTGCGGGCAATTCATGGACTGTATGGGACCAGCAATAATTACATCTTGATTGAGTGCCTAAGATAAAGTGCTTTAAAAAAATCAATGTTTTTT
Source organism: Ophiura sarsii (assembly GCA_035610835.1). NCBI lineage: Eukaryota > Metazoa > Echinodermata > Ophiuroidea > Amphilepidida > Ophiuridae > Ophiura > Ophiura sarsii. The sequence continues at coordinate 50,386,104 of CM069447.1, read as the reverse complement.
ATTGTTTTAGGAAAGTTTAAAGACAAAATATGAAAATAACTTGTCTTTATTGATATACTTTCCCGTTTGAACGGTGGAAATCGGTTGGGGATTAATAAAATTACAGAATTCCGATGTTAAAAGATATTGAATCAATTACGTGCAAAGGGTATATTTTGCGACGTTATAAAGTACCTTTTAAAGGCAAGCTACCACTTTGGGTTTCTAGCCATACCCAGTTCTCTTGGGGAATTGACAAAGTTACAATTTCTCTATTAGACTGTCAGTCACCAAGTAACAGGTTATGACCAATTTATCTGTGGTAAAATGCCAACGTGATAAACCAGCTCTAAGATATGATGTAACATACTTGATTCCAAAAGCCTTTAAAGTTTTTACTCGTCAACATTGTCCTGACTTTTTATAGTATTATCAACATTAGTTAGTGATTTCCATTCATGTTATATTGATAAATAAAACTTATGACGTAACCACTCTTTTTGTTACCTATATCACACTCTGCTGTCTGTTTCTTTAAATTTATATGACCGCCTCTTTTCCTTTTTAAAGGAATATTTATTCATTAAACATGTTGAAGGGCTGGAAAAACATACAAGATTTTGACAGCACAGTGTCAAATTAGTTATTAAGTGAAATTGCCTGTGGCACTACGTCATTCTGAGAAAAGGCGAAGGTAGCATTCACATTCCTGTTAACCCCATGAGAAGTGCCTGCTGATTGGTTGAAATTTAGGATGTGTCAAATAGTGTGCGAATCAGATACATTGTTAGAATAATTCAATTATCAAAAGGATTAGCATAAAAGCAAAGAAGCAAAACTGCAATTGGTTATCAAAATGATTGTATCATGTAATTGAATGGGAATTATTATACAAAAGAAAGATAGTGGCCAGGTACATTGTTAGAATTATTAACATTTTCAGAAAAGATTAGCACAAAATATTTGTAAGCAAAATTGTAATTGGTTATCAAGATGACCTAAAGATGATTGTATCATTTAATTGACCAATGGGAATTCTTGTACTATTCTTTTTCAGATTCCCAAGCCAAGACAATACATCAAGTCAATGTCCGAAGCAGCACAGTTTTACACTAATCGTGTACTCAAGGAATTTAAAGAAAAGTAAGTAACAATGTTGCTTACCTTTTTATTGATACCTTTTATAGCAGATAAGTTATAATCAAAACATATAATTGTTGATCATTTCAAACCATTCCCTCACACACTATGCCACTTTTGCGGGATAGTGCAAAGGGCAAGGGTTGTAGCTAGACCAGATTGAGTGCCTGACAATTTTACTGATAGAGAACGGAGTAAGTGTAGAGAACGAAGTGCAGTGGATCATGATATGGGGTCTAGAGGCCTTCTTAATGTTTAAGGGGTTATAAATGCACTTTGAGGGTTCCTGCCACATAATTTCTTGTTTTACGAGACAGTTTAATGATTTTTATCCACAAATTGTAATAAAAAAAAATAGTGCCGTTTTTTTTACCCTTATTTTTGCCGGGCGGACATAGCTACGGCCCTGGCAAGGGCGCATCTAAACTGCTCACAAAAGTATCGAAACACTTAGAAATGATCAAATATATAACGGCTCGAAAAGGTATGCATTGATCGAAGCAAATAACCAAGTGCATAATTTTGTTCTGCGTATTTTGACACCTCGATCTTTGAGATACGATGTTGCGGAGCGGAGTTATTATCATTTCAATGATCGTGGGTCCAGTTTCAAAAGTGACACTCATCCCTATTGAAAATCACGAATCTGATCATTCTAAACAGTAATGCAAACCTCTTTCTATAGGATGATTGTCACTTTTGAAACTGGACCCACGCCATTGAAATGACAATAACTCCGCTCCGCAACATCGTATGTCATCGATCGAGGTGTCAAATTACGCAGAACAAAATTATGCACTTGGTTATTTGCTTCGATTAATGCATACCCTTTCGAGCCGTTATATATTGGATTATTTCTAAGTGTTTCGATACTTTTTGTGAGCAGTTTACATTGATTGCGCCTGTTTTGGGGAATGCAGTGCAATGCAAGGACAAGTTCATTGCTCGCGCTCGGTTTGTGACACTCGGATCTACAATTTTTGTTGTTGATTATAGGTTTATTTCTATTTTTAATTTATTTTAATTTTACACAATTTTAAAATTCACCAAAATGTTCACAACATTTTTGAACCCCCCCCCCCCCTTAAAAAAAAAGAAACAATCCTGACTGACCAACCCTACCTGAGAGGGGCGTTTGCATGTAGAACAAGTTTTTTCTACCTTATCAGATGACAATCATGTGATCATGATCCTAGTGAAATCAGTTGATTTGTTCAAAAAATCATTTCATTCAGTGAATTTTGCTTTAATCCCTACTAATAAAATGGAACATGTATTGCAATTTCGCATATAACATTCACAAATGTCCACCCAAAATCAATATATTTTGCAATAGAACTTTCAAAGTCTCATGTGGAACTGCAGTAACAGGTTTTCTAGTTCAAGATATTGTAGAATGTACACAATGGACGTGGAAGTAGGAGGCACATTATTGCAATAGATATTATATAGTCCTAAAAAGTAACTGATCAGGTGATAAATGTGCTCACAGCTCCAAAACTATAGCTCCTACGTAAAAATCAAATTATAAACATGTAAAGACATTTCTTCATATTAATTGAGAAAGTCTGTATTTCATTTTAGCATTTGGTTCAGTACACCAGTCGAGAGTAAGATAAAGATGAGGGTTAGGGATGTTATGCTTCAATTGATCAATGCAGCCCATTTATACCTGTCACACTATCATGCATATTCAAAACCCAAACATGAAAATGAAAGTTGCACTGTATGTTTCAGGTGAACATTATAAGGCTATATTAAAAAATCTCGAAGCTCCCGCGCGCGTTAGTTAATTCATGCGCGTTAGAAGAAGAAAAAATATTTTTGTTTTGTTTTGTTTTGGGTTTTTTCAACAACAACAACAAAATCTTTAAATTGAAAATGTCACTTTGATAAGGATTTCAATATTTTATATTTATAAAAAACCCTAAAAAAACCCCCTAACCCCCCCCCCCCCTCCAGATTAGGTTTTGAAAAACTGAAGAGCTTTGAGACAAAAGATTTTTTATTATAGCCTAATGTGATGAGAGCTATTCTTATAGTTTCAGGGTTTTGAATGAAAGTTAAGTTTCATGTCTAATTTTTTGTGTCTTTCTTGATTTTACTTACACAGAGACAAGAGGCATGTCGAATGGGCGAGGGCGTTTCTCAAGCTTCTAAATGATTTAGGCGAGTACGTAGATGCCCATCACGGACAAGGGGTAGCTTGGAATGTCAAGGTAAAATATCTCTTGTAAAACTATAGGGGGCGCTCCATAAGTTATTGGATGACTTGGTCGATTACGTAGCATCAAGCACAAGGTCCTTTACCAGCGATGCCCCTGCCAATGCTTTTGAAACTCATGCCAAACAAAATATAGGACATAAAGCTCCTTAACAGTGGGCAGAGGACGGTGGACTCGATTGGCTGTAAATTTGGAATCCCTGTTGGTTTCAAGATAAAAATGGCTTATGATCATATATGATTCTAGAAAGGACATCACATCAGGGTCTTAGGCAGAGTTCATCAACTGTCTGTCCAATTTATCATAATAGCCTGTCTTGAAATTTGACCTTAAAACATAAATCAACCTGTTTGCAACCACTTTGGGGTCACTAGGTTCAAATATGTGCTGCTTTAACCCTAATTTGTCAGTCAGAACTAGTTTCAAGCTCACTAGACTCTTAAAACAACAATTTTTTTAGAATCTCACATCTGTTAATCCCATATAATTCTGCTTTACCTGGGAGTAATCTGCATGTCCAGATGACTGGTGGACGGGTCTCTGGCTAAGGAAGACCTTGCATCAAATGTTGGGACTCAATTATTTCGACCTAAATCTCTGTAGTTGGAAAATCAACTCCTGTTATTAACCGTTCATCGCATTCTGTTGATAACGTAATCTTGTTTGCATAATTTAACCTTGAATATTTGTGAACGAGCCCATGTCCAGCATTGCCTGACAGTGTGGCCAATTGCTGTTCCCTATAGCATTATCAAAGACCATACTAAGAGTAAAAGCAAGATATACCAACAGGGTGTGGGGAAACAGGTAATAACAAGGGAGAATAACGCGATAAAACAGATAAATAACAAAAAAAACCGGAAATGCACTGGGACAAGCAATGAAAATTGCTGTGCAATAAAACAACAAAGATATATCTGAGACTACTCAGGATATATGGTAACAATAAAGACCGACGTTTCAAGTGGATATACCATCCTTCATCAGGGACAAAATATAAAAAACAAAAGTGTTAAGAACTATAACTAAGATAATGAACTAGACAAGTCCACCACTGTAATTATAGCACAATGCCAGTAATAGATGTTACCTACTAGGCATCCAAGTTAACACACCAAAGACCATACTACCAATGCATAACCTTTGGTCTGCTCTAAACATGTTCAAGGGTGAAAAACATATATATCTATCAAAACCTTGTAAATGCTCTTCCCCTGAACATGTATGAAGCAACACTTCTTATGCATAACCATGAACATTTTGTAAATAATAAGTAACAGTAAATGTATTGCCTGCACATTTTTTAACTTATTTACATATTCATCAGTTAATTTGCATATTTTTTTCTCTCCTTTTATATCCAGGGTAAAGATGCATCTCCAGCAGCTGCAGCTCCCCCAGCTGCCGCTCCTGCCGCAGGTGGTGCTCCCCCACCCCCACCTCCAGGTCCCCCTCCCCCACCCGCTCCTGTCCCTGCCGGTGGGGATGGCGGCGGAGAAGACAAGCAAGCAGCTGCGGCAGCGGAACTTTTTAACGCGATCAACAAGGGTGGAGCCATTACTAGTCGTAAGTAGTACATGTTTGAATAGTTGGTAGAAAGCAGAGAAGAATTTAGAGATATCCCGCAATGCATTGGGGGAGCACCAACCATCTAAGACTTTTACCACATACTGCATTTGTGGAGCTCTTACGTTTTAGAAATAAGAAAAAGGAACACTGAGAACTTATTCATTAATTGATGTAAACTAGAATCTAAATGATGAATGCACTATAATGCCATGATTTAGTGCATATGTTTACGGGAACCGCGACGGATTGGAGACCATAATTAGGGCAATGCATTGTGGTGGTGTCTTTAAAATCTTCTTTGCCAATGGAGTTTAGATTGATTGTGGTCCAATGGTGTGAGATGTTCATGTCTTTGAGTTGTTTTTATCGTTCATTCTGTTCCAAATTGGCGAACCTGCTCACAGCAGCAAATTAATTTAGTGTGAGCGCTCAAAACGCTCATTGGTGCAACAAGGTGTATTTCGAATCATATGCGTGGCGCTATTAATACAAAAGAGTGCAGGCGCACAAAATGCTTGTATGGCGCACTGTGAATCTTGCGTATGCAAATATAGTACGAGTACACCAGGATTGTTTTCACACACAGAGAGATGAAAACTGCATATTTCTTGCCAATTTGGAACTGATTAAACTTATATAGACCTGTCACTTTTTGAAGCACAAGGTGAAGGCATTTACATGTGATTTTATCGAGCAGGCTGTTACGGTAGTCTTTAAGAATAGAGCTCAATGCAGTGCAGACAAAACAGCTAACAATTCAATTAGAATTAGTGAATCGATTCATGTAAAATTTCCAAACAATATTTGAGGAAGCAAAAAATAATCATATATTTATATTTTTTCAATCTTTAGATCTGAAGAAGGTCACTCCAGATATGCAAACCCACAAAAATCCAGAGCTTCGTGCTACGGCCGTCGTTCCAGCTGCTCCCACCAAGTCTCGTACCGGCCCCAAGCCTTTCAAAGCGCCATCATCCGTGTCTTCTGTCTCGGCGCCGGCTAAGAAAGTAGCGCCCAAGAAAGACCCCAAATTTGGATTGGAAGGCAAGAAATGGATTGTGGTAAGATGTCTTTGAATGTCTCAAGGAAGTTTTTGTTGAATTTATTGAGTGCTGTAAGTTTTGAACTATTAATCAAATGCATATAAAAGTATACATTTTTGGAAAGGATTTGGGTCAGAGAATCCATTTTTGGAGTCAATTTTGACCAAAAATGTTGTTTTTTTGAGAAAATTACAAACAAAATCACTTTTTTGACCAAATTTATTTAGGACAAGCTAACAAAATTATTTTTGAGTAAAAAATGCCCAAAATTGTTTAATTATATTATTAAGACACTAATCTAGTGCCGATTTTCTCTTCTTAAGCTGTTTTTTTTGTTGAAATTTTGACCCAAAATGAATACTTTTATATGCATTTGATTAATAGTTTAATAATTACAGCATTCACAAAGTTCAACAAAAACTTCCTTATAAGTACTGTAGAAGTGGACATTTTCATGTATATTTATTTTCACGTAATTTATTTTCACGTAATTTGGATTAAATCATAGATGTGATCAACATAAATATTCATCTTACCCATCTGTAGTTGCATAAGAAAAGGGGTTGGGAATCAGGGCTGGCAAATTTTAATTGAGATTTGTTTCATCTCATCATCATCAAAGACAGGTGACATGATTCGCCGACGAAAAAACCCTTCTGTCAATGTAACACTTCATTGAAGAGTTGTTCTTTTGAACACGAAATAGTGGTGAATTTGGCACATTTTGAATGAGACCTCCCCCATATTCACAAGCAGGTGGCTAAACACTGAAACATATGTCTACTAATGTGGCTTCGCCAATTTGGAACTGATCAAACTATAATAAAATTTGTTTTATTTCATTATTCCTAGTTGAAAACCTCTGTGAAACTTTGATAACATTTGTGAACAAAAATATGACGCTTTTGTCTGATTTCATTATTTCCCTGTCGCAGGAATTCCAAGAAGGCAATAAGGATTTGGTGATCGAGGGAAACATGAAACAGACTATCTATGTTTACAAATGTAACAACTGTACCATTCAAGTGAAAGGGAAGATCAACTCTATTACGCTGGGTAAGTATCAGGGGTGCAGGATTTCCGGAAATAAGGCCATAAAATGGGTGATTGATCCAACTTTTTATGCGAGCTTTGCCAGATGGGCCCCAGCCGGACATCAAACATTTATGAGGGCTCATCTAGAGAATAGGCTACAGGGTATTCATACCCCCCAAAAAAAAACCCACCCCACCATGTTTGCCTCTATTTATGTTAAAATATTATCATCCGATTCCGGAAATGAAAAAAAAAATCTGGAATTGAAAAAAAAAAGGAAAACAATTTGTTGTTGTTGTATTCATCAAAAAAATATTTATATTGCTTATGATCTACATAGTAAACCACACCCAGTGTTAGAGTTTTAATACTTATTCACACTTATTCGAACCAATCAGAACGCAAGAAACTAAAATATGCGGAGTGCATTGAAAGTGTCTAATTACTCCATGTGTGTGCCGATCAATGTGCGCATCACACATTTTTTTTATTCGTTGATCAGGAATCACGGGTTCGCCGATTCTCACTCCAGGTGTTAGCAAACTTGTTAACATGTTTTAGTTATATATAATATAAACGCAGTTTTCCAACCCACGGTGTTTACAATTAGACAATGTTTTTATTTGTTATTATATAGATCCAATTTATATGCTCAAATGTGCATACATATTTTGATTCTCAATTATTTTTAGAAAAATTAATGCACTTGTGCAAATGTTGATTCACACATCAACATCAGCGCGCATACATTGATTTGTTTAATTTCTCAACACATTTATTAAAGGTAGATGATCCGATAACTGGCCCGATTTTCAACTTTTTGTTTTCTATTTTACATGAAAGGTCATCCCTAAAATTGTCACATTCCAAAGTTTGAGTTGCATAACTCCAATGGTTCTATTTTTAGAAGCACAAGGTCACAAAACATTTGCCCATTGAGTTGACTACAAATTTGGTTGGTGGTTAACCACATTTTAGCCTATAATTTCTAAATTGGACATATCTGGCCCCTAAGATTTTACAGACATAATGAGAAAATATGGGGATTCTTCTGATATCAAAATATCTTGATGTGAAAAAAAGTCATAGCCCCAAAAAAGTGATCGGAACATATACCTTTAACCTATAATTATACCAATTTTATTTGTGCTTATTCCGTACAGATGCCTGTAAGAAGACCGCGCTAGTATTTGAGAATGTGCTTGGAACTGTGGATTTCATTAATTGCCAGAGTGTACAAGCACAGGTAAGATGATTGATTGATTGATTGATTGATTGATTGATTGATTGATTGATTGATTGATTGATTGATTGATTGATTGATTGATTGATTGATTGATTGATTGATTGATTGATTGATTGATTGATTGATTGATTGATTGATTGATTGATTGATTGATTGATTGATTGATTGATTGATTGATTGATTGATTGATTGATTGATTGATTGATTGATTAGTTGGTTGGTTGATTGATTGATTGATGGGGAACTGGTTGCGCAGCATGTCTTCCTTCGCCTTTGACAAATCCCCCCCCCCCCAACCCCCTATAGTCGTCGTCAGAATACTTCAGCACTTTTTAAAACCGCCAATGCGCGCGTCTAGATAATGAGCGTGTGGGCGGAGACATTCATGATCCATTAGATACAATTGCGGCCAATCGGGTAACAGGGGCCGCGACGCGTCGAGCTGCTCAAAGATAACACTGTTTTTACGCTGTTCTACAACGCACTTCCGGGTTTATGCTGTACGCAGTTGTCACAGAATAAAAGTGCTGAAGTATTCTAACGACGACTAAAGTCAACATTTGAATAGTTCAGGGAATAAAACGCAACTAATATTTTCTTTGATATTTAGCTTTATTCCGTCATAAGCTTGTGGCTTGTTTTCATTTATCATTATTCACATATATCCTTTCCCTGGTGTTAAAATATTAGACCCCGATTCAAATGTTGACTACATGGGGGAAAATATTAGGGCCGGGTTATGGGTTTGATAGAGCTGAAGTGTGTCTTGTCAAATTGAATCAACGGGGGAATATTAATGCCAGGTTATGGGTTTGACAGAGCTGAGGTGTGTCTTGTCAAGTTGAATCAAAGGGGGGAAATATTATGGCCAGGTTATAGGTTCGATAGAGCTGAGGTGTCTTGTCAAGTTGAATCAACTTTGTTTGTTGGATTGATCTGTTGGTTGGGTCTACTCGGTCAGATAATATTGACCAATTCTATGATTTACTGGACAATCGATCAGCTCTGTATCATAAACAATGTTATCAAATGCATAAGATTTTCACCAGTCCGCTCTCCATAATATGGTTCTCATGTTTTTTCCTTCAGGTGACTGGCACAGTGCCTATTTTAAGCATCGACAAGACTGACGGTATCCAGATCTATCTCAGCAAAGAATCTGTGGCGTGTGAAATTGTCAGTGCTAAATCATCTGAGATGAATGTCCTCCTACCAGATGACAGCGGAGAATATGTAAGTAGTAAGGCTGTGACTTATGCTCGGGTATTCCGGGTACCAAATTGGGTACCCGAATACCCGAAATGTTTTAAAAAAAAAAAAATGTTTATAAGGGGGGTTTTTATGTACAAGTTTGTCCCCAAATGACCTCTATTGACCCCATTATGTGTCATTTTGGGGACAAATTTGTACTTAGAAAAAACACACCTTAAAAACTGTTAAAAAAAACCTAAATTAAAATTAAAAAAATGTAGTGTATATTTTCCCGAAAAACGAGTCGGATACCCAGGTACGAAACTACCCGTGCATTCACAGCCTTAGTAAGTAGTTTGCTGTGGAAAGTATTAAGCAACTCAATGATGCAAGTCTTGCCTCTTCATTGCCCGGTCATTACAGGCTGTATGCATTGGAAACATTTGGATTTGGCTTCAAATACCTGATCGGAACAGCCAGTAACTAGGGTCTCCAATTTGGAGGAAGGGGGCAGGTCTGTTATCAGGGGGTCATAATTAACCGACTACTTTGTGTTAATATACATAGAGTTTGTAATTGGGGGCAAAAAATATGAATTTGCTTGACATTAATTTGTTATTCTTCATTTTCTTTTTAATTTACAGACCGAGTATGCACTTCCTGAACAGTTCAAGACCCAGTGGAACGGCAAGAAGCTAGTCACAGAATGCACAGAAAGCGTCTAAGTCTAAAGTCTGTTTAGTATAACATGGAGCATGCCCTATCAACTTAAATACTAACGCAATGCATTTCACTAAAGGTCATGTGCAGTTTTATTGTGTATGCGTTATTGAAGCTGTACAGCATTCAGTACAACTTGCCTGTGGCCGTTTGTTAAATATTATAGGTCATGTACTGATTGTAAATGCACTATAGCTATCTTAGACCATTCAAGTGAAGCTAAAACATGACTATGAGCTCCTGCCAGATGCTTAGTCACTGTATTTCACTTGATGCCATGTTTAGACAAGGCCTTTAAGTGAAAGCTCAGGATAAAACATGCCATGACCATTTGTAATGCAAACTCAAAATTACAAATTATTATAGCAAAGGTCATGTTATCATATGGTAAATGCACTATAGTAGGTATAAACCGTTCTGTGATAAATCAATCGTGTCAAGGACCTTGCAATGATAACTTGATGTATTTGACAAAAGGCCATATTCTATCTTATAGTAACGAAGTAGCTAAAATCATGACTTTAATCTTTCGTAATGAAAACTAAATGCATATTAGCAATAACTGGTCATGTTCCATTTTATCATGAATTCACTGTAGCACATTAGATATTATATTATGTATGAAAACTTTATTACAACTTCTTGTTTAACCCCCGGGGCACTACCTGTGTTTCGTACAATAATTCCCATTGGTCAATTACATGATATAATCATTTTGATGACCAATTGCAGTTTTGCTTATAAATATTTTATGCTAATATTTTTGAAAATTGTAATTATTCTAACGATGTCTCTGATTGGCACAATATTTGACACATTCTAAATGTCAACCAATCGGCCGGTAGTTCTCAGGGGGTTAAGTAGATCAATGAATTCTGCATTATGAACTGTGTAATCAAAAACAATTATGAGTCAAAAAAACAATTAAAAATGGTACATCTCAGAAGCACAGGTTCACAGGAAAGATTTTAAACAGCGCCCTCAATTGGTGCTGCATTGAGCACATGTACACCCTTGGCAGAAGCGATCCAGGAGTAAACACTGGTTTGGCAGAAGCAAATTTCCTCACTGCTTAGCCTTGTTTCTGATCTGATGCACCACTTTTTGTTAGGTTTTAATAACATATGTCCAACAGGGTGTCTATTCCACTGTCATTTCAGCAAAGGCAAGGAAATAAAATAATAAAAACTTAAATATTTGGATGTTTTGGGCTATTGTTATTTGAAGTTGAAGTTGGGAAATAAATTAGACAGTTTAGGATTTCTCATTTCGAGGAATAGACACTCTTGGAGTCCTATAATGATTATTAGATAAGAGAATATTATAAGCAATTAATGACCAATTGTCCATATTTTATTTTATTGAAGCCATATACTGTTCACAAGATTTAGATTATTGGTTGCAATGACCTTTTTATAAAAAAAAGGCGGGGAAATATATTATGACTGTTCACAAGATTTAGATTATTGGTTGCGATGACCTTTTTATAATAAAAAGGTGGGGAAATATATTATATTTAATTTGCTAGAATTTAACCACATTTTTGTACTTTTGTTTTTCTATTTAGTGGTCAAATTTCTATATGTTAAGTAAAATGTTTATGATTTATGATTTTCAGGGAGGTAGATACAAAGACGTTGCTTGAATGCACTGCTAATTAACCCGCCTGCACAAATAAAGGCCCAAAGTGTGATCATCTTTTGTTTTTTGTTTTTTGAGGGGGTTATTGATGCTTCGGCCACCGAAAATAGCAATATTTTGTGTGTGCAGTTCAGCATGTGTAGCACCACTAGAATGCCAGCAGGGCTTTTCCCCAACACAAATAGTGCTAAAGTAAATAACAGCTGACTTCTACCCTATAATAAATACATGATGCATGACTTAAAAAATGAGTTGAATCTAAGCTAAAGAAATGGTCTTTAAGAAAAACAAGAGAGGATGGAATGGAAGTCTCCTCAATTGTATTACTTACAACATGACAGAAACCCAGTGGGCGTGTGATGAAAGTGAAGCATGCTGGGCAGCACAAAGCAATATTCTTTGATTGACAATAATTCAACTTAACCAAGTTATGACACAATCCAGTCCATAGTTGGTTTTTTGTAAACACAAAGAAATCTTCTTTGCCAAAATATGATTCAATCAGATGTAAATTAACCCCCTGAGAACTACCGGCCGATTGGTCAGAAAGCTAGATACATCATTTATTGCACCAATCAGAGACATTTTTACAATAGTTGTATCCCTGATACAGATTGGAGTGAAATATTTTACAAGCTGCATTTTAATTGGCTATTCAAATGAGTATGTCTTGCAATAAACTAATCAGAACCACTGTAAGATAGGCCGGTAGTGCCCAGGGGGTTAAACCCATTGGCTTGCACAGGATGTTATGTTTTCCCATAAAGCTGCATATTCCTCCATCAAAATAAGTTCTATCCTCCAATATTGGGGTTTCAATTCTCACGTTTGATAGCATAGCACAAGCACACACAGTCTGGATATTCTGTTTCATTCATTTGCACTGTAATATACGGAACAAGTTTAAGGGCTGGTGTTACATACACATTTGTTCAAGTTGAATCCTTTGCTGATGTTTTTCAATTCCCCATTCAAAATTAATCAACGCTTTGATTGGGACATAAAAAATGACTGGAGTACAGAAAATGTGGTCTCCCTAGCAGTCATAAAACTTAAATGTGCCCAGCATGTAATATTGTGATATGGTACTCTACGCACATGGAAAGGCATCAAGGGTATTGTAATGGATATTATTTTATGGAAACTTTCTTTTTAAATGAGTATGCAATTAACAGACCATCAGAACTGTGTAACAATGTGGCAGTCATCATCTATGTATAAGCTAGAAACATTGTTGTTGGAATGAAGTCTCTATGTAGCCAAATAATGCTGTTCTCTAGAATCCATTCTGGAGTCACATTTAAATTGAAGACATTCTAGTTTATATATCAGGTGCTCTACTGAGGCTATCATGTTTATTATGTCAGTGCAAAGAATTGGAATAAAATGAACCAATATGGATCAATTAAGTTTGATGATTTGTGTAGTCATTATTAATTAGAGCATTATGTTCCCATCCCTTAACACTTTCGGACCGGTGATTTTGACATTTCACCTGTAATATAATCATCTAATATGTTGGGTAACCGCTGACTATGTGGCCCATTTGCAGGGTTATGAAGGTTAGTGTATGCCCTTGGGGCATAATTATGTCCTTTGCAGTCTTTTAATTGGACCACATAGTGGGAAATAGACACATCATTAGATGATTTATTTCCGGCGAAATATCAAATCACCGGTCCAAAAGTGTTAAGGGAGTGGGAACATAATGAGTGTGAGAGCTATATGCAACAATTTATTATATTTATTTTCGCAGACCCTTCTTATAAGTCACAACCCACTGTGCTAAGCTCTGAGCAAGAAGGGGATTTACATGGCTGAATGATCATGAATTGAATACACTGAGTAATATTCACTCAACCACAGGTGTTTTTCCATTACATGTAGTAAGAAGCCATTCATAAACTTTTGTGAAGGGAAGTTTTTGTCTTCCATTGGAGCTCATTCAGCAATGAAGTTATGGACATATTTCATTTTCAAACAACACTTAGGAAACAGTCATAGGATTATTTCGAACCAAGTTTTATTGGTAAAATATTTTACCTTATGATGTTATGATGAACTGTTGAGAGGGGGACTTACTTTTGGTGATGTGTTTATTTCACCAAAGTCATGGCCTCTATCTCAAAACTGTGTTTGCCGACAACATGTCCTTTTTGATGGGATTGGTAACATTTGGAATCACTAAAGGGTTCAACAAAAGATAGTATACCACTTTGTTTATGTCATTTTGAGCATCATTCAATTTTATTTGGACCAAACAGGCTAAATAGGCATTTAGATGAATCTTTTAGGTATAATTTGATACCAAATTTGCCCCCTAACAACAAAGATAAACCATGATTAGCACCGTTTAAAGAAAATTGGTCACTTTTCTCACACGGATACATGTGATTCCCCCATAAGGGGTCGTTCAAAATTATCGCCATTTTCACTTATGTACAGAGCTTACAAAACTTTTTACCCGCCTCCCCCTCGAGTTACGTACGCAATAAATGGCGATTTTTTTTCTTCATGGCTTGATATACCGCAGATATACCTTCATGTTTTATTCAAAATCATTGTATTGAAGACGAATTGCTTCTTTAGCAACTTGCAGTGATTCTATGCCAAAACGCACACATGTTGCTTGCTTCCCAAATGTCTATTGTGATGGCAATACATCTAGAAATGTATCATATAAGGCTAAATTAAAAACTCTTTTTGTCTCAAAGCTCTTCAGGTTTTTTTTTTTATAAAATATTGAAATCCGTGTAAAGGTGACCTTTTGTATTTAAAATGATGTGATCAATGAAAATCTGAAAAATCGATGAAATTTTGGGATTTTTAAATAAATAAATAAAACAAATTAAGATTTTTGTTTTTCTAATGCGCATCAATAAACTAACACGCGCGGGAGCTTTGAGACAAATTATTTATTTGCTATACACTAATTTGGCCATAATGAGGTACAGTTTGACTTGAACAAGCCTTTAAAATTATTATTTTGGGGCAAAATGCGCATAGCTCGAGAAATCTTACTTCGCTCTCCTAATTTGACAAGTGATAAGTGTTGGTTATTTATTTTGATCTTATTTTCTTTCTGAATTTGGGCCCTGAGCTCGGACCTATCTGGCCCAATAGTAAGTCCTGCCCTGATTCTACTCTTTTGTTGAAGAGAGTCAGCTGAACGACCTTTTGCTTGCTAGCTACTTTGAGTTATCTCTACAATGGGACATTCCCTCGAGGCAAAAGCTATACAGCCGATGATCTGGCAGCTATTTCGGGAAAAGCAATACACCCGATGATGTGTTCTTCTATATGGAATAAACACTAACCTTGTTGTATCATCATCCAAGCGGCACAGTTCTTTCCCTTGAAAAGCTTTGTGGTGATATGTTGTACAGTCACTTCCTTCCCTCAAAACTTTTCAATTGCTGATAAAGACAGCTTGTGGCATAAAATGTCCAAAGCGTCGCGCCACCTTTTGTCGAAGCTCCCAGCTGGTTGCGGTCAACATTGTCGAGTCAGGATTTACTTTAGAACAATGATAAGATAGCTGTCGCTATCCCTTTTCCCGAATGTTTTCTATTGTATAATTATTTTCTACTCCTACTATTTTCATTTAACAAAAATATCTATTATCTTTTTTATTTTTATTATGGATTTATTTTTATTTTGTTTTAAAAAAGAAATCCTGCCTCTCAAGATTGCCATTTAAGTTACGTACGCTTAGGATTTATTTTGACCCCCTCCCCCTGTTACGTAAGCTTTGTACGTAACTGAAAATGGCGAAAATTATGTATGACCCCTAAATCACACCTGATATTATAGTAAGGCCAAAAAATCTCAAAAATTATAGGGTCACAATTTCACTTTCTTTTAAGATTTAAATGTTTCCCAATTTGTTACTATTTTATGCTTGAAAGAAGTTTGCTTGAATAGATTGATTTTAAACTATTATCACACTAGAAACATTAGTCAAATTGACATTTACCAATTTTGCCTATTCATGAAACCAGTCTGTCAGTAATATCTGTCAGCAAAAAAAAAAGAAAAAAAGAAAAAAAGGAGAATTGACCGACCCAACAACAAGATTTTTTGCACTAAGGGCAACACAACAATGTTGTTTGGCCTAAAAATGGATAACAAAATGACACATCTAAAATGTAACCTTTTTTGACTTGTCTGTGTTTTTTATTTCAATTGTAGTTCACAAACAAGAATGTTTTTGACATTATATGGTCTATTGAACTTTATTTTTGAAATCGCACCAAGGCAACGAAAAAACACCCTGTTCTAGGGGCCTGACCGACCATATTTTTTATTCGATTTTATAAATTTCAAATTGATGAAATTCGCCTAAATTGAAATGAAAAAGAAAAGGGAACAGAAGACCCCCAAAAAACAACACCCACCCCACCACAACTGATCGACCGACCCTACCTGAGAATGAGAGGTCCGTTTACCTGTAGAACAGGGGTTTTAGTTGCCTATAAGGAGCGAACATATAGTTTACAGATTGTTGCTGTGACTAGTCTAGAGCTTTTGGCCAAGCAAGGCATAAATCGGACAGCTCTTCGTTTCACTGTACCAAACTGAAAATAACTCAATATACATGTGCACATGATAACACATGAACACAGCTTTACAGCTTTTACCATATCGTCCCTGATCTGTCAAAACCTTGTAGCTCCATTTGGCCCTTCAGCATGTATAAAGTAATACTTCCTATGTATAACCTTTGGGCAGTCTGCTCTAAACATGTTCAAGGGCCAAAAACATATCTATCAAAATATTTTAAAGAAGTGCTCTTGCCCCTGAACATGTTCTAGCAACACTTCCCATGCATGTAACTATACATGCTGAAGATCCGAAAAAACATCCCAAGATTTTGAATGAACAGCAACGATATATTCAATTAAATACAACTTTTATACATATCATTCAATCATTCAAAAATATACATGTATAATTAACAAAATATAAAATATATAAATATTATCAGTTTGACAGTTTTCTGTCAAAGGTTTTGATTTCCTATCAATGGCAATCTTACAACATCATTTCTCAATTAAGATCATAAATAGTACTCTGGGTAAAGTAGGCCCACATTTTTGTTGCGATGCCCTCCCCGACCGACCCCAAAATCTCAAAAATCAGGGTAGCAATTTTTTAAATTAAGATTAAATTTTGCCCAATTTGTTCAAATATTATTTTCTGATTGAAATGAATAAGTTTGCTTGAATAGATTGCTTTTAAACTATTATCACACTAGAAACATGAGTCAAATCATTGATCCTATTCTAGGGTCAATGGTCAAATTGACATTTACCCAATTTTTTCTTGTGATGAATTAAGGCTAAATTAAAAAAATCTCTTGTCTCAAAGCTCTTCAGTTTTTCAAAACCTAATGCGGAATGCTTTTTTTAAATTTTTAATTTTTTTTTTTTTAAATATAAAATATTGAAATCCTTGTAAAAGTGACTTTTTGTATTAAAAATGATGTGATCAATGAAAATCTGAAAAATCTGTGAAATTTTGGGATTTTATGGGATTTTTGTTTTTCTAATGCGCAGCAATAAACTAACGCGCATGGGAGCTTTGAGACAAACAATTTTTTTTAAATTTAGCCTAACAGTTCATCAGTAATAATATTTGTCAGCAAAAAAACAAAAAAAAACAAAGAAAGAAAAAAATTGGAAAATCACTTACTTCAAGATTTTTGGCACTTGAGGGCAACACAACAATTTGTGTGTATGCCTTATCACAGTTTATGTACATTATCCATTTAGAGGGCTGTGATAAACATAAGTTGCACCATCAGCAATGCTTGCCTGCCAGTTAGATATGTCATTGAAGTTGAAGGGGGTTATATAAACAAACCAGTAGTAATGATTGCACATTCCTCCATGCATGGAATGGAATCACACACTTTATTCAGAGATGTAACAGAGGTAAACTAAAACTTCCGAAAATCAATCAACCAAATGCGAACATTACGCAATGACCACAGCATCAAACATTTACGGGGGCTTGTACAGAGAAAATGCTACAGTGTATCACCCCTAATGTTTTTTCCTTCTTCTTTTCATGTTGCAATATCATCAATTCTGGAAATTACAAACAAAACAAAAAAGTGTTTCCATTTCCGGATTATTTTGTTTAATGACCTAATTTCTGGAAATCCAGAAATTTCCGGAAGTGTGTTACATCTCTGAATGTATTGATCAAAAAAGCCTGACACGGTCAATAGCTAAAACAACAGTAAGTGCATTTGTTCAGTATTACAACAGATGCTATGAATGGTACAGCTTTACCATATTGATAAATGAATCAAATACAAATTCTATACAAATTATTTCAAAATTAGCAAAAATATACATAATATAGATATAAATTAGTTTTGCAACATTTGTCTTGCAACGGTTTTTGATTACACAAAAATGACAATCTCACATAGTTTCTTGATTTAGATGACACATAGTAATAAATAATTAATCTTTCAAAAGAGTGACCTGAATACGTACAGGTTGAATGTGAAAAATAGTTTATATTCTTTGTGCATTTATGTTCCCATCTCTCTTACAACCAGAAAAGAACATTCTCTTTCTTGCATAGCTTCAGAATCACTTTTTTTGTGTGTTTCTACATGTTTTTTTTAAAGGATATTAGGCTATATTAAAAAAATCTTTTGCCTCAAAGCTCTTTAAAACCTAATGCTGAATGCGTTTTTTTAAAGTTTTTTTGTTTTTGTTTTTTTAAATATAAAATATTGAAATCCTTGTAAAAGTGACCTTTTGTATTTAAAATGATGTGATCAATGAAAATGTGAAAAATTGGTGAAATTTTGAGCTTTTAAAAAAATAAAAAATAAAAAAATAAAAAAAACTTGGTAATGCAAGAGATAGCGCCCTAAATGCATAATTTGTTGTTGATAAAATAGTGTAATTTTTGACAATAAATAGAGGATTACCTAAATCATTGATTTCTTACATCTGAATTTATGATGTTATCCCTTTATTTCATTGTAGCGTTACACAGAATACATGCTTAACTACAATTGCTCACAGGGTTTTTAAATATGAAAATATAAATCTAATCAACAAATTATTATTTTAACACTTTCCACGCGGCTGTTAGTTTTACCATATTCAAAACAGATTTGCCAAAAACCTTTCCCAACTTTCAAAGCCTATATCAAGACTTATTGAACCAATACTAGGGATGTTCATACTTATTTTAATGAATTATAAATAATATGGTAATGAAACATAATTATTTTGACATTCTTTAAACATTTGGCGTAATATTGGAATGTCGTCTGCAGATGCCTGCCGTGTGGAAAGTGCTAATTCTTAGCTCAAAGATAGTGTATAATGTTTCCACGCGGCAGGAGTCTGCAGACGACATTCCAAAATTTCACAAAATGTTTAAAAAATGTCAACATTATTGAATTGTATTACCATATTTGGAATCACCATGAGAAATGCATTAAAATAAGTACAAACATGCTTAGTACTGGTTCAGTAATCCTTGAGATAGACCTTGAAAGTTGGGAAAGGTTTTCTGACAAATCTGTTTTTGTATATGGTAAAACCAATAGCCATGTGGAAATTGTTAATGATACAGTAAATTTATAGTACTGGGAATGTCTATCTAGTATTAATTTGGAGTGTATTTCATGAACACAAACATATTGCACACTATTGTATCTGAACACTGTAAAGTGGAAATGTTCACGCTACAGTTATTTTCGCGCTTTTCGTGTTGAAATCAGCAAGTACAAATATATTCATTTTGTATGCATGTCTTTTGTAAGGAGGCTCAAAATTGCGAAAATAACAACAAGCAAATTTGTCCAAAATGTGCAAAGCGTGACAATGTACACGCGCGAACATTTCGTCGGTCTCATCACATACAGATCTATTCGACGTCACTTTTTGTTGAGAAAAAATGTTTTCACATACAGATCCATAAGTTTAATACCATATAAATTAATGTTCATTAAAAGATTAGCATAAATAATTCACTTAGATAAATTTTTTAAAGTGTTTTCTTGATATAAAAACCGTTTCAGACAAATTCATCAAGAAATGAATGAGATATAAGCCAAATCCAAGTGGTGCGTCGAATAGATCTGTATGCGATGTGTTTTTTTACGGTGCATGGAATAGATCTGTATGTGATGAGACCGACGATTTATACTTTTACAGTAGTTTTCTATGAAGCTACTTGAAACGTTTCTACCAAATGAGCTACAATCATGGACAAAAATAGTTGGCACACTTGACGCAACTTATTAAAACCATCCATGTGCTTGCAATTGGGACATAGCACTGTTTAATAGAAAGCAGAAGTATCCCCCTTTCTTATATATCCCCCCCCCCCCCCCCCCCCATCAATCAAAGTTGGGGGAACTGCCAAGGCTTCTAATAACATGACTCGGATCAACATTGCCTCGGGGGAGAGGAGCGCTTTTTTCCTTAATTCGGACAAAGTGTGCCAACCTTTTTTTTTCATGATTGTAGCTCACCACTTGACTCGTTACAACTTGAATTGAATTCAATAAGGCCATGAAAGAACACCCTGTTCTACGGGCCCGACCGACTTTCACAGATACAGCTCATAAATAAGAGAGATGATAAGTGCAACTAACTGATTGACCCTACCTAAAAGGTCTGTTTGCCCGTAGAACAGGGTTTTTGGTTGTTATCCATGAAGGATTTACTTTCCAGAGGACTGAGTAAATATGACTTATAAAGTAATGACTTATATAGTAAGATTCACTGAGGAGCCTTTGAAACAGACTGTTGTGAATCACTATATGGAGTAGTTTACCCGTCTTCTTTTTAGGCTAAACAACTTGTTTTCAATTATTTTCAGAACCCCCCCCCCCCCACCCCAAATTGCGCTCATCGCCTAGGGTTATGCGGCAAAAGTGACTCCACATACTTATTCGCGCGGGAATATGAGACAGATCTTTGTTTTCTTGGCCTAATGTATTATATAAATACACTACAGTCTATTACACTTCCATGAGGCAGTGATGTCACGGATTCATCTACAGATTGTGATGCAAAACCGTGCACGCCTACTCGAAGCGCTGGTTGTACATGCACATGCGAAGAAAGACGAATGATACACACGCGTGCGTAAACGTTGCGCCCGTAAAGATACATCACTGTGCTGAGGAAGCGAAATAGACTATATATGACGTGATCAAGCAAAAATGAGCCGTAAGTCGCCAATATTGATTTTGAAATATAACCAAACAAAGGGTAGAATTTCTTTTGTTTGCTATTGTTTTTGTTCATATCTTTGGAATTAATTGTTCCTTCTTTAAGGTGTATGTTCCGATCACTTAAGATTATTTTTCTTCACATCAACATATTTGATATCAAAAGAAAACCCATATTTTTCTCATTATTACTCATTAAATCTTAGATGCAAAGTGCAATGAATTGCCCCAAAGGTGGTAAACACCCAGCTAGTTTGTGAACTACTCAATGGGCAAATTTCTTGTTACCTTGTGCTTCTAAAATAAGAACCATTGGAGTTATGCAACTCAAACTTTGGAATATGACTATTTTAAGGATGACCCTTCATGTAGAATAGAAATCATCAAGTTGAAAATCGGGCCAGAAATCAGAAACACCTACCTTTAATGGGGTTTTCTGCAAAATGTTGCATTGCAAATGGCAAATACAATCGAGCAGAACACTAAAAATGTGATATTTTCGACTTCAAACTCCATTTTGATTGATCGTATCATATTTTTGTTGGCCTATTTCAGCTTTTCACAGTGATTTGGTATTTTATATTTGCTCAAATGCAACTGAGTTGTCAATTTTGTACTGATTACATGATTTTCTATCTTGTATGAGCAGTTTACTCAGTAGATTATAAATCTTCTTTTTCATCATTATCTTCGATATCGCTGCTTACATAATTTACAGCTACTCGATGAACCAGATCTCGGCTGGGTGGTGGTTCACGCCTCCTGTAATTAGAAAAATTGTAAAAACAAGAAAAATATGTTAATTTAACCCTTTGAGAACTACCTGCGAATTTGGTCGGAAAAATGGATGCATCATTTGTTGCACCAATCAGAGACATTGTTAGAATTATTGTATCTCTGGTTAAGTTTGGAGTTGAATATTTTAGAAGCAGTATTTTGATTGGTTATTCAAATGAATATATCTTGAAATTAGCCAATCATAAATGTTGTTAGATGTATAACTTTTCACATGATTTGACACCACTAGCTATTTTAAAACATTCAAAAATACCTTGGCTTACATCACCAAATAAGAATATTCTAAATAACTCGATACAATAAATGACTTGATCCAAAATGATTTGTCATGATTCACTTTTCTAAAAGTGATAAAACTCTTAGGTCCACTCTTACCAGTCAGATCCTTTGGGAATATCTCAAGGTTGAGATATCTCCATCTTAACTCTATTTCATCTGTCACTAAATGAACCGGTGTATGGTACACCCAGGGTGAACTGGTAGAAGTGGACCTGTGCCTTTAACATAACATGACACGATTCAAAATGTTTCTAAAGATCTGATCAATGACTTAAAGAGTCCCAAACATTCAGAACAATTTGACTTTAGCCACTGTTTCCCCAACTTTGAAAAAGCTTTTAAATAAGTTACTAAAGTCCCTTTTCATCCAAAATTGACTTGACCCGAGTCACTTTATCAACAGATTTGATATTCCCTTGGCTCAATCCACAGTTCAAAACACTACCAACAATGTAATCGACGTTTGATCCCTGGCGGCAGCGTTGCCGATTTTCCCAACACAAATTTGCCCTGTTTTTTCCCCCTGAAAGTTTTATTCCCAAAATCACGCCCCCAGATTAGGGTAAACACTTTTTATTTCTATTTAAAAATTCTTACCCATTTCCGCACTGATATTCCCATGCAGTAAACAGTAGTACAATAAACGCCACTACCACACACATACCACTCATAATAGTAGCCCCCCATGAGAAGCTGAGCTTTTCCTGGAGAATTCCACCCACTGTGGGACCAATGAAGGAACTGTAAGAAAACAAATGTTAGAAACATAAGGCCAATTTTTTTTTATTATCCTCGTCTGCCCGGACCCTAGAAATCCTTCCAACCCAACATTTTTTAATTTTGTTGTTGTTGTTGTTGTGGAAAAATTCAACTTTTTTAAACACATTTTAGTCAAAAATCAGAAAAAAAAATCAAATCAAAATATATATTTTAGAGTATTTAGAAAATAAAAATACTCATCAACATTTTCCAGACTCCCCCCCCCCTGTTTTGGTTACCACAAAAAGGGCAAGGGAGAAGAAAAAAACCCAAAAAACCTTTTCCCCACAGACTAACCCAACTTTTGAAAGTGATCTATGGACAATCAAACAATTTCTTTTGGTTGGCCTTAAGTATAATATGGCACAGGGCTCACAAATAAACAGAGATTACTGAGGGCCAGATCTGGTTCATCGGTCTTTCTTGTCGGGCTAATTCTATTATCTTTCCTGTGTTCTTACCCTAATGAAAACATGCTATTGAAGATACCAGACACTATTCCTTGAGTACTCAGATTATCTTACCTTAATGAAAACATGCTATTGAAGATACCAGACACTATTCCTTGAGTACTCAGATTATCTTACCCTAATGAAAACATGCTATTGAAGATACCAGACACTATTCCTTGAGTACTCAGATTATCTTACCCTAATGAAAACATGCTATTGAAGATACCGGACACTATTCCTTGAGTACTCAGATTATCTTACCCTAATGAAAACATGCTATTGAATATACCAGACACTATTCCTTGAGTACTCAGATTATCTTACCCTAATGAAAACATGCTATTGAAGATACCAGACACTATTCCTTGAGTACTCAGATTATCTTACCCTAATGAAAACATACTATTGAAGATACCAGACACTATTCCTTGAGTACTCAGATTATCTTACCCTAATGAAAACATGCTATTGAAGATACCAGACACTATTCCTTGAGTACTCAGATTATCTTACCCTAATGAAAACATGCTATTGAAGATACCAGACACTATTCCTTGAGTACTCAGATTATCTTACCCTAATGAAAACATGCTATTGAAGATACCAGACACTATTCCTTGAGTACTCAGATTATCTTACCCTAATGAAAACATGCTATTGAAGATACCAGACACTATTCCTTGAGTACTCAGATTATCTTACCCTAATGAAAACATGCTATTGAAGATACCAGACACTATTCCTTGAGTACTCAGATTATCTTACCCTAATGAAAACATGCTATTGAAGATACCAGACACTATTCCTTGAGTACTCAGATTATCTTACCCTAATGAAAACATGCTATTGAAGATACCAGACACTATTCCTTGAGTACTCAGATTATCTTACCCTAATAAAAACATGCTATTGAAGATACCAGACACTATTCCTTGAGTACTCAGATTATCTTACCCTAATGAAAACATGCTATTGAAGATACCAGACACTATTCCTTGAGTACTCAGATTATCTTACCCTAATGAAAACATGCTATTGAAGATACCAGACACTATTCCTTGAGTACTCAGATTATCTTACCCTAATAAAAACATGCTATTGAAGATACCAGACACTATTCCTTGAGTACTCAGATTATCTTACCCTAATGAAAACATGCTATTGAATATACCAGACACTATTCCTTGAGTACTCAGATTATCTTACCCTAATGAAAACATGCTATTGAAGATACCAGACACTATTCCTTGAGTACTCAGATTATCTTACCCTAATGAAAACATGCTATTGAAGATACCAGACACTATTCCTTGAGTACTCAGATTATCTTACCCTAATGAAAACATGCTATTGAAGATACCAGACACTATTCCTTGAGTACTCAGATTATCTTACCCTAATGAAAACATGCTATTGAAGATACCAGACACTATTCCTTGAGTACTCAGATTATCTTACCCTAATGAAAACATGCTATTGAAGATACCAGACACTATTCCTTGAGTACTCAGATTATCTTACCCTAATGAAAACATACTATTGAAGATACCAGACACTATTCCTTGAGTACTCAGATTATCTTACCCTAATGAAAACATGCTATTGAATATACCAGACACTATTCCTTGAGTACTCAGATTATCTTACCCTAATGAAAACATGCTATTGAAGATACCAGACACTATTCCTTGAGTACTCAGATTATCTTACCTTAATGAAAACATGCTATTGAAGATACCAGACACTATTCCTTGAGTACTCAGATTATCTTACCCTAATGAAAACATGCTATTGAAGATACCGGACACTATTCCTTGAGTACTCAGATTATCTTACCCTAATGAAAACATGCTATTGAAGATACCAGACACTATTCCTTGAGTACTCAGATTATCTTACCCTAATGAAAACATACTATTGAAGATACCAGACACTATTCCTTGAGTACTCAGATTATCTTACCCTAATGAAAACATGCTATTGAAGATACCATACACTATTCCTTGAGTACTCAGATTATCTTACCCTAATGAAAACATGCTATTGAATATACCAGACACTATTCCTTGAGTACTCAGATTATCTTACCCTAATGAAAACATGCTATTGAAGATACCAGACACTATTCCTTGAGTACTCAGATTATCTTACCCTAATGAAAACATGCTATTGAAGATACCGGACACTATTCCTTGAGTACTCAGATTATCTTACCCTAATGAAAACATGCTATTGAAGATACCAGACACTATTCCTTGAGTACTCAGATTATCTGGCATCCCATAAAACCTGTAAGAAATAGAGAGTGAAATACAAAAGATAACATGTGACCTGTCACATCAAATGGACATGTTGGAGGCCAGAGCAGTGGCGTAACCAGAGGAGGGGCGAGGGGTGCGATTGCCCCCCCCCCCCTAATATTGACTGTCGTGTCGGTTGAGACTGGCACTGTTGGTTCATTTGACAAGAGGAATCATGGAATTATGATGGTCAAAAGTACAAACACAAAAGTTTTTGCTCGCTATGCGCGCATGTGTCCCAAAAATGGAATATTTGTTGTGCTAGAAGCTTGTTTAAAGTAGAATTGTACATCAATCATAGCCAAAATAAATGTAAAGTCGAAAATGTACAAGCGCTACGCGCGCATTTCTTTCTTCGCTAAATCTTGTCAGTTCACTTTCATTTCTTGCCCCCCCCCAATATGAAAACCCTGGGCCAGAGTCAAATCTGAATTATTGGTATGACTTGAAAGAGCAGATTTTAAGCTTTGAATTGATACCATGTTGAAGGTAATAGGACTTTGTAATCACAAGATATGATTTGAAGAAGCATATTTTTAATTTGTTTTATTAATATTTCACCAAATATATTGGTCTTTATCAAAACTGTGTCTGCCGACAACATGTCCTTTTTGATGTGACCGGTCACATTGTGTCATTTAATGTAAAAAAGACGGTCAATACATTTTGATTTTACAATAACCCACACTCCTCTGTTTCAACCTCCTCCTTCTCCCTTACTGTAAAAGTGGAAATGTTCGCGTGTGTAATTTTTCACGCTTTGTCCATTTTGAACAACAATTTCACTTGTTTTTATTTTTGCGATTTGAGCTTCCTTACATTGACCTACATACAAAATGAATATATTTGTGTGGTTTTATTTTCGCGCTTGCTAATTTTAGCGCAAAAATAAATGTAGCACAAAGATTTCCACTTTCCTTCATCTGGCATAAAATTTACTAAGATGCTTTATAAAAGGAGGTCAAATAATGCTAGTGCACATTCTATGTGTAAACTACTAGAGGTCTTATAAAGCTGTAGGCCTACCTCCAACTTCTCCCTTCCCATACTTCCCCCACTTCACCTTATATTAACTTACTTAGCCATATCAGTATAATAGAGAAACTCATCGCAACTGAAAGAGCGAAATAAGCGCCGTTGAATGTCCCAACTTAAAAAAGCAAGGACATTCACCAGTACAGGACTCGAACCCACTCGCACTCTTTCAGAAGGGACAGGTTGCTCTTTTATACCGTATTTGCATTTTGCTCGTCCCTCTCTGTACACCTCCATCAGGTATCCTGACTGTTTCAGTTGCGACTGGTTTTGTATATTGTATACTTTGCCGTGTTACATTTGTACATTGGTACAATCGCTTATCTCATGAGCTAACTATCACAGCTTGATAGAGTTTCCACTGGCCCCCTCCCCTCCCCTCTCCCTGACCCCCTCCACCTCCCTCTATCAACTTACTTAAAGCTGTGCTAAGAAGATCAATGAAGGTTGGTACAACAATGACACATCTTTAAAGTAAACTACCAGAGCTCGTACATCTCATCCTCTTCCCTAACCCTCCCCTTCCCCTTATATAAACTTACTTCTTCCCCCTTCCCTTACCCTCCCCTTCCCCTTATATAAACTTACTAATCATCATGCTAAGACGATCAATACAAATTGGTACAATAACAGATGGAGGTTCCCCCTCTTCCACCTTTGCTTTCCTCCCCTCTCCCAACCTGTCCCCTTCTATAACTTTACTTAGCTGTATTAAAGGGACACTAAGAGATGTGTTGGAGGCTGCTCCCTCAATTATGATAAAAACTGGGATTAGTATATTTTTATAATTGTATTATGAACTTACACCTATAAGGATTAAGAAAAATCAGCCCTCTTTGTACAAAAAAACGTCTATTCAAAAATGCTAGTTCAGCCGGGACGAGCATTTTACGTCCGACAGTATCCCCCAGCAATACGCGTGATACATAACATGAACCATATTTGCAAAGAGGGCGTTTTTCAATAAATAGCGATGATATTGTTTTAATCAAGTTTTGCTGTGTTTTTGTTAGTAGAAACAACAATAATGGCAATTATTAATGTTCATCTTGAATTCTGAAGTAAAATTTTAAACACCACTTAATGTCCCTTTAAGATCAATAAATGTTGGTACAATAGCGCACCCTATGAGTAAACTTCCAGAGCTCTTGGAATCCCACTCCTCCCCCATTCTTCCTCCTCGCTGCCCTCAACCAAGCCCAATCCCTCCCACTGTATAAACTTACTTAGCTGTGTTAAGTAGATCAATAAATGTTGGCACAATATAGTACATCCTATGAGTAAACTACCAGAGCTTTTGAATCCCCCTCCTCCCCCATTCCTCGTCGCTGCCCTCACCTTGGCCCAATCCCACCCACTGTATAAACTTACTTAGCTGTGTTAAGAAGATCAATAAATGTTGGCACAATAGCGCACCCTATGAGTAAACTACCAGAGCTCTTGGAATCCCCCTCCTCCCCCATGATTCCTCCTCGCTGCCTTCACCCTGGCCCAATCCCACCCACTGTATAAACTTACTTAGCTGTGTTAAGTAGATCAATAAATGTTGGTACAATAGCGCATCCTATAAGTAAACTACCAGAGCTCTTGGAATCACCCTCCCCTCACTGCCCTCTCCCTGGCCCTTCCCCCTCACTGGCCCCTCTCCCTCACTGCCCTCTCCCTGGCCCTTCCCCCTCACTGCCCTCTCCCTGGCCCCTCACTGCCCTCTCCCTGGCCCCTCCCCCCTCACTGCCCTCTCCCTGGCCCCTCCCCCTCACTGCCCTCTACCTGGCCCCTCCCCCTCACTGCCCTCTCCCTGGCCCCTCACTGCCCTCTCCCTGGCCCCTCCCCTCACTGCCCTCTCCCTAGCCCTTGTATAAACTTATTTAAGAATATCAATAAATATTGGTACAACAGCGCATTCGGTAAGTAAACTACCTGAGCTCTTGGAATCTCCCTCCTCCCTGGCCCCCTCCTCTCCCCCTGTATAAACTTACTTAGCTGTGTTAAGTAGATCAATAAATGTTGGTACAATAGCGCACCCTATGAGCAAACTACCAAATCCAACTGACACAATCACTATCCATACTTGGCTAAAAGATAAAACAAAGAGAAAATCATCAAATGGTTGCATCAATTCATTGGCACCCTATTTTTATTTTGTTCAGTGGGTATTAAGTACCTTCACATTTTCTCAATTTTTCAAAAACGAAGCTAATGGTACAGGGCACCACAAGGATGACAAACACGGTGCGTATTGTATGCTGATCTGATCGTGTAATTTAAAACAAGTCCATGTTTAAATAAAGGTGACACTGATACTTATTTAAGAGTTCAAAATCTTAATCTCATTAAAATATTAAGATTACTCGTTTTACTTGCTACCTGCCCGACTGGCTGGTTGGAGAAAAATTGGTGATACACCCCTACATTACTTACTTTCCTCCAACAATAGTCTCAGAATTTGTTCACAAATCAACAAAATAAATCAGTAAAATGGTACGCTGAAAGTTATATTGCAATAAGCTTTCATTGCTGATAGTCACCATACAGATAGAGGTATGTTGTCGTCTGGCAAGCATGTAAGGCCAAATAAAAAAAACACATATGTTTCTCGTCCCCGCCCGCTTCCTTTTTTGGGGCCGCCTCCTTTTATCTTTTATTTTTTATTCACAAAAAAACAAAAACAAAACCAGGACCTTAGATGACTGGTATTTGACTCTAAACTTTTCAAGTTGAAATTAAAATGATGATTGTTCTTAACAATAGTACAATAAATGTTTAAAATGCGGAATTTATATTCAGTAAAAAGGATTCTCGCAAAGATATTCTGCGAGAATCCATTTGCGAGAATGCAAAATTCCTCTGCGAGATTCCATTTGGATTCTCGCAGGATGTCGCGAAAGTACATCCCTGTAAATATGTTAAGTTCTTGTTTGTTAACAATTGTCTCTTTTTCAATTGTCATTTCATTTAATAGTACAATATAGATTGCCAGAAATTTCAAACGGCGACCATTTTGAAAAATAAAAAATAAAAAATAAAAAGCCACTCATCCTCCTTTTTTTGAAAAACCTGGACGAGAAACATTTTTTTAAAATTTGGCCTAAGTTAAAGGTGAATGTTCTGATCACTCTAGAGATTTTTTTCACATCAACATATTTTGATATTAAAAGCAAGCTCATATTTTTCTCATTATTTCTGTAAAATCTTAGGTGCAAGATATGTTCCATTTAGACGTTATAGGCCAAAATGCAGTGAATTACTGGCAAAGGTGGTTAACCACCCGGCTAGTTCGTGTACTCAATGCAAATTTCATGTCACCCTGTGCTTCTTAGATAAGAACCATTGGAGTTATGCAACTCAAACTTTAGAATATGACTATTTTAAGGATGACGACCCTTCTTTAAAACAGTTTGAAAGTTGCTTAACACTTTCCACACGGCAGGCGGCTGCAGACAACTTTCCAAAATTTCACAAATTGTTTAAAAAATGTCAAAATTACTAAATTTAATCGCCATAATTGGAATCACCTTGAGAAATGCATTAAAATAAGTACACACATTCCTAGTTTTGGTTCAGTAACCCTTGAGATAGACTTTGAAAGTTAGGAATGGTTTCTGAAAATCTGTTTTGTGTATTGTAAAAATAATAGCCATGTGGAAAGTATTTTAAAGCTTCAAATATTTCAACATTTCATTACTTACTCTGTAGGAACGGGTAATATAGGCGATGGTCCAATAAAAAGAAAGCATCCACTGGCTCCCGTTAGTCCTAACACAATCATAGTACGAGTTATCCCCTGTGGAGATGACCAATAACAGGATAATTGATACAAAAGTACATAATAACCCATGTTTATGGAATGTTTGCAAACGTGCCTGTATACGTTACATAAGGCCTAAAACAAAAATGGTTTGATTGGCCTAACATGACAAAAACAAATAGGGTAGGTCGGTCTGGATTTTTATAATTTTTAAATCACCTGCTTTAGGGACTTAAAATAGCCGAAAATGAAAGCAAACAGTCAGAAACTTTAATACTTTGTTCAATTTTTTTAAATTCTTTTTTAAAACATTTTTTTAAATTTCTTTTTTAAATATTATATATTTTCCTCCCTCAAAATAATAAAAAAAATATCCAGGGTCGGCGATGTATTTAGGGTCGGTCGGGTTAGGCCAATCAAACTCTTTTTTTTTTAGGCCTAAGGGAGTGTATGCATCCCGGATAATACCCCAGGGTGGTATTGAGGATGAAACTCTCAGCTGGGAACAGATGTGCTAAATAATTGGGAGAGGGACCGATTTGTTGTGCACACAGGGACTTGAACCCATGTTGTCTGCCCTATGCTATTTGAGTTGTGCTACTAAAATAAGTAGACTGTATCATGAATGGGATGTTACAGGGATGGCTTCAGAAAGGATTTTATGATCAAACTTTAGGCTTAGAGTACAGTATGAAAGCATGATGCTGTGATTTCAAATATATTCATACAAAGTTATATGCTAAGTATAAATATGCAATTATATGTAAAATAAACGTACCTTTTTATCTGCTAAATATCCCCACAGTGGTGTTGCTATTGCATAACCAGAACCGCTTAATATATAGACAAGACTTATTAGGACTGGTGATAAATGATACTGTCATATAAAAAGAAACAGTGTATTGGATTAGTCAGTTACATCACAATGGTGCTATGAGATTGCTATTAAAGGTATATTATGTGATCTTTTACAGGAACGCCATCAACATCGAGAAGAAAAAAAATTGAAAGCAGATTTTCTTGCAGATTTACATTTCTGATCAGAAATCGTACATACATTCCAAGTTACAGGGCGATACGATTCTTAATTACGTCAAATCATGGTTTTAGAGTGATATCTGATAACTTATTTTACTCTAGTCTAAATTCACTCTAAAACCATGATTTTGAGGTAATTAGGAATCGCATCCCTCTGTAACTTAGAATATATGTACGATTTATGATCAGAAATGTAAATCTGCAAGAAAATCTACTTTCTAAAAAAAAATCATGAATAGAGGGCGCTCCCTGGAAAAGATCACATAATATGCCTTTAAGCTAATTGACTAAGAGCTCTACAAGATATTAAAGGTAGATGTTCCGATTGCTGGCCTGATTTTCAACATGATGTTTTCTATTTAACATGAAAGGTCATCCTTAAAATTGTCGCATTCCAAAGTTTGAGTTAACTCCAACGGTTCTATTTTTAGAAGCAAAAGGTCACAACATATTTGCCCATTGAGTAGTACACAAACTGGTTGGTGGTTATAACCACCTTTGGCAGTAATTCACCACATTTTTGCCTATAATTTCGAAATGGAACATTTCTTGCCCCTAAAATTTTACAGACATAATGAGAAAAATATGGAGATTCTTCTGATATCAAAATATCTTGTTGTGAAAAAAAAATCACAGCCCAAAAAAAGTGATCGAAACATATACCTTTAATAATAATAATAATAATAATATTACCGTTCTTATATAGCGCTTTCCACAATGCAAGCACAATCCCAAAGCGCTTTTAGCCAATTATTATTGCTGCCAGTTTAGATATCTGAATCCTTTGGTTGCTACACTTAGGCGGCTACCGGCCAACAGTGCACAAGCCTATCAGCACTACTTAGATTTTGATATTGTCACGATCGACGAAAGGACCGCTTATGTACAGGGCTAAAAATAATGTATAATAGTGTATTTCCCAGGAATGATGACAAAATTTACATGCATGTTTCATATGTAATCAGTCAAAATTCCCCTCCAGATGACAACATTTCCCTGGAAGGAACTTCCCGATGTCCATATTCCCCCCACCATGCACTTGCATATACACCTAGCACAAAAAGTCTCTGACCAGGCGCTTATGTTGGCTAATCCAACATCAATAATCTGTACCAAACAAAAATCTGAGATATACATTAAATGGGCAAATATCTTCTCCGTAGTTTGATACCTCATTCATGAAGATCGAATGGTTACTTTTAAAGTTATGATGATTTCAATAACCACATGTAACGAAAACAAAGTTGCACTAGAATTGGGATACCATTGATTTGTATTGTCCACTGTGTGCTATCTCAACCAGTCAGGTATGGGGATGAATGGGTAACAGGCATCGACACATTTTGAATGTGTAATCACACACTAAGCAAGGATATCCCATTGAAACCCAATTTTAGTGCAAGAATTGTTTTGGTCGATTAAACAAACAATATCCACTCGATTTTTATGAATGAGGTATCAAACTACGGAGAAGAAATTTGCTTATGAAATGTTTATCTCAGATTTTTCGTATCGATTATTGATTCAAAGCACCTGGACAGGGACTTTTGTGCTAGGTGTAGGTTGTTAGCTGTGTGTTGCACAGAAGTGACCAGAGCACTGCCAGATCTTGCCAATCATTTTAATTATTTGACTATTATCAAACCATGTTTGGCCAGTTTGTTTTCAACCAGCACGTAAGCCATTGTAGCCTGAAGGTTACCGGTTCGAATCCCTCTTACCTGTTCATTTAAGTGCGGTGACAATGTTGGATCTAGAAAGCTGAGTCCTGTTGCGGCAGCACAGCATGTGAGAGCTACGATCCATGTGGCTGGTATGGATAACATTACTAACATTGAACTTTTGGCAGATACGCTATTGGCTGGGATTAAATAATGACAAGTATGAGTTAAAGGTAGAACTTTTGGCAGATACGCTATTGGCTGGGATTAAATAATGACAAGTATGAGTTAAAGGTAGACATTGAACTTTTGGCAGATACGCTATTGGCTGGGATTAAATAATGACAAGTATGAGTTAAAGGTAGACATTGAACTTTTGGCAGATACGCTATTGGCTGGGATTAAATAATGACAAGTATGAGTTAAAGGTAGACATTGAACTTTTGGCAGATACGCTATTGGCTGGAATTAAATAATGACAAGTATGAGTTAAAGGGACATTAAAGGTAGATGACCCGATCACATTTCCGATTTTCAACTTGAAGTTTTCTATTCTACATGAAAGGTCATCCTTAAAAAAAGTCGTGTTCCAAAGTTTGAGTTGCATAGCTCTAATGGTTCTTATTTTAGACGCACAAGATGCTGTGAACTGTACCCATTGAGTAGTACACAAACTATATCGGTGGTTACCACCATTCGCGGTAATTCGACGTTATTTCATCGATTTCTCCGTAATTATACCAATTTAGGCCGTCAAATTTCAGTATGATGATGAGAAAAATACGAGCTTTCATATGATATGAAAATCTCCGTATGTTTGAAATAATTCTGTGTTACGAAAATGTGATCGGGTCATCTACCTTTAAGTGGTGTTGACATTTCTATTTATTTTTTATTTAAATTCAGAATTCAAGATGAACATTAAAATTTGCCATTATTGTTGTTTCTACTAACAAAAAATACAGCAAAACTTGATTAAAACAATACCATCGCTATTTATTGAAAAACGCCCTCTATGCAAATATGGTTCGCGATATTTATCACGCGTGCTGCAGGGGGATACTGCCTGACGTAATATGCTGATCTAGCGGAGATCAGCATTTTTGAATAGACGTTTTGTTGTACAAAGAGGGCTGATTTTTCTTAATCCTTATAGGTGTAAGTTCATACATGTAATACAATTATAAAAATATAAAAATCCCAGTTTTTATCATATATTTTTGTAATTGAGGGCGCTGCCTCCACCGCATCTCTTAATGCCCCTTTAAAGGTAGGTGTTCCGATTGCTGGGCCGATTGTCAACTTGATGTTTTCTATTCGGGGTCTACCCACGAGTCATAAGGAACGCTAGTCATAAGGTAGGGTTAGGGTTAGGTTTAGGGTATGGGTAAGGGTAAGGGTAAGGGTTAGGGTTAGGGTAAGGGTTAGGTTTAGGGTAAGGGTTAGGGCAGATTATGAATAATGAGCCTTATGACTAGCAACCCTTATGACTAGCGAGTTTGACCCTACATGAAGGGTCATCCTTAAAATAGTGTATCCAAAGTATGAGGTGCATAATTCCCAATGGTTCTTATTTTAGAAGCAGGTGACATGAAATTTGCCCATTGAGTAATACACAAGCTGGGCAGGTGGTTAACCACCTTTGGCAGTAATTCACTGCATTTTGGCCTATAAATCTAAATGGAACATATCTTGTGCCAAATATTTTACAAAAATAATGAAAAAATATGGGGTTTCTTCTGATTTTTGGATTTCATGGCCTAATATCCGGAATTCCGGATATTTCCGGAAGTCTTGCATCCCTGCAACTACAGTCAGGGGTGTGCCACTGAGCTTGCCGATCGGGTCCACTTTTAAATTGAACTTAGTCAGCATAGAATTGGTGGCGCTGTTCTACCGATAAAGGTGCGTTCATACTCCCGTCGTTGCGCATCGCCCGACGTCGACGGATATCGATGCGCGAGTTGAAGCAATGTCAACTTTTGTCCGTCGACGTCGACCGATACGCAACGACGCGAGTATGAACGCACCTTAAGGCGTAATTGTAGCAGACGACGCGACGCTAGCCACGCGTCTCTCAGACGACCCAATATGGCAACGGGAGTGCACCATTTTGAATTATTTTTAACAGTCATCGCCCGGTTAACAATAAAAATTCTTCTAATTATGATGAATTTGTCAAAATGATAAGTTTAATATTCGCGATTACGTGTTATTCACTACGAATTCAAAATGTAGGTTTCGCGTGGCCACCGTCGTCTGTGTAAATCTACAGCGCCCCCAAACCTATGCTGACTAACAATTCCGTTAAACCTGGTTAAACATTGTTAAACGCGTTAAACGCCGGTCACGGACGCATTCCGGACGATTACCATAATTTATTCAAATATGCAAAAGGGTCCGTTTTCGCTACGTACGTTAGTATAGGACTTTCCTATCCCAAAATTAATAGTATCTCTGCTACAGTGCCATCTATCACCCCAACAAGTTCAACATGGCTTCCTATATCGGCAAGCAGCATTTCAACCCCTTGGTTAGGGAGTTGATGGATTTGGAGGGAGAGGAGGAGTGCAAAGAATAGCAGGGGGGGGGGGGGGCAAGCAGATTACAAAAAACAAATTGCCCAGCACTACAACTCACCATCTGATTTAATAAGGAACATATTGCCCACCACTACAATAATGTCTGCACCAGCTAATACCATAAACGGCAGTTTATAACCCCCTACCTGTAAAACAATAGACAAAATCACTCAATTAAAAGAGAAGTGATGTCAAGTGTACTTATGATATAATGCTGAAAACATACTACGGTCGCTTCACAATTAAATCGCTGCTATGACGAGTTTTACGCTCTACAGGTAGGTTGCAACCAACATTGTTGTATAACCCTAACCCTACCATATACCACGACTGGGCACGTTGGTACCACCCAGCGTGGACGTTTTTGGATGAAAAAATGGACCCAGCCCATATAGTTTGCGCAATACACTGCGCAAACTAACCTTGACAGCCGTGGTGTAGTGGGAAATTCTTCACCTCTGGTGCGAGAGGTCCCTGGATCAAATCCCGGGGGATCGGGGGGATATTTTGGTCGAATTTCCACGTTGAAGAAAAAATTCTGAAAAAAGTGGGGGGTAGAGTTAGGGTTAAGATGTCCTATTCAGCTATCAACAAAATAAACATGGACATCATATAAAGATGTCCAAAACGTGTAACACGTTCCAAGGACTTTTTTCCAAGATTGTAAGTTCATGGCCTGCCAAGGTATATATGTTGTGGTAAGAATCAAATCTATATACAGTCTAACCCCAGTTATCTGGACATGATGGGACCAAGCAATGGCCGGATAAGTGACAAATCTGGATAAGCAAATTATGTGTAATTCTGCAATGACTGTCCAGAAGCACACACATTTAGACAATAGAAGGGTTCTGATGAATGAGGGGTAATTACAGTGACAATGTATTATGTCAGCACTAAACAGCACTACCAACATCAAAAGACGGCATTCAAATGCTTCAGAGTGAAATAAGACGATTAGGGTGTAAAAAAAAAATTCTTTGGGATTATTAGACTGGCGGATAAAAGGGGTCGGATAACTGGGGTTGGCCTGTACTGTAAAACCACTTAATTTCGCGAGGTATTTATAATGCATCAATTATTCTCCTTTTTGAAAAAAACAACAACAACTAGACATACCGTGCATACGGATATGTTGGACTAAATTCATAAGCATAATAATTTTTCTATACTTACCGAATATAGAAGTCCACCTAGAGCTGGCCCTACCATTGTTCCTACTCCGCAGAATAACTCTAGTAGACCCTGTTGGTAAAAGAAGCATACTTTTAGTATCTGAAAAGTTAAAGGTATATTATGTGATCTTTCCAGGGAACGCCCTCAACATCGGAAAAAAAATAGAAAGCAGATTTTCTTGCAGATTTACATTTCTGATCATAAATCATGCATACATTCCAAGTTACAGGGCAATACGATTCTTAATTACTTCAAAATCATGGTTTCAGAGTGAAAATAAACTGTCGGAATCCCGACAGTTTATATTTTTCACTCTAAAACCATGATTTTGAGGTAATTAGGAATCGTATCGCTCTGTAACTTGGAATGTATGTATGATGTATGATCGGAAATGTAAATCTGCAAGAAAATCTACTTTCTAAAAAAAATCATGAATAGAGGGCGCCCTCTGGAAAAGATCACATAATATGCCTTTAACTCTTTCCACATCGCTATTAGTTTTACCATATTGTCAGCCTGCTTCGATAATTGCCTAACTCACTTTTCAGCGAAATTTAGTTTTTTGCATAAATCATGACTTCATTACATTATGCACATACTGTTATAATACCTAAGTCATTGACTAATTAAAAGTGTTGATAAATGCACAATTGCAATTCTGCCTAAGTCAGCATTGTGAGTTAGGCAGATTGTACTAATGATGAATATTGTTTAAAATGGGTCATATTAGCTCGTATTAGGCATATAACAAGCTACATTTCACTTAAAGGTATATCCCCAACCTAATTCTATCCAACAGTTACTGCTCCTGTTGGAATTCACCTGCACTATTCATGTTGCTATTCAACATATTGTCAGCCTGCTTCGATAATTGCCTAACTCACTTTTCATACTTTTGTTGTTTTCTAGGAACTAGAAAAAATGAAGCATTGTATATACAATGATATTATGGCCATATGGCCATATGGCCATATGGCAAAGTATCAAGCAATCTTATTTGCTGGTAGCCGATGTTTACATCCATGCATCACACTTGACAACCTTTTGACATGGTCACCATTCATGATTTTGCTGGCATCGAGTCCACTCAATTTTTGTTGTTGTGTGTGACCAAGTCACTAAACTACAAGTCACAAGCCAAGTCAAGTTACAGGCAGATGTGATCCAAGTCAAGTCAAATCATTTTCAATTTACTTCAATTACCTTTAGCCAAGTCAAATCAAGTCAAGTCATTGGTTGGCACAAGTCAATTTAACTCATTCATTTTATAGTCAAGTCACACAGGGTTTGAATTAATCGAAGGCCATTGCCTTTCGATGCCCCACATAGTAGCCTTTATGCCCTCAATTTCTGGCTGTTTTCACTCCATTCAAAATTACATAAATAATGGCCTTGGATAAAGTTGGGGCCCCTTTCAAATTGCCTTAAATTGCCCGCCCTTTTCATTTCTTATTTCAAGGCCTGAAGTCACATCCGGGGATGGAGGAGTCAGCTATTACACTGAATGAAGTATGTGAGACCAAAAATAATGCATAATAAGATGTGGGTTTAAGGGGTATAAAATTGACAACTTCCAAGAAAATAAGTACTTTTTCAAAAATCCTGTCCATATCTTATGCTTTTGGGGTCAAATTGTGGAGAAAACCATGTAATATCATCATTTATGGTGAATTTTGTCCTCAGAGAAATATGCGTTTAAGTGTGTCTGATCATGGAATTATTCCATGGTCTGATATTAATCTTTGGTCATGCATGATTTCATCATGATATTTGACTGGCATCAAGTCATATTCAAAAGTGAAACTATTACCTTCACTGCTTCATGTAATGAAATGACCTGTAGTCATGTTCTCAGGTCATTTTTTGACTGGGGGGAGGGCAGCTACTCTCCCCGTTCGGGCAAATTGGTTTCCTTGTGATACT
Organism: Ophiura sarsii; assembly: GCA_035610835.1. Taxonomy (NCBI): domain Eukaryota; kingdom Metazoa; phylum Echinodermata; class Ophiuroidea; order Amphilepidida; family Ophiuridae; genus Ophiura; species Ophiura sarsii. Next base: position 50,347,344 of record CM069447.1, on the reverse strand, counting down.
TGTCTCCGGTTTTTAGAGCACATTTGTAAATGCCCACAACCATGGAGGTGCATATGTTTACACACCTTCTAAATGCAGAGTTGCTTCACACTGCGGAACTCCCAAATTTAAAATGATTAAATAGCAAAGAAAGTGGGATATTTGACCTGTAGAGGGGGTATAACACTTTTTTTAGAGCAACTCCACAGTAAGGCGGTTATGTACAGATCAACTCCGCATTTAGAATGTGGGTGTGTGTGAACATTTGTGTCATCGAAATTTGTGACTCCTAATATGGTACAGCCTATACATTATAAGACCATCGTATAGCAAAACAGCTACAAACTATATTTTATTCTCTAAATGAATGAGCAAATAAATGAAGGAACAAACAAACATACAAATTAAATGAGCATGATTACATTCCTTCGGTCATATATGTTTAACAAGGTTTTGAATCAGGAAAATAACTGAATGATTTGGTTTGGTTTGTGGTGGTTTTTTCTTCTTCTTCTTTTTTTTTTTGGGGGGGGGGCTTTCTTATAAACTATTATTACAACATTTTAAATGTCCAATACTTTGGACACCTTTTTTCTTATCTTGTTCCATATTATCTATATTAATTGTTTTCTACAGGCTGTAACAAAAAAAGTTATACAGTTTTGAAAAAAATATTAAAAATATCTCCCGTAGAATTTCTGTTTTGAGTTTTAATGGCGTGCAAGGGGAATTTTCTTAGCTTTCGAATAAGCTTTGTTTCATGACAATCGATGGTCGGTAAGCAGAGATATGATCAATTGTCTAAAGTAGTCATGAAATCACCTGGGCCACTTTGGTGTAATCAATGGTAAAACCACTGGGATGAATATGAATGGAATCGAACCAGGAACATAGCAGTAGAGCGCTCTTGTTAGACAACAATGGTTCATTTCAAGTGGTTAAAAGTATTACAAAGAAGGTTAGGTCTTTACAAATATTATTTATTTATTTTATGAATTTATTTATTCAAATGAAATAAAACTATTTGAAAAAGAATTATATTGTTCTCTTTATAATGTTCCTTGCATGATACCCTAACCATTTAATTTATACAAGATATAAGATTGTATGATATTGTGAAAGTGGCCCAATCCGATTTCTAGACGACTTAGTAGATTAGTCATAAATTTAAACGCAAGTAGTTAAAAAGACCAAATAAAATGATTCTGGTAGCCAAAACGGAACTTAGCACTGAGTGTAAAAGATGTTGACATTGCATGATTTTGACATTAAATTAAAAATAAAATTGTGATTGTATAACTTTTTTGTTACAGTCTGTACTTTGTGATTGTTATCATATTCAAGTGTTTTTGTTGTTATATTTTGTTTGCAGTTGCACTGTTTTGACTATACCTGTATATTTGGAAATGCCAATAAAATACTTTGAACAGATGTTTTAGGGACTGTATAAGTGACTTGTGAGGTTAACAGCATAAAACAAATATTCTTGTTGGTGTGTAAAAAGGAATGAAAAAATGTACAGCTGTTGTATATTTTTGATCACATTGTAATTATGTAATATTGAATGGCTTTGAGGGTGATACAAGTATATATTGCACGAGCTATAAAATATTACACGAGTCATAAAATATTGCACGAGTCGGAGACGAGTGCAATATTTGTATAGCGAGTGCAATATATTCTTGTATCACTCAAAAATAAGACATTCAATATTATTATTATTATTTATATAACAGACAGTTTTGATAAAAACTAAATAAGATCGGCCAAATTTACCTTTTCTGCGCATATATTTACTCACATGCACATCTTCTGCGCCGCACAAAAAATGTTGAACGGCACTATATTTTGAATATTGGACGCACATCCGGGAACTTGGTGCACAATATCAAATACACACTTTTATTGTACCATTTGGGAGGCCCATATAAATAATAATTACTGTTATTGGACAATTAGTGCGCAGTCATTTCCCTGACCATATGGATTTCAAGTGGTTTTTTTTATACATGTAGGCTCAGAATGGGTATTCTATACTAGATATCAATCACTATGCGCCAGTTTGGTACCTGCTAGCTGTACATGATCTCCATCATCCTTTTTTGATGTGCTGACATATACACACATATGGATGGTACAAAAGCTGTGGTTAAAGATGACATTATTGCCTGAAGAAAATATTATGGACTAAACGGTGCATTTTTTTCCAGCAAAATAACTCGTTTGGAATCTCATTCCTGCATGTTGAGCAGAATTTGTACTTTTAGGAATCAAACGGAGTCTGTGAAGTAACATCTTCTTTGTTTGTATATGCAACATAGAATTGTATAAGTTTAACAAAGCAATCGTCCTTCACATTTCACTTCAATGGGGTTTATCATGGACTTCATGGTGGATCTGCGGAACAGGTGGGAGATCCTGCAAATATCATACTTTCACTTCACCAAACAGAGACAGGCGGAGAATGGTTCCAATGGAAACGTGGAATTAAAAGTGAGTAGTAGAATGTCTACTTTGATTTTGATGTTGAACTAGTTAAAAAATGAATAAATAATGAAAATAAATACAATATGATTTGGGCTTTAAAAAAAGGTTGACTTGCCCTATGCTACTGACCCAAAAATCTGAAAATTTAGGATCGCTTTTTAAAAATGCTGATGTTGAAGAAAAAAATACATAAATATAAAATACAAATAAATATATTGTAGTTTGTATGAAACTGGAGAAGAAAGAGGAAGATAAAGTTCTAGAGTAGGTTGGTGGATTAGTGGCCGGGTGGTGGGTTTCTTGCTGGTTAGTATAAATGAGGGATGATGGGTGGTTGTTGGGGACTGGGTTGATTGGTCAGTCAGTCCGTTGGTCAGTTTCCATAACATTGCGGGCTGAGGACTGAATTGCAACATGAGTGATGACATGAAATAATACATGCATGTCATCTCTAGTAAATATGTGACTGTAGACCGTAGACAATCCATGATGGGTACACTTGACAGTCATAAGGTTCGTTCACACTGGAGGATACTTGCCGTGCGATGCGGCAGCCTTACTTCCACCGCAGTTTACGGCAATTCATCGCAGGTTATGCTGGGTCATCGCAGGTCATAGCATGTGACGGCAGTCAGTGCCGTATGGCAAAAAAGGAGAACGTCAGCATTAACGCAATGCGTCGCAGCCTATCGCAATAGCAGTTCCATACTTTTTAACTCCATTGCGATAACGTCTAGTAGTGTGAACGAACCTTAACTTACATAGCCAGAAATCACTATATTACTATAATACTATATTGATTCCAAAATTTAAAATCAATTCTGGTAAGTGTACATAATCATGCCAGAAGAGCTTGTTCTCTTTGGAACGGTATTTCACCAAAAATATTTGTACCTCGCACTTATATCTATTATTATATGATTATTATATAACATGTATATCTTTTTAACAATCTAAATATATTAAAATATTGACAACCGTTTCTGGTTAGACTAGCCATTGAACAAAGTGCTCAATACCGTAAACGGTAGAGCGTATAAAAATTCAGAGGTATAGACCTTCCGGAATATTATCGCTACTCGGAGTTTCATGGACAATCCCATACGGTCATTCTGTCCAATCGTCAGGCGAAAATTAAAGTGTATGCATAAAATGCTTTCCTACTTGGAAAGCAGTGCTGGTCACTGAGGTGTTTTACCCTCAATAAAATAAAGCATAAATAAGTAAATTGTCTCTTACCATCATCTGGCCGACTCTATTAGGAAATGTATTTGCTATGATTGCTGTTGCCGCAGTAACGGAGGCCGATGCACCAAGTGCACAAATACACCGTGTTATCAAACAAAACACTAGGAATTCTGTGCCAGGCTCCAGCTCATCAAGAACACTGCATATTGGGAGAGATAAAAATGTGACCTATCACATCTAAAGGGGATTTTTGTCAGCAGAATGCATTTAAAGCTATTGAGAAAGTAAGGCATGAAGAAAAAAAAATACAAAGGAATTTTCACCTATTATTTCACATAAAATCTGAATACTGTCAAAGTGTAAATTTTCGCACTTTGCACATTTTGAACAAGTTTGCTCGTTTTTATTTTCGGAATTTTGAGCTTCCTTACACAGACTTAAAGGAATATATTTGCGCGTTGTTATTTTTGCGCTTGCTGATCTTAGCGCGAAAATAAATGTAGCGCGAAAATAGCCACTTTTACAGTACATTGACCGATTGTATTAAGGGAGGTGTCATTTTAAAGTTTACAAAATGCACTTTTGCAGGAAAAAGAAATCTCAATTTTCATTTTGAATGACAAAAGTCACAAATCGTCAGCCTGCTTCGATAATTGCCTAACTCATTTTTTCTAGTTCTTAGAAAACAACAAAAGTATGAAACCTGTTACCTGTGTACCTGTTACTCATTTTGCATTATTGATGGATGGATATTCATTATGTGGAATGTGACTTGTATTGTTGATGCCTCAATTGGCGTGCATGGATGCACTAATCCAAGTCATATAGAAACAGATGAACACAGCCATACAATAATTTGATTAATTCCATGGATTTGTCAATGCAAATTCAATTATGCAAAATAAGTAACATGTTGGAGTGGTCTGGTGGCCCTTTTGCAACAAAGCTCTTCATTTATCAACACTTTTGATTGGTCAATGACTTAGGTATTATAACAGCAATGTGCATAATGTAATGAAGTCATGATTTATGCAAAAAACTCAATTTTGCTGAAAAGTGAGTTAGGCAATTATCGAAGCAGGCTGACGAAATGCAGATTCAATTTGATATGGCACAGTTGTTTGGTTGGAATGTACCACCCAACCTATTAACATTTCTTTAATGCTTCCAAAAGCCATTCACAGACCCTCAAACACATGTCTATTTTAGGCCTGTGCTCTTAAATCATAGCCAGTTCTATTGACCCTGTTTTGTCATCAAAAATGTGTGTGGGCTCGAATAAATTAATCAAAATTCAAAAGTTCATTATCGTAAGGAGTGGAAAACATTCATACTTTATATTTTTGGATATAATGAGAATATTATTAGCAATAAGCAGAGTTTGGAGCATGAGAGCAGTGCTTAACCCCCTGAGAACTACCGGCCGATTGGTTGAAATTTAGAATGTGTCAAATATTGTGCCAATCAGAGACATCGTTAGAATAATTAGTTTTCAAAAATATTAGCATAATATATTTATAAACAAAACTGTAATTGGTCATCAAAATGATTATATCATATAATTGACCAATGGGAATTAGTGTACAAAAGACAGGTAGTGCCCAGGGGGTTAAATACTCTTGATCGGCAGTGTACACCAATCTGTCACCAGAATTTCCAAGGGCCTCCAGCCAGCGAGCGGGATCGAACTGAATTTCAAGGGCAGAGGCCCCCAGGCCCATGTTATTTAAAAAAAAATTGAAACGATGCTTACCCAAATATGACAATTGCGCATGATAAACAAGTTCAAGGTCAAAAACACATCTATCAACACCATGAAAGTGCTCTCGCCCCTGAACATGTATAAAGCAACATTTCCTATGCATAATCATTGGGCAGTTTTACTTAATACATGCTGAAGGGCCCGAAAATCATACGACAATAAATTTCTTACCCAAATATGACATTTGCTCCTGCAGCAACCCAGGAACCAGCTAGAAACATGAATTTAGCACCCACTACTGGCATCTGATGAAACAAATACAAATAATATAAACAAAATAATCAGCCAATTAAAGAGATAGGTTTGTGTATAGTGAAGCAAGATGTTTTTTTGAACCCCTTGAGAACTGTCTGCCGATTGGTGAGAGAGATGGAAACAATAATTTGTTGCACCAATCAGAGACATTGTTAGAATAAGTGTAGCCCTGTAACGATTAGAGTGAAATGATTTAGAAGCTGTATTTTAATTGGCTATTCAAATGGGGATATTTTGTAATTATCCAATCACAAACACTGTTAGATAGGCATGGGGTTTAACAAAACATAGATAGATCTGTTTGAGGCAGACCAGGAAAATGAACAATCGGGAAATCTAATTCCTGGGAAATGTTGGTACTCTTTTCAAAATAAAAAGAATTATAAATAATATATAGACTCGGAACAAACTGGAGTGAATTAAATTAACAAAGACCTTACAAATTTATACTTGAACTCGAATCCGGTCATCCTAATTCGCTATCGCGACGAAGGATTACCCACTAGACCACAGAGGCTGTGCTTACATACAGTGTGCAATATATCCGGTATCGCATAGCGAAATGCTGCATAATTTTGAAGAATTGCTAATCAATTTCCCAATTGTATCGCATACAGATGTGATGAAATGCTACGCAATATTTGGAATTGCTACACAAATAAAATATTATATTGCACACTGCTTACATATGGGCACCAGAGGAACGACCCCTTATGTATACAAAGTCTTTGTTGAGAATTTCAAGCGACCTAATACATTATATAATAGTTAATATTTACTAAAAAGAATTATGTGAGAGTTGGAAAATCGTTGGAACCTGTGCCATTTTTATGGGGGGGGGGGGGGGGGGGGGGGGGGGGAGGTGTTTGATTCCTTAGAAATAGAATATTCTCAACCCTGCTGGTTGAGGATGCCAGTGTTGTGTCACCTTGAGTCAATGATTTGGTTTTGAATAATGGACTTAATTCTTCATTTCTGATCGCTTGCATTGAATAAAATAATAGAGAACAAAGACTTTAACTTGATTTGACCTCTCTAATAACAGAATCAAGGGAACCATCTATGCACCGGTACTTACTATTTTACCGAAAATCGGTGACGAAACAAATGAAACCAACGAGAATACGCTGAACACAAAGCCAGTCTGAGTAGGCGTCAAACCTTTGACTTTAGCCTGTGATTTACAGAAAATATAATATTATTAGTTTAAAGTTAACACTTTTCACGAGGCTATTGGTTTTACCATACAAAGCAGATTTGTCAGCAACCTTTCCCAACTTTCAAGCTCTATCTCAAGGATTACTGAACCAATATTGGGCATGTTTATACTTATTTCAATGTATTTCTCATGGTGATTCCAAATATGGTAATGGAATTCTATAATTAAGACATATTTGAAAAGAATTGTGAAGTTTTGGGATGTCGTCTGCAGACGCCTGCAGTGTGGAAAGTGTTGTTAAGTGGGTAAGACTGAGTGGGTCTTCAAATTGATTGAAAAATGATGATGATTCATGACAAATGGTGTAAAATGTTTGTAAAATGGTCGAATCAGAGGATAGGTTGGCCTGGTTAGGTCATGATTTTTCAAACTTGTTTTTTTTTTGCCTTTTAATTATAATCAATTCCATTGGTAAAAATGTTAAAGCTTAGGCTCAAGCTGTTTTTATTTTCGGGAGGGAGAGACTCTACTACATCCGATTGGTCACACTCCTCATTCCTCAAAACTATGTTTTTCTTTTCGTTAATATGTAGCTTGGCATGGTTGTATGAAAAGAGGGGAAGCTAGGGCTACAAGCATCACATTTTTAGTATTTCAAGTTCAGTCAAAGGGCCAATGTTAAAGGTATATTATGTGATCTTTCCAGGGAACACCCTCAACATCGAAAAAAAATTGAAAGCAGATTTTCTTGCAGATTTACATTTCTGATCATAAATCGTACATACATTCAAAGTTACAGAGCGATACAATTCTTAATTACTTCAAAATCATGGTTTTAGAGTGAAAATAAACTGTCAGGATAATACGACAGTTTAAATTTTCACTCTAAATTCACTCTAAAACCATGATTTTGAGGTACAATGTAATTAGGAATCGTATCGCTCTGTAACTTGGAATGTATGTACGATTTATGATCAGAAATGTATATCTGCAAGAAAATTTACTTTCTAAAACAAATCATGAATAGAGGGCGCTCTCTGGAAAAGATCACATAATTGCCTTTAAGAAGACTCACCTCCAATGGATAGAACGGAGCTATCAGCGAAAAAGACGTCAAATCAGCAAAATAGGCCAAGGCAATCCCGCAGAATACTAGCTTCTGATGTCTTGTGAGAGGCGGTGGTGTTGGGGGCGCTGTTGTTTCACCACTGCTTGATTCGCTGGTGTCCCTGCTGCGGGCGGTGGAGTTGTCGTTGATGGCGCCATAATCTGAATCGTCGTAGAGGTTTACCTCTTTGTATAATGCATCTGACGCCATCTGTTGGTTGAAAAGTTAAAGGACCTACATTGATTTTGAAGAAAGATTTGTTTTTCTTGATAAAAATGTATAAAACCATACAATTCTCTAAGTAACTGCCACATTTAAACACTATTCAAAAAGTTATAATTTAGGAGGAAACAATTAAAATTGACATTTAAAAAATACTCTTGAATATTTCACAAAATATAAGATAACATATCAGGAAATCTTGAAGATTGACTTCACTGATCTCTATGAGTCCCTATCCATTTGATCAATTGGTTCACATATTAAATGATCCATTTATTCATCTGCTTGGAACGGTCTTTCTGAAACAAAAAGTGTTGTTATTATTCCATTATGGACTTGTTAAAAGTCTAGCATCGTTTCCATTAATGTATGATGGATTGAACAGTTGCCCCACAAACTGAAGTCCATTCATTCATATGTACAGGGTGTCCAAAGTAGCGTAGTCAGGGCAAGGGGGAGAGTGACAACCCCCCTGAAAAAATGTGACCCAGAAAATTGGGATGGCAGTGGAAAATCGGGAAGGCAAAGGTATGGGGACGCAACGCCTCTGCCTCTAACACCCCCCCCCCCCCACCCCCCCCCCCCCCCCCCCCCCCCACTTGTCATTTTCTTACTCGACGGCAAATCAAAAAGTTACATGAAAAACCTCGCTATACCACTGGGTTGAACTGGTGTTATCACCGGGGGAAAATACCCTTTGCCCCCCCTGACAAGTGACCCTGGCTACACCACTGGTGTCACAGAATGATTTATACATCGCAGCTTAGCCCTTGCATATGTTTCGCCATCGCCAGGGTATTCTTGAATTGAGGTATGGAATTGTTGGTGTTATATTCCGGGAGTTGAGTTACAGTTGCGAATTGTGCGTGGAAAGTAGGCTTGTTTGAGGCAGTCTTTGTTGATCGAGATTTGATTATAGGAGTTGCAATGAATTAGCTGCCATGTACTCCAGCTTTTGGTAAGAGAGTCCCACTTGAGGGTTTGAACCATTTTGGTGACACTACCCTTACATCTGTTTTTCAAATCACCATCACACAAATCTGGCTGATCTCCTCTGTAGCATTTCCACTTTGTTTTGTAGGTCCTTTGTGTGTGGATCCCAGACCGCAGACACTGCAAATTATGACCGTTTACTTTTGCATAACATCTACATACCTATATAAAGGTAGTTGATTTTCTGTTTTATTAGTGACAGCTTAGTTGTTGGGCTCACATAAGCGTTTACTTTTGAGTTTACTTTTAGTTTGTCCACAAGTAAACGCTCATAATTTGCAGTTAGAAAAGTACATGTACTCCACTAGGGGCCCAACGAGGGTATTTTGGTTTTTGTTGGGCAGTAATATAGGTTTCTGCGGATGAAACCCAGAGACCGGTTTGCCTTGGCTGTGATTTAATGGATGTGTTTGTTCCATTGGAGATTGTTTGAAATGAAGACTCCAAGGTAGGGTGTCCAACTGTCCATCCATCAGTTTCAGTCAGTATGATGTCTCCCAATCAAAGTACTTTGGAGAATGTGCATGGGTGAGTCTCACGACAAAGCACTTTGAGGGGTTAGACCACATCTGCCAATCCTTCTCCCATTTCACCAGTGTGTTTAGGTCGGACTGTAGCTCCTCTGAATCAAATGAATTGTGTATTTTACCATATGAGTATGACACAGCTGCTGCGAACAGACGGACTAATGAGTGAATGTTGTCAGGGAGGTCATACAAGGAAAAACAACGGACCAAGCACTCTGCCCTGCACATGGGATGCCTGAAACAACATCAGCCCAAGTCGAGTGTTCACCACAGACGACGACGATGGTACACATGACCAATTTTTTGGAGAATGTTAATAAAAAGCCAAATGATTAATTGTTCTTCCCATTGCCAGTCATTTATTTGTGTGTATGTAAATAATTCACTAATTTCCAAAAGGGCAAGCCCATTTAAATCCTTGATAATATTGGCCCTAGTTAAACCCATGCAAAACACATATTGGACCCAAAGTTGCCAAAATATTAAGGGTCCCATATGGGCCTGCCCATATGGAGCCCACTGGCCCCCATGCATACATGTTGGTTGGGTAACGATCTCAATCACTTGCTTGGAGAGACCAGGATCGAGTACAACTCCTGGGATTGACGGATAGCGTCCCAGTTTATGCCGGGGAAATTAAAGTCACCTGCAAGCCAGGTGTGTGGCTGTAGGAGGTTTTTAAAATGGTTGACAAGGTATGATGGGAAGGGACTATGACTATCATGACTAAATGAGCTATAAAGCCTATAGCTAAATGTTGGTTTCGATAAAGAATGGAAACATTTGCATTAACAGAAGGACACAAAATTATTAATTGCTGTTTCACTATTAAAAGGTGAACTTGGTACAAGGTAGCTTTCGTAGAAAGCAGTGCCAGTGAGCTAGTAGTATTGAAAAACATTTAGAGCCTAGTATACTCTGAGACTAATATACCTAAAGGTGGACTAATAAATATACCTAAAGGTAGTCTCAGAGTATACTGTATCATGTTTTTTTTAAATTGTTATATTATTTTAAAAGAGAAAAAGAACACCACCTGTTTGTTGACAAAATTTAAAACAGTTCTATTGCTGACTTTGGCAACGTTATTGGTCTATAGCAGGGTGCACTGCACTAAATGGGGTATCCCCTACCCTTTAAAACTAGAATCGGAGAGTATGCATGGAAAATCCTAAAGTTAAAAGACTTGACAGTAATACAATTGCGTAAATGCCTAAGATTTTTGATTAATTATGATTAATGGGACATCACCTACATGGACCCTGACTATAAACTGTGAATATCATCTAGATACATTTTGAGAGATGTTTAAAATTTGGAAATTTGTGCTTTTTACTGGAAACATTGGCGATTACGGCGACATTTCCATGCTCGTCAGTGAGGTAGTCAACTCCATGGGCATATTTTGGAAAATCGAGCAGGTTCACCTACCTATTTTTTTCTCACTTTTTGGTAAGAAATTGTGATAATCTTTCAGAAATAATCACTCTACAAGGTCAAATTTTGCAATTTAGTGGTCTAAAACAGAGTTTTATATCAGTGTTTTTGTACATATCCCTATGGAACCCTATTTAGTAGTGTGACCCCAGCAAGTGGCGTGGCTTTGATGAAGCATGAAAGATAGCAAAGCCACCATTTTGGGGCTACAGCGCCCAATTCACCTCACTTCAATGTCTATACACAGTTCACCAGCCGGGCAGGTTTAATACTATAAAAATAATAGTTCAGATCATGAGATTGCTGAATGGAAATGAAAAACAACCATGCAACAAATTCATTCTTAGCAGGTGTCCGTATTGTCCTGCACTGGCAAATATGCCCGCTAAGTGGGCATATTTGCCAGTATCTACAGATAATCCAAAGGTAGCGCTTCCACACAAAAAATGGCATATTCTACCCTTCATATATCAATTGTTTAACTCAATACCTAAATATTTCGTGTCGCTTCAAAAAAAATTTTGGTTGCGTTTTGCCAGGAAAATGATGAAATTTCAGTCATTTTGTAGCAAGTAGACATTTTTCCTATATTTACAGTTAATCCAAAAGTAGCGCTTTCACACACAAAATGGCATCTTCTATCCTTCCTATATCGATATCTGAAATCTATACCAAAATATTTAGTGTCACTTGAAAAAAATTGGGTTGCATTTTACCAGAAAAATGATTTAATTTCAGTCATTTTTGGCAAAAATATTTCTAAAGTTTGTAATATCATTTTCAAACTTTAATTGAAAGTGCTCTAACATTAACAAAAGGGAAATCCTCAATACCTAAACATTTTGTGAAACTTCCAAAAAGTATTTTATGTTTTGTTGGAAAATAAATTAAATGTCAGTCATTTTGGGCCTCCAAAATCAAGATATCATTGAAAGTTTATTTTAAACATTTGATAGAAATGGCACTTACATACACACATAAAAGCATGTTATTATGCTGTTACAACAGCAACAAATTCAAAACATAAATACTTGGATTCACTCAGAGAAAAATATAAAAGCATCAAAGTGTATTACTCCTGCATTGTATAGAAAGATACGTACATTCAATGGACATTCATATGAACAATAGCAACTTTGAAATACAGGTGTTGGTTCATAACAAAAAGCTAAGGAGATGATTTAACTAATCACATTTTTTTGTTTTATTCCTGAACCAACAAACCCAGTTGATCGGTATATGGCTCATTCCATGAAGTTGGGGCATATTACGTGACATCCAAGTGAGATTTTCAAAATGGATATTTTCCAACTCTTTCTTCTTTTTTAGGTTCTACATTTACCAAAGTCCAATGTAGAACTTTTCTTTTTAATGTAACATTTGGTATAAAATAACCGCACATGTTCAACAGTTGGATGACATTTCCAAAAATCCTGATGCTACATGGACACCATTTCCCATTTCCATATCATTTTCTAATAAATTAGCTGAAGATGTGGGCCAAGTTTATATACCTCAATTAACTACTTCGAACCACAAATACATGAAAAGAAACCAGATTTGTCTAGGTTGAACATAACTTAACGAACAAGACATCGTAGATTAACTGTTTTATGCAAAAACTCATTGAAAAGTGACTCTTTATTTTGTAATTTGTATAATGAATTTAAATAAAGTACATATCAATATTTGTTTGATGTAAAGTACTCTATAAACCATGCACATTATAGTCATAAAGAAAGTATATGAAGTATTATTTACCTGTATAATGTTATAAAATGCACTACCGATGCTACATGGACACTGCGTCTTGTAACATTGTTAATAATAAGACTATTCATACTGTTACAATTATTTGAGTGTGAATGGTTTGTCTACTTGTTCATCATATCAAGTAGATACAGTGAATTGCTTGAAATTTATCTAAAGACTGTTCATGTAAAGTTTACCTTTTCTGTGTACTTAAGTATTACGATGCTACATGGACACCGTGCCCTAAAATATTTGGAACAGCTTGAACAGGTGCATCTTTTTCAGATCAATAGAGAGGATGTACTATGATGTTAACTTTTTATGTTATAAGCACACGATAAAATTAATAACATGGATTGTAAAACTACAAATTACACAAAAAGATAACCTGCCATGAAGCATAAAACATAATTACCTATGATATACATACACCATTTCTTACAATTACACAATAACAATACACCATTGATCAGAGAAACTTAAGATGTCCACTGAAACAAACTTCATGCAGTGTTGTTCTTAAAAGTACCCTTTGTGATCTTAGTCTCTTTGCTCGTTTCTGATTGAATCATCCTCTATTATTTATTGATAAAGATGATTGAAAAGTTTGATCACTTAAAAAGTCAGTTTGCAAAAAAAATCATTTAATTGCCATGATGGATTTCTTTGGAAAGGTACTAGTTTTTGAAAATGATGGGTTCCTTAATTGTGTTCATCTCCATAAATTCCAGGACGATAGAACTGTCTTCTGATTTAATGTCAAGAACCTGCAAAGCAAAACAAAATAAACCCTATGGCTTAGTATCTTCATGGAACATTGTGTTTTGATATTAGAGTAGATAATTATTTATTCATGTTGCACTTTTGTGTTGCAGGAAAATATTTATATTAAAATCATGCTGGAGTATTTTATTTATTATTCATTTAAAGGTAGATGACCCGATCACATTTTCGTAACACAGAATTATTTCAAACATACGGAGATTTTCATATCATATGAAAGCTCGTATTTTTCTCATCATCATACTGAAATTTGATGGCCTAAATCGGTATAATTACGGAGAAATCGATGAAATAACGTCGAATTACCGCGAATGGTGGTATACCACCGATATAGTTTGTGTACAACTCAATGGGTACAGTTCACAGCATCTTGTGCGTCTAAAATAAGAACTATTAGAGCTATGCAACTCAAACTTTGGAACACGACATTTTTAAGGATGACCTTTCATGTAGAATAGAAAACTTCAAGTTGAAAATTGGAAATGTGATCGGGTCATCTACCTTTAACATGAAAAAGAATAGCAAAGGATAGAGAACTTAAATGATTTACAATTATTTGTTTTATTTATAGTAAATAAAACTTAAATAAGGGAATGTTTATTGTGAATTCAGTGAAATGCTAATGGAAATGGTGTCCATGTAGCATTGTGTATTAATATATTTCATTAGATATACATCTCTCATAATATGCCTTTTTTTCTCTAAAGTGTAGTAAAATGAAGGCAATGTTTTGAATGTTTTGGGTGATGGATAATTTCGAATGGGGTAATTGTTTTAGTCTAATTAGGCAAATTTTATGAAATGCTACATGGATATGGTGTCCATGTAGCATCGTATTGGTAAGCTATATTATTAGCATTAAAAGAGCAAAAACTAATTCATTATTAACTTCAAAGTTTATTAATGATGTGATTCTACAAACAAATTACAATTTCAACGAACTATAACGATACCCAATGCAAAATATTGCCCATGCTATGCCCGATTCTACATGGACGCCAAATTATTATGGCGTCTGTGACTCAAAATTAATATCATAACATGAAAAGAAATTCTGATTCAGTGTTTCCCTTTCAATAAAAATGCATTAATAAATACAGACATACAAGCAACATTAAGAAATAATTACAATCGCACTTACCATTCACAAAACTATCCAATGTTTACATTTTGATGCTACATAAAAGTCCCGATGCTACCATTGGACACCAGCGACTAAAACCTTGATAAAACTAGCCCACATGTGGCAAATTCCAAAACAAACCTGATAGCTATTGACCTCTATCCTTACAAAAGAAATATGGAATGTTTTATTTATCTCCAGGGGGAATTCCCACAAATTGCATAGGATGTTTATCACGATGCTACATTTTATGGTAAGGACACCATGCGCACGGCACGGTATACTTTTTCATGAATATATGGAATGGTCTTCATGAAATTTATTCTCATTTGCAATAGTTTTCAATTGATAAATGCTCTTAATTTTGGAAAATAATTTAAAAATGTATGATAGAGAACTACCCCCATTCAGCAATGAAAACTCCCAATGCTACACGTGTATATTTTGTGGACACCGTGTGTAGCATCGGAAAGGCAATTTTCATGTTGCTTGGGTGAAAAATCAGTCCAGCGTGACGAAAAGTTTTGGTCAGTAAACTATGAATACATGTATCTTTTATTAATCAAATCGATTTCCAAGCAATTCTATGATAGTTTTGCTTACATAAAACTCATATTAATTGTTGTGTTTTCCATGTCACGTTTTTTAGCAAAAATAGTCGTGGACACCACCTCATTTTTTATTATTTTTTTCTTCAAGGAAGGGTCAATTTTTTTATTTTTTTTCATGGCTCAATACTATTACCTAGTTCTGTTTTTGGACACTAATTTTTTTTGATATACACATAGAGTAAAACAGTTTATAAGCTGCCTAAAGTTCCAAATTCTGCTATTTTAACAAATGCCCCAACTTCATGGAATGAGCCATATGCAGTCAAAGTCGTAGCCCCTGAACTTTATGAACTACACCGGGACACATGGGATACCATCACAGCTCACAATCAAGGGTACAGGATTTAGCAGGGCAGATGCTTGGACATGTACCAAGGGGTCTTTGCAGAGTTATTTCCATGGGCATACAATCGGGAGATTTTTTGAAAGCTATAGGGATTTACACAGGGGTTTCACACATGGAGATGGGCCAGCGTTGAACTGTATAATACCACATAGAACTCAACAACAACATTCCAGTACAGCAGTATTCTGACCTTATTCGTCCATTTGCAAATGATGAAGACATTTTCTTGTAGCTAATAAAGACCAATTTCAACACAAAAAAGAGCAATAATCCTAACACACATAAGCCACCACCAAACAAACATCCCCTCGACAAGTTATGAAATGAATCATATTAGAAGCTGTTTCCCTGCACCCAATATCCAGAAAATGAGCAAAAAAGCAAATACAATACCCCCCCCCCCCCCTGAGAAAAAACAACAACAAAGAATAAAATAAAGATGTTTCCCAGCACCCATTATCCAGAAAAAACAAACAGCCCACCCACACCTGAAGAAAAAGACAATCCCCACAGCCCACCCCAAGAAAAATGACAGAAAAACAAAGAAAAAGAAACAACAAAAAGAAACAAACAAGCCAAGAAACACAAGATTGTCCCCAAATCTACTAGAATACCCACAAGACCCCACCCCCCATAACACTTAAAACAATAAAAGAAAAGAAAAACATTGATAAATAAACAAGTAAATAAATGTTACCAAACACAAACGGTATACATAAATAAATTAATGAATAAATAAATAAAGTTAATATAGAGAAAACTATAAAAAAAAAAAAAACTGAACAAGAAAACAACAATAAAACACCTTAAAAAGCCATTAAAACAACATAATCACACCCAAAACAAAAATATATCAACACAAAAACACCCCAAAAAAACTAATCCATACTCATTACTATAAATATATCAAAACAATTCTTCAAAAATCCCAAAAGAAAGAAAAAGAAAGAAAAAAGAGAGAGAACAAATAAAAGTTAGCCCATCACTATTTTAGGATATCCAGTAACTTTTCCCCTCAAAGCTGATTGGTTGTCCCTAACCCCTGCATAACTGGTTGTCATGAAACCCACCATATCATTGGCCACATACTCCTCTTAATATACATCAATATTCATACACAATTCAATAGGGATGAGAGTATACACTCCACCTATTTCTATCACAAAAGTCATTATGGTACCGTTGTGCCCATCACTACTAAAACTTTTTTACAATAGACAAAACGATTGCTTGATGCCGAGTGGATGTCTCGAACACACCCCTCGTATTTAATTGGCTACAAGTATCTATGACATCATTTTGGCTAGTGAGCTCCCCAGATATACTTGTAGTGCTGGGAGATATCAAGCCTCCTAACACCAAAATCACCAACTGCCCTTCATCTCTTCAACAAACATCATAATTTGCTTAATTCAAACAGGTAATCAAACTTAAACCTTTCCCCAGCAGATGTTTATTCCATTGAAACAATTATTTTGGGTTTCAAACATGAAAAATAGTGAATTTATTTCGCATTTTGTCTTGGTGGCCATGTTTGCCCACTTTATCAGTGGGCGAATTTGGACACCTGCTAGGATTGAATTTGTTAAATGTACAAACACTCACATCAACAGTCACACTTTACTACAACAATGGATTGAATGTGCCGTAGAGTTACTTAAACACTTGGTGACGCGGGACTTGGTGATAACCACAACTTTTAAACAGTGAATAGAGTGTAGAATCATGGTAGAATGCAGTATTTTCCCACATGTCCGTTCCTCTCTGGTTTTATTTTCACGGTCATTGATAGGACTACGGGCTTGGAATAGCCATTAGGGATTGCAAAAAGTTTGTTCGCGTGTTGCCGTATCATTTCCATCAATTTTCTTATTTTTCCTTATTATAAATCCCATGACACTTTGATTGAGGTCCGTCCGTCGTGTTGTGTTTCAATAATATTGATAAAATTGGTCTTTCACGCTAGTGAGTGGCGGAGTAGCCGTCCAGGCGCCTTGATTTATGATATTTAATTTATGATGAGCGAATTTAAAACAGGTTGTGTCCACCCTCTGCTACTGCAAATTATTATCACAGAAAATCACTATGTATACTGCCCCCTATGACCTGCCAGAGTGCCAGTAGAGTTTAGACTCCCCAGAGTGTGCCAGCATGCCACGCCAGTGACCTTCGTGTTGTGCTGCTCCTTGCTTTGATCATTCACACAATCACATGCATTGACCACACAAACTGGCATCAGAGAGAGAGAGGGAGAGAGAGAGCTACATTGTATTGTGTTCGTCTTTGGTCTATGTCATTGTGTATACAACTTTACAAGCCACAAGCCACATCATCATGGCTTCAGCCTCAGGAAATTCATTGCCAGAAAATGTTCAGCAACATTTTCTTGAGTGTGGCATTTGTCTACAGAATTTTAAAGATCCCAGAGGTCTACCATGTCTGCATACTTTCTGCTGTGAATGTTTGAGGAAGTGGGTACGAGCTAGTAAGGACACATCTGTTGTCATTTGTCCTGTGTGCAAGAAGAAAGCAGATATTCCAAATGGAGATGTGGCAGGATTTCCAGCTAATTTCATGGTCAAGAGCCTACTGGAGACATTTGACAAGGAAACGTTATATCAAAAGGTTAGTCTCAACACTATAACAGATACATTCATTACGCCATTAACTCGGGGACTGTTATTTAGAAAAAGGGAACACATATTTTACCATGTCATAGTCTATAGTCTTGGACCCAGACTATAAAGTTAAGGCCAAGTTTTTTGTGTCCCCAGAGGGCGGGGGGTTGGGGGCACTCAACTTTTTTTTTGGTAGGGTGTGCCGCCCAGGGTCTCAAAAAAAGGGGGGGGGGGGGGCTTCGGAACTGAACTGAGATAATTTTATGAAGAAAAAAAGTGTTTTCAATTTTTTCAATTTTCAATTTTCTGAAAATGTGCGTTCTTAATTAAATTTGAGAAACAAATCAATTCTTAAGACCTACTTTTTAAAAGAACTGATTTTCTCAAAAAGTAGGTCTTAAGAATTGATTTGTTTCTCAAATTTAATTAAGAACGCACATTTTCAAAAAATTCGGGTTTTAGAAAGCAAATTTATGAATTTTCAATAAAATGGGGGTCTTAAGGTGTATTACATAATGTGATCTTTTCCAGGGGGCACCCTCACCCTCTATTCATGATTATTTTTAGAAAGTAGGTTTTCTTGCAGATTTACATTTCTAATCATAAAAATCATAAATATATTCTGAGTTACATAGCGATACGATTCCTAATTACTTCAAAATCATCGTTTAAAGAGTAAAATAAACTGAACTGCTGATATTTTTCACTCTAAATTCACTCTAAAAGCATGATTTTGAAGTAATTAGTAATCAACAGATTGGCAACAACTTTATTTTATTTTTTTCAGCTCTAGTTGCCAGGTAATGTCCTACTTAGGGAGTGTTCATAAATACTTTGGTGGGGGGGGGGGGGGTTGGAAACAATTGAGCCATGGACATCTTTTTTTTGTGGACCCCCCCAAATAGGGTGGGTTTTTTTCTTGACCCCCCCTTTCAAGAACCTTTTTTTTGTGACCCCCCCCCCCCTATACAAGCACTTTTTTTTGTTGTCAAAAATACCAACCTTTTTTTTTGAACCCCCCCCCCCTATACAAGCACTTTTTTCCCTGACCCCCCTTTTAAGAACCTTTTTTTTTGGTTGGCCCCCCCCTCATATTTTCCAACCCCCCCCCCCCCACCAAAGTATTTATGAACACTCCCTTATGTCTAATGATGTATGCAGAAAATATGCAAAATTATAGTTTGTGGATAGATGAGATGAGCTATGATGATGTGACTTGGAATTGAAAAAAAATAAAGAAAATAGAAAGAAAGTTGTTGACATCTCAAAATCCGATCGAAATCAAATTTTCAGTTCTAGAATCGTCAGACCAAAAAATAGGGTCATACTCTTGGATTCCGTGACCATTTTCTTCCTACCTTTGTTTCTTGGTGAATTAGTCAAACCTTTTTAAAAGAAAATGAGCTTCTATGTCCCTTTAAAAAGTGACGGGAACATTCTTTCATAGGGCGAATTCTAAAATGGCCGCCATACAGGGGCCCGAAAATTCAAATTGCATAGTTTCAATACACTGTGGTTTCAATAGAAAGTACTTCACCATCCATACCTTCATTATCTATGATATTACCAAGTTGATAGAACTAGAAGTTATTGATCTTCCCACCCAGTTAGTAAGTTTATTGTTTCTTTTGTTGTCCCATTTGCTTGGCCAGTGAATGCATGGATGAATGACTGCATAATTCCCACTTATCCTCTGGCATGCTCAATCATATTAATAACACTGGTCAATCACTTCTTTATCATTATGCCTATGGATGCTATGTAGGGGAGAGTGGGGTTGGTTGGAACATTTTTCAGAAAAATGACTCTATAACGCAATTAAAATTGATTCAGGATTTAATAACTATATCAGTTCAAGCATACATCTGTGTGTTACAAATACAGCATATAACATTCTAAGACTTGTTTATGTTTATTAAAATAATCCACTTTGAAAAAGTTATCTCAGCTGTTTCAACTAACCCCATGCATGGGGTTAGTTGGAACATGACATGGGGTTAGTTGGAACATGGTGTGTGGTTACTTAAAATCTACACTGTAACTACTTACAACTGTTGTTACATGATTTTAAAAATCAATTTAAAAATCAATATGGCATGCCCTAATGATCAACAACAACAATCAACAACACTCAATTAAGGATACACAGTCTTTTAGTTAGTCTTCTTCGGAGTCTGCTTGAGACCTTTTGCAGTCACTGAAGTCTGTAGGGTTGCACACCACTAAATACATCTCCCATAGGGTTACACGTGAAATGGACACTTTTAAAATGGATATTTCTCGACGTTATAAGAAACTGGTAACTTGAAATTTGGTTTCAACTTGAAGATGAAAGCCATGACTACTAACTCAACAACTCATATATGGGGGGTAACCGGCATAATTTTGAGCTAGAGCCTTTTCAAAAAGTACGAGTTGAGTTTTCCTGGTCACACGCAATTGTTGATTAAGATTATTGCGTCAGATACCGGAAATGACCTGAACACAAATGTCTCTGTTAAAATATTAAAAAATCATCATTGCATCAATTTTTTTGGACCTGAAGAACGCTGATGTGTCTGTCAAAATTCACACTATATTAATTTCGCCATAACTTGTAGTAAATACCCTAATTTTAAACTGTAATTTACAATAGGTCTCCCGTTTCGGCATAGAAACGGGCCGGTTTTGGACTTTTGCCTCAAAGGGGGTAGGGCCAGACGTTATTTAGTGGTGTGAGTCTCAAGGGGGCTACGGTGAGATTAGCTGAAAAGACGATGTAGACTTCAAGGGTTATAAAGTTGTTTACTATTGTTACAAATTCTACGCCTAACTATTTGTTTCCAAAACAATATTTCAGGTTCAGAACCTTAAGGATGTACCACATTTAAGTGTTCCAATAAACCCCATGCCCAATGTTTCAACTAACCCCGAGAGCACATGGCAGATGTTTAAGCTTATTGTGCAAAACATGGCATACAACTGCACACCTATTTAGCCTTATTTTATAGCTTAGTATAAGAGCCTAACATACCAAAAATATAGCCACATGAACAGTGGCGTAGCTAGGTTTTTTTTCAAAAATTTCCAAGTCAGTAACCTCGTGAATTTCACGTAAGTGGAGTGGGGGGGGGGGGGGGGTGGGGGGGGGGGGGGTGTGAGGTCAAACAAATTTGCACGGTCAAAAAAATTCGCACGGACACAAAATTTTGCAGTCCAAAAAGCACTGTAGTCAACATATATTGGCCAATCATCAGGGTTTTAAGCAGTTTTTCAAAAAAAATGGTCATTTATTTTTAACAAGGCGAAAATGGTCATTTTTAAATGGTTACCCCACATATAAGCACTATATCCAAAGAGAGGGGCGGGGGCACAAAGGGGGGCGGGGACACAAACATTTCTGTCGGGGGGGGGGGGGGGGAACTGCCCCCCCCCTGAGCTACACCACTGCACATGAATCTACAAACATCATAGAGATATTACAAAATTTCTTAATGTCAAAAAATTTAGTCAAAAGTTGAAAAATCAAACTTGCCCTTCTAACTCCAAGAAGACTGAGACCCATGTGCTGTAGGCAATGTGGTATGTGGGGTTGCTTTTGCACACAACCTGATGGCAGTGTTTCTAGAAATTAATTGTTGGTTTTTAGGAAAATCTCAATGTTTCAACTAACCCCACGTTCCGACATACCCCACTCTCCCCTATGTATGCTTAATTGTAGGTCAGGTTTTTCCAAGGATGGACTTAAAATAGACTTATAAATGTCCATATTGAGGGTTTAGTGCATCAAAGGGCTATCTGCATTTCGGCTATTTTGAGAAAAAGTGAATTAATAAAGATTTGTACCCATCATTGTTACCTTCTGGTTTTGACAAGTTAAAAGATTATAATTGTTACAATAGAATGTTGTGCATTAAAAATCATTAGGAAAATTAGGTTACTGATCTTGTGTGATACCAAAATACCAAAATCTCATTTTGGCCAAAAATGCAGATAGCCCTTTGTTGCACTAAACATGTTCCAAGAGACGGTTTAGCACGCCAACGGCATGTTTCCCTAAATGTTGGCTCTTTTTAACAAAGAGGGCACAACAGGGCAGTATACATGTAGTGGGCAAAAGAGCTAATTTGACAGTGTAAATTTGGCCAACACTGTTTCCTGGGCAATGAACACGATATTGCCGTTTCCTGAATGTAATTGTAAACATAACATTTCACCTCATTAATTGATTAGGCGAGACAAATTTAAATCTTAGACTATTGTCCGAAATGGCACTAACCATCAATGGTGATAGAATAGGAGCACCTAGTCATTAGGTAATTTTGTGTCAAATCACCCAATGGGTTTTTGAACCCTACCATCTTCAAATTTCGCTCATATTTGGTTTATTTTGGCTCAACAAACAGTAATTTCAATTTTTAGCGTGCACAATTTGGAGATCAACTTAGGTGAAAATAATACCCCACATGTTTTCTATTCTATCAAAAGAATTTGATATATACATTTTTTCTTTTCTTCTTTCGAGCTCTTCTCAAAGTTGGATAGTTGAGCAAAAAATACTGTGAAATTGTTATATAATGAATAGCTTTTTAACATGCAGATTGCATAGGAAAACCAGCAAACTTTCAATTTTTCTATGTTACCAATTTGTCAAATCAGTTGATATCGGTGTCATTAAAAAGGTAATTGCTGATCTGCCATTATTTTTCATGTAGGAGTTATTTGAAGTATGATGACCTTTTGACCTTGAATTTGACCTTGTGGATCACATGATCTGGAGATGAACATCAGTGAAAAACAGATTTTGGAGTTTAGAACACAGGAAATGTATGTCTTTGATTGTACCGAATAAAAAAAAGTGTACTCAACTTTGGGATTTTATTTCTAAAAATCTGTGCATAAATGTCTCATATTATTTATTCTGCCAGAGAGGCTGTATCATTAGAATTTTAGTTGGTTAAAATTGGTTAAAGGTATATTATGTGATCTTTCCGGGGAACGCCCTCAACATCGAAAAAAATATTGAAAGAAGATTTTCTTGCAGATTTACATTTCTGATCATAAATCGTACATACATTCCAAGTTACAGGGCGATACGATTCTTAATTACTTCAAAATCATGATTTTAAGTGAAAATAAACTGTCGGATAACTCCGACAGTTTATATTTTTACTCTAAATTCACTCTAAAACCATGATTTTGAGGTAATTAGGAATCGTATCGATCTGTAACTTGGAATGTATGTATAATTTATGATCAGAAATGTAAATCTGCAAGAAAATCTACTTTCTAAAAAAAATAATGAATAGAGGGCGCTATCTGGAAAAGATCACATAATCTGCCTTTAAGGAAAACATATTTTATGCCCATTTAGATAAAAGTGAACATTTCAAAACCGAACAAGATTTGTGATATTTCTCTCACAAGCTCTTTGGATTTTCACTATTGAATAATGTTGCACACTCTAATCTGATTATCACAAAAGCCTGATTTTGTTTATCTTTGCTCCGTAAAAAAGCCTAATACTAGCCATTGGTACTTGCTTAAATATAAAACTTAATAAATTATTTTTTATTCAAAGCAGTGGCTATTAAAGGTGTATATTCCGAAATTCCGATCACTTTTTGGGGGCTATGATTTTTTTTTCACATCCAGATATTTTGATATCAGAAGCATCCCCATATTTTTCTCATTATGTCTGTAAAATCTTAGGGGCCAGAAATGTTCCATTTAGATATTATAATTTATAGGCTAAAATGTGGTGAATTACTGCCAAAGGTGGTTAACCACCAACCAGTCTGTGTACTATTCAATGGGCAAATGTATCGCGACCTTGTGCTTCTAAAAATAGAACCATTAGAGTTATGCAACTCAAACTTTGGAATGTGACAATCTTAAGGATGACCTTTCATGTAAAATAGAAAACATCAAGTTGAAAATCGGGCCAGCAATCGGAACATCTACCTTTAATTGTTACTTGCATTGTACTTGGCAAAAATGTATGTGAGGACCTGGCTTATTTCATTCATGAAATGTGGTCGTTTTTTTAAAACAAATTTCAACTGCCACACCTACACGGTGGGTATATTCAGCAACTGTCATGTTGTGGTTGGACAGACTTTGTAGTTGACAATCGCTGTTAAAAATGGTTAACCACCCTATCTATAGACGAAGTTACCTGTAACGTCACAGCAGGCAAGCAAAAAGTTTGCTTGCCTGTATGCATGCGCGTTGCCTGCCAGTTCGAAGGAGTGTCTGTCCATTATAATCCATACATTGTTTTAATCTTGAAAAAAATTGTTACAAAATCACTGAATGAAATGTTTTGATTTGCAATTTTAATAAAAATCATATTTTTTTCTCTTTCAAACCATCATACCAGGGTCAACACTGCAAGATCCATGACGAGAGAGTACGATATTACTGCAAGAACGAAAAGAAAGTTGTGTGCCTTGTCTGTGTTAGTGAGAAGAAATGCCATATTGACCATGATCGTGTAAGCTTCAAAGATATTCATAAGCAGACAGCTATTATCAGAGAGCTAAAAGCTGAATGTGGAAAGGTTAAAGTCAAGTATGAAGATGAACTAAAGAAAACCACAGGACTTCAGAGAGAGCTACAGTCTGCAACACAAGAAGTACAGAAAATCAAAGACAAATTGACATCAACATTGGTGAAGATTGACAAAGCATATGAGCAGGGTTCCAGCTTCAATAAGGCTTCCTCAGAACAAGATGTTATAGACACACTTGTCTCATTGACAGAGGTTGTCTATCAATGCTCAACATCACCACCAAGTGTTGCTGATGTACCTTTAGGTCGTCTCAAATTGGAGATAGGAAAGACAACCAAGGGAGCTCTTCCAGATATAATACAGGAAGAATGGAAGCACTCAAGACAAATTAACTTGCCTCCAGTATTTATACAACCTCAGAGTATTGCAATGAATCAATTTGGTGATATTGCTGTAACCAGTGCAGCAAGAGGAGTGGTGGTTTTATTTAGAACTGGTCGGGTCAAATGCTACTTTGACAACTGTCGTAATAATACTTCGGATATTGCTGTTACTCCTGACAACAGATTCATCATTCCTGGTAACACCAAGCTTCTTTGTTATGGGAGTTACAGCAACCAGCTTTCAACTATCAACATTGCGAATGGATTTACACTGACACTGGCAGTAGATAAATGGGGAAGAATCATAGCTTACACACCAACATCATACAGGGAACCATGGTCTATTCACAATGCTGATGGTGCTGAAGTTGCCTCTTTTTCATTAGCCAACCAGGATCCATATCGCCTTGAAGCAACATCCACATGTGATATTGTGTATAGCCAATGGAATGAAGAATTGCGGAGGTGCACAAATGTAAGACTGATGGACTACCTTGGTGGCAATGTGAGGGTTATCAACCCTCCACCACAAGTCACATCATGGCAACCAGGTGATATATGCTGTAGCAAACAACGGAGTGAGATATATGTGACAAATCTCGGAAACCCAAAAGGTATATACAAATATACAGCGCAAGGTGATTACGTCAGCTGTGTCACTACAGATGTCGATTGGCCAGTTGGTATCACATTATCACCTGATGAGGAACAACTATTTGTAGTGGAGCATAATTTTCAGGTTGTGAAAATATTTCAAAGGCAGTGATCAAGCAACCAGAATTGAAGCAGTTCAAAAAAATGTCGTGCTGAGTGATAGACAATGGTGGGAATGGTCGTACAATGGTGGCAATGCGAGGGTCAAGTTATGTTATGGTATCCTGTAGACATATAGCAAACAATGGAGTGAGACACATATTATGTGTGACCAATCTTGGACAACCATGACACAAATACAGCGCACACGGTGACTACATGTATCAGCTGCGTAAAACACTCACCTTCTTGTCCTGTCAAAAATCCTGTGTCACGCAAGGACCTGATTGTCCATTAGGCCTCTCACAATCGATGTTGAGTTTCCTGTTGCAGGTTTTAAAAAAGGGACGAGGCGACTTTTAATTATTAATTATTAATTATTTGATATTTTAATTATTGTGATATAGAACTGTAATAGACGCTTCAGTATTTGGATGAATCGACTGGCTCTAAAGGTCAATATTGTATGTTGACCATCATAAATGTATTGTAAGTACTTTTCGAATGAATTTCGTGACTTGTAGAAACAAAACGGGTAAAAAAGGTGAATTTCGATGAAGAAACATAGTTTTTTTGTGGCAGAAAGTGTAAATAATTAATAATTAAAGTAAGTGACGAGGCCCGTTTTTGGACGCGGGCGGCAACAGGAAACTCAACATTGATTGTGAGAGGCCTTATGCGCAAACTGTGCATTCACATTTTATTATTACCGCACAACTTTGTCTGTTATTTTATAAAAGCATACATGTACATATACCAACTAAAGTAGAGTTAGCTGAATTTCCTTTTGTTAGATAAAACAAACTCAGTTTCCACTTCTATCGTGATAAAATTGAAAATATGTAATCGTAGGCACCCTCCATTAACCTTAACAAAAATCAGTAGAGCTCTGGACCTCATAATATCCCATGTATGGCGTCTCATAGGGTTAGGACCTTGTACTGCATGGCTTAACTCCTATCAGGCATTATAATTTACCACAATTACCATGTTTCACCAGAGAAGTCAGATTTCAAATGGAGTCACCCATGCAGGTAACCCCATTTGGAACAGTTAGCATTGACCAGTACTGTTGATGTCTGTACACCACCAAACGCCAAGTAGACCAGGAATGGGATTTCATGGGGTCTGGGGCTGTTAGGGTTAATCTTTACCTAGCTTTTGTTATGGAAAAAGGGGTTGATTAAACTGCACAATTTAACAAGGGTGCTCTAATTTAAGGGGTGCTCTTATGAATGGCACATCTGTGCCACAGGACAGGTGTTTCACCCAGTTATGATAAGTTTCTTTTGCTGGACAGTTTAATTAAGCATATTGAATTGGATGAAATATAACTGAAAATCAGTAAACAAATATTAACTGCTCCACGGTGAAAAATAGCTCCCCGTGACTTGAGACCATGGGCCTACTTTTTTTTCCAGAGACTGATGGTCGAGGGAAAAAGTAGGTCCACAGTCTCCAATCACTGAGGGGAGCTATTTTGCACCAATTCCCCAATAGAACAGTAAATATTTGTTTCATTTAACAAACAAATATTCCTGTCATTTGAAATTCTTTGATATTACAATCTAAATACATCCTCATGAAAATTACTGTGAGCAGAGAAATCATGTAGCTCCTCATCACAGGGCAATAGTTTATTTTTTGCGGAACTACATGTAGTCCGAATAGTTCATGTCACATGATGTAGTATCCACCAATCAAATGACAGGAATATGTTTATGTGTTATGTAATTTCTATTGTCACATGTCGAGAGGAGTTTTAGATTTAATTTGCATCAACCAATATTACAAGAAAAGTTTAGCCTATGAACTTGTATTTGTTCATCTAACATAGGGACAGGGATTTTGCGCTTTTTAAAAGCTCTAAAAGTGCTGCTTTAGGTAAAAGGTGCTTTTTTTTAGTAAAAGGTGCTTTTATTCACCAAAATTATGCCATATGCGTTAAAAATAAATCCAAAAGCGATTATATTCCATGTTTCCATGTTGACATATCTTTTTTCGTTGTCAAAACCATCATTTTCATTCAAAACTACAATCAAACTAAACTGAGTGTAGAATAAACACTTCCACAGTTATGTACAATGTAACTTGTTGATTTTTAGGTACAATGTAGATGGACATTATTTGTTAAATATTTAGACAATTTTGAAGAAGAAAAAATGGTGTGTGATGAAAAAGTGCTTTTTTGAGCAAAAAGTGCTATTTTGGGCAAAAGGTGCTTTTTTGGTGCTTTTGCGCTTTTGAGCATTTTCCCTGTCCTTAATCTAACACATTATAAACTACAGAAAATGTCAATGATTGATGCAGCATATTTAAGGAAGCGGTCTATTTCTTCAGTAGTGGGAGATCCAAAAAATGTCATTTATCGTCATCATTTTTTATGACCCCCCCCCCCCCCAAATGAAATAGAATAATATTATGACCTACTCAGATGGTGATTATTCGTATGACACCCCCACACACAAACAAATCTGTACTAATTAAATAAGGTCTATAGTCACATCATAATGGTATGGACGAAATTCAAGCTATTTCATACGAGCGTGTTTTGTTGTTGTTGGCGGAGCTGCGTCCAGATGCATGTGTGTGATGATTTCACGATAAGTGATGTGCGGTCATTTTTTGAAAGCACTCGGTACGCACTTCTTGGTTTAGGCCCATACGTATGCACACAAATATGCACGCATAGTTGGAATTATGTCCATAGCATTATGACACTGACTATTAGGCGACGAAAAAACCACACCCTATTTTAGGGGCCAGACCAACCCTCTTTTTATCCCCTGGTTTTCCCCCTGGTTTGTAAAACCAGAAGGGGATTTTGTCATCATGTCAATGTCCGTGCGTGGGGGGGACTTCAAACCTTCAGCGATAGGTAGGCCATGGTAAAAAAAAGTGGCTGCTTTTTGGGGGGTCTAATTTGCATTGGTCATTTGAGGTCAAAGGTCATCCAGGGGTCGAATCGTAAAAGTTGCCCGATTGACTTTAAACTTGGGAGAAAAGAAACATGAACACCTGGTGAACATGTCTAAATTTAATAGAGGTCATCCAAGGTCAACGGTCATTAGAGATCATCCAAGGTTAAAGGTCAACAATGGGTTAAATCGTGCAATGATCTGAACACCGGGAACATGTCAAAAATAATTAGAGGTCATCCGACCTCATTTTTGGGCGGTATAATTTACATAGGTCATCTGAGGTCAAAGGTCATCCAGGGGTCAAATCGTAAAAGCTGCCCGATTGACTTCAAACTTGGGAGAAAATAAACATGAACACCTGGTGAACATGTCAAAAAATAATTAGAGGTTATCCACAGGTCAAATCGTAAAAGTTGCCCGATTGACGTCAAACATGGAGAAAAGAAACATGAACACCGGGGGGAACATGACCCCTATGTGACACCTGACCTCATTTAGTTGATCTCCCATCCAGGGGGAGGTGCAAGTCGTGACTTGCAGTATTTTTGCGAATTGTGAATTGTTTTTCTTCTCAAATCATGTTAAATCTGCAGTTTTTTGACCGAAAATCTGTTGATTTTTTTCGACATATTTCAGCCAAAAAACCGTCTGATTTGACATGATTTGAGAAAAAAGTTTCTAAAAAAAAATCCAACAAAAATTCTTAACAAACACAGAAAGTGGGTCGGTCGGACCTGCAAGTTTTTTTCCTTGTCTTATGCGATAAAGTGTAAAATGGAGTTTTTCAAAGGAAGAAAATCTTTTTATTGACCCTTTTATATCAATTACTGTCAAAAAAGATTTTTTCAGAAAGACAAAGACTTGACTTTACTTGAGTCACCCTTCACCCTTGTCAGCGACTTGACTTGATTTGTGACTCGAAGTTTAGTGACTTGTTGGTCACCTTTAGACATTTCTATTTTGAAAAATCAAGTCAAGTCAGTCCAATGACCTGGGCAAGCCAACTCATTAATGGTGGGCTCATCAAGTCAAAAGTCTTTCAAAATGTTGGTCACAACACTGCTATTTTTTTAATAGACAGACAGTACATCTAAAATGTCAGTACGTTGAAAAATCAAGTCAAGTCAATCGAATATGTCATGTCAAGTAGTCATTGGGTTGGCTCAAGTCAAGTCAATATATTTAAGTCACACCAAGTCATACTGAATTACTGAATATTATCTACCAAGTTTTGTTCAGGGTCTAGCTTAACACTTTCCACGCGGCTATTATATTACCATATATAAAACAGATTTTTCACAAACCTTTTCCAGCTTTCAAAGTCTATCTCAATATTTACAGAACCAATACCAATACTAGGCATATTGTACATATTTCAATGCATTTCACATGGTGATTCCAAATATGGTAATGAAATTCAGAAATGTTGACATTTTGGAAACATTTTGTGACATTTTGGAATGTCGTCTGCAGACGCCTGCCGCGTGGAGAGTGTTAAGGCGACGAAAAAAGAAAATCCTGTTTTACGGGCCCAAACGACTTACTTTCCGGTGATTTTGGGAATTTATTTTAGATACAGTTTTCTTAATCATGTAAAATAAGCCGTTTTTTAGCCGAAAATCTGTCAAAAATATTTTTCAACAATTTTATTTTTAAAAATCCAGATTTTTGCAGATTTTAGTGACATTTTAAGTAAAACAAAAACAACAAAAACCACTAGACCGACCCTACTTGACAGGTCTGTCTGCCCGTAGAACAGGGTTATTTTTTTCTTTCTTCGTCACCTAAGCATGATTAAATTCATTTTGACAGTCAAATTTTGATTACACTTAAATTTATAACTTACTCTATATAGTCAAGTCTTCTGGAAAAGTCAAGTTAAGTTTTGGATGAGTGACTCGAGTCAAGTCAATTCATTTGAAAAGTTTCAGAACCAAGTCACATGTCAAGTCCAAGTCAATTCTCTCAGTGACTCAAGTCAAGTCATCAAAAATAGTGACTAAAGTCCAAGTCAAGTCATTTGGCCGAAAATCTGTCGCAAATTTGTTTTCACTTTTTTAAAAAGTCCTGATTTTTGCAGATTTTGGTGACATTTTAGGTTAAAAATAGCAAAAAAACCTGACGGACCAAACCTACTTGACAGGTCCGTCTCCAGTAAAACAGGGGTGTGTTTTTTTGTCGCCTTGATACTTGTATGCCTAGTTGGCAAATTATCTCTAGAAATTGAGCTAGTTGACAACTATTAGGCCTAGTAAGGTTTTATGAATGTCTGCTCTCATTGTCTCTGTTTGAGATCAATGCCAATCGTGTTTCGTAAATATAATTTTGCTCGTCACTCGTCAGTGCAAGTGATGGGTAATGAGCAAGCCTGTCCGATTTGTTTTTTATAGCATAGCCTATAATTAATTGCTAAAGTGAACAAATAATTTGCAAGCAGCGTATTTGAAGGGACATTGATATTTTGTAAGCCAGTATTTGAAGTTGAAACCAAATCAAGTTGAAACCAAAATTTATGTAATTAGTAAAACAAAACAGTTGGAAGTAGCATAGTCTGTATTAAAGGTAGATGTTCCGATTTTCAACTTGAAGTTTTCTATTCGACATGAAAGGTCATCCTCAAAAAAGTCGTATTCCAAAGTTCGAGTTGCATAACTCTAATGGTTCTTATTTTAGACGCACAAGATGCCGTGAAATGTGCCCATTGAGTTGTACACAAACTATATTGGTGGTTACCACTTTTCGCGGTTATTCGATGTTATTTCACCGATTTCTTCGTAATCATACTGATTTGGACCGTCAAATTTCAGTATGTTAATCAGAAAAATATGATCTTTCATATGATATGAAAATCTCCATGTGTTAGAAAAATCTGTGTTATGAAAATGTGATCGGGTCATCTACCTTTAAACAATTGAAGTTCAGTATTAATTACCACTGATTCTGTGGTTATTGTTTAAATGGTGAACCAGTGAAAATCATTGTGGGTGGTTTGCAAAATTAACATTATAACAAACAAAATACATGATTAATAAATGTTACTAAAGATAAAAGATGCCAGTATTGTTTTTGTAATAAAACACAGTGTTATAAAGTTGTTGTACTGTATATTCTTTTGAAGTATTATATTGTCAGTTGCATCATGTATAGATGAGGTGACCTATGATGTCATGTATTTACAAATGGGACACCCTCTGTTGTTTCCCTCCAGGCAGAATATACAGTAAAGTTAATGAAGACAACATGACATTTTTTTCTAATGAATTGTAAAACTCATTTAGATTTAAAAAAAAACTAAATTAGTTTTTTTTGTGAAATGCGATAGCTTATAGCATTCCTAAGCAAGTTTAAAGACAGTTTTGATAACAATTTGCTGTGACACCACAATCTAGTTAGAAAACCTGATCTGGCCTATGTAAACTATAGGAACTCTTGCCCGGTGTGTTTTGTCTCAAACCAACAGAGGGCGTCCTAAATGTCAACAAATGTCACCTCATCTATACATCTCTTTCGAGGAAATCATGATTGGATTTTTCAACTCAAGTTTTATTCAATGGGGATACTTTGACCCTTGATGGGTAACTTTGGCCCACGAAAAAGAGAGAGTTTATTTGTCAAATTTTGAGAAAAATTATATAGCGAAATTTTTTATTATGATGTAATTATAACAACATACACAGTTCAACAAAAATAAGTTCCCCAATCCCCTTTAGAGTATGCCTGATATTTTTTAAATGAGTTACTCCATCGAAACGATTTTTGGCACACATTAATGTACACTAGAATGGGGCTATAACTATAACACTATAACTAGGTGTTTTAATGCTTGAATGGAGGAATACTTCAATTCAAAAGTTGCTAAATTATGTATTGAAGGAGGGTGGTTGAGCAGCTTGGGTCCGAGTATGAGTGACATGGCAATTTTGTGTGACATGGCAAAATGGTCTGATTATGTGTGACTAAATTGTCATGTCGCACATAATCAGACCAAATTGCCATGTCACTCATAATCGGACCAAATTGCCATGTCACTCATAATCGGACCAAATTGCCACGTCACTCATAATCAGACGAGTGCCACACATAATTATGATCTGCTTATTGATTTTCTTGAAATGATGCCACACATAATTGTTTGGTAGATTCCCATGTCTGTGCACGAAAATCCATCAAGAAAATGTCTGTCAATTTATGGACAAAACCAGCCATAGCCAGTGAGATTTAGTGCCACTTTTTTTTCTGTATACAAATTGGTAAATGGCACAATTTCTTATCGTTGCATTGTCTCAAGGCCAACAAATTTGGTATCAAAATGTGCCTAACTATTGGGTGCATCTTTCTAGCTAAAAATTATTGAAATCCATCAAATATTTTGGAAATATTCTAGTATATGCTAGGGGAAACTTACATATTTTGTTGGGTGTATTATAATAACACCCTTCCTCCCAATACAACTTCGCAAACTATTTCACCACTAACCGTGAGATTCACGCATACCACACAAGGCAAGCTCACAAATGTCACCTTCCTCTCCCAACTACACCGCTGAAATACATCCTCTACCACGATGCAAAGCTTTGTAACAATCTCCTCATAATACATTCACAAAGATCACAAACCGCAATCATCTAGGCAGCTCAAATATACAAGTTACGTCATTCTTAAAGGTATATTATGTGATCTTTTCCATGGGACACCCTCAATCCTCGAAAAAAATTGAAAGCAGTTTTCTTGCAGATTTACATTTCTGATCATAAATCTTGAATATATTCCAAGTTACAGAGTGATACGATTCCTAATTACCTAAAAATCATGGTTTTAGAGTGAATTTAGAGTAAAAATAAGTTGTCAGTGCAGACTCTGACAGTTTATTTTCACTCTAAAACCATGATTTTGAAGTAATTAAGAATCGTACCGCCCTGTAACTTGGAATGTATGTACAATTTATGATCAGAAATGTAAATCTAGCAGATTTACTTGCAGATTTATTTTTCTGATCATAAATCATAAATATATTCCAAGTTACAGAGCGATACAATTCCTAATAACCTCAAAATCATGGTTTAAAGAGTGAATTTAGAGTAAAATTTGAAAAATAGATTGTACCGCTCGGTACAATCGATTTTTCAAACCATGATTTTGAAGTAATTAGGAATCATATCGATCTGTAACTTAGAAGATCTTTATGATTTATGATCAAAAATACAAATCTGCAATCAGCTTTCATACTAAAAATCAATGGTAGAGGGCGCTACTTGGAAAAGATCACATAATATGCCTTTAACTTGGCACCTAAATATTGGCGTTTAAACACAAGATTGCCCGAAAACACGAGATCATCGCCCGAATACATGATGGATCATTCTTTAGAAGCTGCCAATGAAATTGTAACCCCTTTAAAGGCATATTATGTGATCTTTTCCAGAGAGCGCCCTCTATTCATTTTATTTTTAGAAAGTAGATTTTCTTGCAGATTTACATTTCCGATCATACATCATACATACATTCCAAGTTACAGAGCGATACGATTCCTAATTACCTCAAAATCATGGTTTTAGAGTGAATTTAGAGTGAAAAATATAAACTGTCGGAATCCCGACAGTTTATTTTCACTCTAAAACCATGATTTTGAAGTAATTAAGAATCGTATCGCCCTGTAACTTGGAATGTATGCATGATTTATGATCAGAAATGTAAATCTGCAAGAAAATCTGCTTTCAATTTTTTTTACGATGTTGAGGGCGTTCCCTGGAAAGATCACATAATATACCTTTAAATCTTATACCCAATGAGATCGTTGCCCGAACACAAGATGGGTCGTTCTTTAAAAGCAGCAGCCAATGAAATTGTAACCACCAGGCTTTTCTTAACCCATAAATATGATGGCTGTAACACGAGATCATTGCCCGAATACGTACATGACGGTCATTCTTTCATGTTCTTTGAACTGCCAATGAAATTGTAACCCCTTTATCTTATACCCGACGAGATCGTTGCCCGAATACAAGATGGGTCGTTCTTTAACCCTAACCCCGGTTTAGGGTTTTTGACCGGGATCACAATTTTCGAGGAAAAAACACCAACTAAATCTCGGGGAACCTGCTGGGATTCGATCCGGGGACCCTCCGTTCTCAAGCCCCACGTCCCAACCACTAAGCCACGGCCCTCAGCTTTACATTCGCGCAGTATTATACCGCGCTCACTATATAGGCTCGGTTGACTACTTCATCGAAAACCGACGGCGCATGCGTTTGGAGAGGGACTTTGGATTAGCATTTTTTAGCACTCGGGGGGATTAGGGTTAATAAAAGCAGCCAATGAAATTGTAACCCCCTTTTTAGACGATGGGATGATGCTCTGTATCTTTCACTCTTGTTATAACAGGGGCTTACGGAACTGAACGGGACCAAAACAGGGGCTTACCAAACTGAACGGTCGGTCACTGAAATTTGGGTCTTAGAGAACTTAATTCTTATACAAAATTGTGTCTTATAAACTGAATTTTAGGCAAAATTTTGCCTTATGAACTGAATTTAGGCAAAATTTGAGGCTAACATAACTCAAATTCATAAGATTTTCACACATTTTATGATTTTTGGTTGAATTTGGGGTCTAGGGGAACTGCCAATGGATGAAAAGGGGGTCTTATGGAACTGCCAGTGGATGAAAAGGGGATCTTAAGGAGCGGCCGAAAGGCGTGAAAAGGGGTCCTTGCCAGCCGCACATACCCGTATGGCCGATATACGTGAGTACCCCCGGGGTGCATGTAGGTGATGTCCCATTAAAGGTATATTATGTGATCTTTTCCAGGGAATGCCCTCAATCCTCGAAAAAAATTGAAAGCAGATTTTCTTGCAGATTTACATTTCTGATCATAAATCTTGAATATAGGGGAGAACGGGGTAAGATGAGCCATATTTCACATTTTGCCCTATTGTGCAGATATTAAAAGACAGACCTTCAAACTTAGTGTTGCAAGTAAAACTTTAGAGTGTTGACTTACTTAGTATAACATAATAATTGAACCAATTGCTATTGTTTATTCATGGGAGATGCTTGAAAAAATTTGGCAAAGTGGCTCAACTTGCCCCGGACTATGGGTAAGTTGAGCCAACTGTGGTTAAGTTGAGCCACCACAATAATCAATGGGACATTTGAAATCAGAAAATAATTTTCAGAAATTTTGGTTTATTCATGGTAAAAGTGAAATATACTCATAATTGTTAATACTATCCAAACTGGAATTTTAAAACACTTCCCCACAATTTTCGTACTAAATTTTGACAAATTTTATTTTATCATGGCTATTTCCTATGCTCAACTTATCCCATGAAAAATGGCTCATCTTACCCCGCGACGGTCAACTTATGAAAAAATAACCCCCCTTCCCTAACTACTGAAGCTTAATGACATTTTCAACATGTTACTAAATTTAAGTGCACATGTCACCCTTTAAGCACACAAAGTTGCACCAATACAATCTATGCACTTCTAAGAAAGAAATCACATAAACCATTTTTTCAAAAATTTACTCAAGATGTGTCCAAAATCAACTTTCTAGCTCAATTTTCTTACCATGTGTGCACACGATGCAAGGTTGTCACCAGAGAGGTTTGAGTGATGTCATCTAACAATAGAGGGCATTGTAAAATTAGGAATGTCAATAGTTTCCATAATACAGGGGTGGCTCAACTTACCCAGTGGCTCAACTTACCCCGTTCTTCCCTATTCCAAGTTACAGAGTGATACGATTGCTAATTACCTAAAAATCATGGTTTTAGAGTGAATTTAGAGTAAAAATAAGTTGTCGGTGCAGACTCTGACTGTTTATTTTAACTCTAAAACCATGATTTTGAAGTAATTAAGAATCGTATCGCCCTGTACGATTTAGGGGGCTATCATTTTCTTCGGGAGGGGGCGGGGGTCACAAATATGTTAATGGCCGCTGTTAATAAATTTATAACCCCCCCTATCCGATACAAAATAATTTTATGACCCCCCCGGGGCCCCCCCCCCCCCGGCCTATCGAAGTTAGATTTTGTTATGACTAAATAGCAAATAATGAAAAAATAAACAGGAAAGGTGTTGTAAACATGTACATTTATAAGGGATATGCTTAGATGAATGCGCGCGAAGCGCGATAAAAAAATGCCGTTTTGAAATTTTAGAATCTGAATTGCTACACAAAATTATAACCCCCCCTATTTAAGATTTTACAAAATTATGAACCCCCACCATATTTGTGACCCACCCCCTCCCGAAGAAAATGACAGCCCCCTTATGAGGTCAAAAAAGTTAAGACACCGAAAAATGCAAGTTGCCCAGAGCGCCAGCAACAGCAAAATATTTTTGAACACCCTAAAAAGATTATATTTCAACAATCTGGCAACACCTTTGATTGAGACGAGCTTTGAATAACAGTTAGATGAGATTTTTCGCCCCGCCCCCGAAGGCGAATTGGTGCAATTTGCAGGCCTCCAATTTGCAGTGTTGACTTTAATAACTAATTGCAGTAATTGCACAATAAGATGACATTTTAGATGCCACATTTTGTCTGGTGAAGTTTTATTACAGTTCATTGTGTGCATCTATTTCGAAGTAGTAGTACTAGTAGTAGTAGGCCCTAGTCTGACATGTAAGTTATAATTTTAATTTAAAAAAGCTTATTTTATTTTTTTATGGAAGTGACTATGAATACCGTGACTATACAACCTATCACCACAGAGCTTTCCAATGGACGAGGTTGGCGTTTGTTCCGTATAGAAGAACACATCATCGGCTGTATAGCTTTTCCCGAAATAGCTGCCCGATCATCGGCTGTACATGCTGTATAGCTTTTGCCTAATATTATGGCAAAAGCTATACACATACAATACATGTACAGCAGTCAGCAGATGATCGGGCAGCTATTTCGGGGAAAAGCTATACAGCCGATGATGTGTTCTTTTATACCAAGCGTGTGCAACCTGCGGCCCGCCGGCCTCTTATCTGCGGCCCACGAAGCAATCTCAAAATTCCCATTGATGCGGCCCGTTTTAACCGGAACTCCCTAGGTTACACAAATGGCGGATTGATTTAGTGGTGTGCTCCCTTATAATTAGTAGGGTGACGCGCTGCATTAGTAAATATATTTTGAGGTGTGTTTGCGTGTTAAAATCCCTGGTTAAAAAGGCGCTTGCTGCAGAAACAGCGAGTAAAAAAAAGGCGGGGATTTGAACCCCGGTCCTTCTGAACTCTAGACAGGCGCTTTTTAACCACTCGGCCTTGGACTTGGATCGCCCTACATGTATTCCCATTACAGGGAAAACTCAGGAAGCTTAATAAGCTTTTAATGCAATTATAGAGGGTGAATGCAAAGTCAACGCTGATTGGTTAACCGTAATGTTTAACTTGCTTCGACTTTCCAAAGCAGGTTTACCCAAAGTCGAGCGGCGGTTCTTGCTGGTGGCGCTCTACCTCACTGGGCGAGTGGGACTTCTCAATGGACTAGGAAAGTCACTGTGTTAAACAATTCTAGTTTTCTCTTTTATAATTTAGATCCAAGGAGCTGCGGAATCCACGATGGACAGTATAACAAAAGCCGACGATGACATCATCCCATCCCGTCATCATCCTCCCATCCAGGACAACAACGGGTCAATCAATCAAGACCTTGCAGTTCTCCCAGAGGATTCGCACCCACCACCAACTCGACAGCAAAGCGGATCAACAACAACTATTCAGAAACTGACCTTTATATCCATGTGTCTGGCCTATCTGACATCTATGATGTCCTTTTCTATTATTGCACCATTTTTCCCTGTAGAGGTGAGTTTTGCTTTTGATACAGATAGAGGCCTGTAATAACTAATATAGACGATGTGACCTGTAACGTCACAGCAGGCAAGCAAACAAAAGCATGCCTGCTAGGATGCACACGAAGTACTTGCCAGATCTGTATATAACGCAGCAATCATCAATAATGCAACAGTTCTAATGGAATAAAACTGGGCACTTAACATTGTTGATCAATAGTGAGGTGACATAGGCTGATATAACCTCATATATCAGTAGGGCACCAACTGCCTATAATTCCAATAATGCTTGCGTACGTGTGTGTGAGCGTGCATGCGTAAACCCGGACGTGCATACCGGATGCTTTCTGATTGGTCAATCTTGAAATCGTCACACGAATGCAGGCATAGTTGTTCGCGCATTTCATGCATCTGGATGCAACTCCACAAACAAAAACAAAACACACTTGCGTGAAATAGCTTTCATTTCATCCATTACCATTATGAAAGGGACTATAGCTTAGGATTATATCCTCTAATGATGCAAACTAATTGTTATCCCATAATAAGACAAACTTGTATTTGTGTTAATAAACCAAATCTGCGTGAATAATTGAGAAGATCAGAAGAACTAAAAAGAATAAGAAGTACTGAGGAGTCATTTTCACTCGTAAAATCTGAGAGCCTTGATAAATTTTGACAAATTTTGTGTAATTTTAAAGCTTAGAGAATACTCTGAGAGCATACAGAATAAACTCGCAATTGACTTCATTCTTTTGATGTGCTGCATCACATATATTATGTCATTGAAGGACATGCATAAATTGAGTGTAAGTGTCCCCATATAGCTATTTTGTAGTGTATCTCTAACAGAAAACATGTATTACTTTCTTTTCCTAAGATAGCATTCTCCTTTTGTACAAAGATTATAAATTCAATTCCTAATTCTCTTTGTAGGCTGAAAAGAAAAACATATCGACGACACAGATTGGCCTAATATTCTCCATTTTCAGCTTAGTGTCATTTATTGCGTGTCCCATATGGGGGAAAGTGGTAAGTTTATTGCAATAAAGTAGCCCAAATTGTTGGCAAAAATGAGCCCAAAAATGTGCCCATCACTTAGCTGTAGAATGTAATAGGATAAGCAAAGAATAAAAGCAAGATATACCAACTGGGTGTGAGGAAACAATGAATAACAAGGGAGAATAACGCGATACGACTGGGAAAAATACTAGGGCAAGTAATAAGAATTGCTATGCACTGAAACAATTGCACACTGAAAAGTACTGGGACAAGCAATACAAATTGCTGTGCAATAAAACAACACAAATATAACATAACAATAAGGATCATACCTGTAAGTAAATACGCGATCCCCATATTAGGTAGGCAGTGTGTTTCTACTGCACGCTGCCTAGTATTATTAGTTATCCCCTGCACGTTCACGCAATATTATTAGTTACCCCTGCATGTTCACACAATACGGAAAAATACCTATGGTTTGGCATGTCATATCACACGTTTAGTCCAAAGGCCCCAATAAAAATGGTATTTAAACACTCCCGGAAAACTAAACTTCAAACAATACTAGAGCAAGGCGCTGAATTCTGTTCCCTTCCTCACCTCCGTAAAATTCAACCCTTTAACAGGCTCTGCGCCGTCACCTCTCTCCATAAAATCATCGCGAAAAACATGTCTGGTTATGTTAAATGCAGATCATTTATTTTTCGGCGTGTGGTAGACCTTTCTGCGGTCTATTTCGGCCTCAGAATGTAACAGAAATCGACTCGGTTGCGTTTAAATCATCCGCCATTTTATTTGTTTATTTACGTGTCATATTTTAAGCAACTCTTTCACAGACCTGCACAGACGCAAATCAATCGCTTTACGCGTAATATCTTTCCCGATCATACCGCGCCATCTGGTGACGCGGTTAATCGACGATATGGAATATATCGTGTGGTTTGACTTTCTAGTTTACACGATATGGATCAGATTTCATACGTGTTAACCAATGAAATTGCAGTATGTACATCTACTAAACGATAAGGCTAATTACCTAAAGTTTGGCATGCAATATGCGATACAGCACCAAACCATAGGTATTTTCCGTATTGTGTGAACAAGCAGCGGATAAAGAATCTGAGAGCGTAGCATCTAGTGGAGTGAGGGCCAGAGAGTAAATTTGGTGCTAAATTTGGCCAAAAATTGTAAAAGGAAATCTTATATATGAATTATACAGGGTGTCCCTAAAAAAATGGGGTGCATGTGTTTCATGTCATTGCCCTCATTGATTACTAAATTGTCTTTTATATTTATATAATCGTAAAGACAATTTAGTTAGCTTGGAATGCAGTTTAAGTTTTGTTGTAATTGCTATTCCCAATCTAACGATATGCTTTCCTGCACTCCTGAAGGTTATTATATTATAATCTCCTTACATCAACAAATTAGTTCTATATTTGGCATTTATTGGTTATCCATGGGGGGAGAGGGGGGGGGGGGGGGGGGTATACTGTAACAGACATAGTAAGAAGTGGTCCAATTTTTGTCAAAAATGAGCCCAATTAGTACAGCTTAGTATAGTTTCTTGTTTGTTTGGGGGGGGGGGGGGGGGGTAAACTAGTCCAGTTTGTGTCTAATGTAGCCCAAATAGTGCATTTGAAATCATTGTCCATAGATTTGTAATAAACACTGTATTTACTTTTGTC
Source organism: Ophiura sarsii (assembly GCA_035610835.1). Lineage (NCBI taxonomy): Eukaryota > Metazoa > Echinodermata > Ophiuroidea > Amphilepidida > Ophiuridae > Ophiura > Ophiura sarsii. The sequence goes on along the minus strand of CM069447.1, from coordinate 50,305,963 downwards.
TTGTTTTGATAAATTTCCTCCCCTATGCATTTATAGATACCCGCCATTGGAACTAAGTTTACATTTCTAGCAGGCTGTTGGATTAGTGGAGGGTGTAATATCTTATTTGGGTAAGTAAAAACAGTGTTATGGGTGCACACCTTTATTGCCATCAATGCGCGACCAAATCACAATCACGCAGCTAGGCCCCAATTGGTGAGGGATTTTGTGAAATATGGTCCGTTTTTAGCCAAACATTTCATCAAATTTGATGTTTTCGGATTTATTGAAATATATTCATTATACTTTGTGAAATAACAGACTGATTTAATGTAATTTTGTGTTTTTTACCGGCGTATGAATACACATCCATTTGCACTATGAGGCAGTATTTCAGTATCAAAAATACATACCTGTTCTTCCCTAATACGTTGCACTCAAACGGGAAGAAATCATTTTCAATTTCTACCTTACCCTAGGCCCCTGCAAGAAAACACATAATAATACACTTGAATCCGGGGAGCGCCGATCTTCGTTGACACGCACGTGGACAGACTGTCCTCCCCTATGTCAGAGGGGAGGGGCTAATAACTTAATCATGAAGGCCTGATTATGTTAGGCCTGATATCAAAAAGAGTGGCGTACCTTGCCAGGATTCTAATAGAATAGTTTAAACATCACCTCGGTTTATCTTCATTCTTCACTCTTCTTCATCTTCTTCATCTTCTCCTTCCCTCTTCTTCTACTTATTGCCTTCTGAAGGCCGTTCTTTTACAGCTTCCTGCTAATAAAAGCTTTGTTATCAATCAAAGGATACGGAATGCTGTTTATCGCGATCCTTCATGAAGCTGAAAATTAATGTTCTATTATTGCATGCATATCAATTCATATTGATAATTAAAACATTCACACGGTAAATAATACGTCTGCGTGGTGTGAAACGAATACGGTCAATGACCAAACACTGAAGCCCCTCACTCCACCACTAATGCACAGTTCACTGCGCATCATTTGCATAGCCTAACCTAGGTCACTGTATCAAATGAAAAGATATTTCTACAGGGGCATAGATAGAAAAATCTTATCGGTCACTCCGACCTGAAAATTTGATATTCAGATAAAACCAAATCAGTTTTATACAATCACAAATTTTGATCTTCCAAAGCTATTTCCCCATAGAAATGCATTGTGGAGCACAATAGTGGCATGCACCCTCATGGCGTCAAACTTGTGGCGTCAAATGGCTTCAATTCATAGAAGATTTCTTGTGTAGTCCAGTATGCTTAGCACCACTATGGTGCCAACAAGAATTTCCCCGAAACAAACAGTGCAAAACATGTGTTCAAGTAATTAACAGCAGGAGATCGTCTTATTTCCACCTACATAATACATGGTACAGATAGGCACCTTGGCCCCAGATATGAAAAGAAGTTGAATTCCAACTAAAATGTGTTATTAAAAAAATAAAGGGTCTTTAAGAAAAACAAGAGAGGACTGAATTGAAGTCACATCAATTGTACTACTTGCAGCAGGATTTTCTTAAAGACCCTTGTTTAACAACATTGCAAGCATTTATTGCAATATGTATCAATGGGTGACAGAATCAGTAGTCATGTGATGAAAGTGTAGCATATGCTGGTGTTGCTCAAGAAATCTTTGTTGGCTTCAATTGGCATCATACGAGGAGCATTCAATAAATACCCGCAACCATTGTTGTTCTCCATACCTGCGTGATTCTGTGAAATCTAAGTGGGTACATTATAAAGTATGAACCTTAATCTATCATTTAACACAATCTGGATTTACTGAATATTCATAAGGCCAAATAAAAATAAAATGTTGTTTCCGGTAACATGCTCTGAAAAATTTGGGACAGAAGGAAGGAAAAAAATGTTATTTTACCAAAAAAGAAATTTCTTCATATACTGAGATTTTCAACCCAATTTTCGGGCGTCTTGCAAAAAATTAAGTGCGATTCCAGTGTTAAAAAAGCTCACGGTTCGACCGTGTAACGCACGTATAACCTGTGGCCCGTAAGCAAAACACAGTATACGAAAACACGAACTAGATTTTACAATTTGAACTAACACAGTTTCATAATAAAACACAAGGAAATACAAGGAAATTAATGGATTATTAGCCGCACTTCGATCGCTCGAGTCACGATGGAAATACGAAAGCGCCATTGTTATACGATTCCTTTTGTGCCCATGGTGCACCGAAATATTAAAATGTCCAGATGGATGCGGCTGTTCCCAAATCGTAACACTCGGCGACATGAGAACAAGACTAGCATCAAAACAGTGACGTCATGATTGTAAATGCGCAGAAATCCGCCATTTTGTACCGATTTTAAACCGACAGAAAAAATGCTGCGCAGGTACATGTAATCCAATGTTTTTTTTAACTCTGACGAAAACGAAATATTAACTGCCAATACTTCAGGATTTATGATACTTTTTCTAGTTATTTGAAGATGAAACTCAATCTTTGTAGGTTTAGCTTTGATGCTACGTGATCAGAGATCAAGTAGGGAATCTTTTTGCGTCGCACTTTTGCTAAATATTTGTGTATTAGCATCGCAAAGTCTTCTAAAGTGTTTCGCATTTCGCGATGCTATATTTGGTTAATGCACTATGCAGGTTATTGCTGGGCTTGAACTCTACTCCCGGTGTGTTTGAGGGAATTCACAGAGAGTGAGACTTACGGGATACGGGTACGCACGTATAGAATGACCCGTGTCACGTAAGAGAAAAACACGGGATAACTCAACACTATTTGTAAGTTTATTTTTTATTTTTTATTTAAAGTTTTTTGTCGATCTTTTTCTTTTTTATCAATTATTTCAATTAACAATTCTTCTCGAGAGAGTCGAAGGGAAAAATAAAATAAATATGATTTCCGGCAGCTACATGTCAGAATTTCGACACGGACGACTCTTTAAAAAAATTATTTTCCCCAAAATGGCATACATTTTTTTTCCGGCGCTGAAAAATAGGGACGGACGGGTTACCGGAAACAACATTTTATTTTTATTTGGCCTAATTACGTAATAGCATTAGCATAAAATAACCCATATTTGGACAGTGAAAAACATGCCACTTTAGCAGGAATTTTGAATTTGCTTGATAGCACGTGTATTGAAATGAGCAGAACTTTGTTCCGGATTAGTGTGCAAGTCTAACATTTTGCATCGAGAAACCAGAGACCATGTTTAACGAGGTCCTAAATGGAGAGGTTCTGTCAAAGACAACTTTTGGAAATACACTGCATCTTATCTTGGTCAACATTAGGCTTTGACAGTGAGCCCCAAAATGCCCAAAATCCAAAGAAATAAAAATTATAGTTATAGCAAACAATTGGGATTTCCTGAAATACCACAGCAAATGCAGGATTCGTTATTTTATAGATGACAGGGTATCAATAAAATACATCGAGAATTGTTGAACTTGGAATAAAAATCTGCGCATGCGTAGAACGCACGGTGGTCAGAAAGCGCTCATAATGAGCAGAAATGTTAAACAATCACTGCAACCAACGTAAAACTTACAGATAAGGAATTGAATTTAAGAAAACAAGAACTGTGGTGAACTTCAATACATATACAAAGTTCAAAAATGTAAACATCTATTTGAAAATACAATTCAATTTAATGTTATGGTCAGTATAGTGAATTTACTCAAATTGGGTAAAAAGAGCTTTATTGTATTAACATTTTCTCTGCAGAAAACGGTTTCAGATATTGTCTTTATAATCTCCCGTTTACATCTATGACATGTAACAATGAGGAACAAGAGGTTTAAGACAAATCTTGCGGTTGGATACCTTGACCTTGACTGTTTATTCATTAAAGAATTTCTTTTAAGCTATGACAAGAAGATGACGTTTTAATGTTACATGATAAGTGTTTTTTCTCCATAATTTGCATCTGAAAATAAGTAATGTTGAGCACATAGTACTGGTCTATCACTGTTTTAAACGGCAACTTATTCCATGCATCGGTTCTTGAGATATTTTGAAAAAAGTAACTGTGCATCAAATTGCTTGCAAATATTCTCCGCCCTGATCAGCTATTTTTCATGCAGTGTCCAGAGAGTATTGATTTTATGCATGTGCCATTACGTAATCCCACAAACGATATTGTTCATTCATGCATAGCGAGGAAAGATAAAGACCCATATTTCAAATGACCCTAATTCTAGTTGGCATACATCACGCATGAGTGGAGAAAAACAATGGTTGCAGTTATTTATTGAACTCCCCTCGTATAACTTCATTTGGCATCCAAAGGTGCAATTGGAAAGTGAATCCATTTTAGCATCAGTGAAGTCATATTTAATGTCAGTGAAGCTGTTGGCATCAATGATGCCAAAATGACTTCACTGATGCCAGATGACGTCACGGATGCCAAAAGAACCACACCACTATATGTGACGTGAACAAGCGAAATGAGTCTCATGTTGGCCATTTTCAATTATGATATTTGTCCATTATTTAAAAGCAGGTGGAAAATGCTACAGTGTGGTCTAAACCTCACCAACATTGAACTTTTAGGCAACTGAGAAAACAAAGTAAAACTTTAAAAATCGTCACCTTTTTTTTAAACCTATAACTCTAAATCAATATTCTCGACATACAATTCATTCCACTTAATGGCCTCACAATTTTGTTTACACATTTTTGAAGAACAATTTGAAAAGATTTGAACAATTTTGATTTTCTAAACAAATTTGGAGACATTTTTTGAAATTTCTGAAATTTCTTGAAATTTTTGAAGAATGTTTAAAATTCACCAAAATTGTCATTATTAATATTGAAAAACAAAAAATCAAAAATCAAAAATCCACATAACTGACACTACCTGAGAGGTCCGTTTGCTTGTAAAACAGGTTTTTTGTGTCACTTTACGAGAGAGAATCAACTCGATTCTTGTGCACTGTGTAAAGAAATATCGACCCCTGTGTTTTTCCGATTTTACTCCAGATTTTTGGATGAACTAGAAGCTGGGCAAGAATTCCTGATATTTTCTTACATAGTGCGTAGTGTTGAAGCTGTCGGGTCTGCAGCTACCATCACAGCGAGTATGGCTATAGTGGCAAATGCATTCCCTAATAATGTGGCAATAGTTATGGTAAGTAATCATCATGAATAGAGATGAGGGGCAATATGACCTTACATCGTGCGCAGCGTTGAAGCTCTCGGGTCTGCAGCTACCATCACAGCGAGTATGGCTATAGTGGCAAATGCATTCCCTAATAATGTGGCAATAGTTATGGTAAGTAATCATCATGCATAGAGATGAGGGACAATATGACCTTAGTTACTTTATAATTACAGATATACTGAATTTTTGTCTATAATCTATTTATCCATCACGAGACAGTGACGTAACTGCATATTCTACTTAGTGCAGCACATGACCACCTACCTACTCGAGGAGCTGGCGAATATATACACGAGCGGTGAAAGACGGAACTGCACCTGTAAAGTTATGTCACTGTCTAGAACAAGCATGTGCAACCTTTTCTACCACCCGGGCCTCATTGTGATTTTGAGATCCATTCACGGGCCGCAGTGATGTCAAACATTTCAAAACGCGTTCGGCCGGAGGTGGGGTAATAGGGGAGGGGAAGCTTAGGAGTCGTAATGTCGCATCAGATTGTACTCTTTAAAGCAGGAAATAGACACCATACAAATGAGGCCTAGAGACGCACTGTTTTGTTCAATGAAGAAATAATCCTCTCCTCCGCTTCTCTTTGTGTAATTTCCTCTTTTTACTCACTGTTGCTGCTGCAAGCGCCATTTTAACCAGGGATTTTAACTCGCAATCACGCCTCGAGTTTTATTTACTAAGGGAACCCACCACTAAATCAATCCGCCATTTGTGTAACCTATAAGGAGTTCCGGTTAAAACGGGCCCCATCAATAGGAATTTGGGATTGCTTCGTGGGCGGCAGATTAGAGGCCGGCGGGCCGCAGGTTGCACACGCTTGGTCTAGAGGAAGCCAAATTGAGTATAGTGTTTCGGTCAGAGTGTATCTTTGAAGTTACATTATAAAAGAGCAGACCTCTTCAAACAAGAGCTGTCATATATGAATGCATTATGTGAATTATATCTGTAATGTACGCCAAAGAGTGTAACAAAACAGCACTTCTGAGATCCCGACCATCTAGGAGAGTTCTTCTAACACCCTTATGAAAGTAAGGGGTTCCAGACACCAGGAAATTTGATATTTTTACGGTCCAAATTTGAATCTGGACCCGTGCTGTACTCTGTGTGCAATTGCTCAGAAATGTTCAGGCTCTGGGATGGTGGGCCACTTTTATACATCCCTGTGCATAAAAACCAAAATGTCATTGTCATGTACAGAGAGGATAGAGAAATTAAAAGTACAGGAATGGCAACATTTCAAATGGAAGGAGGGAAAGAGCAATGGAGGGCAGGAGATAGAAAAGGGTAGAGACTCCGAGAGAGTGGGAGGATGTAGTACAACAAATCATACTTAGTGTTATTTGTCATCAGTTGGTATTATTCATCATAGGGTATTTTGCATGTTTCACTATCTGTCCCCGTCCTAAGTATGATTCCTTCTACATATGATTTTTGTGGTAATTTCTGTATCGCTTACCAGAGCTCAAAAACACACTTCTTTGTGCTTGTTCTTATCTACTCTTTCTCATCTATCTTGCCATTCGTTTAACATTTTGTACAAATGCAATATTCCCTTGAAATTTAAGGTGAAATTCTAAGCCAATTCACTAAACGGCACTAGGGATGTTTATCGAAATCGGCGCCATGTTTTATTAATAGACTCGTTTTTTACATTCGTAAGTTCGTAAGTGATGTGCGTATATAGACGTTTGTTATTTTGCGATGGGGGACGAGACTAAATCTGGACCGCGTCGCCTATTGGGTAACTCGGTAAATGTCTGAAAAAAATTCTGCCATTGCGTTTACACGGCGGAGAATTATGATTAAATACGGAATAATTTAACATTTTCATGTTTTAAAAGTGGCTGCAAAGAAAGATGAGGACTTTATGAAGGTGTGTAGCTAGTATGAAAATCAACGGGAATGCTGTTTTGCTGTAATTCCCCCGCCAATCATTCGAGAGGCTCACCATTCACGCAAATCAAATTGACAGTTTCTAGCAATACAATTTCCCCATACGTTGGTAGGGAAAAACCCCACAGAAACCCCCCCCCCCCACCAACGTATGGGTTTCCTGTACTATGGTAGGATGCAGGGGAGGCGGGAGGAGTAAGGGAAATGAGTAGGACAGAGAGAAAGATGTAAAGCACAATGGGGTTGAGAGTGGATTCATTATATATTGTATTTGATACTGTTTTGCCTTTAATATTGATAAAAAACAAACATCAACGTTTGTCTTTGTTTTTGTTTATTTCCTAGGGTTGGTTAGAGGTATTTAGTGGCCTAGGTTATGCAGTGGGACCACCATTAGGTGGTGTGTTGTATAAGGTAAGATCATTTTGGCCTTTCTCCTGGTCCTCCCACCCCCTTCCAAATAATAAATTCAAAAAAAAGACAGAAATAAAGAAAGAAAGACAAAACACAATCTAAGCGTTTCCATTTGATAGCTTCTGAAATTACCATATTTTGTGTAATAAAAAGTGGAAGCTTTTATTTTAATTCTAAATTAAGTTTGTCCAAGTTTTGTATCAATTCTCAATTCAATTGAATAACTACAATTTGCAAATGTTTGAACAAAATTTGAAATGCTTTGAAAAATGTTAGATTTTCTTTTTCTTTTTAAATTAAATGTTTGTAAGTTGTTCTGAAAGTTTTGAAAATTTTGAAAATGCACCAAATTTGTCAACAAATAAAAATTGACTGACCCTACCTTGAGAGGTCTGTTTGCCCATAGAACAGGTTTTTTTCTCTTCATAGGCTTATAATCACTAATCATTTGGCATGTGGAATACTGCTGCTAAACAGTTAAATTTTATGGTAATGTCACGCCAAAGTGATGCCTCATATATTTGAAAATCTTAAGCATGATTGTCACCTCCTAAGTTTTCTGTATGTGAAACTGTTTCAAAACTGTTTCAAAAATGTCAACATTATTGAATTTCTTCAAGATATTGAGAAATGCATTAAAATAAGTACAAACATTCCTAGTATTGGTTCAGTAATTCATGAGATAAGACTTTGAAAGTTGGGAAATGTTTCTGAACATCTGTTTTGTAAAATGGTAAAAATAATAGCCGCATGGAAAGTGTTAACTAAAATAAATTGCAAATCTTAACACTAGCAGACGACATTCCAATATTTCACAAAATGTTTCAAAAATGTCAACTAATAACATTTCATTACCATATTTGGAATCACCATGAGAAATGCATTAAAATAAGTACAAACATGCCTAGTATTGGTTCAGTAATTCATGAGATATAAGACCTTGTAAGTTCAGAAATGTTTCTGACCATCTGTTTTGAACATGGTAAAACTAATAGCCACGTGGAGAGTGTTAACTAAATCATATCTTAGCAAATTACATGCTGTTCTTTCCCCATCTTTATTCCTATTTTTGTCTTCTTAATTGACAGCTTGGTGGTTATAAACTTCCGTTTATGGTACAAGGTGGCTTTGTCATCCTTATATTAATTGTTAATTTATTTCTGCTACCGAATCAAGGTAAGTTGATACTTGATATTTCCGTACTTCAAACAAAACATACCCTTGCGTCTTGTAGGGTATACGGTCCTCACAAAACGTTACATACCTGGTTAAAAATATGCTCCTTACTCTAAAACTATAGCTTCTATGTAAAAATATTAAATTATAAAGTTCTAAAAAAATCTCTTCTCTTTGATATGAAATATTACACATGAAATTTGACTGAATATTAACACAGCTATGTGTCCAAAACCAAAACCAAGTCCATTTTTCATTTTAGTATTTTGTTCTTCTACACGCAGCCTCGATGTAGCAATTAATAGGCAGATTATGAATTACCTGTAAGGTGCCGAAAAAAAAAGAAACTCTATTCTAAGGGCAAACAGACCTCTCAGGATGGGTCGGTCGGTCAGGTATTTTTTTCCCATTTTTTTTCTAAACACTTTTTTCCCCTTGAAAATGACTGTAAAAATCAAACAAATCTTTAAGAATCTTGCAGTATTTTGACAACCAAACATTTATTTGGGTCAGTATTCATATGTACATGTAAAAGAATTTCACAGATTTTTAAAAAAATGGGTCGGCCGGGCCCGTAGAACAAGGTTTCTTTTGTTCGTTGCCTTAGTGACAACTCATCCATCGATAGTAAGATGAGGATTGGGGAATGCTTCAATTGATCAATTCAGCCCATACACCTGTCACACTGTGTAGCGGTGTAGCGTTCTTAATTGTTAACACTTTCCATGCGGCAGTCGTCTGCAGACGACAGTTCCAAAATTTCACAAAATGTTTCAAAAATGTCAAAATTATTGAATTTCATCCCCATATTTGGAGTCACCATGAGAAATGCATTAACATAAGTACAAACATGCCTTTTATTGGTCCAGTAATCTTTGCGATTGACCTTGAAAGTTGGGAAAGGTTTCTGAAAAATCTGTTTTGTATAATGGTAAAACTAATAGCCGCGTGGAAAGTGTTAACCGAGCTGATATCCAGAACCGCGAATTTATCACCCCATGAAATTATCATTGCAATACATGAAATCACAAAAATATCTGAATGCAAAAATATATATATACAGTACTCTTTTCATTGATATCAAAAAATTTGATTGATTTATCTTCTCTTCTTATTTCTATTGATGTATCTATGTGTTGCCAGCCCATTTCATATTGTAGTGTTGACATATTTTCTTATAGGCTTAAATGACTCAAAAGAGATGGGTTCTATAATGGCTGTATTGACAATACCAGCTATTTGGCCGGTGGGATTTGCAATAGTGGTTGGTAGTGCATCATTAGGATTCTTGGATCCAACGTTATCCATTCATTTACAACAGGTTAGTTTGCTAGTGTGAAATTCTGACCCAATTATGTGGTCCTAGACCATTTCAGTTAGGAATTTTGACACATAGAAATGATATTTGCAACAACAACAACAACAAACAAAAATGAGGTGGAAGCTGGAAATACAAGGTAATTTCCAAACTGGGTATCCTACATGTACTAGCTTTAAACGCTATTTACGGAATAAAGCGCAATGTATGTTACATAGCTGTATTCCGTTTATGGTCCTGGACCATAAGGTCGAGCCAAAATCTCACAAAAACGGTTAGTTTACATTGATGAAAAGATTCATTAGGATTGGTAATAAACATAGAGAAAGGTTCATTGTATCTAATCCAATTTCCACTTACTTTTTATTGCGGATGTTTCTGCAAACACTGTCACCTTTGCCTAGAGAAAAAACATCTAGAAATTCCAGAGTCGTCGCTAAGCAACCACCTAGCGTCGGTAGCAGTAGTTTATCACTCACTACCTATCATGTGTTGATAAAGGCAACAGTGTTTGCCGAAATGTCCACGTTGGCATACAATGAAAATATGGACCTGCCATTTTCATAGAATAATAAGGTCTTTTGACCCATCTATATATAAGGCACAAAAACTAATTCCCGAATCCTAAATGAACAGACGAATTTTTTTTACATATTTCTGTGCTTTTTTGTCCACCAGTTCCACCTATCTCCAGTAGTTATTGGAGCTATATTCTTGCTCATGGGCGGTGTCTATGCCGTGTTCTCACCAATATGGGGCTATTTAGCGGATAAACAGGTGAGGTTTTTTCATCTTATATTTGCTTAACACATAAATATCAACATGTTGAGCTTAAGTACTATAAGTACTAAAATTACTACTACTTTACTAGCTGCTGGCAGCACATGCTTACACAGTCTATCTTGTGGCGCGATTGGGCAGAAAATCTTTCGAAGCTAACTCTGCAGCTCGCTTATTTAAGCGCGGGATTTTCTCGCAGGTGACCCAGGTTTGATCCCAGACACCGGCAAAACTGGTTTGTGAACACCATGTCTTTATTTATTTGCTTCTACATTTTACTCAGCGATGTAACATAGTTAGAGAATAATGACTGCGTAACAACTGTTTTTGGGAATTTGTTTTGAAATCAGAGGTTTTTGTTCTGGTCTAAGGAATTGTCCCGAAGGGGCGCATTCTCATTCATTACTGAAACAGATGCATATTTATCCAAAATCGTTGATTTGTACTGATATAATTGCGCTAATAATTAATTAGTTTTCTGTTTATTTTGTCCACCCCTTCTTAATTATTGAAACAATCCAAGTCGGTTCATCCCCTCATTAATATTTTTATCATTCAACCTATCAGAAATAAGCTTTTAATCGTGTTTCCTCATAACTCATTGAATATTCAGTTTAGTGGCGTGAGGCTTTAATTTGATTGGTCGGTCAATGAGCAAAACAATCAAACACTTTGGCACAGTACTTTCGGGCAATTATTAGTAACCTGCGCTCGGCGTGCGCGTTATCATCTAACGATTACTTTGATTGGAACGCACTTGGTACGCAGTTATCGCGATTATTCATGAAGTAATGAAAACCCATCGTAGTTCTACAAGTCCGTGACCAGTTTGATGTGACATGTCACATAATGTGTGAAGTTACTGAACCAATCCCCTCCCTGCTCTTGGAGATTAGCTTTGATTTAACGTTGTTCCAATTTTTGTTGTTTCTTGTTTCAGCAAATAACACGCTACATGATAGTAATGGGTTTCCTGGTTGCAGCCGTATCCTACCTACTAATAGGGCCATCACCCGTCTTAAATTTTCCTAAGTAAGTGTCTAATACAAAGGCCATCACCGGTCTTAAATCTTCCTAAGTATGTGTCTAAAACAAGGGCCATCACCGGTCTTAAATTTGCCCAAGTAAGTGTCTATTACAAGGGCCATCACGCATCTTAAATCTTAAGTAAGTGTTCTAATACAGAGGCCATCACCCGTCTTAAATTTTCCTAAGTAAGTGTCTAATACAAAGGCCATCACCGGTCTTAAATCTTCCTAAGTATGTGTCTAAAACAAGGGCTATCACCGGTCTTAAATCTTCCTAAGTAAGTGCCTAATACAAGGGCCATCACCGGTCTTAAATCTTCCTAAGTAAGTGTCTAATACAAGGGCCATCACCGGTCATAAATCTTCCTAAGTATGTGTCTAAAACAAGGGCCATCACCAGTCTTAAATTTGTGTAAGTAAGTGTCTTATACAAGTTCCATCACCGGTCTTAAATTTGCCCAAGTAAGTGTCTAATACAAGGGCCATCACGCATCTTAAATCTTCCTAAGTAAGTGTTCTAATACAGAGGCCATCACCAGTCTTACATTTGACTAAGTAAGTGTCTTATACAAGGGCCATCTCTGGTCTTAAATCTTCCTAAGTAAGTGTCTGCTATAAAGGCCGTCTTAAAAGTCCTTAAGTGAGTGTCTAGAACAAGGGCCATCACCGGTTTTAAATCTTTCTAAGTGTCTTAAACAAGGGCCATCACCGGTCTTAAATTTTCCTTAGTAAATGTCTAAATTAAGGGCCATCTGCATGTCCTTTGGTCCCAATTTTTCAAAACTTTAAATTGCACTTACTGCTGTTTAGGCTCACACATGAAAAGTCTCGCATCAATCTCAACTAATCTTGTTGATAATAATCTTTAGGTAAGGGACTTGAGTTGACTCATGGATGCACCCCCAGATTGATCTCTAATTACCTCTATATGACTTTCGACCCCATTTTGTCAAAACTTAGGGCTCTCATATGAAGTCAGACTTCAATGTCGACCAAACTTGGTGACAATAATCTTTGGGAGTAATTCTGTTATACCCTTCACAGGGGTATTCATAGTGCGTGATTTTTAAGAACGACGCATACTAACCGATGTTGGTGTGTAGGGTATAACAGAACAGATTGATCTCTAATGACCTCTACATGACTTTTGATCCCATTTGGTCAACACTTAGGGCACTCATCATATAAATGTCAGACTTCAATTTCGACCAAACTTGGTGACAATAATCTTTGGGTAAGGGGACTTGAGATGACTCATGGGGTGTACTCAGAGTGACCTCTAATGACCTCTATATGGCATTTGACCAAATGTTGTCAACACTTCAGGGCTCTCTCATATGAAAAGTCAGATTTCAATGTCAACTCTTTTTTTCCCAAAGTAAGACATTTATTTACAATCATCACTTCTGTTAACATAATATTATCCACCCCACATTTGCATACAAATGTTATATAGATACAGTTTGAATATCCTTGTTGATTCTGACAATTAAATGTTCGAATATAACTACCAGACTTCCTTACAAGATGCTCTTGCATTGGCTGAACTACCCCATTAGGTGAATCTCCCAGCCAGAGGGATTCACAAGTCGTGACTTGCAGTATTTTTTTACATTAACACATTCCACGGGGCCATTGGTTTTACTATTTCAAACAGATTTTTCAGAAACCTTTCTCAACATTCAAAGCCTATCTCAAGAATTATACTGAACCAATACTAGGAATGTTTGTACTTATTTTAATGCATTTCTCGTGGTGATTCCAAATATGGTAATGAAATTGAATTATTTTGAAATTTGTGAAATATTTTGAACATTTTGAATGTTGTCTGCACACACCTGTAGCGTCGAAAGTGTTAAGATTTACAATTTATTGTTATTATTATTTCCCCCCTTTATTTGTAGTGAACTATGGGTCATCTGCGTGGGATTAGGATTACTTGGTTTCTCAATAGGTTGTGGAATAGTTCCAGCTTATCTAGATCTCCTAAAAACTGCATAGTAAGTATATTTTTGTATGTCTTTAAATGTACGCAAACGCACCAGATTACTTTACAAACTTTCTTTTAGCAGCTACTATCGTCCATGCTCTTATATAACTTCTCGTATTGACAATGGCAATTCTCTTCTTTTTGGCATCACTGATCACTTACTTCACAAATTATAACTTGCTCAAAATGCAGCTGCTCGCATTCTCACAAAGACAAGGAAATTTGATCATATCACTCCGATATTGGAAGATCTCCTCTGGCTTCCTGTTCGCGAAAGGATTCATTTTAAACTTCTTCTTTTAACTTGGAAAGCTTTGCATGGCACTTCACCTACATATATTGCTAATCTTCTTGTTCCATATCATCCAAAACGTACTCTCCGGTCATCTGATAAACTTTTACTTGTTGTTCCACGGACTACTTCTTCATTTGGAGATCGCGCATTTTCAGTAACTGCACCAACTCTCTTGAACTCACTACCTTATAATTTAAGATGCTGTGATTCACTTGACTCTTTTAAGAACTTGTTAAAAACAAGATTATTTGACCCAGTTTATAATTAATTTCTTTGTATATACATGTATATATACATCCATATGCAAATAATCCTTTGTTTATGTATTTTTCATGTTAATTTGTATTTTTGTTTTATATGTTTGCACCTCGGAATAGTTCACCTAGATTGATGGCGCATTATAAATGCCATTATTATTATTATTATTATAACATCACAACTCAGTAACCGATTTGGAAAATTCTCATTTTGAATTAAAGCTTAAATTATCTTTCTAACGCTGTAATAACTTTTGAATACACACGCCTGAAATTTTCGGAACGCCTTTCACAAAGAAGTACCAGTTCTTTTCAGACTCGCCCTGTAATTTGAAGTTTGTATTCAGCAATGAATACATACATAATCAGCATTTATAAGGCGCCTTTCCAGAAAGATCAAAGGGCCATAAAACAGAGTAAATATGATGGATAGAAATGAGACTTCAAAATCTTCTTAAAACGAAGCAGTGTACACGCCTCCCTGATTTTTTTCGAGAGGCTGTTCCACAGTGAGGGTGCAGAAACATAGAAAATAGAAAATTGTCCCCAATACAATTTTTTCCCTTATGAGCAGTGAGAAGAGAAGTATCCGATGATGAACGTATGATGGGTCCAGTGGCAGGTTTGACTTTATGAGTGTTAACATTTTCCTTATACTATTGACATTCCATATACACTGAGCCAAAAAAGAAACTTATAAAATTTTAACAGATCACCAAATAAAATTCTGTGCATGAAAATGTACCAAATTTGGATACAATATTACTGCAATGTATTGCTTCAAATGGCAGTCAATAACCAATTGTTTGCTTCAATGACACAAGAGAAATGTGCACTGACTCAGACAACGTCTTGCATCACAGGTCACAGCAAACAATTTCAGCGACATAAAGTTAAAAACATTTCAGAGAGTCAAAACAAACTCATATCCAAACAAACAATGAAGTCATTAATAACGGGTATGTCCACCTCCAGCTTGCAGGCAAGCTGTGCATCTCCTTCTCATGCTTCCAATCAAGTTCCTGATTTCGAACTTCCCGGTAATTATTCTACGTTGTGCGCAATTGATTTTACCAAAGCAGTTCTGTGCGGCACACACAGAACTGGGTAGGATATTCCACATTCTTGGTCCTAAAGCTAAAAAAAAAATTATCCCCAAAGGATCTGTTAGTTTTGGGGATGGCAAGACGTGTAGAATCCTGAGATGACCTAAGCCCTTCACGGCCTGAGTTGTAAACATTAAGTAAAACCTGTAAATAAATTGGTGACGAACCATTAATACAATTGTACACATGCACCAAGATCTTGAATTCAATCCTCTGCTGGATAGGCAATTTCCCGAGCAATGGTTTCGTGCTAGTTCGTCTGCCAACATGGTAAATAAGACGCGCAGTGCGATTTTGCAGTCTTTGTAAACGCTTAGTCTCGGTCGCAGACAAACCTCCAAGCAATGAGTTGCCATAGTCCAACCGGGAAAGAATCAAAGATCTCACTGCATGTGCACAAGTAGATTTATCCATAAAACGATGGATTCTCCACAAGTTTCTCAAATGAAAATTAATGCTTCTACATAATGTGCTGACATGATCTTTCATGGAGAGGCTACTGTCAAATATGATGCCAAGGTTTTTAACATTCTTTGATTGGGCAATCACAGAGCCACCGATATTCAGGTGAAGATCGAGTTGAGATACAGCATTTGCAAGCCTAGGTGGAGCGATCACAAAAAGCTCTGTTTTGGAATCATTTAGCTTTAATTTGTTTGCACGTATCCATGATCGTATCTCAGCAATGCAATTGGTCATGTTAAGCTTAGCAGCAGCTGTATCTTCCTCTGACTTCGGATTAAAACTCTCATACAACTGCGTATCATCAGCGTAAGTGTGCAAAAAAGATTTGTCAGAATCCTTTCCCAACTTTCACGGTCTATCAAAAGGATGACTGAACCAATACTAGGCATGTTTGTACTTATGTTAATGCATTTCTCATGATGATTCCAAATATGGTAATGAAATCCAATAATTCTAACATTTATGAAACATTTTGTGAAGTTTTGGAATGTCGTCTGCAGACGCCTGCCGTGTGGAAAGTGGTAAGAAAGCATGCGGCAACTGAATAGAGTGAAGAAGAGCATGATCTTTGTCATTCCATGGATTGGCTTTGAAATAGAAGGCTCCACTAGAGTGATAAAATGTTAATGCAATAATAAATTTCAAAAGTTCTTTATTTGAATTGTAGCTAAATAAATTATAAGTTATTTGGTTTTTTATAAACAGGCTCAAAATCCTCTTGACACCTTCCATAAAAAAGTTATGCCCCCCCCCACCCCTTGCCGGATATATAATCATAATTGTAGTAGGGACAATCAACAACATGAACTTCCCCATCTAAAAGTAGACATTGTATGACTTACATGTTATGTATTTACCTACAGAGAACCTGTGCGTCACCCATTTATATACCATAAAATAAATATGTGTCTTTTAAAAAGTATGTATGTTAATGGGTTTTATTTGATTTTACTCAAATGTATTTTATGCCTTTAAAGGTATATTATGTGATGTTTTCCAGGGAACACCCTCAATCCTCGAGATTTTCTTGCAGAATTACATTTCTGATCATAAATCGTACATACATTTCAAGTTACAGGGCTATATATACGATTCTTAATTACTTCAAAATCATGGTTTTAGAGTGAAAATAAACTGTCGGAGTCTGCACCAACAACTTATATTTACTCTAAATTTACTCTAAATCCATGATTTTGAGGTAATTAGGAATTGTTTCACTCTGTAAATTGGAATATATTCATGATTTATGATCAGAAATGTAAATCTGCTTCCAATTTCTTTTGAGGATTGAGGGCGTCTCCTGGAAAAGATCACATAATATACCTTTAATTAGTTGTTTTCTTGTTTAAACCCTCAGTTGGTATGATCTACCAGACAATTTGGCCACACAAAGTATCGTGTCGGGACTCTTTAATGGATTGTCTCCTGGAAAAGATCACATAATATACCTTTAGTTAGTTGTTTTCTTGTTTAAACCCTCAGTTGGTATGATCTACCAGACAATTTGGCCACACAAAGTATCGTGTCGGGACTCTTTAATGGAATGTTTTCATTTGGGTAAGTTGTTTTATTTGTTCTATATTGTCGCTGTTCTGTCAAAACCTTGTATGTTTTCCCAGCCCTTCAACAAGCACTCCAGAGATGGAAAAACTCTAACACTATACCGAGAGTGTTTAGAGTCGAAAAAGAAGAGGTCCAGATGGAATGGAGTAAAGGAGTTGGAACAAAAAGAACGACATCTCATCCTTAATGAAATTGGCAGAGGTCAGACTGACAAAGCAGGCTTGGGATTCAAGAAAAATCAGAAGCTAATTAAAGACATGACCCTGAAAGAACACAGGCAGTGCCTGACCAGTTTGGTTAAAGAAGTTGACGAGGATGAGATGCTGATCTACCTTTATGGATGCGCGAAACAAGGACAGTGCGGCCGTGATTTAGCAAAACAGCGTAACTCGAAATATTGACTTTTTGAGGTACATGCATTTTTATGGAAATCGAGGGCGCTCTTTTCATCTGTGAGAGTCTCAAAAGCCCTCGACGCACCGTTTTTAAGATAGAGTAACGTATCTCAGCCTTATATTACAACTCTTAGCGTTTTAATATGGTAAAACAGCGTTACTCGAGTTACGTGCTTCAAAATCTAGTATTTTCTTGGCAAAACAGCGTATCTCTAAGTTACGCGCCTTTACCAAACAATAGGTTTATCAAATTTGCGTGTATCTCAATGCCAACTGCACGTAATTAAAGATACGTTTGTTTGCCATACAATTATATGAAATATACCATCACGTATCTTTAGTTACGTTGTTCTGCCAAAAATAAATGACAATAATTGCCGGCGAAGTGCACACGTGACTTGGTCTATGACATTGTGCAGCAGCAAAATGCATTGCCACAGCAGAGCCTATAGAATTCTGCAAATATCACTCAAAAATACAAAAGGTATGTATATTAAATGTTGTTTATAATCAATTAATCCTAAATATAGAAAACGACGTAATAGAAGAGACCCATGCTCATTTTCTAATAGGCTAAATAGGGTATTTATTATAAGCTTACTTACATTTACAATAGATAATAAACCTAGGCCCGGGCCTAGGCCTACTTTACGTTTAACTGATGAATTCGGAAACTTCAGGGTTCAGTTTGTTTGTTTACCTGCAGCTCAGCTCATGATTGATGCACTCGCGCATACATCGCTTTCGCATTGCGTACTACCCGCCTGCGATGGTTTACGCGTAAGACGCACTCGCAAAGAGCGCGAGGAACAATCACTGCGTTACCAGCGCGGCTTGTTTTGACAACGACACGGTAATACTACAAAACTTAGCGTTAATGTCGGGACCGTTACCGTAACGGAAACAAATCTAACAAACGTAAGCAAATTCAACAGCTCACTGTTTCTTAGGAGCAAGTCATTGAATTAGCATAGGCCTAGGCCTATGCTACGATTTAAGACTAGGCCTACACCAATGGTCTATGGAGTAACACTCACGCACAGGTTCGTATTCAAAGTAATATTATTAACATCACTTTTCGGAATAATTCTGTTATACCCTACACACCAACATCGGTAGTTATGAATACTTCTGTGAAGGGTATAACAGAATTACTCCCACTTTTAAATAGGCCTAGGGCCTAGGCCTACCTAATTTTTGGTTTGAACAGTGGAAGAATTAGCCCTATGGTCACAGTTATGCCTTCTCAACAAATTGGTTATGGCCTATCAAATTCGTAGGCACTATGAATAACCTAAACCTATAGGCTTGAGCCTGGTCTAAAGAGCATTAACTACACGTAGGCCTACTAGGCCTATTATAGGCCTAACATACCATAAGGCTTTCATGGTATGTTTAAAAGCTGCCGGTCACATTTGGGTGTGTCTCTAGACATGGCTCCTGTTTTTCGTAGCGCACTATTCCTTGGACCCATCTTGTAAACGTTATAATGATTAAATAAATAGGTTAATAGATTTAGGTAAGTAGGGCTATGTAATGAATTAATAAATAATGCAATTCTATTAAACATTCATTTTTAAACTTGCATTTCCTGTTTTACAGGTGCTAGTGATGTCAATACTGATGCAAATGACGTACTGGAATCTCTCCCAGTTGGTAAGTGTTTTAAGGAAAATATGTAGGCCTAGCTCTTGTGTTGAGTAGCGTGCACTTCCTGGGACCCATCTTGTGAAAATGAATGCAATGATAGTATTATAAACAGAAACGAATTCATAAATGAATAGCCTATATTTAATAATGAATATACAAATACATGATAGGTAGGCATACACAACTAAAAGTTAATTAATAGATACTCTAAATACACAAAGAAAGAAAAACAAACGTGTGAGAATAAATTAAGGAAAGGAAAAAAAGAAGACAATAAGATAGAAAGAAAGAGAAATAGAGGACGGAAGTTAAATTTACAGTCTTTCTGATATTTTAATTTTGAACAGATGTTCAACTAAAAAAAAAGAGACCCTCAAAGATCTTAACAAAATATGCAGAAGAAAATAACCCACCAAGCTCAAATGGGACACTACTGGGGAATGAGGCGTCTGCGTTAAAACAGAGGTATCATGATGATTCAAGAGAAGTGGACCCACACAAAGTTACTGGTGAGTATGTTCCTCTCATTTTGGAAAATACCGATATTCTTGTTGCGAGTTTTGACTATATACTTTTCCTATTTGTCCGACGTTTATTTGTTCCTACTATCTTTATTTTATTTTCCAGAATTGACAAATGAAGGGAATGGCAAATCCAGTTTGGAGCTACCCCGAGATACACCAATCTCCAACGAATCCTTGAATTGGAATGATCAAGGTAGACAACTTTTAATTTGACATGGTAGAGGCCTAGTTGTTGACACGTATAATAGTATGTATTAAGTTATATGCATGTTCCCATAATTTCAGTATTTTCATGTTCATCATTTTAATTTCAGATTTTTACACTAGTACAATACAACATGACCAAACGGCCGACGAGGTAGACAGCGCAGGAAACAATGATATTGGTGAGTATAATATTGAACTTCAATTGTATTTCATTGTGATTTAACTATACACATACGAAGAAGAAAAAAAGAAAGAAAGAACAGCAACAATAATAAAACGAATCAAACATAAACATATTTCTCTTCCAGTGTCTTGTTAATGAGTCGTGTTTGACTTATGATGTAAATGAGAGAGACATAACGATGGAAAAATACCTTCCGAAAGTGAGGGGGAAAGCTCTGGAGAAATCAAGTCTTCAATATGATACTTTTGTGGTATGAACTTACAATTTCATCATTTTAACTTCAGATGTGTTCACTGGTACACAAGAACATGACGATACGGCCGACGAGGTAGACAGCGCAGGAGGCAATGATGTGGGTGAGTAGGCCTAGAACTTACAGATTGAAATTCAATTGTATTGCATTGGGATTTAACTATACACACACGAAAGGAACGAAAGAAAGAAAGCAGGAAAGAAAAAGAAAAAACAAACAACAACAACAACAAAACGAGAAAGACATAATTGTTGGTGAGTAGGCCTAGAAGTTACAGATTGAAATTCAATTGTATTGCATTGGGATTTAACTATACACACACGAAAGGAAAGAAAGAAAGAAAGCAGGAAAAACAACAACAACAACAACAACAACAACAACAATAAAACAAATCAAACAGAAACATCTTTGTATTCCAATGTCTTGTTTTTCAGTCGTGTTTGACATATGATGTAAATGAGAGAGACATAACGATAGAAAAATACCTTCCGAAAGTGAGGGGGAAAGCTCTGGAGAAATCAAGTCTTCAATATGATACTTTTGTGGTATGAACTTACAATGTGATGCTTATCTGTTTGTCAAATAAATATTAAATTTTTCCTGTTTTAAAGGTGGTAGTGATGTCGATTCTGATCCAAATGACGTACCAATGGAATCTCTCCTAGATGGTAAGTAATTTAAGAAAAATACATAGGCCTAAGTTACAGTTATTCATTAATGTTTATCCTATGTGCGTGTATTCTTCACATAATAGTTGTCCACATGCTTTTTTCCTTTGCACAGATGAATTGAATTATCATGAAGATATAAGAGAAGTGGAACCGCACAGAGTTGCTGGTGAGTAAAGGCTCCTCCCATTTTAGAAAATAGCGCTTATTCTTGTTTGTATAGTTATGACTACTGTTGGCTATATACTTTTCCTTTTTAGGATAGTCTCACATTTATTAGTACCTACACTCATAATTTTATTTTCCAGAATTGACAAATGAAGGGAATGGCAAAGCTAATTTGGAGCTGCCCCGAGATGCACCAACCTCCTACGAATCCGAGAATTTGAATGATCAAGGTAGACAACTTTTAACGTGACATGGTATAGGCTAGGCCTAGTTGTTAACACGTATACTATTTTTAATAAATTATATGCATGTTAAAAAAGCAATTAGGAAATTTCTTGTTCATCATTTTAATTTTAGATGTGTTCACTGGTACACAAGAACATGACGATACGGCCGACGAGGTAGACAGCGCAGGAGGCAATGATGTGGGTGAGTAGGCCTAGAACTTACAGATTGAAATTCAATTGTATTGCATTGGGATTTAACTATACACACACGAAAGGAACGAAAGAAAGAAAGCAGGAAAGAAAAAGAAAAAACAAACAACAACAACAACAAAACAAATCAAACAGAAATATCTTTGTATTCCAATGTCTTGTTTTTCAGTCGTGTTTGACTTATGATGTAAATGAGAGAAACATAACGATAGAAAAATACCTTCCGAAAGTGAGGGGGAAAGCTCTGGAGAAATCAAGTTTTCAATATGAACAGTGGTATGAACTTACAATGTGATGCTTATCTGTTTGTCAAATAAACATTAATTTTTTCCTGTTTTAAAGGTGGTAGTGATGTCGATTTTGATCCAAATGACGTACCAATGGAATCTCTCCTTGATGGTAAGTAAATTAAGACAAATACGTAGGCCTAAGTTACAGTTATTCATTAATGTTTATCCTATGAGCGTGGACGTCTATTCTTCACATAATATTTTTCCACATGCTTTTTTCCTTTGCACAGATGAATTCAATTATCATGATGATTTAAGAGAATTGGAACCACACAGAGTTGCTGGTGAGTATAGGTTCTTCCCATTTTTGAAAATACTGCTAGTATAGTTTTAACGACTGTTGGCTATACTTTTCCTATTAAGGATAGTCCCAAATTTATTTGTACCTACAATCATAATTTTATTTTCCCGAATTGACAAATGAAGGGAATGGCAAAGCCAACTTGGAGCTGCCCAGAGATACACTTGTCTCCAACGAATCCGAAAATTTGAATGCTCAAGGAAAACAACTTTTATTGTGACATGGTAGAGGCCTAGTTGTTGTTACAAATTATATATATGCAAGTTCCCATAATTTAAGTATTTTCATGTTCATCATTTAAATTTCAGATGTTTCCACTACATGTAGTACACAAAAACATGACCAACCGGCCGACAAGGTAGACAGCGCAGGATGCAATGATTTTGGTGAGTAGGCCTAGTACTTATAGATTGAAATTAATTTGTATTGCATTGTGATTTAACTATGAACACACGAAAGGAAAGAAATAAAGAAAGCAAGAAAGAAAGCAGAAAAGCAACAACAACAACAACAATAACAAAACAAATCAAACAGAGACATCTTTGTCTTCCAGTGTCTTATTTATCAGTCTTGTTTGACTTATGATTTCATGTTTTTTAAACTTGCATTTCATGTTTTTTAAACTTGCATTTCATGTTTTTTAAACTTAATTTCCTGTTTTTACAGGTGGAAGTGATGTCGATTCTGATGCAAATGACGTACTGGAATCTCTCCCAGTTGGTAAGTGTTTTAAGACAAATATGTAGGCTTATTGTAATTTACAATTATTCAGGAAGGTCCATCCTATGTGACTGTATTCTTCACATAATATTTGTCTACATGCTTTTTTTCCTTTGCACAGATGCATTCAACGGTTCATTTATAACATTGCCCGAATCTGTGAGTTCAGCAATTCAAGATTTGCTGAATGAGGCTCAGTCGATCGAATCAGGTAAGTCTTTATTTTACAGTAGCTGCAAACTTGAGTTTTGTAGATAGCTAATAATAGGCCCTTTAAAATTATGTAAGTGGTTGTGATAGTAACAAAATGAATGTTTAAGAAACTAACCATTGGATTTGATTATGTCACTTGATATTGATGCAAAGTGTTTAATGACTTTTATTTCAATCTTCCCTTTTTGACACAATTAATTTGTATCCTTTGCATGTTTTTTTTTGTTGCCACAGATGTACAAGGTCCTATTGGAACATATCCAGATGAAGGATCTGATGAAATGGATTTAGGCCTACATAATGAAGTTCAAGGGAGAAACTTAGGTATTTAAATAATTGTATTTGTTCTGTATATTATAAGTTGTATAAGCATGACTATATAGTGGACTGGTAAAGTCAGACAATAGATGATTGTTTTCTCTATTATATTATCATGATTATTCAATTGACGAGTGTGGGCGAAAGCCAACACGAAACAAATTTGTCCTGAATAAAATGTAAACAGTTTACTCACAATATAAATCCCATGTGGTCGAGCACTTTATCAATACTGATTTAAGTAAAACTCTGGATTCTATATATATAATTATATAATAAAATTATCAGGTAATGCAATGCCCGTATCAAAAGTGCTCGATTCCTAGGAAGAGTGTATTATATATTCATCAAAATTAACATTTCCATTTCCACTGCATTCATGAACAGGTTATAATGAGCCTACTATTGAGATGCAACAACAATTGCGTCCAGGTACCGTTGATTTGGGAAATGATGAAGTACCAACAGAGACACCTGAAGGTACGTGTATTATCTAACATTTTTAATAATTATCTAGTGAAAACGTGAACAAACGATGTTAGTTAAAAGATAATAATTGCGTATGAGTTGTTTAGAGGTAACTGTGAAGAATTAAAAAAACCTATTTTGTAACCGAGGAATAGCGCGAGGGGCGTTGAAGGACTGGTAAAGTCTGAAAATGGATGATTGTTTTCTCTATTATATTATCATGATTATGTTATATATATATATATAATTATATATTTACTGGTAAAGAAGCAATCTTCTTGCAGAGTGCTCAATGCGATGCAGAGCGAAATATAAGTTAAACCATTTGGAACGGTAGTTGCTTATAATTATATATTTATCTAAATTAACATTTCCATTTCCACTGTATTTATGAACAGGTAATAATGAGCCTACTGTTGAGATGCAACAACAAGTGCGTCCAGGTACCATTGATTTGGGAAATGATGAAGTACCAACAGAGGCACCTAGAGGTACGTGTATTATCTAATAAACTCGTTTAAGTTATTATCCTGATTCATAACCATCAAATAAAGTAATGATGTATTATTAATTATTCATTTAACAAAATTACACTTTACGGCAATTTAATACCCATTACAAATCAATACATTGCAAATACGCCATCCGTTCGTGTAACGCGGTGGTTTTGTTCTCCGTTAGTGACTTGCGCTAATTTGTGCGTACTAGTTAAGGACGGCATTTGATTGGGACGCATGTGTCGCATTTATCCATGAGGTTTTGAATATCGATCAACATTATTACAAATAATGTAAGACTATCAAAATTGTAATTACCATACCAATTTTTCACTTCTGCAGGCAGAAAGCGGTTCCGAACTACAGGTGAAAGACAGGAACGAGATAGAGACAACCACGTTCTGCTTCCACCATGCACCAATTGCAGGAAGAAATGCACAAAAAACTTTAATCCCCTTCAGCGGAAAGAGATTCATAACAAATTCTGGGTTATGACGTACAACGAGAGGAGAAATTTTGTAGTACATCATGTAACTTCGTCCAGTAAACAATGTACTACAAAAAATGCAGATACCTCCCGTCGAGACTACAGCCTGAAGTGGAAGTTAGGTGAACATGACGTCTGTAAGACGTTCTTTCTTCATACGATAGGATATTCTTCTGACTACTTTGTCCGCTCCGCATTGAAGAATGTTGAAAAGGAAGGAAACGTGGTGCTGGGGTCCAAACCCGATGCCCGTGGAAAACACACCCCCTACAACAAATTCAGTGAAGAGTACCGAAAAGTAATAACAGATCACATTGAGAGTTATCGCCCACAAGTGTCTCACTACAAACGAGAACACGCACCGAACCGGCGTTATCTGCCTTCTGATTTGTCAGTTAACACAATGTACCATACTTTTATTGAAATGCAAAGGGAGGGAAACGGAGAGGAATGCTCATACTCTTGTTATTTTAAATTGTTCAAAGAACGGAACATATCTTTTTCTATTCCTGACAATGATCTGTGTGACGTTTGTTTGAAGCACTCTAAAGCACACCCAGAAGAAGATCACGACTGTTCTACCTGTGAGTGTTCTTTTTGTGATGGGTATGAGATTCATAGGCAGAATTATAAGGAAGCAAGGATCGCACTCAAAAACGATACCCAGATGATGAAGGAAAACCCAGACAAAATATTGGTATCGACGGTAGATATGCAGAAGGCCCTTCTAATGCCAAAGTTGCCCACCAAAGACTATTATTTCTCTCGCAAATTAGTCTTATTTAACGAGACCTTTGCTAACCCTGGAAAGAACGGCGATGCCTTTCTCGCCTTATGGCACGAGAACGAGGCAGGGCGAAAGGCCTACAACATCACAAGTAGTTTCCTGGCTTTCATTCGTCAGAACAGAGATATACAGGACATCATCTTATACGCAGACAACTGCTCGAGCCAAAACAAGAACTGGACTTTATTTAGTGCCCTCCCAAGGATAGTAAACGATCCATCCTTAGGCATTGAAACAGTTACACTCAAATATCTCGAGCCCGGACATACGTTTATGGCAGCCGACTCAGTTCACGGATCAATAACTACAACACTCAACAAAATTGAGCATCTATACGACTTTACTGATTTTAAGAAAGCCATCTCTTCCTCACGGGCACGCCTTACTGTGCAGGTACTAGACCACACAATGATGCTCACCTTCGAGAATGAAACAAAGAAAACCCGGGTAAGGCTGCAACAAGTCAAGGTGGCCCAATTCCGAAGAGGAAGCATCAAGATGTTCTTCAAAACAAGCCACAGTGAAGAAGAGTTTCAGGAGGTGGACATCTTCAGAAAAGTTGCTGAACGTGATCTAAAGCATAGAATTCAACACGGGCAGAATACAATCACTGCGCCAGCAATGGAAGCCCCTCGCGGAATTTCTGCGATTAAGAAGAGGGATCTTATGAAACTCGCGGAATGCATGCCAGCCTACAAAAGAGCCTTTTTTGATGATCTGGCAGAGAATGATGTGGCAGCAGATTTGGAAATCGTTGAGGATTATTAATTTTAAGGGCATAAATAACAGGCCGCGAGGAGTTTCCAGTGATTGTACTCTGCCCGAGTTGAACTGATCAAAATGACATTGCTGCAATTATGTTTACAACCGTTCACTGAAGAGGCCTTCGAAGACTGAAGAATGTCTACCTCCTGAAACTCTTCTTCACTATGGCTTGTGGTCTAGTACCTGCACAGTAAGGCGTGCCCGTGCTGAAGAGATGGCTTTCTTAAGTACATCTTAATGGTATTTAGTAGAAGTATTCTACGTATACTTCTGACCATACTACTTTCAAAGTTGCCAATTTGTTTTGCCCAAACGAGGATCGCACAAACAGCGATTATTGTTTCATAAAATTCACGATATATTCCATTTACATACGTTCCGATTGTACTATGTATAAAACATGCAATGTAAACATGATGAAAACCATATGAAAATGTGTTATACATGTAATTGATATGAAATGTGAACATGTGAACATGAATGTAAACATGATGAAAAGCATATGAAAATGTGTAAACATGCTGAAAAGCATATGAAAATGTGCTATATGATATGCAATGTTAACATGCTGAAAAGCATATGAAAATGTTATATAATGTTATGCAATGTATAAACATGACGAAAAGCATAATTTATGAAAATGTGTTATACATGTACTTGTAATTGATATGAAATTTGAACATGATGAAATGTTATGCATTATGTGAACATGAATGTAAACATGCCGAAAATCATATGAAAATGTAAACATGATGAAAATAAATAACAACGGAATGAATTTAAAAAGGTGTACATCGTAGAGTTTAATTATATTTACAAAGGATATGCAATTAACATGCTGAAAGCATATGAAAATGTTATGTAATGTTATGCAATGTCGAAAAGCATAATTTATGAAAATGTGTTATACATGTAATTGATGAACATGATGTAAACTATGAAATGTGATGCATTATGTGAACATGAATGTAAACATGCCGAAAATCATATGAAAATGTAAACATGCTGAAAATAAATAACAACGGAATGAATTTAAAAAGGTGTACATCGTAGTGTTTAATTATATTTACAAAGGATATGCAATGTTAACATGCTGAAAGCATATGAAAATGTTATGTAATGTTATGCAATGTATAAACATGACGAAAAGCAGAATTTATGAAAATGTGTTATACATGTAATTGATATGAAATGTAAACATGATGAAACTATGAAATGTGAACATTATGTGAACACGAATGTAAACATGCCGAAAATCATATGAAAATGTAAACATGCTGAAAATAAATAACAACGGTATGAATTTAAAAAGGTGTACATCGTAGTGTTTCATTATATTTACAAAGGTAAACACTGACTACAAACCCAGGATATTATTGCCAAATTGGTGACTTTATTCAGCTTTCTTGTGAGTATTTATGGGCCTATAATTTATCGTGGGGATATCGTTGAGGCAGGGCAGATTATTGTATCGCGATATATAATATTTTATCACGAGCTCAATATCGCCCAGGCTTAACAAATAGTTTCTACGAGTTACGCGGGTTTGGCGAAAAATAGTAACCGAAGAATTACACGTAACTTGAGTTACGCTGTTTTGCAAGATTAACTCTGCGTATAATTAGATGTCGGATTTTTGGCAAACCCGCGTATCTGGACAAAATCAGCTGTATCTTTAGTAAAAATCATTTATTTTACTTGAGTTTTTATAAATACATGAAATGAAACATAATGCAGGTTTCTATTTTTAAATCAACTTCCTCTGTTAAATAATAGCGAAAATGCAAACACTCAAACTTAATGTGCTCATATCTCAAAAACGTCATTTTCGAGTTACGCTGTTTTGCCAAATTACGGCCGAGTGGCTGCGATGGGACTCTGCCATGCAAGTGGACACATCATGGAAGAAACTCCTGTATGTTTGGACACCAGAACTCCTGTCGTTCAAATGCCATCCATGACCAACTCCCAACACCAACTAACCTGAGACTCTGGGGCAAGACAAATATGGGATTGTGCCAGTTATGTCACCACCGAAATTGTACTCTGCTCCACATCCTGAACTGTTGCAGCTTTTCCTTAGAAAATGGAAGGTACAATTGGCGCCATGACCAAACATTGAGAGCAATTGTATCAGGACTGATACCATATGTCGATGAAGCAAACAACAACAGACCATCGACATCCCAGTCTCAAAGTTTCAGTCCTACCATAGCATTCCAAACAGCAGATGGCACAAAATACCGTAATCCAGTCTTGCCGTACTGAAAGCCAAAAGAGACAGACATCCTGAAAAAAGCCAGTGACTGGAAACTCCTGGTGGATGAAGAGCACTCGCAGATAGTATTTCCTCCAGAAATTGTTGAGACAGCCAAGCGACCTGACATTACTATTTTCTCAACTCAGACTAAAAATGTCATCATCATTGAATTGACAGTCCCAGCAGAGGAAAACCTTGCAAATGCTTTCGCCAGGAAGAAATGTAAATACCAAGACCTTGTAGCAGAATGTGAAAATAATGGATGGTCTGTAAACTACTTTCCCATTGAAGTCGGAAGCAGGGGGATTTATAGTACCACGATCAGCAAATGTCTGGCCTCACTAGGAATCCCCAGCGGGAAGAGAAAACCAATCTTAGACACAGCAGCCAAAACAGCCTTGCGAGCAAGCTACATTATCTGGCTTTGCAGAAGCACTAAGGCGTTCAGACAAGCGGAGTTGATTCAACCTCCAACCATATGCCATGAGGGAAGTGGGACGGTTGAGCGCTTACAAAACTGGTTTAACCCGCCAAAGTCTGGTCCGCAGCCCAGAGACCTCAGAGCATAAAATTATCTACATGTACACAGATGAAGATGATGAAGAAAAGCTATGTTATGCAACACGGTGATTTTTCCCAATAGTCATTTTCAACGAGAACTACATCAGGAGTGCTCATCTTAATAAGGGTGAAATTACGGCTCCGAAGGTGACTACACTGGTAATCTACCAATGAATTATTCTTCTTGGCCTGAAGAACAGGGGATGTTTTTTGACATCACCAAGTTAAGCCATTTTCTTCTTGTGCATACAGGGCTTTTCTGGGACCATTTTGTGGAGTCTTTAATTAGTAGAGCATATAGGATAGCTGCATTATACAATAATTTCTCCTCTTCATGTCAACATTTCAAATATTATAAGGCCCGATAGACCCTGTTTTTGACATTGCCTAATTATATGCTATTTTCTTCTTGTACATACAGGGCATTTCTGGGACCATTTAGTGGCGGAGTGTTAGTGGAGCATATAGGATTTCCTATAGCTGCTACATACATTGCTTGTGCTAATGTGGCAGTTACTATAATTGTGGGATTATTTGGTGTATGGGAATATCAGTGTGGAGTTGGGTAAGTTAAGGCAACGACTCCCCCCTGTTTTGCGATGAGCCCGACCGCCCCAAAATCTTTCACCATTTAAAAAAAAAATGTTTATAAATTGTTTGAAAATGTTATGAATATTTTTGAAAAATAACTTTTTTTGTATAATAAAAATGAAATTTTGTTGTTTAAAAATCACCAAAATGTTCACACAATGTTGAGAAGAATAAAATTGCCCGACCAATACTGACTCTTGGGTTATATTTTGTCTGTCACGTAATTGCATTTTTGTTGATCCGTTTAACAAATATGAAACAAGAAATAATAAATTGACATAAAATATATGAGTTTCAAAACATTTTCAACATTTTGTAAAATTAAAGTTTTTTACCTATTTTAAGAATTTTAGTGTTACAATAAAAGAGAGTGATATAAAATGCCCAACATCACTTAACCCTAACCTCCTACCCACATTTTACAAGGGAATTTTTTTCAACGACAAAAAGCGCGGACAAAAAGAGTGGCCACGCCCCCGGGGCTTGAACCCAGGATCTCTCAGGTTGAGAGACGAATGCCCTACCAGTGCACCACGGAGTCAAGTTCAACCATACTTGGCCGAGTATACTCGGCCAACTATGTAGCCTGGGGCCATTATTTCATTGAGAAAAGTGCCATGCCAGCTGGCACAGACTAGACTGCACCGTAGCCATTTGTGGCACTGGGGGTGGTTAGGGTTAATGAAACCATACCAGAATCTGGGACCTAAAGTATACCTTTTCCAATATATTTAGTTTCAGAACATTTTCAAAGTTTTTTTACTTATATTGTGAATTTTAGAGTGAAAATTAAAGAGAGTGATATAAAATGCTCAACATCACTTAACCCTAACCTCCTACCCACATTTTCCAAGGGAATTTTTTTCAATGACAAAAAGCGCGGACAAAAAGAGTGGCCACGCCCCGGGGCTTGAACCCAGGACCTTTCGGTTGAGAGACGAACGCCCTACCAGTGCGCTACGGGGGTCAACCATACTTGGCCGAGTCAGCCAACTATGTAGCCTGGGGTCATTATTTCATCGAAAAGGGGCACGCCAGCTAGCAGAGACAGACTGCACTGTGGCACTGTGGGTGGTTAGGGTTAATGTACCTTTATTTTATGTTTACATTCTTCTAATTTCAAATATCCGTATTATTTACATTCTGTCATAATATTAATTTCATTTCATTCACAGGAGAAGAAAACCAAAATCAAAAAGAGTGAAAGAAGACGAGACATCAAGAACTGTTGACGAAACAAGCCCGCTTATACCAGAAGCACCACCGTGGGAATAGTAGGCTGATTAGGGAGAGTTCATAATACCTTGGTGGGGGATGCAAAATATGGGGGGGGGGGCATCAGAAAAAGGGGGATCAAAAAAGATTTGGTTCTTAGGGGCAGGATCAAAAAGAGGCAAAGCAAAATCAGTTTTTATTTCAGCGGACATAAAGCGGGGGTGATCAACAACAAAAAATGACCCTAAAAATGGGGATCAAGAAAAAAATGTTGGGGTGGATAAAAAAAAAGTTCAAACTTTTCCAACCCCTGCCCCCACCAAAGTATTTATGAACAAATCTTTGGAGAAGTTGCTCAATTTGTTAGAGATATGTGATGTGATCACACAAAAAGAATTTGAAGTCAAAATTATCACAATTTTAGTTTTCTACTTTGATTGTATTGGCCATTTGCAATGCAACATTTTGCAGAAAACCCCATTAACCCTAACCACCCCCAGTGCCACAAATGACCACGGTGTAGTCCGTCTGTGTGAGCTGGCGTGGCACTTTTTTCAAGGAAATAATGGCCCCAGGCTACATAGTTGGCCGAGTATACTTGGCCAAGAATGGTTGACCCCTGTGGCGCACTGGTCTCTCAACCGTTGAAAAAAAATTCCTTGGAAAATGTGAGTAGGAGGTTAGGGTTAAGATACGATATGAGCAAATGACGGCGTTTTCACAACAATAGAAAACAAAAGAAATTCTGTCATTTGTTAGGTTTTATATCTCAAAATCAATATTTGCGACTGCCGACTCATTTTGCTTGATCACATCACATAATTATGGTATTTATAAAGATCTACCTCTATGGGAATAGTATAGGCTGATTAGAGATTTGCTATATATTGTATGCAATATCATTATGGAATTCATAAAGACTTATGGGCAGAGTAGGCTAATTAAAGCTAAATGTTGTTTGAGACAGCCTAATTACACAAGAAGACCTACCCCCCATGCTTAGAGATGATGCCAAGGCTTGTTTAAGCAGAGACGGGGAAAAGTAGGGATGATCATCTCTATAGAAATTGTGTAGAAAACATGTGCTATGTCTGTCTCGCTCGCACCTGTATGACTCGCAGGTTTGAAAAGCCCGGTATTCAATACAGGTACTAGAATAGTTCAATCAGTTCCAAATTGGCGAGAAATAATTGGTTTTTATCTATCTGCGCGCAAAATTAATCCAAGCGTGTAAGCGCGATTTTGGAATACGTAAGGGTCACACAGCGTCACACATTCAATTACACTGTGTCATTGCGCGCCATATTGCGCCTTGCCAGCGTTTTGCACACGACGCTCTTCTGAATTCATTCGCTGCTGTAAACAGGTTTCGCCAATTTGGAACTGACTGAACTATAGTAGTCTGTTGCGACAACAACTCATACCAATGCATCTATTTTGGTGGATTTGTGCGCATTATAAATCCACATTATTATTATTACTATATGTAATGATATATTAAACTATCTTTAGAAAAAACGCGTTGGTGGAAATTCAATTATATCAAACAGTTTGAACAACTAAAATTACTGCATTACTGAATTCACTGACGCGATTTACGTAACAATATTTGAAAAGTATTTTTTTACGATTGTTTCACTCTGTGTTTTTATAACACTTAAACTTGAACCTACGAGCACTCGGGACAATGAATGTGTCTTTTCGAATCAATAATTAGTTTCTGGGAATGAGAGCGTCAGGTTATTTCATGACAGCGCTAGAGGCTGCGTGTCCTTTTATGATGCTAACTTATGATTGATTTTAATCCGAGACAGACATAGCTTAATAGAAAATAGCGGCTTAGCCGTCCCTAATTAGCATAATGTATACAAGATGTACATGGATTAGTTCGCTGTTCAGAGAAATTGCTAATATCGGTTTGAGATATGAACAGGACATCCTACCTCCAAGGGAAGTCACTACAATTTATCCAAGATATAATTATAGCATATATTTACAAGAATAGTTAGAAAGGGTTTCACGACAGGAATCCATAATAAGTAGCAAGGTTTAAACGGGTGCGTCACCAGAAAGTCCCGTGGGTGGGGGTGTGTGTGTGTGTGTGGGGGGGGGGGGGGTACTTATTAGTAACATATATTAAATAAAAGTTATCACGCAACTCAATCTATGATTTTAACTCAATCTATGATTTTTAGATTGACACAATCCGATGCATTGTAAGTGTATATCGGATATGTGCCACTCTTAGTTAGACCTGAAATAATTATATTGAAATAGTATTAATAAATGTTTTATGTTATACATGCTGAAGGGCCTGAAAATGTATAAGGTTTTGACAGAAAAAGATATAATGGACTTCAAAAGTTTAAGCAACTCTACCACACAAAAACATGCATATAAGCTAAAAATTATTTCTTTAAGATCTCAATCCTTGTGTAAGGCCAAACAAAAAAAGAAGGTTTGTCTCAGAAAAAATTGGCAAACAAGCTAAGTGCTTTCGATTTTTATTTAGTTAGAAAAAAAAAGCCATGAGGTATGCGATTTTTTTAGTTTGTTTTGTTAATCCAAGCTTACAGAGAACTTTTGTATTTGTATTTTTTGTACAAATCCAAAAGATCAAAAAACATAACAAAAAATGGGCCTCAGCGCGTAGACCTACGCGCCGAAGCTCATTTCACGTACCAATGCGTGGGGGCTTTTGAGACAAACCTCCTTCTTTGTTTGGCCTAAATGAGGATCATATAAGAAAGACAATCAATTGGTACAATAGTATGATGGCACGTTGTAATCTTTGCTCTTCTGGATATGAACTACCTATGACAGGATTTAACACTTTCCATGTGGCAGTCGTCTGCAGACGACAGTTCAGAAATATCACAAAATGTTTCAAAAATGTCAAATGTATTGAATTTCATAACCATATTTGGTATCCCCATGATAAATGCATTGAAATAAGTACAAACATGCCAGGTATTGTCTCAGTAATTTTTGAGATAGACTTTGAAAGTCAATAGGAAAAGGTTTCTGACAAATCTGTCTTGAATATGGTAAACTAATAGCAGCATGAAAAGGGTTCAGCTGCAGCTAAAGCATACGCCCATTTGTATCACCGTCTCCCCTAAGTTGGCAGATATTACCTTTACTGGGCCCTATTGCATAACGCTTAAAGTTCCTACTCATTGAGATCATGTATGGTATCAATGGAAAGCTTAGATTGTATAGAATATGTTAATCTTTATTTCATCTTAACCTAATATACTGGGAATTACCAATAGGCAATACAAACTTTCGAGTACAGACCCCCCTTATACCTTGGGATAAATAGTCAAAACGGGGTTTAGAATTGTGACGTCACCCCAGGCACAGAAATTCATCCTCATCCTATTCAACCCATTCATCGAAGTCCGAGATCGATACCACACAGACAGTACTGCACACAGCGCTACTATTCAAATAGATACAAGAGCGGCATGCATCACAATGGACAATGAGTTTGTTTACATTACCGGGTCCCTTTGCTGACGTCATACAAGAATCTTGATTTTCACCTCTCCACTTCCGGGTTTGCGTCCGCCCTACACCGGTACTTTCTAATGCTATTTATTATTTACAGTGGCATTTTGGGACGTGGACACCCGCGGGTGGACACCACCATTTTTCTAAGCTTTCCAATGATATATAATTTGGCTATATTTCAATTTTCAATGAATAGCACCTTTAAAGACTAACTTGTCTTAAGTTTTCAACTCTTCTCCGGAAGATTGTTTAAGAATTTGTGAGTTGATCTTCATGATATAAATCCTAGTAGAGGTCAAACTTAAGAACTTTTTTGGCCCTTCCTCATAAAGCTCAAATTGGGAAGAATTCAAAGAAGATAATCTGTCTCAGAAACATTTTGCAAATAAGCTAAGTGCTGTTCAATTTTTTTATTTTTAGAAAATAGGCCATGAGGTATGCAATTTTTTGTTGCTGTTGTTGCTAATCCAAGCTTCTCATTTCACATACCAATGCGGGTGGGCTTCTGAGACAGACTATCTTCTTTGTTTGGCCTAATCTTCTTCGAAGAGTTAAGGATAACTCCCTATACATTTAATTAAGATTAATCTGAACTTTTATGTAATAGGGCCCTAAAGTGGTATTGGTACTGCGGCTAAAGTTTATGTAATCGACTGGAATCGACTATAGTGTATTGTACCATTAATGAGTATGTTTATAAACTATAATCTTGGAAAAAAAGTCCTTGGAACGTGTTAAATATTTTGAAAATTATATGCAAAATTGTTTTTCTGATCTTTAAATGAAGTTTATTTTGTTAATAGCTGAATATAAGTGTTGTTTAAAAACAACACTTTTTTCTTCCCTACACCCCATCAATCAATATTGGGACACCTTAAACAACTGCTGAAGACATTTACATTTCTCAACATCTCACAGGGGAAAGGGGGTGTTATAGTTTTCTGTCCAAGACTTATTCCAGGATTGTAGCAAAGCACATTATTTCCCTTGAATTTTCAATGAGTCCAGGAATGAGTCACACCATAGATCGTCAATAGAGGTGATGATTATCTCCCGGATTATGTCTCTTGAAATGTTGTGTAGAAATGATCTATGTCTGTTTCGCACACACTTGTATGACTAGCATGTTTGAAAAGCCCGGTAAACAAAATGGGTATTGATAGTCTATTGTGGCAACTACATTATCTAATACTAGTTACGGGTGTTCCTATGTCTAATTTTTATTTGATATTCTAATAGAGCTTGCTGAGCTCCACAATAAGCTAAAATCTGAGCTTGATCGGAGGTACGGTTTTTTAGATATGACAATTTTATTGTCAAAAATGAAGCAAAATTGAACCGTTCATTTATTTTGTTTCTTATTGTTTTTTGACCCCCTAGCAAAATAATTAATCTATGCAAAAATGTTTAATTAATTTTTACAAAACAAGTATAAATGCTACAAAGATGAAATTTTAGGAACTTGTTAATTATAGTTTTTAGAAACTTTCCTTAGCTGAGGGAGGCTGTAAGACATCTGCATAATTAATTATACTTAATTATCTAAGGAAGCTTTAGGTCGTTAAAAAATGAGGCTAATTAATGCACTTATGCACTTCCCTGTGCTGCGGGAGTCTACAGGAGTTTTCAATAACAATATAGAGCAAAAACAAAAAACTATATTTTCATAGAAAATTTTACCTAGGGAGTAAAAAACCCCAATAAAAACGAAAGAAAATAGACTGTCCTCTGTTGGCCGAAAAACAATACAAAACAAAATAATTCAAAATGACTGCAAATGGTTATATCTGTTGAACCGTGCACTCGATTCACCTCCAGTAAGAGACTTTTTTTGTTGTACTCAGCCAGCTCTACCTTATACTTGAATAGGACTAGGGTGTCCAAAAAAAATGGGGATTAATAAAATAGGGGGAACTAATACAAGCTCAAAACGGGGGGGGGTCTTAAGAGCTAGCAGAAGAGGGTGAAAAAGGGGGTTTTCAGGGCGGCACATACCTATAATACCCCTTGACATATTTTGTGAAATTTTAGAAAGTCGTCTGCAGACGCCTGCCACATGGAAAGTGTTAACATTTCAAATAAAGGGTATACTAATTTGAAGGGCATTCACCAGGTTGTATTGCGTGAGAACTTTTGAGTTCCCTCTAAAATGGCAGCTAATCCAGAACACACAAATCTTTCTATACTACAGTCCTCAAAATAAGTAACAAATATGCTCTCAACTCCATAACTTTTTTTTGTTTTGCATTCGGCGCTATTTAACTATAGCTGTTACGTAAAATATCAAATTATAAAGTGTAAGGAAATTTCTTCTCTTCAATTAGAGATATTACACATGAAGATTGATTGAATATTAACTCAGTTATGTGCTCAAAACCAATACAAAGTCCGTTTTTCATTTTAACATTTTGTTCGTCTGCACGCAGCTTCGGAATAGCAACAGGCAGATTATTGAATAACTGGTAGCGACAACTCACAGGTCAATAGTAAGATGAGGATTGGGGATGCTTCAATTGATCAATGCTACCCATACACATGTTACCTGTCACACTGTCCTGCACAATCAAAACCCAAGTGTGAAAACATAAACTGCACTTTGTTCTGTCCTGGTAGACGTTCCTAATTATTAACCGATCTTCATGAACAATGTCTCAAATCCAAGAAAAGAAATTTCTTTACAGCTTTATAATTTAATATTTTTACAACTTTATAATTTAATATTTTTACAACTTTATAATTTAATATGTTTACGTAAAAGCTATAGTTTTGGAGTTTTAGAGTATATTTATTACCTGGTCAGTTACACTTCCTTGAACAAGATGTCAGGCTTTGATTTTTTTACGATGTGTATACCAAAATCTTTACAATACCTAAAATGATTTTGACCCGCAGCTTTGTATTTCAAGACACAATTTGTTTCTGCTTATTATTAGAATTATATTGAAGAGACTATTTAAGAGACTATTTGTATATTTTTATTATTATAATAAAAGAATATTGTGAATAAAAAGAATAAAGTATGAATTGACTTAAGTTTATGATTTGTACTCCTTTCTTCCGTAAAATATGTAACACAAAGTGAGTAATTGAGGCATAATGAGGGACATTGATGATTTGGAATGTCATTTAGTAAGTCCACACCAAAGATGCTGTTAGAGTAACACAAGGAATCACCATTGACAGATAAGATTGATGCACTGAAAGAAGTTTTATATATAATTTATACAGGGTTCTAGCCAGGACCATTTTGGAACCAGGTAAATTTACTGACGGCGAACGGAGAAAATGTAGCGAACGAAGTGCAGTGGATCATGGCATGGGATCCAGAGGCCTTCTTAATGTCTTTTTAGGTTTTTTTAATGCACTTTGAGGGTTCCTGCCACATAATTTTTTGTTTTATGAGGCAGTTTAATGATTTTATCCACAATTCTTTTTTTTTAGAGTGCCGGGCGGCTAGCCCAATTCCGGGCGGCCAGCCCAATTCCGGGCCCAGTGGTGGGCGGGCCCGCCCGGCGCTGCCCGTCCTAGCTAGAACCCTGAATTTATATATTTAAAGATTTACTGGCGTATTGCATGTTAGAATGTAACCCATAGCGGGCAACTCTTGCGTCGGGCGGGTAAAAATGCAGAAGTACCCGACCGACTGGCGGGTAATAATCTTAAAACTCAGTGTAAGTGAGTTTCAGTGGCTGGTGGAATTTCTGTTGGGCAGGGATTTTTGTGACTTACCTGCCCGACCGGGCTGGTTGAAATAAAATCTGAAGTTCCAGCCCTGGTTATTCTCTATATGTGACCAGTTGCATCAAAAAGGACATGTTGTCGGCAAACACAGTTTTGAGATAGAGGCCAATATAACGAAAATAATACGCTTCTTCAAATCATATCTTGATATTACAAAGTCCGATTACCTTCAACATGGTGTCATTTCAAAGCTTAAAATGTGCTCATTCAAGTCGTATAAATAATTCAGATTTGACTCAGGGCCCCCAACATGTCCATTTTGATGTGACGGGTCACATATGTGACGCAATCGAGCAAAATGATTTATACACCTTCCTTCAATAAAACATGTAACACAACGTGAGTTAGTGAGGCATAATGATGAGGGATATTGATGATTTGAAATGTCCACACCAAAGATGCTGATAGAGTAACACAAGGAATCACAATGACAGACAAGATTTATGTACTGAAAGAGGTTTTTATATATAATTTTTATCAGGCTTCTGAGTGGCACAATTTTAAAAAGATTTACTGGCGTATTGCATGTTAGAATGTAACCGTCGCCAGGTCAACTGGCTCACGTTTAACTCTGTTACGAACTCCTGATTGATCATAACACAAAGCCTATGGCAGTATCATAATTCGGAACAGATTTATGCATGGGCCCAGGCTTGAACCAGTAACCATACATTACTAACATGCACTATGTCAACAAATATCTTATACAAAGTAATTTGATGAATAAAATATTTTTAAGAAAAAACAAAAAACAAATAAAAAGAAGCGATATGCACAGCTGTTGTGTTCATAAGCACATTTTTATGTTTGACATACACGATGATAGACCTTATCGTAGATAGATACATATCAATTGATTTTCATTTTCTGTTGCATTGTGGGATAGACAAAGGGGGACATTGATGCATTGTCGGATTGAAAAGGGACAACATCTGCCCACTTTTCTATCCCAAAATGCATCAGAAAAGGATAGTCAATTGATTTTTACCTATTTGCGATAAAGTCTATCTAAAAACATTGATTGCTGTGGGACTTCAACGATCCTCAACTTTTGTATCAAGCTCTCTCTATCCACAGCTTCACTTTGAAAAGTGATTTTAGTAAAAGTTTTATAGGTGGGTGACCCGATTTCACATAGTGTTAACCCTTTGAACCCGAAAGGCCGATATATCGGCCTTATTTAGAACGCGCTATAACCTGAAAGGCCGATTTATCGGCCTTTGAACAGGTGACACATTGATCACATGATTTTTAGTGGTCATATGACTTTCAAATCACGTGATGTTTACCCGATGTTAGATACCTTGTTTCCGTAGGTTTATGTTGTGTTTTGATGTCATTTGCTGATGAAAACTATCGAAAATAGCACGAAATGGAATGAATATGCTCGCGCAGAAAATTCTCAGGTAGACAGTAATGCATTGTAGTACAGTTATGAATTGCAATTTTGGTGATAAAAATCAAAATAAAGCTAACAAAAACGGATGTTTTATTACGAGTTTCATGTTTGTACGATGATAGAGGGCAGTATATCACAATATAACGATCAATCAGAGGGTGTAAGATGGGGAAATCACTAAAAATAGAATTATCCATTATTCGCGAATATAACTCAGGGTGGCGCTACCGACCCCCACCAATAACTCAGGGTTCAAAGGGTTAACTATATTCTAAAAGAAGAAGCATCATGATTATTGTCATATTCAAGAATTTGAGATTGCTCCAGTGTTTGAATTTTTGAAAATTAAAAAAAGAGAGCTAACATGTTCACTGCCCCACCACCCCCACCCCCACCCCCACCCCAAAACAAAAATCTGTACAAATCATCTGCCCATAGAAGTTTTTTTCTGCCTTAACAGATATGAAATGGTTGAGCGAGGTCTCTAGCAACAATCTCTTTCCATGCATGGCTTAAAATAAAAGTGTTTAAAAGGGACACACCTGCAATTTAATTCAAGTTTTGAATATGACTGAATTGATCATGTGTCTTCATATA
This sequence comes from Ophiura sarsii, assembly GCA_035610835.1. NCBI lineage: Eukaryota > Metazoa > Echinodermata > Ophiuroidea > Amphilepidida > Ophiuridae > Ophiura > Ophiura sarsii. The sequence continues at coordinate 50,265,314 of CM069447.1, read as the reverse complement.
AAAGCGTAAACACTTAAAGGTAGATGTTCCTATTTTCAACTTGAAGTTTACTATTCTACATGAAAGGTCATCCTTAAAAAAGTTGTGTTCCAAAGTTTGAGTTGCATAGCTCTAATGGTTCTTATTTTAGACGCACAAGATGCTGTGAACTGTACCCATTGAGTAGTACACAAGCTATATCGGTGGTTACCACCATTCGCGGTAATTCGACGTTATTTCATCGATTTCTCCGTAATTATACCGATTTAGGCCGTCAAATTTCAGTATGATGATGAGAAAAATACGAGCTTTCATATGATATGAAAATCTCCGTATGTTTGAAATAATTCTGTGTTACGAAAATGTGATCGGGTCATCTACCTTTAAGTGTACAATTTTGGCCCACATCGGGTTAACCACCTTTTAAAGGTAAATACACGGTTGTTACACTGGAAAAAACTAACTAATTTCAGAATTCAAAGGCAAGATTTTCACAAAATGAAGAACAAAAAGGTTCTACTATAATTCAATTAGTTCCAAATTGGCGAGAAATCTACGGTTTTATCTCTTTGCGCGAAAAAGTAATGCAAGCATACACGCTTTTTTGGCACACGACGCCAATTTGGAACCGACTGAACTATAGTAAACCAATTGTATGGTTATAAAAGGGAAATTCAAAATTCACAATAAAATGTACAATATTGGCATTAAATATGATTTTAGAACAATCTTTACATAAAATGAAAAAAATAAAATAAATAAACGATGCTCATTTTGCGACTGAAATTCAATAAAAACATTGGAATTCAAAAAACTACAACATTGCGACTCAACTTTTAGGTCGACGGAGGATTACAAAATAATTCTTTTGGAAAAAGTGCTCTTAAGGTCCCAGATTCTGGACTGTACTAGTATCGGACGATACTGGAACACCCACTATCGTTCGATACTGGTATCGGGCGATACTGGAACACAATTATGCACCAGTATCGTTCGATACTGGGACAAACCACACTGGTAGTATGTGTACCAGTATCGCCCGATACTGGAAAATGAAAGCGTTCCGGTATCGACCGATAATGGAACAGTAAAATTGTACCAGTATCGAGCAATACTGGGAACTTTTATGTTCCAGTATTGAACGATACTGATATACCAGTATCTGGGACCTAAAGTACACTTTTTTCATTCTTTTTTTCTATAAATACTTCATCACACATGCATCATAATTAATAATCTGACAATGTCAATAAGTAATACATGGTTGCACAAGGGAAATATTAGTTATATATTACTATATAGAGAAATATATTTGTGAGTGTTATCAGTAATCAAGACAATGTGATAAAATAAGATCATGTTTATATACTGGATTTATGCAATCGTCATTGTGAATTTGAGATGCAGGTTTTTTAACGGCGGGTCAGGAACTGGAAATGTAACTATTGTTTTCTTTGGTCTTATAGTCAACAATGACAGTAGAACATAATACAATGTAATAGCATACAAGGGTACATAAATTTAAAGATACAAACATAAGAGAATTGGCAATGCAGTTGGGGCTATTGTGAAAATTATTTATGCAATGTAAACATTAGGTTGTAAATGGAAAGGATTTATAAATCCTAGGTGGGTCTTGCCTATTTTAAAGTTGTTGTTTTTTGTGCATTTTTGACCCAAGGACGCATCATTGTTAGAGAGGGTAGGAAGTAGGTCTAGAGGTTTGTTATTTTTTGTGTTATGTTGTTTTGTTTTTGTTTTTGATCTGAATTATATACATTATCAATATTATTTTGTTTAGGAATTTTTATCGCAATCATACTTAACACACATAAAAACACATGTATAAAGTCAAAAAAGTTGAAAAGAAAGAAAATCAATGTTTTCTTATAACATACAAGGAAGAAACAATGACAAATTCTGAAATCGACCCAAAGATTAAAAACTAACGGCATACAACAGAGTTACTGCCCCTGTGTGAATATCTGTTTCTCTTTTGGTTAAGGTTGATAATTTTGAAGGTGAACCATAATGGTGATTCAAGTTTGTTTTTATTCGATGGAGAATATTGTAAAAAACAAAATACAAAATGAATTACCCTTTAATATTGCACCAGAAACAAAATATATAGTTTCTAAATTCTAAGCATGCACAATTTGTTTGATATATATTGATGATGGCAGGTTACTACCCTGTATACATCATAGGTGTTACCCAGGATCGCACACAGAACCTGAATAGGTCGGTAGCGTAAGCATCCACTCATGAGTTTTGTTTGTGCAGACCTATCGAAGGAGACCCGGACTGATACCAAGTTGGGAGTAACACCTTTTTCTGATCACCTGTAACGTGTTAACACCTGTAACGTGTTAACACCTGTTACGCGTAGTAACGCGTCACCCATACAGTTCATCCCACACTAAAAATGAAACACTTGCAATTATGATTGATTTTATGTATCTTTTCCCTGGACGATATTTAAAGAAATTCTTTTTGCATTACATTCTTCTAAACATATCCCATCGAATAAAATATACTTGAATCACAATTTTGGTTCACCTTTAAACATTTTACCCCCTTACCCTGATTCCGGGGGTCATTTTCTGGCCAAACCACAACACATGGTTGTCCCAACACCTCTTAAAAAGACCCTTACTGGCGAAATGTACAAACCATTTTGAAAGCTCTACATGGCATAACGCATACAAACCCAACCCTACAAGGGGTCATCCACACTCAATTATAAATGGCATTTAATGGCCTTAATATACAAAGAAAGGTTAAGAGTAAAACAATAGGGACACATAATACAGCCCGCATTAACGCAAAAACGTATGCATTAATGCAGTGTCAATTTTAATCTTGAACCTACCCTCCTCAAGACTTCACCTGTATTCACCTTCCTTCAGGAACAATTAGGTTAGATTGGTTCATACCTGCAATTGATCAGGTGTTCGTTCTAAGTAATATATGGGAGAGTTTGAAATATAGGTGAAGATTCGTCATAGATTCACCTGTTCAAACTATAAATTAGGTAAAGATTCACCACCTCAAAAATGCTAATCTTTGACTATTCGTGAGGAGGGTAGGTTCAAGATGTCCATTCCAATTATTACTATAAAAATTGATGAAATTCACAAAAACCCATCCCTTTTTTCATAAAGATGTTGACCAAGTCACGGAGTGAATCATGACCCTTTTCCGTGCTGTTTTTGGATGCAGATGCGTTGCCACTATTATGCAGAGTGACCTCCGATATCTATATGGTGCTTCCTGAAATAAAGACCTATTTCCTTGAGAATGCAGATATTTCATTTAGTGTTCTTGCTTTAAGACATGCTGCCTCTACAGCCTCTATTAAACATGTTCTGAAGCCACCTTTCTCTAATTGATGTATGGCTTCAATTGTTGTACCACCCGGGGAACAGACGTCATCTTTTAGCTCCGATGGATGTTTACCGCTTTCTAAGACTAGCTTTGCTGAGCCCTGGATGAGATGTATAAAAAGGATGACAGTTATATAAATGTTTGATGAATTTCAATCATTAGATTTCCACTCAGCTATTGGTTTAACCATTACAAAACAGATTTTTCAGAAACCCTTTACAACTTTCATGGCCTATTTTAAGGATTCCTGAACCAATACTAGGCATGTTTGTACTTAATTCAATGCATTTCACATAGTGGTTCCAAAAATGGTAATGAAATTCAAAAATTTTGACATTTTTGAAATATTTTGTTTAATTTTGGGAGTGTCGTCTGCAGACGCCTGCCGTGTGGAAAGCGCTAACTTGGAATACAGAGGAATTTCCAATAAATATGTATGTGTTGTTTTAGAGAGAGACATTGAGGTTTGTTGATAGATGTTGATGTGTGAATAATGGCACAACCACGGAATATACTCCGCCATGTATGGTTTCCTCCCATGGCCTAGCGCAGTGGTTCCCAACCTATGGGGCGCGACCCCAGTTGGGGTCGCGACGCACCTTGTGTGGGGTCGCGGACTAGCCTAATTTAACAAAAATAAAATGTTATGTTTTTGTACTGTACTTTAGTGTACTGTAGTTATATAGCAAATATCATGGTAGCACATTTCAAAAAGGTTAAAATTTGACCAAATTTGACCATATTTTATGCATTTCAGCATAAAATATCAAATTTTGGCGCGCTGCGTGGACATTTTATCACCATATTAGGTATAACAAGACCAAAGGTTGCAATTTGCTTACCAAATTAGTTAAAAATAGACCAAATTTGACAGTTTTAGCGTAAAATGGCAAAACAAATTGCGCGCATTTTTCAATTCTTGCCTCCGCCTAAATTGTTTCTTGCCCCCCGCCCCCACCCAATTTATTATGCTGGTGCCGTCACTGGTGACTTTGTTCTGTGAGGGGCCGCGCTCTGATGCTGGTTTCTGAAATGGGGTCACCACCAGAAAAAGGTTGGGAACCACTGGCCTAGCGGTAGACTGTCTGCCTCTGAATCCAGAGGTCGAGCCCCGGGGGATTGGGGGCACTTTTTCCCCTCGCTATTTGGCAGCGAAAAGAAAATCGTTGGAAAAAGGTGCCTCGGGGGTTAGGGTTATGGAGCGATTTTTTTCACTATTTTTCTTTTTTTCTAATTTTGGTCTCATTATTACCCTAACACTCTTGAGTACTACGAATTACTACGATGCAGTGTGCTTGTGTCACCCGGCTCAGCAGTTTTTCGATGAAATAATGGCCCCAGGGTATATACAGGGCGGAAAAGGTGCCTCAGGGGTTAGGGTTAAAGGTCCAACCAGAAAATAACTGTCCCCCATGGAAATGGAGTGATGAGTCTGCATATATCCATGGACCATTAAGCATACTGCATATTCTGTAAAACAACTTATTTTTGTAGCAATTTAAGTTCCCTGGGAGATCCAATTCGCCAAATTAAATTGCTGCCCATTATACCTTTTTATAATGGTTATATATAGGAAGATGATACAAATTTAGTGAAATTAAATTAAGTTGACCAAATGCTAATTCGCTAAATTAAGTGGCCGTGAAATTAAACTGTTTTACAGTAATTTGAAGTGACAGCTTGCCATATCATTCTGTAATACAGTGACACATAGGTATTATAAAGCAAGCACATTTTTTTTTCTCGACATTACATTTTTATGATACCGAAGAACCCAAATGTTAACATCATGGAATGTTGACAAATGTATACATTTCTAATAATGTCTAATAAGAAAATAAAAAACTTGTGAGCATGACAATCCCCCCTCCCCTCCCTGTCGGATGATCTCAGCTACCAGTAATGGTTGAGCAGCCAATTTGATAGCTACATCTCTTAGAAGACACTTCTTTACATCCCCTGTCAGATCTCAAGATGTGAATGACCCCCCCCCCCCCCTTCCCCTCTCTGTCAGATTATCTCAGCTTACCAGTAATGTTTGGGCAGCCAATTTGATAGCTACATCTCTTAGAAGACACTTCTTTACATCCCCTGTCAGATCTCAAGATGTGAATGACCCCCCCCCCCCCCCCCTTCCCCTCTCTGTCAGATTATCTCAGCTTACCAGTAATGTTTGGGCAGCCAATTTGATAGCTACATCTCTTAGAAGACACTTCTTTACATCCCCTGTCAGATCTCAAGATGTGAATGACCCCCCCCCCCCCTTCCCCTCTCTGTCAGATTATCTCAGCTTACCAGTAATGTTTGGGCAGCAAATTTGATAGCTACATCTCTTAGAAGACACTTCTTTACATCCCCTGTCAGATCTCAAGATGTGAATGACACCCCCCCTTCCCCTCTCTGTCAGATTATCTCAGCTACCAGTAATGGTTGAGCAGCCAATTTGATAGCTACATCTCTTAGAAGACACTTCTTTACATCCCCTGTCAGATCTCAAGATGTGAATGACCCCCCCCCCCCCCTTCCCCTCTCTGTCAGATTATCTCAGCTTACCAGTAATGTTTGGGCAGCCAATTTGATAGCTACATCTCTAAGAAGACACTTCTTTACATCCCCTGTCAGATCTCAAGATGTGAATGACCCCCCCCCCCCCCCCCCTTCCCCTCTCTGTCAGATTATCTCAGCTTACCAGTAATGTTTGGGCAGCCAATTTGATAGCTACATCTCTTAGAAGACACTTCTTTACATCCCCTGTCAGATCTCAAGATGTGAATGACCCCCCCCCCCCCTTCCCCTCTCTGTCAGATTATCTCAGCTTACCAGTAATGTTTGGGCAGCCAATTTGATAGCTACATCTCTTAGAAGCGATTCTTTACATCCCCTGTCAGATCTCAAGATGTGAATGACCCCCCCCCCCCCTTCCCCTCTCTGTCAGATTATCTCAGCTTACCAGTAATGTTTGGGCAGCAAATTTGATAGCTACATCTCTTAGAAGACACTTCTTTACATCCCCTGTCAGATCTCAAGATGTGAATGACCCCCCCCCCCCCTTCCCCTCTCTGTCAGATTATCTCAGCTTACCAGTAATGTTTGGGCAGCCAATTTGATAGCTACATCTCTTAGAAGACACTTCTTTACATCCCCTGTCAGATCTCAAGATGTGAATGACACCCCCCCCCCCTTCCCCTCTCTGTCAGATTATCTCAGCTTACCAGTAATGTTTGGGCAGCCAATTTGATAGCTACATCTCTTAGAAGACACTTCTTTACAACCCCTGTCAGATCTCAAGATGTGAATGACCCCCCCCCCCCCCCCTCCCCTCTCTGTCAGATTATCTCAGCTTACCAGTAATGTTTGGGCAGCCAATTTGATAGCTACATCTCTTAGAAGACACTTCTTTACAACCCCTGTCAGATCTCAAGATGTGAATGACACCCCCCCCCCTTCCCCTCTCTGTCAGATTATCTCAGCTTACCAGTAATGTTTGGGCAGGCAATTTGATAGCTACATCTCTTAGAAGACACTTCTTTACATCCCCTGTCAGATCTCAAGATGTGAATGACCCCCCCCCCCCCTTCCCCTCTCTGTCAGATTATCTCAGCTTACCAGTAATGTTTGGGCAGCCAATTTGATAGCTACATCTCTTAGAAGACACTTCTTTACATCCCCTGTCAGATCTCAAGATGTGAATGACCCCCCCCCCTTCCCCTCTCTGTCAGATTATCTCAGCTTACCAGTAATGTTTGGGCAGCCAATTTGATAGCTACATCTCTTAGAAGACACTTCTTTACATCCCCTGTCAGATCTCAAGATGTGAATGACCCCCCCCCCCCCCCCCCCCTTCCCCTCTCTGTCAGATTATCTCAGCTTACCAGTAATGTTTGGGCAGCCAATTTGATAGCTACATCTCTTAGAAGACACTTCTTTACATCCCCTGTCAGATCTCAAGATGTGAATGACCCCCCCCCCCCTTCCCCTCTCTGTCAGATTATCTCAGCTTACCAGTAATGTTTGGGCAGCCAATTTGATAGCTACATCTCTTAGAAGACACTTCTTTACATCCCCTGTCAGATCTCAAGATGTGAATGACCCCCCCTTCCCCTCTCTGTCAGATTATCTCAGCTTACCAGTAATGTTTGGGCAGCCAATTTGATAGCTACATCTCTTAGAAGACACTTCTTTACATCCCCTGTCAGATCTCAAGATGTGAATGACCCCCCCCCCCCCCTTCCCCTCTCTGTCAGATTATCTCAGCTTACCAGTAATGTTTGGGCAGCCAATTTGATAGCTACATCTCTTAGAAGACACTTCTTTACATCCCCTGTCAGATCTCAAGATGTGAATGACCCCCCCTCCCCTCTCTTTGATAGCTACATCTCTTAGAAGACCCTTCTTTACAAACCCAGTCAGATCCCAAAATGTGAGTGCCCCCCCCCCCCCCCCCCCTCTCTATCGGATTATCTCAGCTTACCAGTAATGTTTGGGCAGCAAATTTGATAGCTACATCCCTTAGAAGACCCTTCTTCACAACCCCTGTCAGATCTCAAGATGTGAATGACCCCCCCCTCTCTTTGATAGCTACATCTCTTTAGAAGACCCTTCTTTACATCCCTGTCAGATCCCAAAATGTGAGTGCCGCTCTCACACCCCTCTCTGTCGGATTATCTCAGCTTACCAGTAATGTTTGGGCAGCAAATTTGATAGCTAATTTTCTAAGAAGACCCTTCTTTACAACCCCTGTCAGATCCCAAAATGTTTGTGCCCCTCTCTGTCGGATGATTTCAGCTTACCAGTAATGTTTGGGTAGCAAATTTGATAGCTACATCTCTTAGAAGACCATCTTTACAACCCCTGTCAGATACCCACCCCCCCCCCCCCATATCTATCGAATGATTTCAGCTTACCAGTAATGTTTGGGCAGCCAATTTGATAGCTATATCTCTTGGAAGACCCATCTTCACACCACCATCAGCCAATGCATCAATAGCTACAAATGCCTGTAAACAACAAATATTACATTGTCCAATTATTCCCTTCAACTGTTACTGTGTTTGAAACCAAAAGGCTTCTCCTTTTATGCTGCTGCATTGGTCAAAAAGATGTCAATTTTTCACCAAATGTGACATGCTTTCACTAAAATTGGCTTAAAGTTGACAATAAAATGACTTTCAAAATGAGATATTTCACATATAATATTATAATGTCTTGTTTCATTTTTCTTCAGCTTTAAAAGCATACCAGATTTAATAGTTGTGTTTTGGCTTGATCATACAAATTATTATCTCATCTTGAATATCAATTATGTTTTCTACTGGATTCGATGTTACATTTGGTAAAAATCACAAACCTGTTCATAATTCTAAAATTACTTGAGCTCCAACTCAAATCATAAAAAATTGAGGAGCAGTTACTTGTCTTTAATTTGAGATATTGTAAAAGTGGATATTTTCGCGCTTCGCACATTTTGAACTATTTTGCTTGTTTTTATTTTCGCGATTTTGAGATTCCTTACATAGACCTACATACAAGAGGAATATATTTACGCATTTTTATTTTTGCGCTAGTGATTTTAGCTCGAAAGGCGCGGAAATAAATGTAGCGCGAAAATTTCTACTTTTACAGTATTGCAAATGCAGACTGGTTTCCTGAATAACCAAATCAACCAAATAATGAGACAAAGTATGATTTTTGCCTTCCCCCACTCCCAATCCTTGCCCTTTCCTCACCTTCTGACACCCCGCCCCCCCCCCCCTCCCCCTGTGCTTAGCTGTTACAAGTACTCACATAAGCCGGTCCACTTCCACTGACAGCCATGACGGCATCTATCATACTTTCATCGCCTTCAAGACAATATCCTAGAGAGTTAAATAACGTCTTTAATAGAGGCCCATCGCTTTCTCTGACCGATGTGCCGCAGGAATACACTGAAGCGCCCTCATTGATGACGCAGGGGGTGTTGGGCATGGCACGAATTAACCTTGAGCCGACTGGGAGTTTCTATGGATGAATAAAGTAAATAGTAAATAGGATGATCAGAAAATACAGAATGCACAACATTCATTTAACTCATTTTCATTATTTCATGAAAGCAGGTTCATCAAAACAAATGGGGCTGTTCTCGTACTAATTGCGGTTTTAGCTTAAAACTGCAAAAGCCATGATTTTAAACTCTTTGAATCTCGTCCCCAGAGTGATTGTGAGTTCACTGTATGCTGGTATCCCATTTATTGTGGCCCAAATGGATTACAATAGATATCGACCGACAGTGGCGGCACCAGCATCATACTTTTTTGGGTGGGTGGGGGAGGGGGGGGGGGGGGGGGGGGAGGGGAAAAGGGGGCAAGAATTTTTTTTTGGGGGGGGGGGCATAAGAAAATAAGATGCGCACAAAGCGGGTAACTTACGCTAACATTTATAAATTTGGTATAATTCGAACTAATTTGGTATAAAAATGTGCCCTTGCGCGCAAAATTTAGCTGTTTTATGCTAAAAATGTCAAACGTTGTCTTGTTTAATCTACTAATTTGGTAAGAAAATGCATTGCCATTTTATGCTAAAATTGCCAAATTTAGTCTAATTTAAACTAAATTGATTTTTTTTTTGGGGGGGGGGGGGGGGGCGGCAGACAAATAATTATATATATTTTCAGCTTATGTTTAGCTTAAAACCACAGCAGCTCACAGGATACCGCTGTTCACGTAATTGACAGCTGGTTCCGACCGAGATCCACCATAGATAACCATGGTTAGATCGCAACCGGTTTTGACCACGATCGGGTCAGATCGTGGAGCGCTAAGGTATCTACAGGCCTAGAATATTCTCTCGCATCATTCCGAACTACCCCTGAGGTCATCCAGATGATAAGCGCTCCTGTATTTTAGAAAGTATTGGCCAAAATATAGTTTTACCAAAAGATAATGGGTATTGGCGAAAATAGCCTAAATAACCAACCACTGTGTGATTTTGAGTTTGGCATTACGATCTGGCGCCTATGAAATTTGCCCACTGAGTAGTACACAAACAGGCCGGGTGGTTTAACCACCTTTGGCAGTAATTCGCTGCATTTTGGCCTATAAAGTTTAAATGGAACATATCTTGCACCAAACATTTAACAGAAATAATGAATTAGTCTGTTACGTCTCACAGTATGTCACAATACAAACAGAACAGTTCGTTTCTTTAGCGCCTACACCAACGAGAAGCTAGACAATCCAGATTTGACCTCTTTGGCGCTACCATTTGGTTGGGTTATTCTATTTGTATAACACTCCGAGTGCTCGAATGTCATGTCTCACTATACCAACATTGCCATATATTGGTATAGGGTAAAGTCGCCAGTTTTCGGTCAGCGCCTATTTTCGGTCACTTTCGCTCAAATCGTGTAATGAAAATGACTTCGTCCTTATAAACTGACGGCTATAGTTGATGCCCGGTATTGCTTCAAAATGGCAACGACCGATGCAATTACACGATTTGGGCAAAAGTGACCGAAAATAGGCGCTGACGAAAAACTGGCGACTTTACCCTACTCCTACTTCTTAATTTTTATACGAAACACTTCCCACAGTCCAACACCTTTCCATTTCTTAGTAATGCTCATCTGCTACAAATACACCAGCCATACTCCTTCTAGATTTTTAAAAAAACCAAGCTGTTGTAGACAGATACCTTAGTTATACCTGAACCACCTAAATCCATAATGGCTTTACCCCCCCCCCCCCCCACTTCTGCTAATACCTGAACTCCAAAGTTCCTTTAAAGCCTGGGCACAACCACAACTTTCGTCAAACATTCGCATTGGTCAATTACATGATATAATCATCTTTATAAACCAATTACAATTTTGCTTATAAATATTTTATGCTAATCTTTTTTGTCAATTTTAATTATCCTAACAATATATACAATTGGCAGAAAATTTGACACATCCTACATTTCAACCAATCACCAGGTAGTTCTCATCCATGGGGTTAAAGCCCTGATACCAGGGGTCGCATTCTGACTCGTCTGCGCATCCTAAACCTTTCACTTTCTTGTAGTGACGTGTCAGGTTTCAAATTGGAAAGACTTGCGGGTCCGGATCAAAATTGAAGGGCAGTGGCGTAGCTGGGATTTTTTTCAGGGGGGGCAAGATTTCTGAAATTGTCGTAAAAGGTTGCCCCAAATTTTTTCCAAGTCATCAACTCGTAAATTTCACGTAAGTGGGGGGGGGGGGGGGGGGGGGGGGGGGTTGAGGTTCAAAAAATTTCGCATGGTCAAAAAAAAATCGCACATTACATGTACTACATGTACTATTTTGCCTTATTTAACTATTTGGGCTGAATATATACCCACACATAACCGCCCGCAATCTCGGCCTTTTATCATTATTTTCCTATTTTCATTTTTTTCCCTCCTTTTTTATTTTTTTTAGAGGGGCTGGGGGGCGGGGGCACAAATGGGTTTTTTCCGTCAGGGGGGGCATTTGCCCCCCCTGCCCCCCCCCTGAGCTACGCCACTGTTGAAGGGACCCCTTAAATTTGACGATGTATGGAAATGGAAACCTTAAGAAATTCTGTAAAAATTACATAATCCTTTGCTCGCAATAAAAATTCATTAAAACTGTCCGTAAAAAAGTAAAATTGTCAAATACCCAAACTTCAGGACCACTCAATTTCTTGGGGGACCCCTTAAATTTGTTTTTCGAAGTCCTACAGGGTCCTGAAAAATGTCATGGGACCTCTTACATTTTTGATCAAGTACTATCCCTACCTGATACTTACACTTTCCATAAAATCTAATGTAATGCCTGCCGCTAATGATACTACTAAGTGATCTGAGGTTATTATGGGAGCGACTTCCTTGAGTAACGTCGGCACCATGTGCGGTTTGACGGCCACGAATAAAACCTCACAGCTATCCACCAGTTCTTTGTTACTATGCGTTACTCTCATGCCTAGCGACTGTGAAGAAAGCAAATATATACAAGGGTATAATAAGGCAACAAAATAACAAGTTTGTTTCCAGTACCTGAAAAGTCAAATGCGAAATGCATTTTTTTTGCTCATATGGGTGTTTCTTCAGTAATGAGACCCCCCTAGGTCAATTTATGTAAGTGGCCATAAAAATTGTTTTAAATTAATTTTCTGGTTCATATTTGGCCAGAACTTCTGTTTATTACTAGAGAGATAGCGAGCAAAATTTCAGAATCCTAACTCAATTTTGAATTTTTTTTACACACAAACCCTATGGGAAATTGTGTGTCAATGTTACAACCGTTACCTATTACAACCGTTAGTGCGTCAAGAATATTCAAACGGCTGAATATTTAAAAGTATACCATGTATATGGTTGGGGCTTATTTCCTAAGTTGAAAGACATCAATTCCTTGAAACCAAATCCATTGGGGTACTTTTTTGTCATACCAGAGTCTAGAAATTGTCGAACTAGTAGCCGGTCGTAACGGTTTTAACATTGACGCACTGTTACAACCGTTATCAACAAAATGTCATGAAACTCTAAAAACTGACAACATTTCAAAATCCTTTTACAATATTCAGGTAGCCTTAATGAGATGTATTGCATAAATCAAGGAAAGGCCACTTGACAATTATTAATGAGGTCATTTTTAATCATTGACGCACACATGTCATAAAGTTATTGCACCCACCGCGAACTGTGTATGGTTTTGTATTTGTGTATGGTTTTGTATTTGTAGGCCTATGTGTGTGTAAAAATGTAAAAAAAGTTGGTGGGGGGGGGGGGGGGGGCAGTCACAACTTTTTTCTACATTCCAGAGGGGGGTCATAACTTTTAGTATCTATGATAAGGGGGTCTTTTTGTTGTTGTTGTTGCTTTCTTCCAGCTAGCCCCCCCCCCCTCCTCTGGTAGAAATAATGAACGGTCCCTAATGACATTTAATTAATTTTCGAAACATTTTGTGAAATTTTGGAATGTTGTCTGCAGACGTCTGTTGCGTGGAAAGTGTTAACCCCCTGAGCACTACCTGTCTTTCGTACAATGATTCCCATTGGTCAATTACATGATATAATCATTTTGATGACCAATTACAGTTTGGCTTATAAATATTTTATGCTAATATTTTTGAAAATTGTAATTATTCTAACGATGTCTCTGATTGGCACAATATTTGACATATTCTAAATTTCAACCAATCGGCCGGTAGTTCTCAGGGGGTTAAATTCAAATCAATCCTACCTTTAATAATTTCAGATTCCTCTCTGAGGGAGCACTGGCCATCATTAATTGTGGTGGAATTTTACCTGAAGAAATAAAGAGAACAAAAAACACAAACTTTTAAAGGCATATTATGTGATTTTTTTCCAGAGAGCGCCCTCTATTCATGATTTTTTTTAGAAAGTAGATTTTCTTGCAGATTTACATTTGGGCAATTCCACACGTTGCGGAATGACATTTACACACAAAAATCCACTTTCTTTTGGGTGTAAAACCCAGAGATTTGTAGTTACTCCCCATTTTACAACTTTATTTGACAATAGCGATTGATACTCAAAAAATAAACCTAGGGAAAAAATTAGACTGCGCTTCCAAGTATCGCAAATTTGCGTTGCGGAATGACGCAGACGATTGGTATTTTTTTTACATGTTTACACAAAGTGAAAACTCTGTGAACTTTTTAGAGTGTATCAATATTGAAGTTACTTTTTAGAAGGTTTGAAGTGTTAGCTAACTGACAAAAGCATTTTCATAAAACTTAATCATTAGCTAGGATTTCTAGTAGGTCATCAAAAAATAAAAGTAGGTGTTGCGGAATGACGTTGCGGAATGACAGTGTGAATTTGTGTGCAAAACTCCATAGAGAAAAGAAAAAACATGTTTTTATGCTTTAATATGCATAAAAAATAAAAGAAAGAGTAATCAGTGGCATTTCATATGTTACAAATTCGTGAATACAAGTAACCCAACTATTTTCACATTGAAATCATCATTTACAGGTAAAGTAGCCATGATTTTGTGATTTAGTTGCCGAATTCAACAGCTTGCACATCAAAGTTGCCTAATTCAGCAAATTATGAGTTTTCATCAATTTTGAAACTTTTTTAGAAGTTTAGAGTCCATATTTGAATGAATTATCATAAATAAGGATAATCTTATACCAAGTACACAAAAATATCACAATTTGCTCAATAAATTGCCTAAATATAGGGATTAATACCTTTGTCATTCCGCACCGTCATTCCGCAACACGTCATTCCGCAACACGTCATTCCGCAACGCACGTTAGGGCTATTAATTAACAGAATTTTCCAAAAATTTGTTGGTCATTGTGAAGCATGTCAATTGTGTGCAGAGAAAAAATAGTTAAAGGAAAATAGGGTACATTTTTTTTCTTGCTATCCTAAAAAATTGTACTTTTGCGTTGCGGAATGACATGAGATTATGCAATGCATACTAATTACCTGGATTAACGAGGCTAATTGGCCGTTGATCAAAATTAAATTTATATCAAAACTTTTCCCATCAGTACTACTATTGTGCCTGACATTTATTTAAACATCATACCTATGTGTCTAAAAGATATGGAATAAATAAAAACAAGCCTTTTCACTGATTTTGTAAGCTGCAAATATGCAAATTTATGCTAATTAGCTAGTTTATACATCAAAAAACATAGTATCGCTAAACAAACTAAAAATTCCTGAACTTTGGACTCTTGCCTACATTATAGGCATAGAATTAAACTTTGGATGCACATTTGAAATTTTGGCTATTTGGTTGACATTTGCTTGGAATTGCCCATTTCTGATCATAAATCGTTCATACATTCCAAGTTACAGGATACGATTCCTATTAACCTCAAAATCATGGTTTTAGAGTGAATTTAGAGTGAAAATATTAACTGTTGTGTAACACGACAGTTTATTTTCACTCTAAAACCATGATTTTGAAGTAATTAAGAATCGTATCGCCCTGTAACTTGGAATGTATGTACAATTTATGATAAGAAATGTAAATCTGCAAGAAAATCTGCTTTCAATTTTTTTTTTTGATGTTGAGGGCATTCCCTGGAAAGATCACATAATATACCTTTAAGACACAAGTGTGTAACGGAAAAAAACATTTCTTGAGAAAAAAGTGTAATGCACAATGTTTTGAGAAACGGGCAAAACCACAAAGATTTGAGGTGTTTTTACCCTATAGGTGTGCACATTTATACTGTGTCTTAAAAACATTTTTGCTTAAAAAATAATAACAATTATGAAAATAAAAAGAGATACAAATGCTTATTTCTCGCCAATTTGGTACTGATTCAATTATAGTTGGTGCCCACCCCCATCAAAGCCTCTCACTCAACCCCAACATTGCTAAAACTAAACGCTCTTCAACTTTTCATCAAGCATCATAATTTGCTTAGGGCCTAATTCAAACTTATCTGGAATTTGGAAATCAAACGCAATCCGTAACTCAACAGATGTTTAGGAGTTCCTTTTATAGTAATGCATGTCTTCAAGGGGGACTTATAAATAAAGAATGACCCATTATAATATAGGCCTATGTCGTAAGTATCATTAAATGATGCACTGGCTATCATATAATCTTGCCAGACGTCCCGTACGGAATAAACCATGGACAACTACATGAACTACTATGCATTTCAATTGGTTTGAGCATGCGCACAGGGATGAGTTACGGGACGTCTAGCAAGACAATGCCGATACACTTACTTACTCAAAAAAAATCAATACAAATGGTAGGGTATTCTAAAACTTACCCGATGTTTATTCCAAATGATTGCCATTGGAGCAATTTTATTTTCAGTTTCAAAATCGAAAAATAATGAATTTATTACGCATTTTATATTAGTTAGCAAATAATAAAATATGGGCCAAATCCAAAACCTCCGTTTGTGCGAGGGACAGAATATTAGAGACATTTTTAGTTATCCTAAATTTCCTGATGGTAGATTTGACACCTTGAGTGGGTTTTTGGAATGATCTACCTATGTGCTTTTATGACAGGCAAAAACAGAATGCTACTGTTGAGTGTTTCGCTATGGCGATGCAATTTGAACCATTCCGTCCCTCATTTGACAATTCCGTCCCTCACGTTTTAAAATTGCGTTGCCATAGCAATTTGCTTCATTGTGGCTTTATTTTTTCCCATTGATATTGAAGTACATTGGTTGCTTTGTTATGCAGTATACTCAAAGTACACACTATATATAGGCCGACTTGTACTGTACATGGAAGTCCAGATAACATAGTGTACATATTAACATGATTTTATCGATGATTCCTACCTTTGTAGATTACATAGATTTTTAATTATTTTGCCACTGTGGGCTTGGTGTATATCCTATACTCTTTCGTGATTAATGCACAGACATCAGGGTTTTTTTTCTGATAAAAATATTGAAATTTATAAGAGATGCGCCACTCAAGAAAATAGTGGTAAACAACAAAATATTACGTGCGTTGATCAGTCTCTGCAGATTTGTTATGTAAAACGCTAAGACGCTGCTGTTTCCAATTCACTTCGTACATGTGCAGCATCCGTCTGAAACCACAGTCAAAGAGACTAAAATGACGCAATGAAACAGCTATTGCCACGTGGAAAAAAAAGACTGACTTTTACGCTGCCCTCAAACATGCATCGCTACGTCGCGTTGTCAGTATTATTACTACACACGATAGCAGTTATTTTAGGATTCCGAGGACGTACTCTATGTTAAGGGTGTTCCTATGGCTAATTTCTTATTTGATATTCTAATAGAGCTTGCTGAGCTCCACAATAATCTGAAATCTGAGCTTGATCGGAGGTATGGTTTTATAGATATGACAATTTTATTATCCAAAATGAAGCAACATTTCCCTAGCAAAATAATTAATCTATGCAAAAATGTTAAATTCATTTTTACAAGAAAAGTATAACTGCTACAAATCTGAAATTTTGGGACCTTGTTAATTATAGTTTTTAGGAACTTTCAGAGATAGTGATCGAGCTGTATACTCAAAGTGTACAGTTAGTGAGTTACACAGCTGGATGAAAAGGGAGGATAGGATAATGGAAAATTATGTTCCCGTCCCTCGCGCTATTTTCCATCCATCACGCTATTTTCCGTTACTCGCGCAATAAAATGTGTTGCTATGGCAACATGCGTGATCGTTGCTATGCTCTTTTTTTTGCGGAGTACACTGGGTTAGGCATGTTCATAACATTTTGAAAATAAAATTATCTCTTTGAAAATGGAATACATGGAAACAAAGTACCGGTACCTTACAATAAAAAAATGATGGTTCAACCTTGTCTGCAGGCTGAATAATAAAAAAGTTATAACCAAAAGTAGTTTGCCTCATATTGCTGAAAACTGGGCAAGTCATGCACTTTTTAATTATTTTAAGTAAAAAAGGGTTTACTTTCATGATGTCCAGTTGCTTGTGTGGGGTTATTTAGACATCAGTGAACACATCCCCGCCCACTTCGTACTAAATCGTTGGATTTAAAAGAGGTAAACATGGAGTTTTCTACATATTTTGGTCAACTTTTTTCCACAAAAATGTCGCCCTCTATAGTCAATAATATATGAACATCCCTAACTGTAGTGATACCGGACAGCCATGTTTTTACAGCGCTCCTATTCTGTAACATGGGGGTAACCAAGAGAAGAAATCGTAGTTGGCAAACAATGCACTATGTCAAACTGTGACAAACTTATTATATCCCATAATGCATAATAAAGTGTGTTCTTCAGACGTATCAGTTCATCGTGAGTACAACAAAGTATCTTCTCATAAGTCATGTGATCTCTGCTATAGACCCTATACTATGAGTCTATGTTTCTACACACACTCTTGCAATGTTAGCTCTTGCCCATCGTCATGCCTTGCTGAATTGAATGACCGCGCGAACTTTAAATATCAGGTGTATCCATGCTGTGCGCATTCAAACTTACAATCATAAGCGTATTAGCCGTAATCGCTTTTAATGAATGAATAGATCGAGGTCATGATACTATTGATTGAAAAGGTTTGGCGGCATACAAATGAGTTTGCTGGATTCGTGTAACTTTTTTTCATCAAATCCAGGAATAGGTTGTTTCATATTGGTTCAAATTGGTTCAAAACAGTGATCATTAGTGAAAAGAAAACCAAATATGGAGAGAAGAAACACAGTCCTCCCCAATGATACTGATGAATCCACTAATGATCAGCATTTAGCTTGTCAAATCCAAAGCTCAAAACTGCATGTTTGTAAGGGAACCTGTACAACTGGATACACATGTCATTTTGACATTATTGCCATGTTTTTAAATCGTGGTGCATTGTTTGCCGACTACGATTTCTCCTCTTGGGGTAACCGGGCATATGAAAATCTCTCTATCTCGGTTCAGGATTGACAAATTAACATCAAACTACACCAAATGTAAAATAAAACTATCTTTTACTTATGTCATAGTATCATATTTGAAGGAAAAAATCCCAAAAGTAGTAAAAAGAAAAAATACGAAAAATTAGCGAAAATCGCCATTTTGTCTGTTTACACAACATGCAAAGATTGATTGATTTCTGGGTTACTGCAGTGCATTCTGGGTATTAAAGTAGCGTAAATCGGCTTAGAAGGAATTTCTAAATCAAAATATCAATAAACATGGAAGAAAATGCTTCAAAAATGCCGAATTTTTCAGATATTTATTGTGTTGAAATGCAGATTTGGTGGTCCACCCCCTTTGATGACTCTTTGTGATTATGTTTTTTGGATAGTTTAGACTTGTCTTCTTGCAATGATACCAAACTTTTAACACAAGAGCATAGCGCTTTTTAGCGCCAGAAGAAGTTTGAGACGGGATGACATACAAAATCAGGCAAATTTAGTGCAAATTGGACAGATTACCATTGATTCCTATGGAAATAAAATGTGGGTTAACTTCAGTTCTAGGGAAATGGAATATTGTTGTTAATTTGTTTATTGGGGTAATTAAAATTTATTTTTATTTATTTAGGGACTTATAAATTATATTTTAGTTATATTATTTTCTGAAATTGGGTCAATTTTTAATTGTTTTAGGCAAATTATGTATTTTTTAAATGGTCATGATGAATTTTGTATTGCGCAACACCATTAATTATTACAGTAACTTGGTAATTAAGCATTATAACAATTTTAAGTTAATAGGTATAGATCTGTCCAAGATTAGGTTATCTTACATTATAATCTGCAAAGAGACTCAAATTTTTGAATTTTATTTTAAATTTTACCTTTAATTACCTAAAATCAATGTTTACAGAATTTTTCGCAAAGTATGAATATTTAATTAGGGCTAATTAGCATACGCAGCATCAATTAAAAAAACACGTCACTTCATTAGATGCGCAACATCTTAAGCTTCAAAATGGGGGTAACTTGATGTCTGGCACCAATAATTTCTGTCCGGCATCACTACGAGTAACTGGGTTATTATTCATGTGAATTGTGATAATATCTTCAGAATAATTTATATGCCTATCTATAGGCTATGAAAACGCTTGGAATAGCTTTCTAAACACGCAGTACGTCATGCTTTTGGTGGCTAGGTTTCTGACAGAGAAGAAAGGGCAATATCCTCAAATAGGTCTTATACATACATACAAGCTGCTAGCTTGGCCCTATTGTACAAGATCCTACATAAACTGGTTGCCATCAATCCAATCAGCTACCTATCACCTATGATTGTGAGTAACACCAGGAACTACCATCCTAGCAAATTCCAGAGAATCACCAGCCGCACTCAACTATACGGGAATTCATTCTTCCCAAGGACAGTCATCATCTGGAACTCTCTCCCTGGAACAGTACTGACTGCACCTACCCTGGGAGCCTTCAGGGGAGGAGTCTCGTCCAGCCTGTAATTTACAGCTGTAATTTTACTTGCACTTCGTCAAGTCCAGCACTCCCTTTGACTGAGTTCATCAGTCTGCTCTCATCGTCCGCACCCTCTATTCGTCAATATTTTGTTCCAGTTTTAGTGTTAGCACCAGTATTTCTGCACTGCACGAGATCAACACCAGCACCCTTGGCATTTACGTCCTATTTGTGGATCCTGCTAAGTATCAACGTAAACGTAAACGTAAACGTAAAGCACACGGCAGCTTAGTCTCGATAGATACCAAATCTATGATTTGGGTATCGGCTCAATCCTATTATGTTGAAAGGAACCGTTCTAGACAGAAAATTTAGGAACCTGAAAATCCTCCGTTTTTATGTCCCACTCACCTGTTTGGAGAATCAAAGTTGTCCTTGAATGTTCACTATTTAGTCATGGCATTGCTATGAAATTAAGAGCTAGCAAAAGTGTTCTGAAAAGTCGCATTGGCATTTTTTATATAGGCACTAGCAAGAAAAACAGGGTATAAAACACAAAATCACATTTTTGTCGGCCATTTTGAAAGAAACAACAACACGAGGTCAATTACTCAATTAGGTTTTTATTTTTCTGTGCAAGGCTACCGGATTGAATTTCATCCAAATAATAGATACATATTGGTCAAGAGCCAAGTGAACACTAAAATTTTAAGTTAAATATGTCCGTTATGTCCGTAAAAACAGAATTTAGACATTAATTATTTATGTAAATTAGTCACTTTTAGAGGGTCACAGTTCAAGTCACAGTTCTGGTTCCACTTCACAGAGTTGCTTGAACATGTACCCATATCATGGATATGGGTACTGCATGGACTAACGGCAGCTATCATATTTACAATAAT
This sequence comes from Ophiura sarsii, assembly GCA_035610835.1. Lineage (NCBI taxonomy): Eukaryota > Metazoa > Echinodermata > Ophiuroidea > Amphilepidida > Ophiuridae > Ophiura > Ophiura sarsii. The sequence goes on along the minus strand of CM069447.1, from coordinate 50,244,246 downwards.
GTAATTCAAAGGCAAATCATTAATCAATTGCTGCCTTGTCAGCTTTATTCTGTATGTAAGACCTATTTGAGGATATTGCCGAAGAAAGGATAATCGAAAACATCAATTCAATCCGCCCCTCGCAATGATGACTAGTTTTATTCTGTATTCCTCTTTTGGATATGGCCCATTCATATGCTCTCCAAAGTCCAACTGGCGAATTCGGCAACCTTACCGGACTGACTGAACTGAAGTTCAGATCATTACATTTTTAGTTAGGCCTACCTGCATTAAGCAACCCCTTTGCAATAGTCTGTGCGACTTTTCCTGCACCCAGGAAGCCCACCTGAGGCAACCATGCAGTCATCTTTGTGGAGATTGGAATTAAACAAGCTCTGTATTTGTAGCGTCAAAATAGACGAAGAAGATCCGGATAGCTGTTTAGCGGTTTGTTGGTTTATTTTGGTGCAACAACAAATGATGCAATCATGTGCTGAACAATATTGACATCACTGTTGGTTGTTAAAACACCCGTTCTTGTAAAGTAATGTCGCCCTTGTAATAAAATGATAACACGTTGCAGTGTGGGTGACAGGCTGTGTTTACACCACGGCGCAGCGGTAGTGGCACACCACTAAATAATTTCACCATAGAAATACACGTAGTTTAAGGGAAGTGTTAACCCTCTTTGGCGCCAAATTTATCAAGCACTGTAAAATTTTAAACCAATAATATAATCCTACTATAAATCTGGAAACGGGGTGTGTTTGTGTGTGTGTTTGTGTGTTTGTGTGTTTGTTATCCTTATTTCTCCGTTGCTTTTAATCAAAGTGCCGCCTAATTTGCATGAAAGATAGAGGAAATAACGGGAAGGGTGTTAAAGTTTATTTCAGTGAAATTGGTTAACAATTGGCTCCAAAAACAGCAAAAAACCGCTCAGATTTGGCTCATAAATGCCACTAGAATTGAACAACATTGCGCGTACTACCGCGTAATCATACCGTGGTAACACGTCGCGTGCATATTTGCGCAAGGGCTCACTGCCGCGCGCGGCACACGCACTCCTACACATGGCGCAGAAGCCACACGGGATAATGGTTATAGGCCTGTACAGTGTGTTGGTTGGGTATTTGGTGTCATGTTGGGGAGGGAGGGGGGAGGGAGGGGGGAGGGAGGGGGGAGGGGGGGTGGGGTGGTGTAAAACCACGGGAAATGATTTAGGATAGGCCTATGGTTATAATGGATAGTGTTTTGCGGGGGTTAATGAAACAACCTGATTTCTTTACTTTAAGTTGGCATGCCAAACAATCTAAGGGACCGAGGGTTAATGAAGTAAGGCCACGGGAAATGGTTGGTTTAGGGAGGGTTGTGATTATAAATCAAACTGGTTTACGTGTGTGCATGGGCCGGGGGGGGGGGGGGGGGGGCTGTAAAACCACGGGAAATGTTTTAGGATAGGGTTAAGAGTTAATGAAGTAGCCGCGGGAAACGGTTAGGAGGGTTATGATTATAAATCCACCTGGTTGGTGGTGTGGTTGGTGTAGTTGCAGTGGGGGGGGGGGGGGGGGGGGGGGCGGGGGGCGATTGTAGAGGGTTTATGTGGTTTTAAAAGTACTGTAAGGTTAACTTGATGCGGTTTGAGAGGTAGGGGTTAATAAAGTAGCCACGGTAAATGGTTTAGGAGGGACATGGTTATAAATCAACCTGATTATTTGTTGTTGTTTTTTTTTTGGGGGGGGGGGGTTGTATGGGGTTTATAATGCCTTTAAAAGGGATATGGTTTTAAATCAACCTGGTTTGGGGTGTTGTAGGGGGTTTATGTGGTTTCAGAGGTAGGTAATGTGGCATAACCATCTAGCGGGGACCCGAGCGTAGCGAGGGTACGCCGCTAGTGTACATAAAAGTGTACATTTTTTTATAATGAAATGAGTCAGAGAATCCATTTTTGGTATCAAATTTCACTAAAAATAGTGATTTTCAAATTTTTGCTAAAAAAACCACTTTTTTGGCGCCAACATTTTACGGACAACCTAACTAAATCAGTTTAGGGTCCTAAATTCCACAATTTCACCAAAATCATCCAAAGCCAAATATCTAGGAACGCAATTTTCATTTTGGCTTAAAAATTCTAAGTTTGGAAATTATTGATTTTTTTATTTTTGAAAATTGATTTTTATCTCAAAATTCACTTTTTTGACATTTTGGTCAATTTGTTCAAAAAGCACCGGACTCTGCTGACGAACGACGACGGAAGCACACTATGCTTTCCCTATGGAAAGCATACTCATTTCTAAATACGGTAACAATTGTATTAATATTAATTGGCAATTAACCCACACAGGATCATCCCGAACCTACAAACTCAGTTGTGCACCACTTCTTATCTGTTTTTGATCCACACTGCTTCTCTTCTCTTCTTGTTGTCTCTCTACATTTCCAATGCATCCTTTTATTGGTTCAAGATATACATTTAGTAGTAAATACATAGAGATAACCAAAACACCGTGCCCCTTACATAGCAATCATGAAACATGTATGAGACCCAGTATTAGTGCAGCCTTAAGCTTCCTCCTGACCAGATTGGACTGCTGTCTACCGCCCTTCCGTCTCATCAGATTGGATTGCTGTCTACCGCTCTTCCGTCTCAACAGACTTCGATGGCTGTCTACCACTCTTCCGTCTCAACAGACATTGGCGGAGCCAGGGGGCCTGGGGGCACGTGCCCCCCCCCCCCCCCCCCCCCCCCCGGGTCCCTGGCACCAAAAAAAAAAGAAGAAGAAAAAGAAAGAAAAAGGAGAAGAAAAAGAAAGAAAAAGGAGAAGAAAAAGAAAGATGAGAAGAAAAAGAAAGAAAAAGGAGAAGAAAAAGAAAGAAAAAGGAGAAAAAGGAAGAAAGAAAAGAGAAATAGTAGAGGGTATAGAGTTCTTTATTTGTTACATAGTACGTTTCCATGCCCCCACCCCTTATTTTGTACGTTCCCGGCACAGATCCCGGCATATCAAGGAAATAATGGCGTAGCCAGAGGGTTAAAGGTATATTATGTGATCTTTCCAGGGAACGCCCTCAACATCGAAAAAAAAATAGAAAGCAGATTTTCTTGCAGATTTACATTTCTGATCATAAATCATGCATACATTCCAAGTTACAGGGCGATGCGATTCTTAATTACTTCAAAATCATGGTTTTAGAGTGAAAATAAACTGTCGGAATTCCGACAGTTTATATTTTTCACTCTAAAACCATGATTTTGAGGTAATTAGGAATCGTATCGCTCTGTAACTTGGAATGTATGTATGATTTATGATCGGAAATGTAAATCTGCAAGAAAATCTACTTTCTAAAAAAAATCATGAATAGAGGGCGCCCTCTGGAAAAGATCACATAATATGCCGACCGCTCCTTTTCCCCTGTCACCCAATTTTGCCATTGTCGCCTCAATTTTGATAAGAGAAATCATAATTAGATTATGACGTTCAAATACAAAGATATAATTTTTCGTTGTATGTGCCCCTCCCCCAAAAATAAATTCATTGCAAATTAAGAAGATAGTTTGAAGCTACGCACGCACATGCCCCAAACGATAAGACTTGGGACCAGTCCTTTTATGCTTCATTTCTTGTTGTCCGTTTCGGGAGGGCCCGAGGGCCGAGCGGGTGGGTGAAGGGTGGGTGGATGTTTTAGAACCTCAAAATATTTACATTTCTTTTTAGAAGCTTGTTATCTGCAAAAAAAGTCACTCAATTATGACAAAATTAGTGTAAAATATGCAATTTTGCGCGCTAAGCTCGCATGAACCTTCAAACATTACATTTACTATAAAAAAAATAGTATCAAACGTTGTGCGCTACGCGCTAATGTGACATCAAACATTAACTTCATATTTATGAAACTTTTATGAAGGCAAGCCTCAATCATAGCAAACTGTAAAATAGCACATTTTTCGCGCGCTACGCGCGTCTGTTAAGGTATCAGGTCACTTCTTTTTCTTTACTTCGTCAAGGTATCTGATTAATAATAATTTCAAAAATATATGATTTTGATTTGCAGCTTTAGTTTTCTTTTAAATTAAGATTTTGATATTCATAAAACGTACAAAAAAGAAGATAGAATTACCCAAAAGTAAATGTTTTTATTGCCAGCAAATATATAAAATATATTAGTATAATTATGCTCAACTTCTTTCGTGCATTGATAAAAAACAAAATTTAGTAATTCTCTGATATCCAAAAATCCAAAATTTCCATCATTCTTCAACCTCAGTATAGTCCTACCTTTAGGACTACTCTATCTATACTAATACTAGAAAAAATGCTCCCCATCCGAGAACCGACCAACCCGAGAACCGAACTCGTGGAGTAGTCCTACAGTTTTGGAACTAAACCCCCCACGGTGCGTAAAGAGCCAGTCACCGACATGACATCAGACATAAATGATACACTCCATATATGGACCATCACATTTATCAACAATGTGGGACTGAACTGTCAACCAAGGACGCTCTAATTATATATCCTGGCTGTCAACACCTCACCCGCGCGCGCGCGCCAGAGCACTATGCAAGGTCATGCTTGGAGTCATCTGCTGGCTGCTGATAGCTATGTTTGGAATAAGGATTTAATATTAAATTCTGTATTTTTATTTCATCAATACTATTATAGGCCTATGATATTAATTAATGTTTGATCTCAATCATCGCTTGTTGTTCAGTGGCCTAATTTATTTCATTGGTAGAAAATGCATATATAAATCATTCGGAGTCATTACCAGTTAGTTAAACCAACTTCCAGATCACGGATACTTTACAAGCCCCTGGGAAGGGGGTGCTACTGGCACGCCCCCCCCCCCCCCCCCAATGGTCTTTTTGAGGGACCCCTAAGATTTTAAGATTTTTGAAAAAATATACATTGTCAGTCCAATAATAAATTAAGAGGTGCACAACACCCCCTTAGATTTAATATGACCAAAGTCGTGTATTCTCACCTCTGACAGTGAGGATGGTGCGTATGGGGGGGGGGGGGGGGGGGGGTATAATTCGTGCATGCTCCTATATGGACCTTTTCCCTTAAGAAATCAATTTTCCGAAAAAAGACAACTGGTATAAAACGGGTATTACACACCAATTTGATATACCAAAGTCAAGTATTTCTCTCCTCTGACAGTCAGTGGGTGTGTGTGTGTGATGGGTGGGGAGGGGGGGGGGGGGGGGGGGGGGTCGGCAGTAATTCGTACATGCTCCTATATGAACCCTTTCCCCTTGAAAACCATTTTCAAAATGACAACACAAATCCGTTAAAATGGTCGATTATGATATGATATTGATATTATGGACCAAACAGTGATGTTAAACATCACTTTATGTTTTTAAAGCTAGCAAAATCTTGCAAAAATCACTAAGATTTTAAGATGTTTGAAAAAATATAGCGTCAGTCCAATATTAGTTAAAAAACTTGATTTTTTTGCGCGCTTCGCGCGTATTAGTTTCAATGTTAATTATTCAAGCATAACAATATGGTTTCAGCAACGTTAACCATTTGTAGTTTAATAAAATGGAGATTTTTACGCGTATTGGTTTTAATTCAAGCATAACAAGATGGCTTCAGGAACATTTTAGATGAAAAAACGGGATTTTTTGCACGCTTCAAACATATTAGTTTCAATGTTTTATTATTCAAGCATAACAAGATGGCTTCAGGAAAGTTTTCTGGACCATTTTATTTAAAAAACTGGACATTCAATATTTAACTATTCAAGCATAACAAGATGGCTTCAGGAACTTTTCTGGACCATTTTAGTTAGAAAAACTGCAAATATTTGCGCGCTTTGCGCATAATTATGTTCAATATTTCATTATTCAATAACAAAATGGCTTTAAGAACGTTTTCTGGACCATTTTCGTTTCAAAAAGTGGAATTTTTTTCGCGCTACGCGCGTAGTAGTTTCAATATTAATTATTCAAGCATAACAAGATGGTTTCAGGAACGTTTTCATGACCAATTTAGTTAAAACACTGGTAATTTTTGCATTTAATTATTAATAACAAGATGGCTTCAGGAACTTTTTCTGGACCATTTTAGTTAAAAAAACTAGAATTTTTTTGCGCGCTTCGCACATAATTATGTTCAATATTTCATTATTCAATCATATCCAGATGGCTTTAGGAACGTTTTCTGGACCATTTTAGTAAAAAGTGGAAATTTGGGCGCGCTTCGCACGTATTACATGTCTCAATGTTAATTATTCAAGCATAGCCAGATGCTTTCAGGAACGTTTTCATGACCATTGTAGTTAAAACACTGGTAATTTTTGCGCCTTTCGCGCGTAAAATTGTGTACAATATTTAATTATTCAAGCATAAACAAGATGGCTTCAGGAACGTTTTCTGGACCATTTCATTTATAAAAATGGATTTTTTTTGCGCGCTTCGCGCGTTGTAGTTTTTTCATCTTTCATATAGTGTCTCTCGTATTTTAGAGTGTTTATGAACCAAGCCAAAGTTTATTAAAGATAAATGTAAATATTCATATAGCAAGGAAGAGCTTTCCTAGGCCATTCAAAATTTCTAAAACCCAACAGCTTTATGGGGCTTTGCCCCCTGAACCCATACTGTCTCTGAACCAAGTCAAAGTTTATTACAAAATAAATGTAAATATTCATAGCAAGGAGAGCGCCATTCAAAGGCCATTCAAACATGCTAAAACCCAACAGCTTCAGGGGCTCCTACCCCAAGGGCTTCGCCCCTGGAGGGCCCCTTGACCCCACACCGTAGTGGTGAAGACTTACAAATTTATAGCACCCCCATACAAATACTTCCAAACCTGGATACTTAGTGACCACACTAATTTCCAGAGTTTTAACTGTCTGCAGACAACATTAAATTTAGCACTTAACATAACTTTTTGGTCCCCAACCCCCTTTTTTTCAACTTGAAACTTTTTAGACCCCCCCCCCCCCCCCCCATCAAAGTATTTCTGAACACTCCCTTAACAGGTTTGTTTGGTTTTATTCCTTTAGCACTCGCCTTTATTACCTATTAACATGATTAAACGACAAACATTTACAACAGTAAGGGAGTGTTCAGAAATATTTGGTGGGTGGGGGGGGGGGGGGGCGGGGTTGGGGCCAAAACTGTGGGGGTCTAAAAAGTTTCAAATTGCCCAAAGGGGGGATCAAAAAGTTTTTGGTAAATAAAGGGCGGGGGGTCAAAAAAGTGTGGCCAAATGGATAGTATAACGCCTGGGTGGACAAAAAAAAAGTTGCGCGCTGCGCGCGCTTTAGTTCAGAATTGTTCAGTTTTTAAAAGGCAAGAGGTGTAAAAAGACAATTTGTGAAGCAAAACAAAACAATCCCGCTACACACGAATATTTTTGTGAACTTTTATTTTAGAAACATTACAATTTAAAGAGTGAAGCGGACATTTTCATTTAGGGGTGTAAAATAAAACTTAGATCATAGCAACGTCCGGACCAACCACTGCAAATTGTGCGACAAAATGAAACTTGTATACAAAATGAAACTTTCCACAATTTCAACAAAGTACTGTTGAAAAAGCTGGTCATTAACGAGATAAACACAATTGTTTGCGTGCTATGCACGTTTTCGAATGCATTTTGTACAGCAATTTTTGCGCGTTACGCGCGAATCTTTGTGCAAATTAAACTTTCCACAATTTCGACAAAGCTACAGTTGAAAAAGGTGGTCATTAACGAGATAAACACAAATTTCTGCGCGCTACGCGCGAATTTTCATGCAACCTTTATTTTCAAGCAAATTCATGTTGAGTGATTCTGAAATGTTGTACATTGTGGGATGGTCCGGACCGCCAGCGTCGTAAAAAGAAGCCAACAGGTCTTTTTCTACATGAAATAGTAAGGTGTGTGTGTGTGGGTGTGGGGGGGGGGGGGGGGGGGGGGGGGTCAATAACAAATATTAAAAATTGTTAAAGGGGGTCACAAAAGTTTTGCAATTTGTAAAGGGAGGTCAAAAAAGTTGCGACACAAGAGCGGAAATTGTGTCATATTTTATACATTTTGGGTGGTTTTGTGAGTCTTTATAACCCAAACAAGTTAGCCTACATTCTGAGCAGAAACGTATAATCCAGTAAAACATTCTACTTTTGTGAGCATTGGTGCAAAGCTGAGTCGAGGTGAAAAGCATGCAAAAAATTACATTTTTTTAAATCATAAAATTGGATTTTGTTACATTATACACCCGTGTCTCTAATTTCTAGACCATTGATGATTATATTAATGTTTTTCCACCACATCATCCGAGGCACAGACAAGATTTGCTGTCCAGAAGTCGTCTCATAGTAACAAATTTTGAAGTTGATAGGTTTTTATAAAATATGCGCAAATCGCAGAAAAAAAAATGCATTTTCACTCCAAAATAATCTCTAAAATCACCTCAATCACAACCGTCTGTATAGTTTAAAAAAAAGTTACACCCCCCCTGTATAAGAATAAAAAGTAACATAACCCCGCCCCCCTATTTCAACATATGAAAGTTACATGACCGCCCTATAGTTTACCCAACCGCCCTCCAGCATAAATAATGAACGGTCCCTAAGTGCTGTTGAACTATACTGTCACGAAGTATCTAAAATTATTATCCTATGTCCATCTAATGTGAATAAGTGTTGCCAAAATGGCTCAAACAATTTCTTATTTGTTTCTTACATACATTGTAGTTTTAATTGAACAAGATGTTACATTGGCGTCAAACGTATACACAAATTGGGCTATAAATTGCGGTTTTAGTAAATGCACACAGGATGAGGGACTAATTAAAGATCTGTGATTAAAATGGTGTACATTTCACACCTTGCCCTTAATTGGCGCGTTTTGCGGTTTGACGAACCCAATCATAACCACATGTGGTCTGGCTACGGTCGTGTCTTCCTTGGCACTGCTATTGGCCAGTGTGTGCATGATGTCATCGGGGTATCGTGTTGCATTGTGGTCTAGTGCCGGATTCTCGGTACCCATTTGTCCAAAACTGGAGGGCCACTCTTTTGACTCGGCTAGGATGGCTGATAGTGTTTCTATATTCTATCTTAGTATAGTATTTCCCTGGATAGTGATAGTGGACCTACGAGGAGGGCTACCTCAGTACACCAAATCGTGAATTACATAAGGTCAACTCTCATGAAAATAGTGCAAATGAGATTTCAGAAGTTGAAAAAAAAAGTTGTCTCCAATTTGATTTATTACGTTTTTTTAAAGAGTAGACATGTACTGGATACTAGATTTAAAATTTTGTGAACAACACTCCTTGCATTTAAAAAAAATATAATGTTGAATTCAAATTATTAAATCACTTTTTTGCAGATTTTGTTCCACGTTTATTACGTTATCTACTGCCTATCAGCTCTAAATCAGAACGAGTTTACAAGATGTGATGCCCAAAACACAAAATTGTATTTACGAAAGCATACTTCTATCAATTACAGCGAAAAAAATGCAATGTAATTTTGTAAATTGCAAGTATTATGAATCGTTTTTAGGTCTTCACATTACTTCATGAACTTCATCTTTAAATCAAAAAAATGCACGGTTTTCCAAAATGAATATTTTTGTGCAAAGTATAAAAGATATCTTTAATTGTATCTTTTTCCAATCGTCATAATGTGTTTTCCAAAGTTAGCCCCGAAACAATGGTATTATGCTGCACTAATAATGCTGGCATTGGAACTCTGACTTTATTGGGTTTGGTAACGTAATAAACATATACAAACACACCCCAACACATATATTCAACATCGAGCAAGGCAGTTTATTTTGTATGCAAACACATCTTATCGACATGCATTGAAGCCCATTTGACAATATAAAGCAGTAAAAAGCAGTAAACAATTGTAAATTACACCAGAATGCAATTCCAACAACGAGGATGAATAACGTAATAAACATGGTCACGGTTGTTTAGTATATCATTTTCAAACGCTTATTTTTACATCACACCACATTTATTTAATGTTCAATCTTGTTTTACCAACGAAATAACAAACAAACATTACCACATATTATGCTTACCACATATAATCTCACTTACTAAGTAACTTGTGTTAAATGACACAAGCATATTGTATACCTCAAATTCTAAACATCCACAATGATAATATACATAATAACTAAGTACTATCTAATGAAATATAATTTTCTATGTATAAAGCCCCTCAGTGTGTTCAACGATACCTAGTAAATGGTATTTGAGAATTTTAAGTTGCCGAAATCAACCGAAAGATTGTTCTATATATTGTTGACTCGCTCTTTTGATGTAGGGTAAATAGGGTGAATAACGTAATAAACATGGTCACTAAATCGACAGATGTAACATAGCACTGTGCAGGTATGTTTATTAAACCATGGCATTATTACCTTCATGTAACTTATAATAGCACTAAACATTGAATTGCCTTGTAATCTGTTTAAATTAGTAAGATATTGATTTATTTTATTTTAAATGATGGTAGTAGATTTGTAATAAGACTGCAATCTGATGACCTTTTTGTCTCCACTATTGCATTTGGTTCTGCCGGTATTACCATTAGTTGTTTGCACTGTGTCGCCCATATTCCTGTATAATAATGATAACAAAAACAAAACAAAATTGTTGACAGATATTGTAGCTGTTTCAGCTAGGTATACCATATTTATTCACCCAATTATACATATTGGTTTATTACGTTATCCAATAGCCATAGAACTATACACTATTGAAGAATGCAAACAATATGTTTGTACACTAAGTTAACATTCATAAACACATAATAAATGTTGAATCACTGTGAACAAGATGCAATTATCTTTATCAAATGATGAACAGTTTATTACGTTATCCATTATAAGGTGGTTTCAGCCCTGAGATAGAATAGTCCACATATTAAAATTATAACATTGGATACAATGTATGAAACTCAAGTACATCAATCATGAAAGCTACGGAATTGACACCAACATTGACATGAGAATAGACAATGAGGTTGGTTACGTTATCCCGTTTATTACGTTATTGGCAACTGCAACAGTGCCTAATGCTGGATTATAACGTATATGGGCAATTCCACAAAAATGGGACCACCGTTGGCTTTTTATCATTCTTTGATCCGGGAAATCTTACTATAAGTATATATCACACTTTTTTAAAAATATTATGCTAGAACTTGATGAGTTCTACTCGGAACACCATGGTTTGCCATGCTTTAAATGACATTATCAGGTTCAAATTTACACTGAAAGGCCCCCAAAACCACAAAAACACGGTTTCCTCGACCAGATGTCGCAATTTTAAACTGTTGGATTTGACTCTCAATTCAAGTTTTTCTAAGGTCTTGTCACGAATAAATCAAGCAAAGGTACCAACAAAATATATAAAGGCATTAATTTCTGCATACAGTAAATTTAATGTGCACTTTTAAATTAAAATGAACTTTCCACGAAATGTGTGTAGTTTCCGATATCCGTACACCTGATATATCATTATAAACTGAATGTTCTAAATATGCAATAGTTTATGAGCAATCGCGTAGCAAACCGACCACGCTATTGAAATTATAGCACCTCGAAAGTCTCTGGCACATCATTTGGCTTATAAAAAATGTTGAAGTTCATTATTTAAAACGACTGTTTTAAGCTTGTAATTTCCGTTATCGATGTTTCTCTAGGAAGTAGGTATCCTGTTAACTTTGAAAGGTATTATGTTATAGGTCTATTGGTTCTTATACTAAATGTATCGGAAAAAAATAGAAATTCAACTACACGGCTTGCAGAAGGTCAGAAAGGGACGAAAACGAATACAAACGTGATCGGCGTTATCGTGAACGGCGTTATCCTGTAAAGTGTTATCACCCTCATTTGAAGAAAATATTGCAAGAGCACAATCTTTCTTCTTTGGAAAATCTTTGAGAAGTCTAGATACAGCAGCGAAACATTGAAAACAGTGAGTTTGCTTCTTCTTTTGTGTTCTATATAACACATTTCACTTTGTGAACCAAACGGTTTCTTCTAGAATATGCTGTAAGTGTAAATATATGGCTCATAGTCCACTAATATGAGTGTTTACTATCGCGCTACACATAGCGAAATCGCTCTATTTAGCAAGTATTGAGCATGTGTTTTCGTCAGGCTTATTTCGCGTGTGTATGTCAGGATAACCATGAATAACGCTGTTCACAGGGATAACGGAAATTACCCTAAAATGTCCATATCAATCAAAAAAAGAGAACAACTTCACAATATGCGATGCAGTGTGCATCATGTAATTGAATACAACAGTTAATGATATGGTACATACCCCTTTTAAACGAAAATGCAAGCTATATAAAACATTTAAAGTGAAAATTAAATATTTGACCACTGTTTGACGGTCAATATTGGGAAATTCAGCCCAAATGTATGGTTTAAATCATTTTTTCGTATTAAAATTGATATAACAAATAAAGTTTCTCCAACAGCTACATGATTTATGTCAGTTTCAATTGTTTTATCTTTGTTTCAATCCCATAACTGGCATACACGTGAACGGCGTTATCCAAGAATAATACCATTAAAAATAGCATATAAAGTTATCTTTATATAATGACATACAATTTCAATGTTGGGCTTAAAGAAAATTTGACAATTGATACATTACAGAAGGGAATATTCTTCTACTAGAGTAAAATTGACAAAACAAGTTTTGGAAAAAGGTACAAAATTGAAAGCACATAGTTGTCAAAAGCGTTGATTCATAGCAAGAGATTTGTTGAGGCTAAAAAATGAAATTCATTCTTCTGTCGCATAGCTTGTCAAATATTGTTATGGGGAGACCTCTCAACGACAAAAAAACAATAATTTGAATATCATATTCGGACTTAGTTAGGGATGCAATGACTGACAATGCAATATGACACTAGATAACGCCGTTCACCGAGTGAAAAAACCCATATAAAACACCTGAATTACATGGTTTCGTGCGTAAAAATGTGAGCAGTGGTGTTCGCAAACATTATTGTTCTAGTAACTTTAGCATATGTATTGGGTCATCAAAAACAATCAAAGTAAGCAGATTTGAAACAATTTATTTTCATAATTTTCCAAAGCTGAAGTGGCAGCGCCTATCCAACGAATCCATACCGACCTATGTGAGTGAGTTGCGGGCATTGGCAAAACACTGCAATTTTGGTGACACCATTGACAAACATCTACGGGACAGGTTGGTGTGTGGTGTCAACAACGATGTTATTCAACGTCGACTTCTTTCAGAAGTCAAACTTACATTCAAGAAGGCATTGGACATTGCCATGGCAGTGGAGGCGGCACAAGAAAATGCTGAGTTACTGCAAAATCTTCAACTTCAACCTTCAGCAGTTAACCATCTAGGGGGGCGTAGGCGTGTTACTCCTAGACCTACTGGTACTGTTGGTAGTAGTGGTACATCACATTCTTCTTCAAATTATTCAACAAGAGTGTGTTTCAGATGTGGGGATTCTTCACACCTGGCAAACCACTGTCAACATATTTCTACTGTGTGCAGCTACTGCAACAAGGCAGGACATTTGCAGAGGGTGTGCAATTCCCGTCAGAGAGACGATTCCATTCAACTGGTTGAGGGTGCATCTCCCAGTGATTCAATTTCTTCAAATACTGTTCAACGACCATCAGTGTACGACTACGATATTCATTAATCTACGAGAGGGATACTGCCATTTGTATACACGCCCTTTTAAAATATGGAAGTGTATGTTCCAACTTTGCTGCTTTACAGATTTTCTTCAGTGTTCGACTTTTCTGCTGTTACTTCTGCAAGATTTCTTACGTAACCTATGACTGACAGTTAATCGGACAATGATTTAAACAGTACAATTTCAGTGTGCTAAGTTGATGGACAACTGCATTGTCAACCGTCACATTATAAGACTGGAATTCCCAAACCTTCTATCAATGAACATCCTTTACCCTGAGCGATTTCAACATCCAGTAGCGTTATGGAATAAGACTGTGAACAATCGCAATTCTTTATTATACGGAACTCTGATTTTGAACTATCTTTATGACCACGGACTTGCTATGTGATTTTGATTTGTTTACACTGATACGGATATATGACTTGGCTTGATTTTGACAACCGATTTTATAATGTTATATTCTATTTTATATATGTAATCATACATTAATAATTTGACTATCAAAAAGGGGAATATTATTTTTACAATCTGATTTAGAATATTTTATGTTGATCCTATCTCATTGCTCAAAAGATTACTTTGGAGATTTTGTAATATTGTATTACAAGGTAATTTAGGATGGAAAATTATTATCTAAAATCTTAGGGGGAGATATTGTGGTATCCTGAATGCTATGATTATATATTCTATGTATTAATACTTTACTAATAATTTGTGACCATTCCCTTACTCTCTTCTTCTCCTCATTACTATGCATGACTAACTTCCATCATAACAACTACCCTGATTTTCCCTAACAATAGACCTTACATTCCTTGTTATCTAATACCCTATTGTGAATCTTTACCCTTCCATTACACATCATTAACATATCAATTCTACCACTCCCTACTGCACCACTAGCTGCACTACTAGAGAAAACACTTCAGTGTTACCTCGAGTTCTCTGACTACTACTTCTAAGTTCGTTCTGTTCAAGTTATTCTGTTCAAGTTCTGTTCAAGTTATTCTGTTCAAGTTCTGTTCAAGTTCATTCAATCTATACAATTAAATACATCACCGGAATAAAATACTGACTACTTCTATTTTCAATTACTTCTGTTATATTCATTTCTAATTAAATACCAATATACATCAGGCCCATATACAAAGCAATCAATGTACACACTTAAAAATAGGTAGTCAAAATTTGACTACTTTCTGTAGTCATTTTCAAATGACCCCTTAGTAAGTCATATATGACCCTTAATAAGTCAAATATGACTGCATACTGGGTTGATCTTTATATTTTGATTTCGTATGAATTAAAAATAACTATATGAATGAAGTCATATTTGACTTCTATTAAAAAGTCATTTTAAAACAACCCCTTATAAGTTAATTTTGACCCCATACATCTTTTGACTTGGTATGAAGTGGAAAATGACTATGTTAACATAGTAGTAATTTGACTGGTTTGGGGGGTCACTTTGGAATAGCCCTGGATGTAGTTAATTTGACCACCATACGGGGTTGATATTTGCCTTTCGACTTTGAATGTAGTTAAATTCGACTTTGTATGTAGTTAATAATAACTAGGTCTATATATGGAGTTACAATTTAACTGCAGCAAAAGTCATCGTCAAAATGACTACCATGCCAGTCAAATATTAAATATTTTATGAATATTTTTGACATAACAATAGCTCAATCCTTCAACCAATTCAAAGAATAACAGCACATATTATTTCCATGTATTCAATTTCATCTACAATAATATGAAATTTAATTAAACACTATTTGAAAAACATGTCTCACAACGCCGGCGTCTTGATTAGGCAAATCATCTCACAACTAACGTGAATAACACCATGGAAAGTCGATTCGTAGGATAGTATACTGGTACATATCTAACCAAAAGAATTTAAGACATCACTGCTTGATGGCAGTGATTGTTCATATATCAGAAGCACATTATTGTTTTTATGAAGTAATAAACACAATGTTTAAAGCCGTTATGCAGGTTTTCATGGCCGGAATGAATGCCGACCTCGTGTTTCCCGACTTACAAATTAAATCTAAGTTAAACCTTTGACTGCAATGAAGTCAACATTTGACTATAACGAAGTCAAAATTTGACTACAATGAAGTCAAAAGGTAAATGAATAAAATAACCCTATTGTCAAATGGATTTGACCCTTTCCATATTATTATTGACTACATTCAAGTCATTATTGACTACCATCTTGACCCTTTCCATAAATATTGACTCGTAATGTAGTCAATTTTGACCCCTTTTGTAGTAATTAATGACTACATTCAGGTCATATTGACTACCACCAGGGTCAAAATTATTTGACTACATCTACAGGGTTATAAATGACCCTAATGGGTTCGGTGCATAGTTGACCCTCAAAATGGGGTCAAAAATGACTATTATAGGGTCATTTTTGACTACCTATTTTTAAGTGTGTAGATGTTAACGATACCTACTGCATTTCTTCACATTATTAACCCCATTCTGATATCATAGGTCCGTTTTCAATGTGCTTAAGAGATCTATAATGACTTCAACTGTCATTCGGCTTAATTTTCATATTACTTTCAAGAAAAAAAAGAGAAATTCTTACCATTCGTCATGGTTTTTTTTGCATTGTACTTTCAACGAGTATCCTCCATGCATGCCTGCGAAAAGGGCCTGCCACGTATCTTTGTTTAATACACTTCGTAGAGAGCAGCTGTCTCTCTTTCGATTTATTCGATAACGTAATAAACGATAGCGTAGTAAACGTTTTTCGTACTCAAAGTACCATGTAGACGATCTGGAAAGAGCTAGCGGGTGTTCCAAGTAACCACATAGTCTATGTGTACGTGTATGTATCAAATTGGTTTTTAACCAAAAAGTGTGTTTTAATACATAGTTCGGGAGAAATCTTAACAACGTAATAAACATCCTTAACAAGGTCGCATGCTTTGCAGCATTTTGATTTCTTCTCAAGGTCAGACATGCTGCTATAGATTTTTGAAAATATTATTTTCCAACACCCATGTTCTTTTAGATTCAGAATATGTGCATTTAAATGTTTAAATGTTAATTTTGAACAATTTTGATATTCAATATGTCGCTGGTAACGTAATATTTAATAAACATCATTATCTCGGACAACATATGAAATTGAAACAGGTAAACATCGTAACAGATGTGCATTTCTTTTCTAACCATGGAATATCGCTATATGTTCCCTACAAATTAGGACATATCTTGTAGAAAATGGTGCCCTATTTGTATTGTAATTAATAAAGACAAAATATACTTTTATGCTGCGGACATGGACATTTCGCTAATTTGGGGTACATGGGGGCAATTTTTTTAGTGAAAACACGATCAGAAGTATATCAAAGTATATATATCCAAGTAGAAAACATCAAGATCTATCTAGAAAAGAAGTTTTT
The DNA here is from genome assembly GCA_035610835.1 of Ophiura sarsii. Classification (NCBI taxonomy): domain Eukaryota; kingdom Metazoa; phylum Echinodermata; class Ophiuroidea; order Amphilepidida; family Ophiuridae; genus Ophiura; species Ophiura sarsii. The sequence goes on along the minus strand of CM069447.1, from coordinate 50,227,173 downwards.
CAAGCAAGAAAACATTGCATAATACAGAAATGGACCAAAGACATCAAAAAGTTCATTTTGCACTGTTTTCATGAGAGTTAACCATAACCGAATATAATTTCGTACAATACTGCCATCATGGGTATTATGATGGGAAAGACGAAATTATTATTTGTAACAACTAATTGTTTATTTTTACCTTACTCCTCAAGTAAACAAACTCCTACAAGACCTCCTTCCACAACCGTACCTATAATACAATCATACAAGACAATAGGCCACCGATAATTAATCTAATCTACTACGATATCATACTCTGGAAGGCGCAGCATCCAGCAATCGATTTATTAAATTGAGACAGACGATTTATGATAAGCCTACGCATTTCATATAGCAAAGTACGGTATACAAAATCTTAGATGGTCGTTCTGCAAATGAACCGCTAATGTTATCAGTCTATAAAAACGCGCCAATTAGCAGACGACATTTAATAAAATACTCCGCCAATTCCATCAATATCCAAAAGTGCGCCAAATTTAGCTGACTACATTCTATAATTAATTTAGTCATCAACACGCCGTATTCAATCGAAAAGCTGCACCGATTAATTAAATCGCACAATCGGTCTAAGTTTTTGATATAAAATCCTAGTAAGTTTAAACAGTAAACCCATAACAAATAGGCTTATCACAATTTGCTCCAAAATTGTCTCATCCTCAACTCCGTGTGGCCTACAAATTCGATCACCACAACGCCTTTTGAATAACACATCATAAATCGTCATTTCTCACCCAGTAGGCTTATCAGATATAATTAAAATAAAAATTTCAACAGGTCTCAGCATGCAACCACAAAATATTATATTTAGTTTTGAGGAAACGCATCTACAAACATGATCATCACCAAATGCCTACGTTAATATGCATCACCACATTGTAATAATAATAATAAAATAAATGAACAAGCTTCGGCCCTTTTTATAGGCCCAGCCCTATCCAACGTTCTCCCATAATATTCAACAAGTCCCGAACGGTATCCACAAATTATGATCCTCATCCAGTTTTTCTGCATTTTGTGCATCATCTACATTAGAATTATAATAAAATAAATGAACAAGCCTAGGCCCTTTTTTATAGGCCCAGCCCTATCCGACATTCTTTTGCATGAACACAACGAATTAAATTAAACCCGCAATGTGTTCAATTTTACCAGGTATTTTATTAGAATAAAATAAGAATCACAACCGTAATTTTGCAACGTCCAAAATGTCTATCTAAATCGCCAATCATCACATTTATTTAATCACACAGCTCAAAAGAACACTCCACGATTTTAAGCCTCAATAATATTTCATAGGTCTGTCCTGACAAAAGGTCAATTTGGTTTCCAAAAATGTGAAATAGAATTTCTGAAACCGAAAACATGGGCCTTCTTTAAAACAGGCCTTCCCCTCTTCACACGCTGCATCATTATTTTTAGAAAGGTGTACTAAACTATTAAAACAGGCTGTAGTCTGACAAATACCAACACATTCAGGCCTACATTTACCCCACCCACAACAACACGCTAGGCTAGCGTCAATTGGTTTACACTTTAACAACATTATAATCGTCAGGTATGGTCAATCTGAACACCCATAATCGTACATTATTTTTGTATCCAGATTATGAAAACAAATATCCTAAAAGCCATCAGAAAAATCTCTCAATTATCATCCGCCAGGTCAATCGAAAATACACAAATCAATAGGCCCGTATAAAGCCTACGATACAAAATTTGGATGTTTTGAATTTATAAACCATCGAAAAAAATCAAGAAACTATTGATTCAAAACATGCCTACGATCTCCAAAGTGTTCCAAAACCACCGTGTCCCTCGCCATCGCATACTCACAGTGTACAAGTTTATAATTTTAATAAAAATAAGGGCCCAGAAAATAGACCGTATTTTATCTCCTAATTATAAAAATACACCCACAAAATATCACTGACGAAACCCAACAATCTATTTAATATGATTATAAATGTGATGCATTCATATTTCCAGAATACGTTATGGATTGAATGCTAAAAGATCTCACTGATTTATTAATAACGTACTCTCAAAAATCCTCGGATAAAACTTCAAAATCACTCTATCGTCACACAAATCAAGGTATTTCAACTGTCCGCTCCAAATATCAAAATCGCAATGGGGTTATTTTCCTGCCGTGCGTGCGTGCGTGCGTGCCCGGAAGAACGGAAGCCGGCGCGCGCGCGGATGGCTAAGTCGCTAATTGATTGAAAATAAAAGTTGCGGTGCTATCCCGGCATGCCCTAATTAATGCAGTATAATGCAGCAATGCCAAAAAATACCAGAAGAGTCCTTATAACAAGTAGCTCGCCCATTTTGGGTAATTAATTGAACCATGAATTTGCAATCCCGTTACACCTGTATTAAGACACATCAAATATTTAGACCGTAAAAACTACTATTCTGGAAACCTTGTGATCAGACGAACAATTTCAGATATCGTTTGTCAAAATCGGAGCAAGTTCACTTTTGACCCCAAATGCAAAGGTCAACGACCGTTCACATTTTGCTCAATATCTCTGTAACTAAGCATCAGAAGTGGGGCAAATTTGACATGCTTAAAGCGTGTGCACATTACGGTTTGCGCCATTACGCGTGCGCCGGCAATCGCCTGATTACGTGTGCAGTGCGCCGGCTATCGCAATAGCGAGCCCAGCATATACGTGGTTGCGTAGTAACAACGTAGCAACGGGTTAAAAAACACCAAAATGTCACGAAATCGAACCCAAATGTTGAAAATCAACATAAACTGGTTCCGTCGTGGGACCTATACGCACTCACCGTGACAGAGCGACTTTCAAGTCAATCTCCGGGGTACATCTCCGTACAAGAATGGCGATTCCGTATTATATTGATAATAAGCCTTAAAACTGCTCTATAACAAAATATGGAGTGGGTATAATATTTCATTGAAAACATTGGTGTCCCTATGATCCCAGATTTTACAAATTTTAAGTAAGAAATGCAAAAAAGCTTGAAATTAACTATTCTTTCAGAATTTCTTACCGATGTCAAAGAGTATGTTGTAGGACCTTTAAAGCTAGGCCCTGCTGCATTTCCAGCTAATTTACTCGAATTATGCAGTTAGGAACAGGAAAGTTGGATGATTTTTGTGGTGTTTGTGGTGTTCTGTTTTTTGTGCGTTAGATCTTTCATTGAATAAGCGCGTTATAACTCTAGTATGTATGTATGTATGTAAAGTTTTGAAAACACCATTTTTCAGTGTTTTCTCAGACACCTTTATTTTCGAAACCCTGGGTTCCACATTTGTTTTTCCCATCCACTGAATCATTTCCTGAACACTATTATATTGCTCTTTCAATATTTGGAAAAAGAAAACAAATAGTATCATCAAATACAATTTTTTGTGAGATTTCAAAAACATGTCCCATTTTGTCCCTATTCACCCCGTTTTACGGTAATACAGGCTTGGATGGCGTACCAGCCCGTTTCTGCTGGGATAATAAAGACTCCTATCACATCGATTATAAATCTCTCTATCAGGACTGAAGTGTTCTCAAGTGAATTGAAAGTTGCTAAGGTCAAACCATTATACAAAAAGAAGAATAGGCTAGAAGTTAGCATTTACAGACTGTTAGCACCCAGATAGCAAGATCTACGTTGGGCCAACGTCGGCATGGTCGGCAAGGTCGCGGTCGGAAAGCCAACGTCAGGCCAACGTCGAGCCAACGTTGAGTTTTACAGGATATTATGTTGGTAATTGGTTGGCATATCAACGTCAAAATGACGTTGGCAATTGGTCGGTAGGCGACGGTTGGCCCAACCACTTTAAAAAACACCAATGATAAGAGATGTTAGATATTTATATAGTTAATAACATGTTATACAAGGTACCGATCACTACCGAGAGGAAGTGATGTAGCTCTGCTGCATCGCCCAGAATTCTCATTATTTGCCCACCCTGTGTTTAAAATCTCGAATCCAAGTTCTAGAAATACTTAAGCATGTCAATTATCTACCAACATAATCTCTATGCAGTCACCCGATAGTCTATACCGGTGTGTGTGATGTGTACCGATTGTGCCAACGTGGGTTGTGCCAACCAAAGTATGGTGACATGCAACATTAGTTTTCTAGTACGTTTGTTCCCGTGTTTAGCCCATCAGAGGCCTTGTCTGGTACCATAGCAACCAGATCAAAATAACGCGCACTTTTTGAAACGCTGTTACCTAAGTTTCAATTTGATATACACCTAGCACAAAAGTCCCGGACCAGGTACTTTGAAATCTGAGATAAACATTAATGAGCAAATGTCTTCTCCGCAGTTTGATACCTCATTCAACACAATCGAATGGATACTTTTTAAGTTATGGCGGTTTCAATGACCGCGCATAACAACAGCAAAGTTGCACTAGGATAGGAAACCATTGATTTGTGTGTGATTACGCACTGAAAATGTGTGTGTAAAGAGTAGCAAAGACTTCATTCTTCACAGCTGGTCACACCCTTGTCCCGCAATTGCGGTTATCACTCCAGACCCTTTCATCCAGATACCTACACTCTTAGAACAAAGGTTAAAATCTTTAACCATGTTGGTTACAATTTAACCAACGGGAGGTACCAGGTGAACCACACAATTGGTTGGTTAAAACCGTAACCAACAGCGTTGGTTACACTTTAACCTGTGGTTGGGTTACAATTTTTAATCATTTGTTGGTTAATATGTGTTAACCAACAGTGGTTGGTACAATTTTTAATAATTTGTTGGTTATATGTTTAACCAACAGTAGTTGGTTAAAGAATGTTGGTTAAACTTTTATTTCTTTTGCTAAACTTTAACCCAGACAACATTGATGTTTCATTGGCCCAATATTGGCGCCAACCCGTGGCCAGGACCAACTTTGGCAAAGGGCAAGAGACAGGACAAGTCAAAGGACAGGCACAAGATCCTAGCCAAAAGGCCGGGAAGCGATACTTTGTAACAGCGGCGGCAATTTTTAGACCACGTCAGAATTTGTATATGAAATCAATCGTGTTATTTTCCGCCCCTGGTGTATTGTGCCCATTATTGGACCAATATTGGGCACAATATATAACACGATTGATTTCATATACAAATTCTGACGTGGTCTAAATAATATGCGCAAAATATTTTCTCGCCATTGAAATTCTTTGGCGGGAATCTTGTTATGACCTATTGTTGGTTAAAATTATAACGTTGAATAACACTAAAATTAATTATATTTTTACTCTTTAACCACGCAGTATTAAAAGTAATTTTTAACCAACGCTTCATTTTTAACCAATGTTGTAGACTTTTTAACCAACATTCTTTAACCCTGGTTCTTAATACCTGTTCTGAGAGTGTAGGTGGCTCGTTCAGATAGCACAGAGTTATGACAGTAGTAGTGACAGATCTGGTCTGAGATCTAGGCTATATTTCTTATACCTACTGCGTATAATAATCTTATAAGCTTATTATACGCAAGTAGTACAGGACTATTACAGCTATTTCACTCCTAAAAGAATATAAATTGTCTAACATTGTATAAACATAATCACAATTTCCAATCAGGGATTAAGTCTTCAATGCCTGCCTCCAGCAAAAAAAAAGCTTTGACCAGGGGCGGACTGGCCACTGTGGCGTTGTGGCGATTGCCACATGGGCCGCTTGGTTTTGGGCCTCTCAGGGCCGGTTACTCAAATTTTGTGGCCGTGTGAAAATGTATTACTGTGCGAAAATTTGTGACCGCGCGAAATTTTGTGACCGTGCGAAATTTTGTGACTGTGCGAAATTTATGACCCTACCCCCCCCCCCCCCCCCCCCACCCCCATCAAATAGCTAAATTTTACCCAACAAAGGTTAAAACTGCAATATCGTTAGGAAATGTTTACCCCAAAACGACCATGTTCCCTATTTGACCCAATTTATGTGTACCAAAATGACACAAGTGTTCTGTTCACAACCCCGGTTGTGTTAAGTGTTACCCATAATTGGGTCAAAATAGGGAACATGGTCGTTTTGGGGAAACATTACCGAACGATATGGCAGTTTTTAACTGTGTTGGGTAAATTTAGCTATTTGATGGGTAAATGTTCACATGTGGTGTGTAAGACTCTACACAACCACTACACATCCACTGTTGTGAAATTTTACCCAACATCGTACACTTTCATGGTGTCAAATCATGTTTTACCCAATTACGGGCACTTTCTACACTTCCAGAGTGTAAAACTCGGAATTCATAGTAAACTATTGCATGTGTACAAAGTTATTTACGAATTCAATGTTTAGCACATATTGGGTAAAAAACTACTCATTTCTTTGTACCCAGCACATTTGACTCTCATTTCTAAGCGTGTATAGGCCGGCCGTGAGTGACCGTTTCGTTCGAAAGCAGGTACTATTATTATTATAGGCCGGAGGGACTGTGTCCAGTTCTAATTTTATCCAGATATGAACGAGTTTGTTTTTACTTTGCATTTGTAGAGTAGAGAATTGTAGGGATTTAGGATTCTGTAGCTTTGAGCGGAAGAATATGCTGTTTGAATACATGTATTGTCAAAAGTGTGTAGTATTTTATTTTATTATTATTATTATATTATTATTTTTTTTGGGGGGGGGGGGGGGGGGGGGGGGGGTAATTAAGTTACGATGAATTTACTGTGTAGAAGTAGGATTATACACATTTACGGTGAGACAAGTTGACGGCATTAAAAAACAGACAGATTATGCATAGTTGTGTTAGGAGGTATGATTTATAAAAAGAACACAATTTGTAATAGTACATAGTATGAGGAACAATCATTAAAGATATGTTGATATTGTAACACGCAAGTAAAAGTATATCCAATGCATAGAAGGTATAGTTATAAATATCACATTATGTTGCCTAGGCTAATGACATGACTTACATGCATTATGTACATATGTTTCAGGTAAGGGAGCACATCAAAACTCGACCGCGCGGCAACCGCCGGTTCCGCCCGGTTGGACCGCATATTATTGTTTAGAACAATAGAAACCGGCTGCACCCGCACGGAACCCCACGGAACCGGCGGTTGCCGGGCGGTCGAGTTTTGATGGTGCTCCCTAATGCAACAAGCATCTAGAATAGAAAATTGAATTTATGCACGAGCATATCTAGAAAATTGAAGTTTATTCCCAATAAATTGGAAAAACTTTGGTAAATAAGCATCGAAGATCTACTGAATGTGATGTTTGCAATAAAATATAAATGATGCTTGTTTGGCATATGCTTTTATTTAGTGTATTTGAAAAATTTCCAATGCAAAATGCCAGTTACTGTTAATTATGACGTCAAATCATAATAGAAAATTAACTTTATTTTACAAACACGTTACACATTTTGAGTTTGACCACCCTATATTATGTACCCTTTGAAACTATAGACAAACGGAACAATGATTTTCTTTTGTATACGTATATAATGTACTTTTGAAGCATGCAACTTAATCAAATAATTATAACATTATGATATTAAAAGTAAGAGAATATCAAGTGAAAAACGTTTAAATGTTAGTGCATGTTCATGTTATACCATGATATCTACACACTTTCGACTCAAACATGTCCGTTATACGATATAATGTATATGTTACACTCTTCGTCTTTGTTGTATGGGGCACGTATGACCTCCCATTCTCCCATATGCCATCGTCAACGTAACCTTGGAACACGTCTTCACCGCCTCCTCTTCAAAATTCGGATCGCTTGTCAAGTACTTGTCACTGACGTTGAACGTTAAGGTCCCACCTGCAGTACAAACAAAACAACGGATGATTGAGACTTCAAGAAAGCTTTTAATATCAAAACTTGTGGGATTTTTGATGACCTCTACATGACACAGTGGCGTATCTGGGGTCACTTGTTAGGTGGGGGGGGGGGGGGGGGGGGGCAAAGGATATCTTCCCGGTGAACACCAGTTCGACTCTAGGTTAGTGGTCTCTATGCCATCCATCGAATGACATGGCATCCTAAACTTGATACGCGAGTAACGCGGGCCCGCGGGAATTGTAAAACATATTACACGAATCTTGCCATAATTAAAGTACGTTTTTTTAAACAAGCTAAGCTTCTATTAATGATACTCCGAAAATTTGCCATTTTTAAAATGCCCGTCAAATTGTCAACTATGGGAATTAAGTAATCCCTAGATTCCCGAATTCACCTAGCAACAAAAGTCCCGGACCAGGTGCTTTGAGGTTGGCTTATTCAACCTAGATAATCGGTACCAGAAATCTGAGATATACATTAAATGAGCAAATTTCTTCTCCGCAGTTTGATATCTCATTCAACAAAATCGAATGGATACTTTTTAGTTATGGCGATTTCAATGACCGCGCATAACAACAGCAAAGTTGCACTAGGTATAGAAAATCATTGATTTGTGTGTGATTACTGGTCATA
>CM069447.1:50177100-50218630 GCA_035610835.1 Ophiura sarsii | reverse complement strand
AAACCAATGGACTTGGATAACTAACTCCAGTGTAAGTGTCCTTTCTTTTTCTTTTTTGCAAGTTAAATAGCAGTTCTTGAACATGTAGGCCTACGGTAATTTTAGATTACTAGTCACATGTTTAGCTCGAAATTTCATATGCTCCTCAATTTTGAGGCGAAATGGTCTCTTTGGGTGCATAGCATGTATATTATGGGAAAACTGCAAAAAACAGGCATTTGCCTTACAGTCCTCAGAATAAATAACTGACCAGGTGATAAATATACTCTTAACTCCAAAGCTATAGCTCCTAAGTAAAAATATTAAATTCTAAAGTGTAAGGCGATTACCTTTCTTCAATTTGAGACATTGTTCATGAAGATCGGTTAATAATTGAGAACACTACATTGCTAAGGATAGAACAAAGTGCAGTTTACATTTTCACACTTGGGGTTTGAACACGCAGGGGTGTGTGACACTGAGGTATGTGTATGAGCTGCATTGATCAAATGAAGCATCCCCAGTCCTCATCTTACTATCAACCCGTGAGTTATCCGGGGAGTTATCTGCTTGTTGCTAGTCCAATGTTGCGTACATGAAAAACGGGCTTTGTTTCGGTTTTGGACACGTAACTGAGTTAATATTCATTAAATCTTCACGTGCAATATCTCAAATTGAAAACAAGAGATTTCCTTACAACTTTATAATCTAATATTTTTACGTAAGAGCTATAGTCTTGGAGCTGAGAGCATATTAATTACCTGGTCAGTTACTTATTTTGAGGACTGTACATAACAGACAGCTACACTGTGGTATTAGATCAAATGTTCTAAAGGGTTCAACAAAAGAAAGTATACCACTTTGTTTATGTCATTTTGAGTAACTTTCAATTTTTTTTTATCCAAACAGGCTAGATAGGCATTTAGATGAATCTTTTAGGCATACTTTGATACACATTTGCCCCCTAACAACAAAGATAAACCATGATTAGCACCATTTAAAGGAAAATATCCCATTTTCAAAAGTCGCATTTCCAATACACAGCACGAGAAGAAAGGGCCAATTGTTAACAGACACATATGCCGTATTTATCCCGTACTGATCACCGCGCATATCCCTCAATGCGCGGGCTAATTCAAATGTAAACTGATGCATGGGTGAAGGATTTGAATATAAAGGAATGTTATGGATGGGTAGAACATGTACAGATTAACCAAATTTTCTCGTGCTGTGTATTGGAAATGCGACTTTTGAAAATGGGATATTTTCCTTTAAATGGTGCTAATCATGATTTATCTTTGTTGTTAGGTGGCAAATTTGGTATCAAATTATGCCTAAAAGATTCATCTAAATGCCTATCTAGCCTGTTTGGTCAACAACAAATTAACAATTACTCAAAATGACATAAACAAAGTGGTATACTTTCTTTTGTTGAACCCTTTATGTGCCTATTACTCTAATATTGTCACAGGCTACGCAGACGGAATACGTATCTCGAATTGGACCGATGCTCTTGCTCTCTGTGCACGCACCCCGATCTGACAGTGTCGCCAAGGCATAACATCAAACATACACTTATACATACACATTTATGTGTTTATTTATATATGTGATCGGGTTCATAAATACAGTTTGAATTGAATGCTTCCGGCCGTGAGCTTAACAAATCATCTACAAAACCCACATAAGCTTTGCCTTTCCGTTAAATTAGACATGTCTGTAGCCGGCAAATCTTATCTTGACGTCGGATAAAGTGTACTGTAGGTTCAGGCATGTGCCCCATTAAACTATGGCACGCCACGTGGGCCATATTCATCGAGAAAAAAACCGCAACCGAGAAGAAGAAAAAAGCAGTCGCGAAAGAAAAACACTCAACCGAGAAAAAAAAAGTCATCGAGAAAGAAAAAATCTTCACCGAAAAAAAAAAATTATCGAGAAAGAAAATATCTTCACCGAGAAAAAAATGTCATCTAGAAAAAAATCTTCATTGAGAAAAAAGAATCTTTATCGAGAAACAAAATAACAAATTTTGAAATCAACAATTTAAAAAAAAATGAATTTTTTTTAATTTTTTTTATTTTATTTAAAAATGTGATAATAAATTTATTTATTTTTAAATTGTGTAATTTTTTTATTTTCAATTTTTTTATTTTTCATTTATTTTATTTTAAAATTAATTGTTTGAAAATTAAAATTTGAAAATAAAAATTAGGTGTGATATTTAGAGAATACAATATAATTCTTTGCTATTTTGCTATATGCGATGTTCTTAATGACTGTATAGGCTGTACCATATTTTGTGTCGTCGTGTATGGCCGCCTTCATTTACAGCTAAGAACTATATATTATTCTCATTCTTAAATTAGTTTATTGGTTATTTTGATCTTTTATCATAAAATAACGCAGTTTGTTAGATTTATTTCATTCAAACAACAACAAATTGACTTGTGCAATATCTGTCATATAATACTCCCTGTTACCCTAAAGCAAAGCTTATAAAATGCTCAACAAAAGAAAGTCATACACTTTGTTTAGGTCCTTTAGAGTAACTTCCAATTATTTTTTGACCAAACAAACAAAATAGACATTTGGATAAATCTTTCCGGCACAATTTGATACCACAGTTGTCGCCTAACAACAAAGATAAACCATGATTAGCACCATTTAAAGGGGCATTAGGAATTTTGCATCAAAGTAATACTTAAGCATTATATACTATACCATCTGAAACAGTTTACCAACATTCGCCGTTCATCATATAAATGTCATGATTTTCTTAGTTTCGATATGATCATATCGAAACTCAGGTGCTGAATTCGGATGTTATGCTATCGTTTACTCACGGACTTTCGCGGCAATCTCAACCCGGAAGTGCCGTTATTTGCTTATTTTGCATAAAGGCGATGTCAGAATTGTATGACATTTTGGATTTGGGCTATGTTGATGATTATCTTTATGTTATTTGCTCATTTAGTATATCGATACATCTCTCAATGCCCCTTTAAAGAAAATTAGTCACTTTCCAAATGTCACATTTTAAGGAGTTTTATGTGCGCATGCGTGGCTACCAGACGTATCCCTTAGCTCTCTCGGATTGAGCGTTTTTTATCTGTGGATCTGCGTCATACAGCACTTGGATTTCTCACCCTTTACTCGCTACTCGTCAAGACCTTGGATACAACTACTACCTTCCAGCGAATATATACCATATCAAACTTCACTACAGTGAAATGTGAAGCTTACTCTCGGCTGAGTTTGTTTCATTTTTAAATCAAATCCCGACCGAAGTCCTAAGAAACCGCGGGACTTTTATGATGCACAAACCAAGCAACCCAAAGTATTCTATGACTCGAATGGCAATCATTTCTGGTGATATCCAAACAAATCCATGTCCCAGAACAACTAAAGCACTATACCCGTGTGGGGCTTGTGGAAAAAATGTGAACTCATATCAAAAAGCTATGGAATGTGAGGATTGTCTTGTTTGGTACCATGATCAAATAGCCCGCTCGCTCAGGCACAATCCAAACGCAGTTGCACTGTGTGATCAATATATCCATTTCATTCCCGGCCATTCAAAGTGCCACGCACAGCATTTTCTCGCGCTTGCGGCTTGCGTGCGTTGAAAATGTGACTTTAGGAAAAGTCAACAATTTTCTTTAAATGGTGCTAATCATGGTTTATCTTTGTTGTTAGGTGGCAACTTTGGTATCAAATTGTGCCAGAAAAATTCAAATGTCTATCTAGTCTGTTTGGTCAAAAATAATTGGATGTTACTCTAAAGGACCTAAACAAGTGTATGACTTTCTTTTGTTGAGCACTTTACTATGGAAGTACGACTACTGTATTGTGACGCTACATACGATTCATAAATACGTTGTGGGGAAACGTGAACATGATTCATAAACATTAATGTGAAGCGTTGACTTTAAACGAACGTCAAGTGTGATTGACGTGAACGTGATTTTTAAATACAAACGTGAAACGTGATTAACATCAACGTGATTGATGTGTTATTTTTGAAACACTACGTGAAGCATGATTACCGTGAACGTGACGTGAGTATTCGGCACAAGCCAATTATGCGGTTTTGTAAAGTTCCTTCATCCAAGACTTGAGATATGGTAAGCACACTAAGGGGCTCAGCAGACTCCACAACGCTCGAACTCTTTGCGCTCTGATACATGCGTAGTAGCTCCACCACAACAACATGACGCAGCCTGATTGGTCAACGGTGGTCAACGCTTGCGCTCAGCGTTGGAGCGTTGCGGAGTCTGCTGAACCCTTAAGTCCAATCACCTTCTCAACACTATGGAATAATAAAAAAACACCAGACTTACCTCATTGTAATGATTAGCATTATTGTTGTAAAACTCTGACAATTGCTCACTTGTGCCATTTTTCCCAATTTGTACCAATTCATCTCGAACCTTGGTCATATTGGTTTTTCGATCGATAGACATTTCGCTCATAATGATGTGACGATTATAATCCGAGATTGCAAAGAAGTTAAAAATTGATCACTGCTTGATTCAATTCTGGTATATCTCTCAGCAGTAACGGTATGGTCAGGCGGGTGAAGCTCTCTTTATTTTCTCTTCCGCGCAAGCGCTCAGCCGAAAATAAATGATTTTTAATACATACACACCCAAAAACAACATACTTGACCTTACCAGAGAGGGGGTGCACCGTTCTTTTCGACGAGCACAGGACACACGACTGAAGGCGCGTAACCGATCCCATGTAGAACTCCAGTGAGTAGGGGGGGGGGGGGGGGGGGGGTACCGCGCCATTTTGCGATATTTTGCGAAAATGATCGTGGTTATCACGTGATACGTACAGTTGAAAAAAATATTTACACTGTTTTAACGAAATGCCTCTCAAACGGTTTGTGTCATTGCCCTTGACATAAAAGGAGCTTTCGTCAATTAACAATTAAATTTCCAATGTTCAATTCATAAAACAACGTTATCGTTGTACAAAATAAAGACAATAAAAAACCCGTGTCAATTAAATTTCCAATTTTCAATTCATAAAACAACGTTATCGTTGTACAAAAATCCAACGCAGTTGCACTGTGTGATCAATATATCCATTTCATTCCCGGCCATTCAAAGTGCCACGCACAGCATTTTCTCGCGGCTTGCGGCTTGCGTGCGTTGAAAATGTGACTTTTGGAAAAGTCACTAATTGTCTTTAAATGGTGCTAATCATGGTTTATCTTTGTTGTTAGGTGGCAACTTTGTATCAAATTGTGCCAGAAAAATTCAAATGTCTATCTAGTCTGTTTGGTCAAAAATAATTGGATGTTACTCTAAAGGACCTAAACAAGTGTATGACTTTCTTTGTTGAGCACTTTACTATGGAAGTACGACTACTGTATTGTGACGCTACATACGATTCATAAATACGTTGTGGGGGAAACGTGAACATGATTCATAAACATTAATGTGAAGCGTTGACTTTAAAACGAACGTCAAGTGTGATTGACGTGAACCTGATTTTTAAATACAAACGTGAAACGTGATTAACATCAACGTAATTGATGTGTTGTTTTTGAAACACTACGTGAAGCATGATTAACGTGAACGTGACGTGAGTATTCGGCACAAGCAAATGATGCGGTTTTGTAAAGTTCCTTCATCCAAGACTTGAGATATGGTAAGCACACTAAGCATGCTAAGGGGCTCAGCAGACTCCACAACGCTCGAACTCTTTACGCTCTAATACATGCGTAGTAGCTCCACCACAACAACATGACGCAGCCTGATTGGGTCAACGGTGGTCAACGCTTGCGCTCAGCGTTGGAGCGTTGCGGAGTCTGCTGAACCCTTAAGTCCAATCACCTTCTCAACACTCTTTCAAATATGGAATAATAAAAAAACACCAGACTAACCTCATTGTAATGATTAGCATTATTGTTGTAAAACTCTGACAATTGCTCACTTGTGCCATTTTCCCCAATTTGTACCAATTCATCTCGAACCTTGGTCATGTTGGTTCTTCGATCGATAGACTTTTCGCTCATAATGATGTGACGATTATAATCCGAGATTGCAAAGAAGTTAAAATGTGATCACTGCTTGATTCAATTCTGGTATATCCCTCAGCAGTAACGGTATGGTCAGCGGGTGAAGCTCTCTTTATATTCTCTTCCGCGCAAGCGCTCAGCCGAAAATAAATGATTTTTAATACATACGAGGGTCGTTCAATAAATATTGAAAGTGGGTCATGGTATAGGATGCATGAGTGATTCTATTGAAGGATAATGTAATCAATACAAAGTATGAACCTTTGTCTTTCAAACAATACCCTTTTGGATTGTTAGATACTTTGGTTATGTAACGTCATTAACATAAACACAACAGGTTTCAGACACTGACTGAAATCTGTCAATTATTTGGCTGGATATGTGATAATCAACTCAAACTCAACCCTGCCAAATGCCAAGCCATGCAGATGTGTTTCATGCAAGACCCCCCTCCCCATCCTGACTTAAAAATTGGTCCATCGCAGCTTTCTTTTGCTAGCTCTGCCAAAATTTTGGGCATTTGGTTAAAGGATGATCTTAAATGGGACACACAAATTGACCACATGTGCAAGAATGCCAACAAAAGACTTTTTATGTTGCGATCTCTTAAACGTTTTGGTTTTCATACATCCGAGTTAGTGACGGTGTACAGGGGTTACATTCGCCCTCTGCTTGAATATTCTGACGTCATCTGGCATTGTGCCCTCACATCCAAACTAGCTCTAAAACTTGAGAGAGTCCAAAAGAGAGCTTTAAGAATTATCCTTGGTCCTAGTTTTATTTCCTATCGTAATGCTTTAGATGTATGTAATTTTGATTATTTGTCTGCCCGGAGGGAGCAACATTCTCTGAAGTTTGCTCAGTCACTAGCCCGAATGCAGTAGGACTAAAAGGTTGCTCCCTGCATGCAGAGGTCAGGTTCATGGTAGACAATTGAGAAACAATGCCGAACTCACCCCAGCCTCGTGCTCGCACAAACAGATATGCTGAAAGCCCCATTCCTTATTATGTGAAGTTGATCAACAGTGATCTCCCTAATTTGCTTTGCGTGATCCGTCTTTCTTCATCATGCTCGCATATTCTGTATTTGGCCTTGTCCCTTGTTGTTTGCCATGTTCCTGCCCAGTATGTTGTCTATTTGTGTATTGAATTGTTTTATATGTATTCCTTGCTTTCCTGTACAATGTAATTCGGCCTTCGGGTCGCGATTTTGTGCCAATAAAATCATATCATATCATATGTTGAATATGGGTTGATTGATACATTTGCGTATATTTCGGCAATGCAAGCATAAAAACAGATAACACTTGGCACATAGTTAGAACACACACTGATCTCTCTTTGACACTCTTTTTAGATCTGAATTTCTTAATACAAACAAGAAGGGACCATCTCAAATACGCTTTTATTTAGCAAAATCCGCAATAATATACCTTAGAAAACAACAAAGGATAAAGAACAATGGAGGGATTATAATTTAGTAAATTGTTATGGGTGACGATTACTTTAACAATACATATCTAGTAGCTCTAAAGATAACAGTAATACGAGAGGTTGTGACAGCAATCTTTGATTGATACATTCATGTATATCTTCATTTTGACTTTCACAATATTTTTACACATTGATTTAAGCATTTTTCATTATTTTTGATTAGAATTTGAAGGCACAGTAAGCTTTTATCTGGTAAATTTCATGATTTTAGCCGTGTTTGGCCCTGTTCAGAATGCTCTGCCGTCTGCGCATGCGCATATTTTTTGCAGGTTTCGTGCGAATAAGTTCAGATAATTAGTTAACTATCATACGGAATCTCCAAACTGGTTAATTGTTTGGATTTTTCCTAAATGGTTTGATTTTCCGCAATATTAGTGATTCACTGACTGGGCATTTTTCAATGAAAATTGGCTATTTGAAATACTGATATTTGTATACTTTTTATTCGATTGCCTCTCCTTAGTTTTTCCTCTTATACTACATATATCAAATTACACAGGGATTAAAGTTATTGTCTTTTTTATCATACTTACGCAAAAAAAAATTGGGATTTACCTGCTTCTGGTGTCATGTTATGCAATCTTCTTACCACATGTTTCATACAAACAATTCAAATTTCCTGCCAAATAACTGATTTAGCCAGTGTCCCAAGTGTTCTTACTTTGAGACAATGCGATGACGTCATAGTTCACACTTATAAATCCAAAACTGTATTGTTTGAAAGACAAAGGTTCATACTTTGTATTGATCACACTATTCCTCAATAGAATCACTCATGCATCCCATACCATGATTACTTTCATAACTTACTGAATGACCCTCGTACACACCCAAAAACAACATACTTGACCTTACCGGGGTGCACCGTTCTTCTCGACGAGCACAGGACACACGACTGAGGGCGCGTAACCGATCCCATGTAGAACTCCAGTGAGTAGGGGGGGGGGGGGGGGGGGGGGGTACCGCGCCATTTTGCGATATTTTGCGAAAATGATCGTGGTTATCACGTAATACGTACAGTTGAACAAAATATTTACACTGTTTTAACGAAATGCCCCTCAAACGGTTTGTGTCATTGCCCTTGACTATTATTAATGCAAATTTAAGATATATAAAATGCCAACGGTATATATACACATGGAAAAAAGTATCGCACCACTTGTTGAAAAGTGCAAATGTGGCCTCGAATTTTGCCACCATGGTGTGATATTAAGGATCATTTGTTTGCGAAAACTGCCCAGCAAAATGTTATGCAATAAAAGGGCCACATTTGAGTTTGTGACGTAATCGATGTAATGTTTTTCAAGGCCAATGGGAAAATGCATAAAACAAGTTTGGATATAACGCGATATTGAGAGGCCCAATGATTAATCTCTATAGTTGTAATCCCTGGTAACACATTCCAGCCTTCCAAGGTCAAAGGTCATCTGGGGTCAAATTTCAAAAGTTGCCCGATTGTCCTCAAATATGAAAAACACCCTTTTTCGTACACCCAACGGTTATGGGGTCAAAGGTCAAAATAAGTCAAATTTTAAATAAGTTCAAATGACAAAAACAATATTGCGGAAGTGTTGACCGAGGTCAAATAATAATACAAAAATCAACGGTGCCCTCATCGTATATACTGAATTCATGAGCAACAAAAAAATGGCATGTTTGGACTCATTCACTGCATTGTAGCCTATAATGTCTAAATGGAACAATTCTTGCACCAAATACAAAACTAATATAATGACTATTTTAAGTTTTTAAAGTCTATTCAATATCGAGTTATACCCACACTTGTTTTATGCATGTTTTTGGACAAAAGCATGCATTTTCCCCTTGGCCTTGAAAAACATTACATCGATTACGTCACAAACTAAAATGTGGCCCTTTTATTGCATAGCATTTTGTAGGACAGCTTACGCAAACAAATGATCCTTAATATCACACCATGGTGGCAAATTTCGAGGCCACATTTGCACTTTTCAAACAAAAAAAAGTGGTGCGATACTTTTTTCCATGTATATATTATTAATGCAAATTTAAAATAAATGCAACTTTTCGAGTCGCACAGATACTCCGCTACATCTTGGTTCTCGTTTATCCCTATGTATGGTGTCGGGTGGTTATCAGAATTTGTGAGAGCCCGTGAAAGCAAATTCATTTTATCACCCGCACTATAAATGGTTTAGGCCGTTTGAGCCTTTGTTTGCCTCACCAGGTTTCACAGACCAGTCTATTGTGATTCAGTGGCGCGTGGCTTTATCCCTCTACGGACGAGAGACCAGTTTTTGTGGCAGGTTCTGCTTTCATAATTTCTGTGCACCTTCGATAGAAAGGTTGTTCTTATTTTGCTCTTTATTGTAAATTTCCCCCCTCTCTCCCTCCCGTTTTAGAAAGAGGGGGCGAGGGCTAACTTCGGTTTACCCCGACAATGTCGTGACCACACGGCTGTTTGATCCCACATAATGTGTCCGTTTTATTCTGAGAACACCGTAACTTGCTGGCCCGGTTCTGGTTTTAACTTATTCAAGTACCTGAATATACTGGTCATCTTTTGTAGACATTTCCAGAACATTTAGTTGGTCCATTTCTGAGAAATAGTGCTTTGCATATTATTATTTACTATAATAGCGCCCTCATCGGCCACATTTCCCATAGAGTTACATGTCAAATGTGTGTAAAGTAGAAAATGCCGATAATTTAAAAATGGCTCGAACAATTTTCGTGGAATTTTCACCGTATACTCGTATTCATTAGCGCTACCTAAATCAGGTCAAACCATAACTGGGCCCCTGTGTTATCTTTTTTTATTCCATAATTTTAATTATAAATCGGACAGTCAAACAGCCGTGACCAGGGCATGCTCTTTGTCTTTGCAATTCAAAATGAATGATTATTCAGTATAACTAGATAAAATATTTGAATGTCAGGTATAAGATAAATTGAAATTTTAAATTACCAATCACGATAAATGTATCATCGGCTATAGTAGTTGAGAAAGTTAAATTCAACAAGTTACAATTCGGTGATTTGGTACGAACATTTGTGATTATTATGAACATTGGTGAAAGACAATTCGTGAATTGTTTACGAAATTGGAAGTATTGCGCGAAGAAGCGCATATATATAATTGCTCGATCCTTACTTGTGGAATTTCCATGTGTACATGTAAGTCGGTACGACGGTAGGTGGAAAATTTCAAACCTGCTGATATCATCTCTTCAGATAAGGTGTCTTCCCATAGTGGAATTCCTCATATGTATCCGATTTGTAAAATTCACACTTAGTTTCAGATAAGGTGTCTTCCAATAGTGGAATTCCTCTTTACATGTATATAGGTATCTGAATAATAAATTCACACTTTAGTGCCATGGAACTTTCCAAGGCAATTGGGAGTCGGACTTTTTCCGGCCAGTGCATTTCATGCTAATACATATATATAAAATGGCAATTGTATATGGCTATTATTAAAGGTAGATGTTCCGATTTTCAACTTGAAATTTTCTATTCTACATGAAAGGTCATCCTTAAAAACATCGTGTCCCAAAATTTGAGATGCATAGCTTATGGTTCTTATTTTTGACGCACAAGATGCTGTGAACTGTACCCATTGAGTAGTACACAAACTATATCGGTGGTAACCACCATTCGCGGTAATTCACCGCTATTTCGTCGATTTCTCTGTCATTATACCGAATTAGGCCGTCAAATTTCAGTATGATGATGAGAAAAATACGAGCTTTCATATGATACGAAAATCTCCGTATGTTTGAAATAATTCTGTGTTACGAAAATGTGATCGGGTCATCTACCTTTAATGCAAATTTAAGATATATAAAATGCCAACGGTATAATTATAGTATTAATGCAAATTTAAAATAAATGCAACCTTTCGAGTCGCACAGATACGCCACTACATCTTGGTTCTCGTTTATCCTCATGTATGGTGTCGGGTGGTAATACATTTCAAATGGTTTTGACACGGTAATGGTTTTACCATTTGAAATTCATTGTGTTTACGACATTTAAATTACAATTTGTTTTAAACTGACTTGTTTTTGTTAAATTTTGCACATTTAATATCCCCCATGTGTTGTGTAGAATTTAGAAGGCAATGTTTTTTTACGACTCAGGTGTTGTGTAGAATTAGACAATAGACAAAAAAACTGATATTTTAATTAATCGTTTCAATTTTTAAATAAAATTCGCTTTTATGACTTGTTGTTGAGAAATTCTATCCATTTAATATCACCCAGGTTTTGCGTAGAATTATACCACAGACCGAAACCTGATATTTACAATACCTTTCATGCCAGTAATTATTGTAGAACATTTTGTATTAATAAATGTGGTGGGGTTTAATAATATTATAGAACATCCTCAGCTCCCATCCACTTTGGCACCAGACATTCGGAAAGCATACGGAAAATGTAATGAAGCTTCAACATCCATATTATTTTCTTCAATTGTGTAACCAGGGGAGGAGTGTATTACCACCGATTACGTTTATTATTAGTGCTATTCATTTATGTCAATTATAATGTTTCCAACGTCGATCGAATGTTCCGGTATCGGTCGATACTGGAACACATTGTGGGTGTTCCAGTATCGAGCGATTCTGGAGCAGTAAAATCGTACCAGTGTCGAGCGATACTTGCAACTTTGATGTGCCAGTATTATACGATACTGGTATACCAGTATCTGGGTCCTTCGGAGGGACTTGAAATGCAAACTTTGTAAACCTCACCCTAAAAAGTAATCTGATCAGACACGAAATCCCATGTGCAACTTTACAAACGCGATTATTATTATGCTAGGAAGGGGGACGATAACGCGGTGTTTAATCGATCATCATCATCCGTCGGCTGCAGAGCAGGCGACTACAAGATTTCTCCATGCACGACGATCAGTAGCAAGTGCGGCAATCTGTTTTTCTTGGATTGCACCTTCTTTGTCCCCGAGTAATTGTCTTACATATGTAAGGTATGAAGTGCGCGGTCGACCTGGTCTCCTCTTGCCATGTGTTGGTAGGTATAGAGCATATCTTTTTGCAGGCTCTTCTTCTGGCAGCCGGAGGATGTGACCAAGGAATCTCAACTGCCGTAGCCTTACCAAATGAATAAGTGGTTCAGTGCTGGTCATGGCGTAAACGCTGGTGTTTGGGATGTGGTCAATCCGCCTAATATTCAGCATAATTCTGTAGCAGGAGGTGGCAAAGTCATTGCTTTTATTTTCCATGTCTAATGTTTAATCTATATTGAATTAATAAAGACACATAGAAGATGAAATGATATGAAATTAAAGCTGGATTTGTGTCAGTCAGTGTGAACATCTATCATGTTAGCTGCAATAAATTCCTATGCGTAAATTCACTGACGCGAAGATAATGTAAAATAGAATTATTCGAGGAGTCGCCGGAAGGGGGAATATTACGCTTTGTACAATCTGTATTGAATTTATAACGAAACATAGATGAAATGAAATTATATAAATTGACTGCTGGATTTGTGTGAATTAGTGTGAACATCTATCATGTTCCCTGCATTCTGCAATAATCTCTGCTTCCTTGTAAATCGGACATGAAGTCCATATAATATGCGTAAATTCACTGACGCGAAGACAATGTAAAATAGAACTAAGCGAGGAGTCGCCGGAAAGGGGAATATTACGCTTTGTATAATATATAGATGAAATGAAATGAAATTACTACTGAATTTGTGTCAGTCAGTGTGAAAATCTATCATGTTGCCTGCAATAAACCCTGCTTCCTTGTAAATGTTACAGAAAGTCGACATGTGTAAATTCAGTGACGCGAAAGATAATGGAATCTAGAGCGGTTCTCGGCTTTCGGCTTTGGCGGTTTTCAGGGTTTCTAGTTTTAGATTTTAAACAAAACCTGACTGGCTGCTGTTAGTGATTCAATATATTTAGTTGGTGTCAGAGTATTATGGGTGGAATAATGAATGACATTGTAATGGAATGCAGTATTGTGGCGTATGGTTAGGTGTTGCACCTGATGTCATGTGTTGAAGTGTATGAGAAGTTTCAACAAAAAAAATACTGCAAGTCACGACTTGCGAATCCCCCTGGCTGGGAGCACACTACATGAGGTCAAAGGTCACAAAGGGGTCATGTTCCACCCCCACGTGTTCGTGTTTCTTTTCTCCAAGTTTGACGTCAATCATGCAACTTTAATGATTTGACCTATGGATGACCATTGACTCAGATGACCTCTAATTATTTGTTGACATGTTTTTCGGTGTTCATTGCACGATTTCACCTTTGTTGACCTTGGATTACCTCTAATGACCGTTGACTTCCGATGACCTCTAATTAATTTTAGACATGATCCCCGGTGTTCATGTTTCTTTTCTCCAAGTTTGACGTCAATCGGGAAACTTTTACGATTTGACCTCTGGATGACCTTTGACCTCAGATGACCTAATTTCTTTTTGACATGTTCCCCCGGTCTTCATTGCACAAATTAACACCTGTTGACCTTTGACCTTGGATGACCTCTAATGACCGTTGATTTCGGATGACCTCTAATTAATTTGAGACATGTTCAATCGGTGTTCATGTTCCTTTTCTCCAAGTTTGACGTCAATCATTAACTTTTACGATTTGACCTCTGGATGACCTTTGACATCAGATGACCTAATTTCTTTTTGACATGTTCCCCCGGTCTTCATTGCACAAATTAACACCTGTTGACCTTTGACCTTGGATGACCTCTAATGACCGTTGATTTCGGATGACCTCTAATTAATTTGAGACATGTTCAATCGGTGTTCATGTTCCTTTTCTCCAAGTTTGACGTCAATCATTAACTTTTACGATTTGACCTCTGGATGACCTTTGACATCAGATTACCTGGGATGACCTCTAATTATTTTTTGACATGTTCCCCCGGTGTTCATTGTACGATTTAACCACTTGTTGAACTTTGACCTTGGATGACCTCTAATGTCCTCTAATTTTATTTTAGACATGTTTCCCCGGTGTTCGTGTTTCTTTTCTCCAAGTTTGACGTCAATCGGGCGGCTTTTACGATTTGACCTCTGGATGACCTTTGACCTCAGATGAACTCGGATGACCTCGAAGTGTTTTTTGACATGTTCTACCGGTGTTCATTGCACGATTTAACCCCTTTTTGACCATGGATGACCTCTAATGATCGTTGACCTCGGATGAACTCTAATTTATTTTCGACATGTTCATCCAGTGTTCATGTTTCTTTTCTCCAAGTTTGAAGTCAAACGAGCAAATTTTACGATTTGACCCCTGGATGACCTTTGACCTCAGATGACCTATGCAAGTCAGACCTCATAAAAATGTTCACCCGGCATTCATGTTTCTTTTCTCCAAGTTTGATGTCAATCGGGCAACTTTTACGATTTGACCTCTGGATGGCCTTTGACCTCAGATGACCAATACAAATTAGACCCAAAAAAAGTAGCCACAGTTTTAGACCATGGCCTTCCTATCGCTGAAGGTTTCAAGTCAATTCGTCCATCCGTTCAAAAGATACAGCATTCAAGACTAAAAGGCTAACCAAAAGGCCCCCCCCCCCCCCCGCACACCCCCACAGACGCACAGTAGTAGAGAATGAAGGATACTGGTGCATTTCTGTCCATTCCTGTATAAAACACCTCAAAATTGGCAAAATCCACAGAAACCCTAGGCAAACACCCCAAACCTCCCCTAACTTTCCCTTCCATTCCTGTATTAATCACCCTAAAATTGATAAAATCCACAGAAACCCAAGGCAAACCCCAAAATTTCCGGAGGAAATTTTTACTCCAAGGCAAATAATTTCCCTTTACTCCGCTCATAGTAAATAAAAAATTCTAAAACTTTCCCTTCCATTCCTGTATAAATCACCCTAAAATTGATAAAATCCACAGAAACCCAAGGCAAACCCCAAAATTTCCTCCGAAAATTTTAACTCCAAGGCAAATAATTTCCCTTCACTCCGCTCATCCCCTCCCTAAAATTGGCAAAATCCACAGAAACTCAAGGCAAACACCCCAAAACTCCCCCTCCAAGGCAAATAATTTCCCTTTACTCCAGTACCTCCATTTACTACTACTCCAAAAAATCCCCAAGGCAAACCCTCCAAATACCCCTCAACTCCTCCAAGGCAAATAATTTCCCTTCACTCCGCTCAACTCCTCCAAGGCAAATAATTTCCCTACCCAATCCTCTCAAATCTCATAAAATTTACAGGGAAATTTTTACCTATAAAAATTTCCTCCGGAAATTTTTTAATAAAATAAAAATCCAAAAAATCCAAATATTTCCTCTGGAAATTTTTTCTTATCGTGAAAAAAAATCCTAAAATTTCCTCTGGAAATTTTTACTTTACACTCTCGGGTGGGGGTTGCGTACCTTCAGGGACTATCATCAATTCCTGACGAACGAATCCTCTTTTCGGAGCTCCCTCAGACAAATAGTATAAAATAGGGTCCCCGGGAGTTTTTACAACGCTATCGATCGTATATACTTTCAATGACCATAATGGGTCTGTCGCTCTTCTTCTTTGTCCTCCCTCGAGCTCGCCTTGTTCATACAAATATCTTAATTTTACGTTTGTTGGAATTTGAATTTCATTTTTTAATTTCTGAGGCGCTGAAGACCTAGCTTCGACCTCTTTTTTCTTGATAGCATCAACCGGCTTCATACTAATTAATCGAGTTTCCTCGTTATTCAAAGCTTTAATAACGTCCGGAAGTCTAGATACCCACTCTGTCGATCTAACGTTTTTTCCATTTCTAGCTTCAGCCAAAATTTCGACGGCATACTGATATCCGAATAATCTCTCGGCTAGAGTTCGATTGAATCTTTCTACGATCGCCTGAGCTCTGTGTTGATTAGGTTGACCTCTTCGAATGCTGACGTTATGTTTTTTCATAACCTCGTTGACTTTCCCCATAAATTCACGCCCAGGATCGACTTGCAAAAGTTTCGGCCATCGCAAAAATTTCCCCCGGAAATTTCGGGAGTAAATTTTTTCGAAAGCTTTTGATACTTCTCCGGATTCTTTCGAACTCAATGGCTCGGCTTCCTTGTACCTGCTAGCAACATCCACCACGGTTAAAGCGTACTTGTACAACTTTCTTCCTTTCCGGGTCTGTCGTGAGGTAAAAACAACAAATCAGCTTGATGAACTTCATTAGGTACACTCACGCTGAATTTTGCTCGAGGAATGTATTTTGGAGCCGGAAGATAAATTTGCCAGAGAGTTTTTTTTTTTAAAAACTCTTTAGCTTTTTCTTTCGATACCCCTGCCTCTTTTGCTAATTTGTCTATCGCCGAGATACCTTTCCAATATCCTTTTGGACTATAGTAAATTTTGGAAAGCTTATCCATTTTATAAAAATAAAAAATGATAGTTTTGTTTTGGTTATATTTAGCATGTCTCTTGGATACACCAGAGAGAAAGATAAAGATGGAAGCTAGACGCATCGCAGAAGCTTTGGAAAAGTATAACAATATAAAAAAATCCCTCGAGTAGATATCTACTTAAGGGATTTATTTTTTTGTCCATGAAATTTCTAAAAAATTTCCTCCGGAAATTTCTAAAAAATTTCCTCCGGAAATTTCTAGGAAATTTTAGACTAACCAGTTGAAAAAGGTTGTAACTATGTAGGCTATTGCAAAAGCAACATATCCAACCTCCAGAGGACACCAACTGTTTTCTTCTTTATCACCGAACACAAGTTCTCCATTTTCTAACCAAATTTTACATCCATCACCTCTGGGAAATCCATCTTTGTAACGACCTTCTGATTTTATTGCTCCGTTTTCGTACCAACATGTCATATACACGGGATAATCATCATCAAATACTAGCTTAGCCTTTTTTCTTGTTTTTTCCTTGTCATAGTACCATTGCCAAATACCACATGGCTTTAAATTTCCAGAGGAAATTTCTTTATCCAAATTTCCGGGGGAAATTTCCCACATTTCTTTTCGGTGCTCTCCATACGCTCTTAGATTTTGAGTCCAATTTTCATCTTGAATTGGCAGATCCATTTTATTTGTTATTTGTAAACAACAAACTTAAATTCTAATTTTTTGTTTCCAAAATTTCCTTCGGAAAATTCACTGTACTTAGGAGGTTCTCCAGAGTTTCTTTTTTTCCCTTCTCCACACCAGCTTGCTCAGCCTCTTCGCGGATCTGTCTCTCCCTCTCAGTAGTTAGCTCGATCAAGTCTGCTCTAGTCCTGTGTTTGATTCCCGCCTTGTGTCCCCTGTAATTTTCCATTTCACGCAAAATGTGATGAAAGTCTTCGTTGCTAACGATTCCATCTTCAAGGGCTCTGGACACAAGATCGTTCACGGTGTTCAAGCTGCTTTCTGCGGTCCGTTTGACGCTCTCATGCTTTTCAACCTTTTTCATCGTTGCTTTTCCGAGAGCCACGCAGACTCCACTGATTAGACCACCGAAGACTGCGATTCCTCCGAGGGGAATGCTAACAACAGCTCCAACTCCGGTGGCCAATGTCCCAACAGCTCCCGCTCCCGATCCAACTGCAGCGAGTCCCGAAAATTGAGCTGTGTTGTAGAACACGTTCCATACTGTCTTGTATTTTCTTCTGAGCTTGTCCCTTTGATCGATTTCATTTTCCAAGAAATCTCTAATCTCCGAGATCTTTTTTAGTCTAAATTCAATCCCTAAATTTCCTTTGGAAATTTTTTCTTCAGATAAAATTTCCTCTGGAATCTCAGGATATAATTTTGGTGCGCTTGGTTTCTTCATCTTTTATTAATCCCCAGTTTTGCTCAAATTTTCTTCGAAAATTTTTTCAATAAATGAACAAAGAAATTTTCGAAGAAAATTTGAGCAAAACTAATCCAATAAAACTTCGTGATTTGTAAAGTTTGAAACGTGGTGTTGTACGAAGTGTTGAATAATTTCTTGCTTGTTAAGATTTTTATCGTAGAAGCTCAGTATTCCCAGTTGTTCAACTCTCATGGTGATCCCGATGAGATTCAGCATAGTTTGTCTAAAAACTTCTTTTTGTATTCCGTTTATCCAGAAGCACAGCTTGTTTTCTACGTACTCGATCGAGAAATGGTTTAAGACTGTCGTGTCAAGAGAAACTGTCGAGGCAAAGAGCGTTTCTCGCGAGTTGTTCGATACGATGAATGACACGCCTTGTGGGTTCCAGTTGATATTTAGATGCATCTGATAGCCCAAATTTCCGGAGGAAATTTTTTCAAAGGTCAAAACGCAGGATCCCAAATTTCCTTCGGAAAGAATTTCCTTTGGAAATTCTGGAGAATTATCATTAGTTAGAATCTCCGAAAGAGATTCTAACTCTCCTTTCGCTGAAAAAGAAAGGTTCCAAGGTTGGGTAATAAAATGTGGACTATTGAAATATATTTCCAGAGGTCTATCTATAACCGCATGATCTCCAAATTTTTTCCGGGATTGGGTATCATCGTAAAACTATCGGTAACTCCTATTTGATTAGGTCTTGCATTCTGAGTGGTGTTTTGTCCATCTTTAATTTCGATTAGTTTGCCCTCATTCAAGTCGATGTTTTTCTTGGCTCGTATAGAAACGTAGTGCGTCCCGTCTTCGTTCATCCACACCATAAATCTTCCCAAAACGTGTAAACTAGTGTCGTGCTCGTGGTGAACCAAGTCGTCCACGTACTCTTTTGTCGCGACGTCTTTGTCTTCTGTGGGCTCCCCAAGATCCGTGATTTTGTTATCGCTCATAACGATATCACCCGTTAATGTTCCTCCAGATTTATCGAATTTTTCATTGATGACCCTCAACACCCAGTCTTGAACGTACTGTGCATTAGCCGCATCTTGCAAGTCGGTAGGATAAGCCAAATTTACAATTTGTTTGTTTCCCATGTTGATCCTCCCGGTCATTCTCGCTCCAGTTTTTTTAACGTACGCGGAAAGGTTCTCATTACTACCGTCGCTGGTAATAATTGGTGATTTTGATCCGTAGATACTCATTTATTTAATCAAATTTTCTTCAAATTTCCTTCGGAAATTTCTTTGTTCATTTATTGAAAAAATTTCCAAAGGAAATTTTTGAAGGAGATTCTTATTTTATTTCCAGAACGAGATCGATGGGTAAACCGTGATTATCTAATTTTTTTCTGTCTCCGTTTTCCCAATCTATTTTAAAGTCGAAGTCGAGCTCGTTAACGCCCTGATTAAGTTTTTTGAAAATCGGTTTTTCGTAAATCAGGGTATAACTTTGACCAAAAGACTCGTTTTCGATCGGAACAATATCCAAAAGTTGAGAGGATACAATCTTTGAGTTATTTTGATGATTAGTCAAATTTTTAGTAGTCGAAAGTTGTTTCAAATATATTAAAATTCTTTTGGGGTAAAACTCCACGGCTCGATCACCCTCGTAGTCTCCGGAATCCATCCATGAAATTTCCTCTGGAAATTTTTCTGGAATATTCAATCCTAAAAGATTATAAATCCTATCCGTTAGACGGAGTTTGTGGTTTTCGGGAATAGTCATTTCAATTTTCCCGGTTTTTTTATCGATCTCGATCGTAAATCCTTCAATCTGACTGGTTAAAACTTCGACCAAATCGGAAAACGAGTACAAACCCGGTTCAATATTCACTTCTTGATTATCTCCCCCATCATTCCAATACCAAGTTTGTTCTTCGTTTATGTTATACCACCCAACCCAAACTAAAACTCTTTTCAATCCGATTTTCGTATTAGTTTCGTTTATAGGATTTTCCAAGGTAAAAGGTTTACCCTTACTCGCGTTCAACAATATCAAACTCATTTATTCTTTGAAAATTTGAATTTTAATAAATAAATGACAGACTTTCAACCTCAAACAGGAGGAATATTCGAACCCACTCATAGATTTAGTCTAGTAAACCAAGAGATTCGAGTTAAGAAATTTTCGAAAGAAATTTCTAGTTTTAGAGTAAGGTTTCCAAACATTTGGAAATCATACAAGCTTCCTAGAATTACAGACAAAGCGACGTATGACAACTGGTTGGCAGATCAAATGATCTTTTGGCAGATGCAATTAAACTTTGCCGTGTGGTGTGCTACCACCGGATGTGGAATTTCTAAGAAGCATCTCGAATCTCCTGCGGAGATTCTAACTAAGGATAATTCTTCTTCGGAAATTTTCGAAGAAAATTTGAATTTGGATCCTATGACAAGATCCGTTTTTAGATTTCATGTTTACTATCAAATCAGAAGGATTCTATCAGAGATAAGATGTCCAATGCCTACCGAAGATTCATGGAATCCGTTGAACAATGGCATAGACAAAAATGCTTTTGAAAGAATTTGCAATGAATTTGGAATTTCTTCCAAAGCCAATTGGAGACAAAAATATGATCCTCTCAATGGAATGGGGTACGTGTGGTACAATAAAACGGTCACTCAGGCTCACGGAGCGTATCGTTCCCACTATGTCACAACCAAAAAAATCAAAACCAAGACCGATTCTTTTGACTCAAAGTTTCAAGTCAAAGGAGATCCTGTAGATTATATCGAACAATTATTTGATCACGATCCAGGTTTGACCGACAGATCAATTCGTAAGGGTGACTCCATGGCAGCTATCGGATCTTTTGTGGATGATGCTGAAGGAAATTCTGCAAAGCAGAATTTTACTAGGGCTGGAGTGTCGAGGATCAATGACAGCATTCGAACTTTAGTTTGGGCTATTCTCGGATCTCAAACTCAGGCTAGAAGCAGCATTCTCGGTACGGGAATGGCATTTGATGCTCAGAAGCAATTTCTAGCGAATGTTGAAGATGCGATTAATTCACCCGTGGATCTTCCCGATTCGATTGACAGGTATCAAAAAACTTTGCAATACGCTCGGAGTAAACTGAACTTTGTTGTAGGTCATGGATTGTACATGCTTCCAAGCAATATGGAGGTTCAAATTGGAACTTTGAACGGATACAACAATTTAATTCAAATTGCGACGGATGATATGCCTCTTGGATACAACTCGGAGGTAAATGAAGAATCTTTAGAATCTCCTTCAGAGATTCTAACTAAGGATAATTCTTCTTCAGAATTTCCAAAGGAAATTCTATCTGAAGGAAATTTTGAAAATGTTTTGCTGCAACCAGAATCTCCAGAATCTCCAAAGGAGATTCTATCGAAGGATAATTCTTCTTTGGAAATTTCTGAAGGAAATTTGGATACAGCACTAATACACGATGAGAAAAAACTTTCTTTAATTTTGGGAGCAGCCGTTATTGGATCAGCAATCGTATATTTTCGAAATTTCCTCCGGAAATTTTAGAAAAAAATATAATTATAATCTTTGAAATTTCCGGAGGAAATTAAAAAAAAAAATTCCTTAGGAAATTTCATGCTAAGGATTATTTTTTTTATTCTTCTCATATACCTCCGTTACAGTCGTGTACACAATTCCTCCGACCGCGAGAGCAAAAACCCATATGTGATCGGCTAGAAATCCAACCACTGATGAAGCGGTTTTTAAAACAAAGTTTATTACAGCTCCGATAATTCCTGGAAGAGCTATCAATGCTTTATCTCCTAATTTTAATAATAGGTCTGCAATTTTTTGCATCCACGTTTTTGGTTTTGGAGGCTCTGGTGGCTTTGGTTTTGGACCTGGATCTGGTCCTGGTGGTTTTGGTTTTGGAGGCACAGGCTTAGGTGCAGGAGTGACGGCTGAAATCGTTGATCTCGTTGCCGCAATTATTGATGCAATAATTGAGGATATTGTCATACCAATTGCGGTTATGATTGATACAATAGTAACCCCTTCTCGTCGAAATAACGTGCTAACTCGATCACGCAAAGAGTCATTGCTATCGATGAAATTTTCTATAGAATTTCGCAAACGTTGAAGCGAATTTCTGACCTTAGCGTCTTGGTCAGCGATGGCATCGTCAAATTCTTTGATTTCCGCTTCTAATTCCCTAGCTTTTTCCGTGTCTTCTTCACTTACGGGTAAAAGGAGGCCTTCTTCCTCTCCTTCGTACGCTGGATTATCAAAGCTAACGGAATTGTCACTTTTTGCCTTTAGATCCGCTAGTTCTTGCGCTTTTTCATCCCTTCTTTTCACTAAGTGCTCGTAAACGTTGGACAGTTTTTTCAAATTACCTTGAGCATCCAAAAAATTCCTGACTTCCTCTCGGTTTGCGATAGGATCATTTGTAAGGTCTACTCCCAGTCCTTCCATATTATCATTCGCGAATTGAAGACCTTGCATCACTCTATCCGTGTTTGGTCTACCTGCTGGAGTATTGGTTAGTAGTGGAACATCTCTCGCACTACCCGATGCTTTTTTAGCTTGTCCTTGTGTTTTTTGACTAGAACCAGTATAATCTATAACGCCTAAAACAGTCCTTAGAAATGAAGTACCTCCTTTACCAGGTCCAAGTTGTTTACCACGTATAGTTTTAATAGTATCAATATCTAAAAAAAATCGCGGATTGCCTTCTTTGGTCAGTCTGGTTTTTATACCTTCATATTCAACAAAAACGGTATCGTTTTCAAGCGACCATTTTGTACCCTTACGAAATGTGTCTCCTATTTTCTCAACATTATCCGTATCGTGTTCAAATTTTAGTTTTAACTTTTGTTCTACATACTCTTTCCAGCGTGTGGAAATTTTTTCATTAATTTCTCTTTGTATTTTCAGAACATCTTCTGGAGGTTCTGGAATTCCATTGCGAATGCTATCTTTACGAATAGCATTAAGTCGCTGAGTTAAACCTTCCACACTATTGATATCCTCTTTAGTGATGCCATCGCCCTCCCATCCAACGCTTCCTCTACGTCTCTGATCTGGTGTTTCAATCAGTCCACCTCCAAAATCAGCCTCTTCCTGAGTTATACCACCAACCGCGCCAGTAGTTCCATCAACCGTGCTATCAAAATCATCTAATTGTATTTCCTCTCGCGGATTAATGTCATCCATCTTTTTTTTATCCCAAATTTCCTCCGGAAATTTTAGAAAAAAAATATAATTATAATTTTTGAAATTTCCGGAGGAAATTTTTATTTAATAAATATGGCAGAATTTGGCAATAAATTGAATCCATACCGTCAACTTCGCAAAGCTCGAGGAATTAAAGGAGTGAGACGAACCGTTCGAAACTCACACACTCCGAATCACGTAAATCAAAATGAAATTCTAACGGCGCGATTTCCGCATTTGGGAAGAAACGATGTAATTGTCCCTGGGAGCAGCAGGCTCTCATTCAAGGTAGCACTTACATCCGCAGCGGGTGGAAACAATGATCCCAACAGAACAGTCGTGAATAATCTTGGGAGGGCAATTGTATCAAAAATCGAGATCAAACTCGAAGGTCAGAGTGTTTTCACTTTAAATGACGCTGACGTATTTATGTGTTATCAAGATCTTTGGAAGACCACCAAAGAAAGGAAAAATGCCGCCTATCAGGGCATTCAATCCGAAGCCGGTAGAAAAATCAGAATAGATGCTGGAGATAAAGGATCAGCTGCAAAGGACGTAGCAATTGGCACTGCCTTTGACAATATGTTCTGTATTCCATTAGACTTTGAAATGCTGAGTTCACACAATCCGTTTTTTCAACACGAGCTAAAAGATAGGTTGAGTTATGAGCTGACTTTTAACAGCCACGGAAAAGTCGTGGTGTCCACCGATACATCAGCCAGTTACAGTATTACTGAGATTCACTTCGAGTTCGAAGTTGTAAATTCCCCCGAAATAGCAACGATGATTAAAAATCAATACAATGAAAAAAGCGTAGTTATGTATGACAGAATTATTAGACACACCAAGGAATCTTTAAACAAGTCGAACACCATTTGGAACTTTGCTCTAGCACCAGCAGCCAAGAGCATGAAAGGTATCCTAATTTTATTCGTAGATCCCACCGGTGATGGAGGTGGTGTGAGTTACGCCAGAGACACTGAGAAATTTTACAATCCAAAAATTAAAAAAGTATCGGTTACTCTAGATGGAGTTCCGAATCAACTGTACAGCAGTGGCCTTCTTCCTCATCAGCATTTTGAGGAAATTCAGAAATATTTTGCCGAGGGAAAGCATAGAACCACCCCCCTTGTAACCAAGGAACTAGAGCTTGCTGATGTAGAGCTAGAAGATTTTCTCACCACAAAGTACGGTCTTTGGTTAGACATGCGTAGCACCGACGACCCCGAGCTTCACGGATCAGGAAGAAAACTAGAAGGAGCCAGTCAAAGCATTCAGGTCGAAATCGAAAAAGAAGCTGAAACCGAGGGAGACTTGACCGCTTATTTGTACTACATTCAAGACGCACAGCTAAATATCGAAAACGGGAAATTGAACAACGTGGTATTTTAAATTTCAAATTTCCTCCGGAAATTTCAAAAATTATAATTATATTTTTTTTCTAAAATTTTGAAGGAAATTTCCTTCGGAATTTTTTTTTCAATAAATGAACAAAGAAATTTTCGAAGAAAATTTGAACGGAAATTTTTTCCCAAAAATAGCTCATTCAGCGATAATCTGCGGGGCCACAGGATGTGGTAAGACTAAGTTCATCTTGGACTTGCTTGAAAAAGAATATAAAAGTTTTTTTGAGTACATCATTATTATCTGTCCCACTTGGATCTACAACAAAACTTATCTAAGCAGACCTTGGTTTTTTACGGATAATTGTATTATTCCGATGGATCCAAGCTGGTGTCCGAAAGATGACCGAGACTGGTTGAACGATTGTTTAAAATACGCTTACGACACTTTTGGAATTCAAGACGGACATACTCTTTTCATTATCGATGACTGCAGCGCTGACAAGTCTATGACCAAAAAAAACCAAATGCTTTCTGAATTGGCTTTTTCTGGTAGACACAAAAACTGTTCCGTATGGGTTCTCACTCAAAAATATAATTCCGTTCTTACCGATCTCAGAGAACAAACCAAATGGACTGCGTTATTTTACACAAAGGATCAAGACAGTTTCATCGAAACCTTGAGAGAAAATAATGTAATTTCATGCGCGGAAGAAAAAAAAGAAATCCAAAAAAAACTAGCTAAGCACAAACACTCTAAACTAATTTTAATCACGGAACAACCTACTTCATACTTTTGGCAAGCCTAAAAATTTCCCTCAAATTTCCTTCGGACATTTTTTATTTAAAATAAAAAAAATGAAAAAACTATAAAAATTTCCGGAGGAAATTTAGGAAATTTCAAAAATTATAATTATATTTTTTTTTCTAAATTTCCTCCGAAATTTATATTTTTTCTTTTGAAATTTCTAAAGGAAATTCTTTGGAAATTTCATCATCATCATCAATATATATATTTTTTTTTTTGAATTTCTGAAAGAAATTCGGGGGAAATTTCCTAAAAGAAAATATGACATCAATTAATGAAATAGTTAATAATGCGGCATCGGAGATTAGCGAACCAAAGGATGAAGTCGCGGTTGGTTTACAAACGGATAATTTACAATCGGAAAACCTATCAAATCTGAGAGAACGTTTGATCGGAATAGCCATAGCGGGAAAAAGCAAAGAGTACCTCGGAAAAAATATATCGTCGAATGAAATCGAGCGTCTTGATCAAAAAGAGTTAAAAAAACTTTACGCAAGGTATGAAATTTGTATGGGAGGTCTTGTCACAAAATCAATGAAATCTCACATTATTACCGCATACACAAAAATAGTAGGATTATTCCTTGGAAAAAAAACCTTGGTAATTGCCAACCGTGATGTCCTGGAAGAATCACTCAACGGAGGACCATTCATAGACCTAGCTTTATCAAAATGGACGTGTGAGTTATATCACAAATTTGGACATATGCTAGGTCCACTTGAGGCTTTACTGTTGACAGGCAATCACATTCAGAAAAACCTAGAGGAGATACCTTACAGTAATGTAGTGCTATTGAACTCACCACCCAAGACTGATGTCAGAGAATCAGAACCAGACATTAATTCTTAAAAAAATATAATTTTAAGAAATGTACCGGAGGTAAATTTTTTTTGGGAATTTTTTAAATTTTATTCAGATATTGCTCAGTCATTATCTAGATACTTGAGTAACACTTGAATAAAATTACTCAGATATTGCCCAGATGTTACCTAGTTAACTAGGTAAATTTATCCAGATATTGCTTAGATACTTTAGTAACATCTAAATAAATTGCTCACCAGATATTGCTCAGTCATTATCTAGATACTTGAGTAACACTTGAATAAAATTACTCAGATGTTACTCAGATGTTACTCAGATGTTACCTAGTTAACTAGGTAAATTTATCCAGATGTTACTTAGATACTTTAGTAACATCTGGATAAATTGCTCAAATTAATGTAATAATAAAAAGATGAGTGATCAAAGCAAACCAGAAGAAATTTTTAAAGAAAAAGAAGAAAAAGAAGAAAAAGAAGAAAAAGAAGAAAAAGTGACTGCTCTTCCTTCACAAAAAGTTAAAAACCCAAAACGCGTAGCTGCTGGAAAAAAAATGGCTGCGGATAACAAAAAAAGAGCAGCGAAAATTAAAGAAATGGAAGAAATAGAAGTTAAACACAAAGAACATGCACAAAAAATTTCCAGTGGAAATTTTTCACCTCAAAAAGAAAAAATTTCCAGTGGAAATTTTTCACCGAACTCAGTGAGTGATGACAATCAATGGATAATTGCTGGAGGTCTAAGTTTAGTTTTGGTATGCGGATACCTTGGTTATAAAAAATGGACAGAACAACCAGTGTTCAAATTTCCTTCGAATAGAATTTCCTTTGGAAATTCTGGAGATTCTGAACCTCAGCGATCAAGCGATCGTTTGGAAAAAATTTCTTCGGAAATTTCAAAAAAAAATGAAAATCCAAAATCCCAGGAGCAAGAAAAAAAAAATGATCCTTTTGATAATTTCTAACTAATAAAATGTCGGAAGATAACGCAAAAATGATAGTAAATGGTGCTTACAACGCCGGAATAATTAGTGCTCTAACGTTTGCTAATGCGTGGGCAATGAAAAAATTCCTCAAGTGGAAACCGGCAAATTTAAATCAGCTCGATGCGGAAGATTTTATGAAGCTTACTGGAAGTATATTAATATCCACCATGACCTTTAACTACATGATCAAACAAGGATGGATCCCTGATAAGATTATGCCTGATAAGTAAAAAAAAAACCTTAAAATTTTCTTCGAAAATTTCATTATTATCAATATTTATATTTTTTCTAGAATTTTCGAAGAAAATTTTATTAAAATAAAAAAATATGGCATCAATAGCTTTTATGATTGGTGGAGCAGTAATAAACGCTCT
The DNA here is from genome assembly GCA_035610835.1 of Ophiura sarsii. NCBI lineage: Eukaryota > Metazoa > Echinodermata > Ophiuroidea > Amphilepidida > Ophiuridae > Ophiura > Ophiura sarsii. Next base: position 50,190,875 of record CM069447.1, on the reverse strand, counting down.
CGCTTTTTCTGGGTCAAATTTTATTTTTAGCTCATTATCAAGTTCAGCCGAGAGAAAACGTCACGATTTAGCCTTAGAAAAACTTCAGCACAATCGTGACTCGTGGAATCAAGCACGTCTTCAGAGAATTGACTATATTAATGAGCAATTGAAAAAACAAGATCATGCGGAAAAAACTTTTCAAAATGTTGATGATGCGATGCGTCAATATTATAATTTAACTGGAGTACTGTTAGATCCTCTTCCATCAGAACCTCAGCTTTACGACTATCTTGATGAAGACCAAGCCGAAAAGATTCAAAATGGAGAACTGGCACTCGTGGGTCTAGGAATGATTGGAACAGGGGTTCTTGCATACAAATACTTGTAATAAAAAAAAACCAAACTGTATAAAGTTACAGTTTGGTTTTTTTTAATCTAAAAAATAGTGTGTCCTCCCCCAGATGATATTAACTAATAATAGGTAACAGCGCCATCTATATGATTTTACACCTATGTGATGGCGCTATACTGTGTATTGATGTAAAAATAATACAGTAAACAACTTTTAGCGTGGGTTATGTTTTTTCAAAAGTAATTTAAAAAAAAAGTAACTGCTAAGGAATTTTATGACAGTTTAGGAATTTTATAACAGTTAAGGAATGTAAGGAATGTCTGATATGTATGGGGGTGTTCTATTTAGTAATTTAATCATCTTCACCATCCGAACAGTTTCCCAAACCATTCTCTATTGTATTAATGTCTGTGTCAATCAGTTTTATTTCCTCTTCTGTCGTTTGATAGTCTTTAATTATCTTTTTCAGTCTTTTTTGTTGATTTTTTCGTTTCTGGATTAATCTACTTCTTTCGTTTAGTTTTCTTGCGAGTAATATTCTCGCTCTACTCGATGATGCATGAGAACTCTTGACTGCTTCCACCAAAAATGCATTTATATTTTCCATACTTCTGTCCTGTAACAATATAGCACACCAAAATACTAGCAAAGTAATATCTTCAAACAAACACGATTAACCTATGAACTTTTTCTCTCAAAAATCAATTTTATTCAACCAATTTATTTTTTACAGCTGTGCATTAATACCAACGTGAAATTTAAAGACTACTAATAATACCTCTGTTTACATTACTGGATTTCACCCACGCTATATCACAGCATGTACTAAGAGATCGCTTGTTGTATATAAAAGTTCAAAAGGTTATAGTGTCTAGACTATACATGTTGTATGAAGTGCAATGTTACAGCCACTTCAAATGGAATTAGCCAGTAAAGTCATGGTAAAGTAGGTACGTTTTTACACTGCATAGCCACGAGCGTGTGTATTAATTTTATCTGGTAGAATAATTCTTTTATCATCTTTGGAATCGAGCGCGACTTTATTAAGCTCTTCGGTGAATACTTCATGTTTATAACTCCTAATAACATTCATTGTTCTCATTTGTGGAATTTCGCTAAATAGACATTTCTTATAATCATTAAAAGTAATTTTATTTTCAATGATTACTTTTTTTACACCTTTACAACGTTTCGCTTCAAGATCAGTATCATGCATTCTATAGGCATAGAGTTTTGGTCTAAGACCTACAAATTCATTTATTATCTTTCCTCCCGCTTCATCTTTAAACAATCCTGGAATTTTTTTATTGATTCCAGTTGGAATTCCTGAAGGGTGATCATTCGGATAATTCGACGTGTCAAAATATTGATTCACATCGGGAGTAATATCCTTATAAAAATCTTCAGTCTGAATTTCATACATTAAACTATCTGTATCGGTAAATAAGAGCTTTGCTTTGTCTCCAAATTTTGGCTTGATATAATTATAGTGAAAATCATACATCTTTGTCTTAGAAATATCTAAAATACTCATTCCAAGATAGATCGGCTTTTTAAAATAGAGTTTAATTCTTTTCATGTGAATAGCTACGAGATTTTTATCAAATATTGTGCGTCGGTCAAAATTTGGTTTAGCGTATAATTTGATAGCTTTTTTTTCAGAGGTCACTAATTGTATATTTACTCTATTTCTTATATTTTCCATAGTTTTTCCGAAAACTGAATTATTCATGAGTTTAAAAAAGTCTTTTTCAAACTCTGAAGTTGCCTCGGTACGAAGTTTGGTATTAAGGTCGATGTACTTTTTCATGAATGGACTCTCATTAAACTTTATCCCTCGGTGAACCTTAGTTAGTTTGAGTCCAAGGTTTATGTACTGTTTTAAATTTGTGTGGTGAATAACATATTTCTTCTTGTTACCAAGAGTTGGAATCAGTTTTTCCACTTTGTCTACCATGATTCTTTCTGGAGCCAGTGGATAATCGTCGTGAAGATCGTGAAGTTCTTTCGGATATTCGAGGTCCACCTCTAGAATGCATGGATGTTCAGTCCAATTTTGAAGTTCTTTAGATATCATCCACTCGAAACCTCCGGTAGGTAATGGCTGACTCATCGCCCACCCATACAAATTGTTAGCGTCTAGGTACTGGATGAACTTGGAGGGCTTCGTTGAATCGTAAAAATTTCCTCCGGAAATTTCCATGTACTTGTGGTTTGCCTTGGAATATCTGGTTGAGATCATCGACACTCCACCTCTGACTCCTTTTTCATACATCATATACATATCAATATCAATAAGGAGATCTAACTCGATTCCTGTGATTTTTAACATAGCATCGTAAGAAAGACCTGGAGCAGTATAATACCAACAAGGATCCAGTTTGTAATTTTTCATACTCATTTTTCTAAAGTTTTCAAAAACATCGGCTAGTAAGAGAACGTCGGATTTAAGGTATAAATTGTGATATTCTCGCATAGTCTTCATGTTAAAAGTTTTCCAAACATTCAGAGCGTGTGAATGGTCCTCGTCAGAAATGTCTTCATCATTAAGTTTAGAGTAAAAAGCTTCTTTAGGTGGAAGACTAGTTTCCTGGAGTTTTTCCAAAGAGTTTACGTAATCGTAAGGATAAACGCCTTTTCTTAGGAGAAGTTGAAGTTGTTTACCTAAATAAAATTTCGACAATTCGTGAAACTCTTTTTTGTCTAAGTTTTCGACGAGTTTACCCAATCCAGCAGCCATGAACTTGAAGCTATCTATGAATCTGAGATCACGCTTAACTTTCACTTCTTTTCCAGATTTTTTGTCAGTAAAAGTATCCACCACGATATTTTTGGTAAATGAGATGTATTTTTCTTCATTGGTTGGAATACAGTTGATCTCTCCCTCGGTCTTTCCAAGAGCTTTGATGAACAGATGAGCATCATATCCGGCAAGATTGTGAAAGATTACTGGAACAAATTTTGGTTTTCTATATTTCATATTGCAAATGTTATGAGCCGCTCCTCTGAAAATTCCAGTAAAGTGACAGTGGTCTCTGACGTTGTAATTATCTTTATCATCGGGAGTTAGCGGATTTTTGCAGATGTGACAGTTATTAGACTTTTCAAAAATCTTTTTTTCCTTAGATCCAAAAATCATCTTCTTTTGGAATTTGAATTTATGATAGATCTCTCTGATGTTTTTCTCGAGAGTTTCCACAAAAATTTGTGATATATCTTCATCTTCGGATTTTTTAATATAAATCACCGGATCTTGGGAGTACACAGAGTCGTCGAAACATTTGATATAATAGCAAAAGCCTGAAGGTTCGTGTTTTTGATATTTGTTTGTGTAACTTTTTTTAGAATTCGGTTGACAATTGTCTATCGGTTTTGTGAAAGATTCAAAATCAGCATACACAACAAAAGGAACGTTTTGAGATCTATAGTGATTTGTAAAAAACTGTTTCGGTAAATTTCCATTGGAAATTTTAGGCATTTCAGTTTTTACGGGTTCATTCATTTTGCAAAGGTCTTCATGCACCACTAAACGTTCTTTAGATGTGAAGGATGTGTAGCAATTTCTACAGTAAAAGTGTTTTACTTTATTTTTTGTAGATTGACCGTGCAAAAGTGCACTAATATTTTTAATTAAACAATAGTGTAGGGTTTCAGAAGAAATTTCCGAAGGAAATTTATTTCCTGAAAACAAAAGAAGATCGCAATGATTCTCTCGACCAATGTTGGAACTTATTCTTAGAGGATAAATGCATGAACCTTTTTCTTCAAATCCTGTTACATTCACAGAAATTGAAGAATTATTTTTTTCAAATTTATCAATATCTTTAAGCGGAGTTGGAAAAGAGATTCCATCCCAGTTGAGCTCTTCGGCTTTTAATTTTAATTTTGTATCTATTCGCTCTGGGTTTATATCTTTTGGATTTATGGCTCTAGTGATTGCCCATTTTAAGCATTGATCATCATTATTCTTGAGATTTATTATCGCGTGTTTTTTAGCTAAATATTTTGGAAGTGGAATGTATGTTGATCCACTCATAGGTTTATACTCTTCCGTGTGAATCTCTAGAGATACAATCGACACGAAGATCCAGCCGCTGCCATTGTTTTGAAATGTGTCGATAGACTCTAGAATTTTATCCGTTGATTTTTTGTAAAGCTCATCGATATTGGTAGCTTCTAAAATGATCTCTGTCAAAGAGCGAAAAAATGATTCCGTGGTGACTGTTTTACCCGTCTGTAGGTTAGTTTTTTCAAACACACACTTGAGAATTAATTTTTTTCTTCTGTTTCTTGTTTGAAAGAAAGCTGATGATACTTTGCTTTACCTTTGTCAGAAAACTCTTAGGATCATATTTAGCATGTACATCGATCGTATAGTCATTGGTAGATCCATTAAGAGCCGAAGCAGTTTTTAGGATCTTGAATGGATGTCTCGGCAAATTTCCTTCGGAAATTTCTTGTACATCAAAGACGTCGGGAGAAATAATTAAATTATCTTTTAACGTTTCTAAAAGATCAGCTTTTTTCAAGCGTGAATATCCTCTCAGTCCAGCATTTTTTGCGAGTATTTTGAGATTCTTTACAGTGTGTTCACTTTTTTCAGTTCGCTGTCTAAGAGCTTTATTTTGTGCATATCGTTCTCTTCTTCTCGCATTGATCCTATCTTTATTATTTTGATAGTATTTTCTTCTATTCGCGCGTTTAATTTCTTCCGGCGATGGGTTTGGTAAAATTGGAATGTTATTTTTCATCTTTTATTATATTCATAATATTTATAAATCAAAAATCAAAAAAAAAATTGTTTGTAAAAATTTCCAGAGGAAATTTCAAAAATTATAATTATATTTTGAAATTTCCAAAGGAAATTTTTACAAACAATTTTTTTGTTTTGTTTTATTTTTTTGGTAATATTTTTTCTGATATTGACAAATTTTCTCTCTATTCTTTTCATAATGTTCTTTATCATATTTCTTACTTTCTCTTGGTGGTGGAGAAAGACCGAGTTCATAAAGTAAGGCTACATTATAACGCATATATAATGTTGAAGGACTGTAAAATTTGTTAAATTTTTTTTTAAGAGTCAATGAAATCCATTCATCATTATAAAAAACAAACAAATGTTTATTTTTTACTTTTGATGGGAGTGTAATCTCTTTTTCAATATTGTAATATTTTTTGAAATCTTCCATTTTTTTATATTTTTTTAATTTTTATTATATTAAAAATAGATTTTTTCTTCAATTTTTTATTTTTAAATTATATTTTTGACTTCTCAGGCATATTCATCATACGATAAGAAAAATATTCTCGATCATTTTTACTTTTAACTTTCCCGAGAGATACCAACAAATAACTGAGATTATCTTTAAACATTTCCAGGGGAAATTTTTGGATCAATTCATTCGTAAGAGTTGAACACGTCCAAAATTCTTGACCATCATTCAAAGTTATAATTATTCCTTCACCGTGTGCTGTATTTACACGTTTGTATTTAACCATCATGTGAACTTTTTTTATGGGGAGATCTCTCCAAGGAGAAACATTTGTTTGCGGAATTTGCTCATCGAACATTTCATTAAATTCTTCGAGTGATATATTTTCTGCCATTGTTTTATTTTTTATTAATATATAATTTGTTTAAATTAAATTTTATAATTTTCTAAAAATTTCCCGGAATTTTTTTTTAAGGTTTTGGGATTTTTTTTTTCCAGATTAAAAAATTTCCGGAGGAAATTTTTATAGGTAAAAATTTCCCTGTAAATTTTATGAGATTTGAGAGGATTGGGTAGGGAAATTATTTGCCTTGGAGGAGTTGAGCGGAGTGAAGGGAAATTATTTGCCTTGGAGGAGTTGAGGGGTATTTGGAGGGTTTGCCTTGGGGATTTTTTGGAGTAGTAGTAAATGGAGGTACTGGAGTAAAGGGAAATTATTTGCCTTGGAGGGGGAGTTTTGGGGTGTTTGCCTTGAGTTTCTGTGGATTTTGCCAATTTTAGGGAGGGGATGAGCGGAGTGAAGGGAAATTATTTGCCTTGGAGTTAAAATTTTCGGAGGAAATTTTGGGGTTTGCCTTGGGTTTCTGTGGATTTTATCAATTTTAGGGTGATTTATACAGGAATGGAAGGGAAAGTTTTAGAATTTTTTATTTACTATGAGCGGAGTAAAGGGAAATTATTTGCCTTGGAGTAAAAATTTCCTCCGGAAATTTTGGGGTTTGCCTTGGGTTTCTGTGGATTTTATCAATTTTAGGGTGATTAATACAGGAATGGAAGGGAAAGTTAGGGGAGGTTTGGGGTGTTTGCCTAGGGTTTCTGTGGATTTTGCCAATTTTGAGGTGTTTTATACAGGAATGGACAGAAATGCACCAGTATCCTTCATTCTCTACTACTCGCACGGACATAACATAATGACAAAATCCCCTCGGTTTTACAAATCAGGGGGATAAAAAGTGAAGGTAATTTGATTCAGATATCATGTTGAATGTTCAACTATCAGGCATCAAAATGTCCATGGTGGCCTGAATTCAGGCAATTATTATTTTGAATTGTCTAAATTCGAGCAATTTTCTTAAAGATGTGGTAATTTCTTTAGTTTTAGGTCATGTTTGGCCTTTTAAAGCCAATTTAAAACACCTTCTCAAGTTTTCAGCCTATTAATGTAAATCAATTCCCATGCCTGTAATATGTTTGCCTTACGGTTTAATATCTCATCCTTTATATATTTTCAAGGGATACGGGCTTTCAGATTTCAGACGAACTGATAAAATGAGATAAGTCACAATGTACTTATTGAAATATTAAGATTACAGGGGTTTGCTGTTTTATTGAATTGGTGCATAAACATGGTTATTAAAACATTGAATTGATGGACATGACATATTCACAAAGCTAATCATATATTTTCAATCTTTGTAGATGTATTATCAATTGGCACATTTACGTGGAAGTGGGTTATGTAAACATGGTAAAGTGAAAACGAAGGTAGCGATTTAACCAAGATGAGAGTGCTGGTTTTTGAATGGGGTGAACTTTGTAATAATCATGAAAAAGTCTGCATACTTCGTACTGCGTTTAATATTTGACCTTATTATATTTATAAATAAACTTGATCGTATACATTATTTATTTCTACTAGTATAGGCCTTCAAATCGTGGTCTAAAGAATAGGCCTACATATACGGCATATGAGCCCCCCGGTCAGAATTGTGGTACGCACGTGACAAGGGGTGATAATTTCAAGTACTGGTATCATACATGTAGGCATTTCTTTTTTAGTTTAGTTTATTTATTAGAACATAAGCTTTTACAACAGCGGCACACGTATTTAAAAACGGTGCGTTCTTATACAAAAATAACAATACACACACAAATGTTTAAAAAAATACAAAACGAGACCTTCAATTTTACCCATGATAAACACAAAGGCTATATACAGATGTGGGATAAAAAATAAAGAGTCAAAGAGTGTTGCTATATTCCCTTATTTACTGCCAATATTTGATGCGCGTTATCAGAACAAGTAATAACTAAAATAAAAAACATGTTTCTCGTCCGTGTTCAGGAAAAATAGGAGGAGGGGATTTTATTTTTTATTGGAAAACTGACAACAATTCTCCTAAGTTTAACAGCGTTTTAGCTCAGGTTTTACCCCAATGTTATTTGGCATGGTGTCTGCAACTTTGGAGGAGACTTTTTTCTTAAATAATAAATAAATAAATAAATGATATAAGTAAATGACTTACGGTAAGTTTAAAATAAATAGATAAATAAATACCAATATAAATTATATATAATCACGACATTTTCCACTTTTGAATTCATTTATTTTAAATTGAGGCCCTTTTAATTTATTTTTATTATTTTTTTGGCACTTTTTAAAGCAAAATCAAGTGCATCTGCTTCTCTAACATGTCAAGCCGGATATCTTTTCGCCGTTAATTAGCGGAGACTCTGTCATAACCCTAACCCCTAGGCACCTTTTCCAAAGAATTTCTTTTCGCGGCCAAATAGCGAGGGGAAAAGGGCCCCCACGCCACCGGGCGTTGAACCCGGACCTCTGAGATCAGAGGCAGACGATCTACCGCTAGGCCACGGGGGGGGGGGGGGGGGGGGGGGGGGGGGGGGGGGGGGGGGGGGGGAACCATACATAGCGAAGTACACTTCGCCATGTATATACCCTGGGGCCATTATTTCATCGAAAAAACTGCTGAGCCGGGTGACACAAGCACACCGCATCGTAGTAATTCGTAGTACTCAAGAGTGTTAGGGTTAAGCTGTATGAATATTTGTATTGGTTTTGGTTCCACTTATATAATATATTATATTATAGTTTAACAGCATACTGCAAAGTTGGACTAACCTTTCAGTTATTAGTATATCAATAATATTATTTTACATGAATAATATTTTCATTAATAATATTTTCATTGGGTAAAAGAAACGTGTCTTTGAGTGTGTAATGCAATGCAAGTACCAGACAGTGCTTTGTACTGGTTAGTGACGTGAGATTTATGGACCATTCTCCTAAATGATTTGTTGTTAGTATTGTTAGACTGTTTTGAAATTACACTGTATTCAATTTGGCATGTGAATGTTCCACTATGATGATTTTAGTAAATGGTTTGTTGGTTCCTATTCAAGAAGTGTTACAATTTAACTGGGACATGTGCTTTAAGAAATATTTTAATTGTAAATAAGTAGCATTTTCTGTCAAATTTCTTCAATTCGGTTTTTTCACTATTATTTTTTCTCAAACAATATTCAATTATAATTTGAGATAATCAATTATGATTCCATGGATTAATGATCAAATTTTAATTATGATATTTAAAAAAAATATTACGAAGGAGTTAAACAGAAGTAGAGAGAGCTAGAGAGGGAGAAGTGATATATTTACTGTTTTGTTTACGCTCTTTTCACGGGTATACATGGTATAGGGCTATGTGTAACAATGGAAACTGCATCATTTTTACTTCAAATGCACTTAACCCTATACCCATGAAAAGAGTGTAAAAAAACAGTAAATCTAAAGTGTATCACTTCTTTCTCTCCATACAAAGATTCTGGAGTTTCTGTAATTGAAGTTGCACGTCGATTTGGAGTTACAAGGAAGTTGCACGGAAATGGGGAAATGGAGAGACAGGTTTGTTGGCTTACAATCATTATGAATGTTACTTGTTATTGTTAAGGATGAGTCTCACACCAGTAGATACAGTTGTTGGAAACAATTGACGATGTGAGATTTTTGGATTATGATTGTCTTTTCATGGAGAGAAAGAAGTGGTACACTTTAGATTTACTGTTTTGTTTACACTCTTTTCATGGGTATAGGCCTAAGTGCAACAATGAAAACTACATCATTTTGTTCTTTAAACATGTTAAATGGCCACTGCTTCAACAATATTGGTGCAACTGTGACACATGAGGTGTCAAAATGCGCGGGAGAAAATGCCTGTTCTTTCACACCTGTTGAAATTCTTTAGGGTCCTAAGAATTAAACACAGAGCGCCTCGGAAAAAAGTGTATACTTTCTTTTTGTGCAGTGTTTATATGTACTAACTACCACCTAAAATTATAGAGCTTAATTTGCAGTATTTCATGTGAAATTCATGGATTTGATAGCGTTTTGAATATATGTATATCATCTATTTAAAAAAGGTAAACGTTTTGATTTTTTTTGAGAAATCTCTCTATACCCCTGTAAACATTGAACTATATTATGAAATGCCCAACAAGACCTTTTTCAATGGTCTTTACATGATGTGTACACTACTAAATAGAGCCCCATAGGGATATGTACAAAATTAGTGATATAAAACCCTATTAATTTAGACCACTAAATTTTGAAATGGGACTTTTAGAGTGAACTTTGCTTGAAGATGATTATTTTTTTCACCAAAAAGTAAAAACAGTAGATAGGGTAGCCCGCTCGATTTTTCAAACGACCGGCTTGAAGAGACTACGTGTCCGACGAGCTAGGAAATGTCACCGTAATCGTCCTTGTTTCTAGTAAAAAAACATATTTGAAAGATCTCTCAAAATTTACCTTGATGACATTCACATTTCATAGTCAGTGTGCATGGAGGTGATGCCCATTAATCATAATTAATCAAAAATCCTAGGCATTTACGCAATTGTCCTTAATGTCAAGTCTTTTAAATTGAGGATATTTGCATGCATGCTTTCCGATTCTAGTTTTAAATCTTTAAGGCAAGGGTATGGAATCTGGGATACCCCATTTAGTCTAGTGCACCCCTATACTAATTAATGCTAATATTAATGATATTAATGAGGACTCCCTTTTACGTGCATTTGTGTATAGTCCCGATTCCTGGGTGATCTATATATAATCCTGAATAAGAAGATAAAAGGGAGCATACATGTAAATTTAGCTTGTTACACCCTATATAAAATGATGCTTGTTTGGCATATGCTTTATTTTAGTGTCTTTAAGTATTTCCATTGCAAAATGCCAGTTACTGTTTATTATGACATCAAATTGTAATAGAAAGTTAATTTTACGCATTTTGACCACCTTATATAATTTACCCTTTGAAACTATAGACAAAGGGAACAATTATTTTCTTTTGTATAGGTATATAATGTACTTTTGAAGCATGTAACTTAGTCAAATAATTATGAATCTCTTTTTGAGCAGCTTGGTGCTAAGCATAGATGAAAGGAACCGACAATTTGGAACCCGGTATATATATTTTACGGAATAAATCGTATTGGAAACTGGAAACCAATGCTTAGCACCAAGCTGCCGAAAGCTGGATTCAATAATTATAATATGATATTAACACTTTCCACGCGGCTATTGGTTTACCATATACAAAATAGATTTGTCAGAAACCTTTCCCAATGTTCAAAGTCTATCTCAAGGATTACCTAACCAATACTAGGCATGATTGTATTTATTTCAATGCATTTCTCATGGTGGTTCCAGATATGGTAATTAAATTCAATAATTTTGCCATTTTTGAAATTTTTTGTGAAATTTTGAAATGTCTTCTGCAGACGCCTGCCGCGTGGAAAGTGTTTAAAGTCAGAGAATATCAAGTGAAAAACGTTAAAATGTTAGTGCATTTTTCATGTTATACCATGATATCTACACTTCCTGTATAATAATGTTATACCATGATATCTACACTTCCTGTATAATAATGTTATACCATGATATCTACACTTCCTGTATAATAATGTTATACCATGATATCTACACTTCCTGTATAATAATGTTATACCATGATATCTACACTTCCTGTATAATAATGTTATACCATGATATCTACACTTCCTGTATAATAATGTTATACCATGATATCTACACTTCCTGTATAATAATGTTATACCATGATATCTACACTTCCTGTATAATAATGTTATACCATGATATCTACACTTCCTGTATAATAATGTTATACCATGATATCTACACTTCCTGTATAATAATGTTATACCATGATATCTACACTTCCTGTATAATAATGTTATACCATGATATCTACACTTCATGTATAATGATGTTATACCATGATATCTACACTTCCTGTATAATAATGTTATACCATGATATCTACACTTCCTGTATAATAATGTTATACCATGATATCTACACTTCCTGTATAATAATGTTATACCATGATATCTACACTTCCTGTATAATAATGTTATACCATGATATCTACACTTCCTGTATAATAATGTTATACCATGATATCTACACTTCCTGTATAATAATGTTATACCATGATATCTACACTTCCTGTATAATAATGTTATACCATGATATCTACACTTCCTGTATAATAATGTTATACCATGATATCTACACTTCCTGTATAATAATGTTATACCATGATATCTACACTTCCTGTATAATAATGTTATACCATGATATCTACACTTCCTGTATAATAATGTTATACCATGATATCTACACTTCCTGTATAATAATGTTATACCATGATATCTACACTTCCTGTATAATAATGTTATACCATGATATCTACACTTCCTGTATAATAATGTTATACCATGATATCTACACTTCCTGTATAATAATGTTATACCATGATATCTACACTTCCTGTATAATAATGTTATACCATGATATCTACACTTCCTGTATAATAATGTTATACCATGATATCTACACTTCCTGTATAATAATGTTATACCATGATATCTACACTTCATGTATAATAATGTTATACCATGATATCTACACTTCATGTACAATGACCTTCATATTGACAGTGATTGACAAAATGAGATTTGAAATATTATGCTTTCGACTCAAACATGTCTGCTATACGAATATACTGTATATGTTACACTCTTCGTGTTTGTTGTATGGACCACGTATGACCTCCCATTTTACCCATATACCATCGTCAACGTAAGATTGGAACAACGTCTTCACCGCCTCCTCTTCAAAATTCGGATCGCTTGTTAAGTACTTGTCACTGACGTTGAACGTTAAGGTCCCACCTGCAATACAAACAAAACAACGGACGATTGAGACCTCAAGAAAGCTTTTAGTGTCATACCGTCTTTTGGATTTTGATGACCTACACGACACAGTGGCGTATCTGGGGTCACTTGTCAGAAGGGGGGGGGGGGGGGGGGGGAAGGATATTCTTCCCGGTGAACACCAGTTAGACCCTAAGGTTATGGGCTCTCTATTCCAACGAATGACGTGGCATCCTAAACTTGATGCAGGAATTTGTAAATCATATTTACACGAATCTGGCCATAATTATGGTACATAAAATAGGCTTCTATAATATAATGATACTCCTGGAGAAGAGAAGAGACTTAAAACAACTAAAAACTTGATGATATATCAATACGATTCCATCCCTTTAAAAGTTTGAAACTATTCTAACCCCGAGCTTTTCCGTAATAAATCTTCCCCCTCCTACATGTACACTATTTCTCAGTCTCTCTTGCTGCTACCCTACCATCGCTCTCTCAAGCATGGCCCAAGGCTTTAGGCTTGGTATCATTCCTTGGATAATTTGCTGGGTGGAACTAGAAGCCAAAATTGTGACTTTTGAAAGTGGTTGCTATACAAATTAATTATATTTCAGATTTTGTAAAATCAAAAGTTCAAATTTCGAAAAGAAGTGACAATATAGTATCCATAGAGCAGATTTTAGTTTTAAAAATTATCCCAATGGGGCTGAAAGTCAACATATGTGGCAAGTAATCAAGTCACGTGGCAAGACTTTAGACTGCCTTTTGGCTATCCTCAAGGTCCTCCGGCATGCGGTCAATGGTTGTTGGACCTGTCAATTCGTGGGTGGAACTAAGAGCCCAAATGCGACTTTTGAAATTTCTTGTGTTAAGAAATTCATTGTTTGAATTTTAATTTGTTTTAAAAACTAGTGCTATTTCAGATTTTGTAAAATCAAGAGTTAAAATTTCGAGAGAAGTTA
>CM069447.1:49938878-50177000 GCA_035610835.1 Ophiura sarsii | reverse complement strand
GACGTCGGGTTTTGGTCGGTAACGTCGGCTGGACGTCGTGTCTTATTCGAGACGTCCAGCCGACGTCGGCACAACGTTGGTATTTATTGGCTAACAAAACGTCAGTCCATTGACGTCGTCAGAACGTCGAGTATACGTCGGGTACTGTACGTTCGCCTACTGCCGTCGTATGGACGTCGGTTGTAGGTCGTCAAAAGACCGTAATTATGTTGGTCTTATTGGGGATGTCCACTAAACGTCGGCTCGACGTTGGACAAACGTGGCTTACACAACGTCGGCTCAATAACGTTATAAAGACGTCATCTTTAGGCCAAGTACAGAACGTCGGCGTACTGCTGTCGAATGGACGTCGGCTTAACGTCGGCGAAAACTGTCAATTCTGTCAGTAAATAAAGACTTATTATGGACGTCTTTTAAACGTCGGCATGACGTTGGTCAAACATGGCCTATATACGTCGGTCTACTGACACTTTAAGGACGTCATATTTAGGCCAAGTACAGAACGTCGGCGTACTGCTGTCGAATGGACGTCGGCTTAACGTCGCCGAAAACTGTCAATTCTGTCAGTAAATGAAGACTTATTATGGACGTCTTTTAAACGTCGGCATGACGTTGGTCAAACATGGCCTATATACGTCGGTCTACTGACGCGTTAAGAACGTCATATTTAGGTGAAGTACAGAACGTCGGCGTACTGCTGTCGAATGGACGTCGGCTATATGGGGCTGACCCGACCCGCTGAGAAACGTCAGTTAAGGTAAACATCATGTCTCATAATTAACGGTCAGTCAAACATGGCCCACGCACCGTCGGCCCATTGACTTTTTTAGAAAGTTGTTCGCAGGCCAATTTAACACTAAGGTCGGCAAACTGCTGTCTAATGGACGTCGGATAGCCTTGAAACATCGTCCTAAAACATGATGGTTTGCCCATTGACATAGTTCGGTCAGACAAGTCCGGGAGTCAAGTACCGTATGCGGTATATAGGCTGTGCGTTAATACCAACGATTTTTTCAGTTACCCTATTATACGGGTAATTTCCTCTATAGAGGGTAAAAGTAAGTACAATATCTATGGGGTTTGGTAAAAGCACCCTTTTCTTTATTGATACCGGTTAATAAATTAACATACTCCTTTCGAAATCTTTAGATTTCTTCGGCCCTCTTTTTATTGTGCTTGGAAAAATAGCTAGGGCAGTTTTATAACGAAAATATCATACGTTTTTGATATTTATTTCCATACCTATGGTCCATCTATATCCTTTTACTGCATGTATAAAGCACAGGTTTTGTGTCTCTGCGATTTGAAGTATAAAAGGAAAATTCTATAATTTGTTGTATAATATTAATATCACCACCCCTCATACGGCCGGGCAAATGAATTTTGTTGAACCGATCCGCGATAAATAATAATGCCGACCAATTTGCACGCAAGGGGGGTTTGAGGGGATGTGCCCCCTAGCCTGAGAATGTTCAAATGTTTTGTTGAAAATAATGCCCAACTGAAGCCAATGAATGCACTTCTTCTCAAAAATCTGAATTTACATTAATGGGCATCATCAATTAGACCGTACCCGGGCCCGCGCCTCAATCTTCTTGATCAAATGTATAATAGGCGCAGGCGGCTTAGGGCTAGCAGACCTTGAGTGATACTCTGCTTTTTTATATTCGACCGCAACATAATACACCCCCCCCCCCCCCCCCCCCCCACACACACACACACACACCCACACACCACCCACCCCGCCCCACCCACCCCATTTTCTATCGCCTTATGGATCATTTTTATCGTTTTATCTAAACATGGGGAGGGCACTTGTGGTGCGTCTATAACAACAACAAAAACAGTCTGGATTAGGCCCGTCATGAGCCACACCGGATATCGTTCACTTTCTATTACATAGGCCTACAGCAAAAATTGATCATTTTGATCATTTATAAATGTACAGAATTAGTAAGTCAGTTGAAATCAAAGTTGCTTAGTCATTAAGTTCATGTTTAATAATTCATTTTGTGAGAACTCTGTATGATGGCGGGGTCATAATGCCTAAAATCATATCGGAGCTAAACAGAATGTAGGGTACGTTACTTCTCAATTAAACACCTTAAGACATTCATCTAAATAGGTATTTCTTCTTTATTGAGAAGCTCTGGACGCAACTGGCTCTAGACTTATAACAGACTGGTGGTATATGGGACTATGGGCGCGTGGTCTTTCTACCATACTTATTATAACGGCCTATATATAGCAAAATTGATCAATTTTAGGTTCTATCAGAAGATTGGACATTGAAACATTAGCTATCTTCAGTACTATAGCATGGTAAGTTATATTCCTACATAACATGCCACCACATATCTACCTAGTTGACATGGTAAGCTTAGGTTCAAATGAAATAAACCGTTCTCCTACTCTATAACCCAATCCCCTAACATGAGATCACGTTTGTCTGAATAATTCCTTCATTTGAACATTTATTCGCATCTCAAGTCGATTGTGCGCTGAACTCGTTTGTGCTGAATACGGCGCACATGGCGTCATTATCGTATTATGACCTTTCAGCCGGAGTAAACCCGTGGATATTCAAGTATATAGATATTTTTTATCGTTTTTACCTATACACATATGGATGGGGAGGGTACATGTAGTCGTCTGATCATGCACAGAAACAGTTGAAATCAAAGTAATACATAACTCCTTTTCCCCTCTTCTTCTTAAAATCATGTAACACTTTGAGAACAATATATCTGTCCTTCTTAACTTTAAGAAGAGTTCCGAAGCTAACTTTAAAATGTATAGAATTGAGTTACTCAGGCCTATTCTACTTATCTTATGAGAGTTTTCGTTCTTAACACTTTCCACGCGACTATTGGTTTTACCATTTATACAAAACAGATTTGTCAGAAATTCAATAATTTTGACAATTTCGAAACATTTTGTGAAATTTTGGAACTATCGTCTGCAGACGCCTGCCGCGTGGAAAGCGTTAACAACATGATTTAAAGGAACTCTTCTTAATCCGATCATTTTGGCTTGCTATATTTTGATATTTGATATCAGAAGAGCCTCCCTATTTTTCATTATTTGTGTACAAATGTTTTGCGCAAGACATGTTCCTTTTTAGATTATATAGACCATGCCAACATGCAGTGAATTACAGTGAAAACGCCAGTGTGTGTAAACTATAATACTTAATGAGCAAATGTCATGGCACCTTAAAAAATTCTTCTGAAGAACCATTGGATAAGTATGTAACTATACTTTTGAATACTGCTAGAATAGATAACATGAAGTTGAAAATCGGGCCAGAAATTAGAACACATAACTTTAACAAACAGAACCTTTTCATTATGAATTAGTTATGCAGTTTACGGTGTAGCTTGTGTAATCCAAGAGTATGAAGAAACGGGAACCATAGGCTAATATTGACTTACATAGCCTTAAAAAAAATGGTTTCAAATAAATAATAACAAAGGTAAGTCTTATTATGTATTTATACCTGTGATATTAATGAAAGCTTTGAATGATAGTGAATATGATCGGTTAATTTTAACTGCTTTAATTGGAGTCGGAATTAAAGTTTAGTGTAAAATATCTCAGTTAAACGGCGCTTGGTGTGCCCCAGGTTTGGACCCGAAAGAAGGAAATTCCTTTTCACCAAAGGAGCACCGTTGATGAACGGTGCTGAATGATAAGAGTTGATGATAAGAGTTGACACACCATTTTGTCTGATTATCTATTCCTTAAGACTTTCCACGCGGCAGGCGTCTCCAGGCGACATTCCATAATATTGTTCAAAAATGTCAACATTATATTGAATTTCATTACCATATTTTCAATCACCACGAGAAATGAATTGAAATACATATATAACATCCGGATAAACATGCCTAGTTTTGGTTTAGTTTTGAGATAGACTTTGACGAATGGCTCTGAATAATCTGTTTTGTATATACGGTAAAACTTACTTGGTGGCTGAGAAAAGGGAAATCATACATAGTAAAGGCCAGGGTTGTACAAAGTGCGGGAGCAGGGAGCACCGCTCCCGGGAAATAATGAGCAGAATTGGGGAAATAATGCCAAGTGGAAAAGAAAAAGTATTGGGGGAAAAGGGTGAAAATAGTTGAAGAGAAAAAAATACAACTTTGGGTTATGAGCTGTAGTTGCACAGGTCAGGTATACTAACCGTGTTTATTGTTTTTATTGCTTTTTACCCAGTGGCGGCGCCAGGGGGACAAGGGGCATTTCCCCAAAAATATGTTTGTGCCCCACCCCTACTCCCCCCACCCCCCTCACAAAAAAAATCAATTTAGTTAAAATTAGAAAATAAATGCAATTTTAGCATAATAAGGCAAAAAAATTCGCGCTTCGCGCACATTCTCTTACTAAATTAGGTTAAATTAGGCAACATTTGACAAGTTTAGTGTAAAATGCCACACAAGATTCTTCCCAAATGTAAAATTATTACTATATTACACCGGTAGTAGCCTAGCCTCTACATCTAAACAACACTATAGCGAACATATTGTAATCTGATTTTTTATCAAACCTGTAAGTGTAGGTGAGGAAATGTTAAGCTCAAAACCTTGCTCCTGGGGAAGAAACAACTAAACAACATATTTTTCAGAAATTCAATAATTTTGACAATTAAGAAACATTTTGTGACATTTTGGAACTGTCGTCTGCAGACGTAGACGCCTGCCGCATGGAAAGCGTTAACAACAGGATTTAATAGGAACTCTTCTTAATCCGAGATCATTTTGGCTTGCTATATTTTTCATTATTTGTGTACAAATGTTTTGCGCAAGACATGTTCTTTTTTAGATTATATAGACCATGCCAACAAGTGAATTCGTCAGTGAATTACAGTGAAAATGCCAGTGTGTATACTATAATAATACTTAATGGACAAATGTCATGTTACCTTGTGCTTCTGAAGAACCATTGGATAAGTATGCAACTATACTTGTGAATACTGCTAGAATAGATAACATGAAAATCGGGCCAGAAATTAGAACACATAATTATATAACTTTAACAAACAGAACCTTTTCATAATGAATTAGTTATGCAGTTTTTTACGGTGTAGCTTGTATAATCCAAGAGTATGAAGAAACGGGAACCATAGGCATTGACTTTCATAGCCTTAAAAAAGGATTAAAAATAGAAAAGCTTTGCCGCATTCAAACCTCTGTTGTTTTAATCGTAAAAGTTTCCGTGTGAGTCGAAATCATTCTTGCACCTCTTGTTTGCCCTATCCTCATATAGCTCCCCGGAAAATGGTTTCAAATTATATGAAAAAGAAAAGTCTTATTATTTATTTATACCTGTGATATTAATGAAAGCTTTGAATGATAGTGATGATCAAGTTAATTTTAACTGCTTTAATTTGAGTTGGAATTTTAAAAGTTTAGTGTAAAATATCTCAGTCAAAACGGCGCTTGGTGCGCCCCTGGTTTGGACCCGAAGGAGGAAATTCCTCTTCACTAAAGGAGCACCGTTGATGAACGGTGCTGCTGCAGACTGTCCATTCCTTGGACGTGAATGATGAGTTGACATACACACCATTTTGCCTGATTATCTATTCCTTAAGACTTAAATTTCCACGCGGCAGGCGTCTGACTCTGCAGGCGACATTCCAAAATAGTGTTCAAAAATGTCAAAAATTATTGAATTTCATTACCATATTTTCAATCACCACGAGAAATGAATTGAAATACATATAAACATGCCCAGTATTGGTTCAGTTTTGAGATAGACTTTGACGAATGGCTGTGAATACTCTGTTTTGTATATTATTGCCTTTATACAAAACCAAACGACTTGACTTGAGCCAAATAACTCTGAAATTATGACTTGACAGTGATTAGAAAATTGATAAACATTATTGATGACTCAAATTGCAAGTGATATGGTCATACCATTGTTTGCTACATAAATGCATGACTGATGTAAGTGCGGAGAGTGACCATCATTTGAGATCATTATTCTATTTAGGCCTATTGATTTTTTTTCTCTAAAATTATAAATTGACAAAATCAGCTAGTTTTAAATGTTTGGATCCCCTATTATTATGCCTATGAGCTAAAAATTGAAATACAATTTGCTGATATTTTTAAAAGAGTTTTCATTCTTCCCATATAATATTTGGCGGCCATCATACATCATACTATTAAAATATAAATGAATTCAATTTCCAATAAGAAGTCATTTTGATATATCATTGAATTAGAGTGGAATGAAGTGGGCAGCGCATGTATTTGCCTCCCCCTCTCTAAAAAAAAAAAATAAAAAAAAAAAAATAAATGATAATAATAACAATACTATTAAATGATAATAATAATAAACAAATGAATTAATTAATTAATAGATTTATAAATTCAGAAATGAATACCCTCCCCTCACCCCAATTTGGTATGAGGCACACTTTCCCTAAATTGATTTAACAACCGAGTTACGTCCAGTCGTTGCTGGCCTAAAATCAGTCTCTACATCAGTCATTGTTTACCCATAGTGCATGTACATGTACCACTCGACCGACGGATTTAGAGGAGGCTGTATCCGTTAAGAATTCAAAACACTATGGGCCGTTCTACGTACAGTACGACACATCACCGGGCACATCACACTTCTATTTCTTCTATTTCTTCCTGTAACTGCCTTCAAATGGTTTAAAATAAACGCACTTCTACGTCAATAATCAACAGGATCCATAAGTCAGGATGTACAGCCGATCATGAATTGTGAATACGTATGTGCAGAATCATAAATGAACGTGAAGATAAAATATGTAGTACGACAAAAACTTGTGTAGGTAGCTTTCAATACACGAAGTAAGCTTCCTATTTTATTTTTAATACTTGTGTACAAATACATACATTTTGTAAGCATTCATTCATGTACATGTGCATCATTGGATTGACATTGTGTACTTCGTTGTGCAATACCCTAACACTAAACAGTCTTAGCATACAAGGACAGACGTCAAGGAATACAGCATATACTGTGTCTCTACTTAAAAAAACTGACTAGTCACTAATACTAGTACTTTAGACTTTAGTACTATAGTACATGTAGTACTGTTTCGTGTTTGTTGGAGTCGGATATAGCTGATTGAGACTAGAGAAAGTGTGACGACGTTCAGTCTTAATAAATTATACAAGGACAGAGGTCAAGGAATACAGAATGGAATCTGCATCTTCTTTTTTTTCTGCAAGTTCAAGGTATGTAGGCCTAGACATGTAACACCAATTTATATTAATAAATATTAAATTCAATGAATTGTAACACATTTCGTATACCATGTCCATATCAATGTGAGAACCCCCCCCCCCCCCCCCCCCCCCCCCCCCGGGCTGCAGATATGCTGGGTGTGTGTGTGGGGGGGGGGGGCGGTCACTCTTGTATACAAGTTGTAATATCTGTGTAATGACGTATAACCAGCAGTTGCCACGTAGTATCAGTTGCAGTGGTGTTTTTAACACAATTCAGTTTTTAGGGGTGTCACACTAGACTTTATCCTCCAGTCGTACAATACGCTCCACTGCGTTTGCTGTTGTGACGACTGGAAATGTTCCAGCCCAAATGACGGAGCGCTTTTTAACGACCGCGCGAGCTGCGGCTTGCACAAACACGCGAATTGGTAGGGCACTTACGCACACGCGGGAGCGGCGCGAACATTCGGAGCCCCACCCGCGTCGTGTCGGCAGATCTGCGTGGTAATTCACACGCATTCATGTGCGTAAATAACATCGGAATTGTGATGTTATTTTGCTCCTTCTATTTTCACGCTTTGTGACCAGTCCCCAAGTGGAGGACCGCGCTATGCATTCTGGGTATATTAGTTCAGCGGGTGTGGGACGACACTTCGGGGACTGGTGGAACTTGTCTAGTGTCACACAGACGCAGCACATAACGGCTATTAACGCACATGTTTACTTGAGCCGCTGGCGCGTGACGCAAGACTTTTTCCTCTTAATTCGGAAACTGCAAGTACCAAGTACGTATACGAGTACTACATGTACAATGTTCATAGTTGGAATTACGTCCATAGCAGTCACATTTTTTAAGTTGGTACACAATTGGTGCACATTTAGCAATTTGGTGAAAATCACCTCTCTTGGCACCTTTTTAACTGTATCACCTGTAAGCATAGTTCATCTAAACAGGCGCGGATACAGGGGGGGGGGGGGCCCGACGGGCCCGTGCCCCCCCCCCCCCCCCCCCTACCAAACAAAAAAAAAAAAAAGGAAAAAAAAAGAAAAAAAAGAAAGAGAGGAAGAAGAGGGGGGAGGGGGGCACATCACCCCTCAGACTCCCCCTGTTCGAGCTTTTAAACAATCTATACTTAAATTAAGAAAAAATCAGTATATACGTCGTATGCTCTACTTCTTTCTTGCATTGATAACAAATATATATTGATTGGAAATGAAGAGGTGGCTTTTTGATAAAATGTTGGTCAAAAGTATACACCAGATCGCACCAAATGAGTTCGAAAATTGAAAAAAAATTCTACTTCTGAGGGGGGCACTTCCCCCCTCAGACTCCCCCCTGTTTGACCTTTCAAATCATCTATACTTAAATCACAAATATATCAGTATAATATGCTCAAACTTCTTTCGTGCATTGATCAAAAAACAATATATTTATTGGAAATGAAGAGGTGGCTTTTTGATAAAATGTTGGTCAAAAGTATACACCAGATCGCACCAAATGAGTTCGAAAATTGAAAAAAATTCTACTTCTCAGGGGGGCACTTCCCCCCTCAGACTCCCCCCTGTTCGACCTTTCAAATCATCTATACTTAAATCAAAAATATATCAGTATAATATGCTCAACTTCTTTCGTGCATTGATAAAAAAACAATATATTTATTGGAAATGAAGAGGTGGCTTTTTGATAAAATGTTGGTCAAAAGTATACACCAGATCGCACCAAATGAGTTCGGAAATTGAAATTTGTTCTACTTCTGAGGGGGGCACATCCCCCCTCAGACACCCCCCTGTCCGAGCATAGCTCGGAGGGCGGTGCTGCGCACCGCTTGGATGGTACAGGCAAAAAAAAAAAATTTGGGCCCCCCCCTAAAATTTTCCTGGATCCGCCACTGCACTGCATCTAAAGTATGTATAACCATACATTTTTGGAAAGCTGTTCTATACTAAGGATTTTAATGCAGGTTTTAATGGCACTAATTTTAACCTGATATTCAGGGTGTGGCCAAAAATTCATAATCATAGGGTGTAACAAAAGAAATATACAAAAGTACATGTACATGAAATACTTAACTTTTTAAAAAGACTCACATTTTGTCCCAGTATGTAGAAATTAAAATCTAACTTATCGATGAAAGAAAGAATGTAAAATGTTATGATATTTTCCAGACAAATGGCCATTTGTAGCACCCTTCTCTGACCTCTTCCTATGCATGCTTTATATCATCCTGGGTCTACATTTGTACCTGTACACAAAACTCATGTCTCTAAGTTTCAGGGGTACTGTACCGTTAATGCCCATTGCCCAGTAGGGCGCTGTGCAGTGGTGTACCGGGCAGGGGGGGGGGGGGGGGGGGCGGGGGCAAGTTACCCCCCCCCCCCCCCCCCCCCCCCCGGCTCCAAATACCGGGACGCTAAATTTACAATAGCGGGACGCTAAAAATTAGCAAGGACAAAAAAATAGGGCCTACGTCGAAAACACTGACGATTGGACAATATTTGTTGATTGGGTGTACTTTTTGGGCTGGGAAATTTTGTGACCGTGCGAAAATGTATGACTGTGCGAAATTTTTTGATTCACGAGGTGACTGACTGGGAACAAATTTGGGGCAACCTTTTACGAAAATGTACGCGTCGGGACGTCGACGACATACATGTATACTTTTGCCCCCCCTGGCTCACATGCCGCGGTACGCGCCTGGCGCTGTGTACCGTACCAGTGTATATGATATATCAATAAAAAAGAAAAACAGCTCATTTGAAAGAGCTTGAAAATATCTTTCATTTGATACTATGGGATGTGATGGTAGTACTTTAAATTGTAAATTTACAATATTTTTCAATTATTTTGTAATGTCCTGTTTTGCTTGGAACTGCCCTAATTGTACATGTATTGCATCTCTTTGTTTTTGTACAGATCGAATGGGGATGACCAATTGGAAGCAGTTTTGATCAGGAGCTGTAGTGTAAGGCATTGAAATCAGAATCAGGGATGATAGACAATTGGATATCAATGGCAGTGGATCCCAGATCCACAAAGTATTTTACATGTACTGGATTTATAACAGTCCTTTGAAGATGGGTTTGAATCATACAAAATGCAAGTTGTACAACAAGGAGAAACGTGGCTAAAGTACTAATGGTTTGTCAAGTTTTGTGCATGAAATTGCCCGTTAAGAGACTACCAGAATCCAATCGTTAAGAGCTGGTGAGCCCCTTCCAAGCTTCCAATTCATCAACGAGTATGTACCAAGACTGGACTTGCAATACAACTACGAGATGTATAGTTATAGGTTAAACTAGGTTACAGGATGTAGCATGTATGTACTTGCATTTTGAACTCGCCACCCAAA
Organism: Ophiura sarsii; assembly: GCA_035610835.1. Classification (NCBI taxonomy): domain Eukaryota; kingdom Metazoa; phylum Echinodermata; class Ophiuroidea; order Amphilepidida; family Ophiuridae; genus Ophiura; species Ophiura sarsii. The sequence goes on along the minus strand of CM069447.1, from coordinate 50,166,436 downwards.
ATCAGCCAAACAGTCAAATTATGGAACACTTTTAAGCTAAATGTATGGGCTTTCAAATAACAGATCTGTTACCAAAATAATATACATGTACATGTATTTACATAATCAACCCACAAATTTGTCGATCATAGATCCGAGCACTCGCGATCATTACAAAGGTTGAGCGTGTCCTTGCCTGCAGTGCGTTCCAAAACAGGGAATCGTTATACGCTGTGATCATCAAATTTTTGTTTTTATATTTGTTGTTCGGGCATGTACATTTGTAGCTATAATGATTTAATCAGTTCCAAATTGGCGAAAAAGATGGCAATTATGGCAACAATGGCCAAAAATGTGTGCTCACGCATTGTTTTGGGCAGTAAAACAAAGACATTTTCAACATTTTTCCCTCTTGAGAATTTTTTTGAAGGGTGAACATCAAAAGTGAAGGTATTTTTCATCCTTTAGTTTGTATGAGTGAAAACACTGCCATGTTATGTAATGTACATGTAGACACATCTACATGAACATGATGTAGTGCGATTGTTGCCTGCATCCTTCTGTATTCATTTGCTGCTGCTTCGCCAAATTGCTATTCTTTCAAAACCTTGTATCTCCATCCAGCCCTTCAGCATGTATAAAGTATTACTTCCTATGTTTTACCTTGGCGGTCTGCTCTTAACAAGTAACACAATCACATCTATAAAAACCTTGTAAGTTCTCTTGTCCCGGAACATGTATAAAGCAACTCTTCTTATGCATAACCGTTGGCAGTTTTACTTTATATGATGAAGGGCCGGAAAAACATACAAGGTTCTGAAAGAATAGCGACGATATGTAGTTCAATGAACTAATCTATGGAAGTGTTTTTGTGATTTTAAAATTGATGCCATGCTAAAATGAAACTAAGTAACATGCTCGAATCTTCAGAATTTTAAAACACTCATTGCAATGTTCCATATTCAAATTTATGTTTATTGATGCGATAGCTACCTTTTTTTGCAAAGCGCCCTCACTGTCCCAAATTCTACCAAAATCTGCTATACATGTACATATGTACAATGTACAAGACAACAAATATGGGTTAGAGATGAAACATCTGCATACACTGTACATGTAGTATGACATCTTGTCCCCTAAATGACGGTATTACCACCATTCATTAAAATCAAATAAATGATATCAAAAATGAGCTACATGTATGTACATGTATAATGTATACCTTTTGATCAAAATACTGATTTTGCCAAGATGGCCACCATTTCAGGGATTTTTGGCCGGACCAGGCCGGGGCGCGATTTTTTTTTTACTAGCTAGTAAACATTTGTAAAATTTATTTATTTCGTTTTAATACGGAATAAAGCAAAACTGACTGAATAAAATGATTTTTTGATTTTTTTTAAAAAAAAAGTCAACTGATTTTACCTGTGAGCCCATACAAATGTTTACTAGTAAAAAAAAAATCGCGGCCGAGGCATCCTGAAAGTTACAATTCAGAAATGGACACACAAGTTTGCATTTTTCTGTTCTGGTTGAGGGGGTGAACATTTTCATCCTTGACAATTCAGAAATGTACATCATGTATACATGTACACAATGATATACTAGTTTACTTTTTCTTTACTAGCTGAGGGGTGAAAATGTTCATCCTTACAATTATTAAGTAATGGACAAAAGTTTGCCTTTTTCTATTCTAGCTGAGGGGTGAACATTTTGATCCTTTACAATTCAGAAATGGATCAGGACACACAAGTTTGCCTTTTTCTGCTTTAGCTGAGGGGCGAACATTTTCATCCTTTACAATTCAGATGGACACACAAATTTGCCTTTTTCTGTTTGGCTGAGGGGTGAAAATGTTCATTCTTTACAATTCAGAAATGGGCACACAAGTTTGCCTTTTTCTATTCTAGCTGAGGGGTGAGAATGTTTATCCTTTACAATTTACAATTCAGAAATGGACGCACATGTTTGATTTTGTTTCTATTCTAGCTGAGGTGCAAGAATGTTCATCCTTTACAATTCAGAAATGGACACAAAAAGTTGTTGTTTTTTCTATTCTATCTGAGGGGTCAAATCAGTTTGTTATCTATCATTTTTATGGACCTACATAATCTGTTTTACCCCACGAACAGGCTGTAATGTATATCTTACAAATTGACATTGAGGTCAAAATGTCACAAAATGTTGCTCAAAAAGTGATCTTTTCACCTGTTCTTCCATCAAATCAAAATTTAATACTAAAAGTGAGCATGAGCGGCTTACACGTCCTTGGTTATGATCTGATGAAGTCATTAGAGTGGTGTTTTGCTAGTGAGACCTTCATTTATGGAAACAACCATAGTTTATTTATTGTGTTTTAAGCATTTTGATTGCAAAATTGTGATACAAATTCAGTTAATTTGGCTTATTTGTTCTGACCAAACTATTTAAAGTGAAGACAAAAAAAACAATTGTTTTCCTTTTAATACTCTTGTGTACAAAATGTACAGTACTTCCAAAACATCCTGCTGAATTGAATATATCATGGATTTCCAAAGTATGAAAACTGCTCAGTGTTGCATATAAGTGTGTCTACTTATATTATACATTTTCTACAAACCCTGTATTAATGACCTACATGTAGATGATATTGACAAAATAATATTTGAAATATTATGATTGCTTTAAGACTATATGTATGCTATAAATGTTCGAAGCAAATATCACATGACTTTTCAGCTTCAATTACGTGTACGTGTCAACTAAAGCTAAAACTAAAAGTGAGCATGAGCGGCTTACACGTCCTTGGTTATGATCTGATGAAGTCATTAGAGTGGTGTTTTGCTAGTGAGACCTTCATTTATGGAAACAACCATAGTTTATTTATTGTGTTTTAAGCATTTTGATTGCAAAATTGTGATACAAATTCAGTTAATTTGGCTTATTTGTTCTGACCAAACTATTTAAAGTGAAGACAAAAAAAACAATTGTTTTCCTTTTAATACTCTTGTGTACAAAATGTACAGTACTTCCAAAACATCCTGCTGAATTGAATATATCATGGATTTCCAAAGTATGAAAACTGCTCAGTGTTGCATATAAGTGTGTCTACTTATATTATACATTTTCTACAAACCCTGTATTAATGACCTACATGTAGATGATATTGACAAAATAATATTTGAAATATTATGATTGCTTTAAGACTATATGTATGCTATAAATGTTCGAAGCAAATATCACATGACTTTTCAGCTTCAATTACGTGTACGTGTCAAGGGTCACAACTCGTGGTACATGACCCTTTATTTGATCTATCTATTTACTTAAATAGTATAAATTTATGCATTAGTGTTAGTATTGTAACTACAATAGAACTTCTTTAACACAAAACTGTTAACACAAAATTCCTGATAATGTGATGTAGTTCTGAGGCCATAGCTTTACGCAGGCATGAACATTTTCAGGCTGTAGCCTGAATTTAGGCTATTTTATTTTCCAAATGTCCGCATTTTATTCTATTTTTGGCCTATGTTGGCAAACTTTAATGCACCTTTGTTGAGGCTGTACAGGCTTGTTCATGCAAATTTATTCTCATGCCTGTTTATGTGATACCACAATTATCTGTATTAGTGTAACTGAAGGGCCTGGTGATTTTGGGTTAATGGGCTCCCTGCTAAATGCTATACAATTCGCCGGGGGTTTAGTGCAACAAAGGGCTATCTGCATTTTTTAAATGATCCACACAATATCAGGAACCTAATTATGAGAAAATAGTAAATTCACCTAATCAAAAAGGTTTATAGCATTTCTTCCAACTTGTCAAAACCCATTGGTGACATTGATGGGTACAAATATTTAATTCATTTTCCCCTCAAAATGACCAAAATACAGATAGCCCTTTATTGCACTAAACCCTCAAATTGTGATCTCTTAAGGGCAGTGTCAACCCGGCACTTGTTTCAAAAATTGAATTTCATATTTCTCTATTATTTAATACTTTTATATGTATTCTATCATTATCATCATACGTTACTAATCAGAAGCGATTATTTCCCGTTCTTTTGGGTGATTTAAAATTGTTGTTTTGGTAAGTTTGAGTCAGGAAAAGGCGCATAGTTATTTGGCGGGAATTTAAGCGGAGTTCCGCGCTTTTCAAATGCTGCGACAGCTGTTTGATCATTGCGTCGCGCGCTGAAACTTCCCGCGCGTAATACTAGACGCGCCGCTTAATATCCGCGACGTAGACGCGAAAAACAAAAGAGCGCAAAACAATGTCTAAAATGTAAACAAAGGCCAATCTTACGATCATTTAAATTTCAGTTTTCTTCCAATTTCTTCACATTGTGACAATATAAATTGAATCTGAGAGTTTATTATGATTTTTCATAATAGTATACTCGCTTTTTAGGTCACACGCCCGTGTGTTCCGTGAACATTTAGCTTTAAATGGTGGAAAATGTCAATATTTTTACTAAATCGATGTTTTCTAGAAGTTCAAATTTGAAGGAATTTTACGAATTTTCAGACAACATAACTAAAAATATATCAAACTATCAGGTAAGCTTTTACTACCATTGTGTAGAGGACTTTCAGCGCTAGGAGGCAATTTTTAATTTTTTCGATTATGGATTTTAAACTCGAGATATGCATCCATTTCTAGCGAAATGTACGCAAAAAAACACGACTTTTACACTTTTCCGATGTTTTTAGCAATATTTCCAAAACCAAGCTTTATTTTGGAAAAAGAACAAATTGCCTCCTAGACAAAATTGTTTTGTTTACAAAAACGTATATTAGAACAAATTACCATTTTTTATTTTATAGTTATGCTGTCTGACAAATTTGGGGTAAAAAAATGGCTTTTTGGTTCATTTCTCAAAATTTAGTTTATTTGGTATCACATTGATATCACCAACGGCTTCCTTATCAAATTTCCTTTCTAAAAATATATACTTTTATGTACTTTTATTCAATATTCTCAAACTTAGAAGCAAGAGTTGATCATCAAAATAATAGGGTTGACACTTCCCTTAAAGGTTAGTCTTAGTCTGTAAATTAACAGGTTAATGGTGTATTTAATATAAAAGTTGCTGTAACTTTTTTTTTTATTAAAGCGACTTCTTAGAGTTATTTATGAACAACTATATTCCCAAGATAACAAGTGGGGTTTTTTATACACAAGATTTCTCCGTCCAAATTCTTGAAATGTTGTTTAAATTACTGTTCGAAATATAACCAACTCAACTTGTTTTGATCCACATTGTATAGGTAGTTAACTTATCTTCATGACCCTTTATTTTAACTATTTATTTACTTAGTATACATGTAGCTGTCGTATAGTGTTTATATTAGGAGTGGGCTATAGAGGGTCATTTTTAGGTCATAGTTTCAGATCACGCTTGCTACATGATTTTTTGATGACTTTATGCCTACTGACAACATTTTCAACAACAAAATTGAAAAAAATGCGAATTCCAGGGTAACCCGGCCTAAAAACCACAAAAAGTCAGCCATTTTGGAAAAAACAGACTTTTGATCATAACTCAGTCATTTTTGGTCTAATTTATTTGATTTTGGTGGCAATACCCATGTTAAAAGGTACAAGATGTCATTCTATGCTGGTTTCGTCTCATGTAACCCCTTCGTTTTCTTGTAATAGCTGATTTTGGTCAAATTTGGACTGTGAGGGCGCTTTGCAAAAAAGTAGCTTTCGCATTAATAAAAATGAATTTGAATACATGAAATGTGTTAAGAGTGTGTCAAGAAACATTGTCTGAAGATGTGAGCATGTTACCTCATTTCGTTTTACTGTGGCATCCACTTTAAAATCACAAGAACGCATTAAAAGCACTTCCATAGGATAGTACAGGGGTCAACGAACTTTCATTAGTGTGTGTTTTAATGGAGACAATTCAAAGATGTTCAAAATGGTGTAGCTTCAAAACAACAAATGGTATATTTTACTCAGATTTTCAGGAAATGCCTAAAATGTAACTCCTATCATATTTCAACATTAAAATTTGAGATGCTACGATGCGAAAGGTATTTTTTTTAAACAGCGCCCTCACAGGGCTATTTTCACTCAAAATGCCATTTTCAGGAAAACGAAACATCGTCATGCGATAAAAGTTGTATAAGATTATTACATGTCCCAACAAACATGGGTATTGCCACCAAAATCAAATTGATTGGACCAAAAATTATTGATTTATGATCAAAATACTGTTTTTCCAAAATGGCCGACTTGTTGTGGTTTTTTGGCCGGGACACCCTGGATTTTGCATTTTTTCAATATTTTTGTTGAAAATGTTGTCAGTACGTATAAAGTCATCAAAAAAATCATGTAGCAAGCATGATCTGAAACTATGACCCTCTATAGCCCACTCCTATTAATATTGACATGTAACTTCAATGGAACCTCTTTAACACAAACTGTTTGTGTTTTCACAAAATGTCTGATAAAGAAGTAGTTCCAAGGCCCAAGCTTTACGTAAAGATACCACAATTATCTGTATTACTGTGAATGAAGGGCCTGGTGATTTTGGGTTAGGGTTCATCTGCTTAATGTTATTAACAATTGTGATCTCTTAAACGTTAGTCTTAGTCTGTAAATTAACAGGTAAATAGTGTATTTAATATAAAAGTTGCTGTAAAGTTTTAATATAGTGACTTGCTGAAAGATGTAGAATGTATTTTTGAACAAATATATTCCCAAGATAAACAAGTGGTTTTTTATACACAGAAGACTTCTCTATCCTCCGTCCAGATTCTTGAAATGTTGTTGATTACCATGATTACTGCAAGTTCGAAATATTGTTTTAACCAACTCACCTTTTATGATCACCTCTTGTGTGACTTCACATTGTATAGATGTTTACTCATCTTCATGACCCTTTATTTTAATTATTTATTTACTTTAGTATAAATGTCGTATTAGTGTTAATATTGATTTGTTACCTCAATGGAACCTCTTTAACACAAAACTGTTAACACAAAATGTCTTATATTATAATGTGAAGTAGTTCCAAGGCCCAAGCTTAACGTAATGATACATCAATTATCTGTATTACTGTGACTGGAGGGGCCTGGTGATTTTGTGTTAACGGGTCCCTGCTAAATGTTTTCAATATTATAATTGTGACCTCTTAAAAGTTAGTTTTTAGTCTGTAAATTAATAGGTATTTGGTGTATTTAAGGTCAAATTTACAGTAACTTTTTTTATAGTGACTTGTCGAAAGATTTACAAGTTATTTTTGAACAACTATATTCTCGAGATAATCACGTGTGGTTTTTTTATACAAAGAAGACATCCCTTCCGTCCAAATTGTCGAAAAGTTGATTATTACTGAAGTTCAAAATATTGTAACCAACTCACCTTTTAAAATATGATCACATCTGTATGACCCAAATAGAGTTGACTTATCTTCAGCTTTCCAAAAATGTATACATTTGTGAGCACCATGTCACCACGCGTGCCCAGTAAATATACGCCAAGATAATCTACATAACGCGCAACCAACGTGTTCTGACATGGTGGGTGCGTGTATTACTATATAACTACTGAATGTCTAAAAATGTCTCAACACTTTCCACGCGGCAATTAGTTATGCCATACAAAACAGATTTTTCAGAAACCTTTCCCAATTTTCAAAGTCTACCTCAAATATAACAGAACCAAGACTAGGCATGTTTGTACTTCTTTCAATTCATTTCTTATAGTGATTCTAAATAGGGTATTCAAATTCAATACAATGTCATTTTTTAGAAATTTTTGTGAACTTTTGAAATGTCGTCTGCAGACGACTGCCGCGTGGAAAATCGTCTACAGACGACTGCCGCGTGGAAAATGTTAATATTGAATGTGCCATTACCTTGCCGTAGAACAATTGTTCCGCCGCCGCAGATACTAGTTTGTTGGCGGGCACATGTAGTATGCTGACATTTTTAGACATTCAGTAGTATGTATGTTCAAGATTCTGTTGAAATATACATTGTATACTTGAAAGTTTCCTTTTTGCTTCTTTTTAAGAAATCTTGTTAATTGTTATCTAATCATGTGTTAAAAGTTTATTATAAAAAAAGAAAAACGTACTATTGTCTCGATCGTGTTTATTAACATCATCATTTAGGTAATTTCAGTCGACAGGAGTCGGGCGGCGTAAGCTTTGTTGTCTGCTGTAAGTCGGTTAGGGAGGGTCTATGTAATCAGCACGTGGTCCACCGAATGTCCCACCAAACGTCCGGAAATAAACTGCCCCGTACCTCGCTAACGTTTGGTAGGCTGTAAGTCGCACACCCGACCTATGTAATTGGCACGCGGTCAGTCTAATGTCCTACCGACGACCGTTAATAAACTTCCCCGTGCTAACGTCGGCGGTAAGTCGCACACACGACCCATGTAATTCGCACGTGGTCGGCCAAATGTCCCACCAACGTCCGTTAAAACACTTTCCCTTGCTCACGTCGGCCGAACGTTATCGTTTGGTCGGCGTGAAGACGCACACGACCTATAATTGGCACGCGGTCGGCCGAATGTCCCACCAACGTCCGTTAATAAACTTCCCCGTGCTCACGTCGGCCGTACGTTATCGTTTGGTCGGCGTGAAGACGCTCACGGCCTATGTAATTAGCACGTAGTCGGCCGAATGTCCCGCCAACGTCCGTAAATAGACTTCCCAGTGCTCACGTCGGCCGAATGTCCCATTAACGTCTGATAATAAACGTAGTTCATAATTACGTCGGCCGTACGTTAATATTCGGGCGGAAACGGTAGGTCGGTTTATAGTCGGTAGGAAGTACGCTTAACGTTAAATAGACGTCGGCAACATGTCGTTCACAGGACCCTTAGGTCGGATTCTGGGTCGGCAAGACGTTTAGCCGACGTCCGCCCGACCTTTCTCACAAACCGTCGGCCCGACGTAGGCCCCATGAGCAGCCGACCCCTGAGCCGACGTCTCAGGGACGTTTGGTCCGACCAAAAGCCGACGTCGGCCCGACGCATTTGTGTTATCTGGGTACATGTTAAATTTATATGCCATACAGATACTGTATTGACTGAATTTTGTGAGGGTTAATATGGAACAAATGAAGTGGGGGTATTCTAGCTCAACATTATAATGATTATCTAGTCTTAGTTATTACAATAAACAGTATTTACATTAATAATTATCCTTGTCTTTTAGTTCTCCCAATTAGCAATTAGGTTGAATTACTTTCACCCAAAGTTGTAACTCTTATCTCAAGGAAGTCATGCCTACTAGACTAGTAATACACCGTTATAGTAGCAATGCAAAAATACAATCCTAAAACTAATACCAGCTATCACACAAAATTAAAGGATGAGCAAAATCTCTTATAGAAATTGGTAAAATAACCTTCACGGTAGGCGAGTGTTGCGAGCGTGATATGCTAAAGAAGCACAGTTCAAATGTAAATATCTTTCCAAAAGTGAATGTCTGTGTTAAAGCCCAATTGGGTGCAAAACATGCAGTATAACACATAGGTTGTGATTAAGCAACACTTTTGTGTGCTTATTACGGCAACATAATGTACGACTAGTGTCCATCTAAGGGTGTGGCTCTGACTAGAAGACTTTGCATTTCAGTAGACATCGAAATTATAGCTTCAATAATTACAAAACTACAATTGATATTAACAATGATAATAAAATAAAACAAGCAAAATATATTATGAACTCATATCTTTTGTATCCTGAAATTAGATTTGGTGTAACAGAAATAATCGTCTAATTAATGTTGACACTCATGTCCCCATTCATTGTTTAGATGTATTCATTCTGTTTATAATTAATCACAATTAGACCGTCACACCAAAGGCTCAATATGGATTGAAACTTCTAAAAGCATTTCCAACAATAATCAAGAATGAATAATCATCTTAACGATTGGCGATATTTACACAATAAAAACATTTCAATTATAAATGTTTCATTTCCTTGTTCCCAAAAATGTATTCTCAAAACGTTACCCATGTCTTAGTGCATGGAACTAATATGCAAATATCTTGTTAACAATAATACAATCTTTTCAAACGTGGTGGCCCATGTTTGCTGAGCTCAATTTATCCAGCAATGCTAGATAGCTCATCATAAAAGCAATACTTATGTTGACCTTTAACATGTTTAAACATTTTATTGTTTAAATAAATTCTTCTGATACTTTGTTTCGAAGAATCATCATAAAGAATGATTTTGATATTGGAAACCGAATGACAAATTAAGGGCCCATGGGAGGGGGGGGGGGGGGGGGTAATCACATTGTTGTTGGTAACTGCTCCAGAGCTGCTCGCTACCAGAGCTAGACATACACGGTAGAATAACATAATGACGCGTTTTTTATTCCTTCATCCAAGACTTGAGATATGGTTAGCACACCAAGTGCAATCATCTTCTTAACACTCATTCAAATATGTGATTTCGATATGTGAAAACCCGCCACATGGTGGGATTTGTTCATATTGGAGATAATCATGTCATTAGGAAAGCTGAAACTCTGCTGATTACAGAACTGTTTGGATCATGTTTCTAAGATCACTACAAAAAAGCTATGAGTGAATGATGAATGTGATGTCATAAAAAGCTACAAAACAAGAACCCGTGAAACAGGCCAAAAAGATACATAGTTCAATAATAATAGAAAATTCATTAGAAAAGTGAGTTAAGTAAGTTTTTGAAGGTGACAATTTTTTTTACAGAATATTGTTATTTTTACCCATAATACATAGTCCACATCATGCGACGGGTTTGCACAGATCACATCAGATATGGAATATAAATAATAAAAAATCACCACCAGACTAACTTCATTGTATTGATGTGCATTATTGCTGTAAATCTCTAACAATTGCTCACTTGTGCCATTTTTTCTAATTTGTACCAATTCATCTCGAACTTTGGTTCTTCGATCGATATACTTTTCGCTCATAATGATGTGATGATTAAAATCCGAGATTGCAAAGAAGTGACCCTGTTCCTATCATTGCATGATTCAATTCGGGTATGTCCCTCAGCAGTAACGGTATGGTCAGGTGGGTGAATCTCCGTATGCCCATACCATGAGAATTGGTTCATTAATAGCGCCATCTATATAACAGTTACGACATGCGATTAAGCAATCAATCAAGCGAGAACTGTATGAATATTCGGGTATTCATCAAGTCGCGTCTGGTATTGTATACTTACACTAGCAACCAATAGTACATTATTAGGACACTTTGCAAGCTTGAGAAAAAATCTCTTTTTGCACTGTGGTAACATATATTATTCCAAAAATCAGGATTATATTCCAACTTTAATAATAATAATAATAATAATAATAATAATTAGTATTTATATAGCGCCTTTTCAAAGTGATCAAAGCGCTGTAATTTCGCTGCTTGTGAATCATCAGAATCAGGTCGCATGAACTAGGGTGCTGCCAATTTCTAGCGCAAACCTATCCGCACTTAGATTGTAACATCCACCATTTTTCAATGCAGCTCCCCACATACCATTGGGTCAAGGAAGTTTTTGATAACCGAAACAACTAATCACAGATTTTGAAAGCAGGAGGAAACCGGAGATCCCGGAGAAAACCTGCGAGAGCGTGTATGGATCGTGATAAACCAAATGCACATAAAGCCCGACCGAGCACAGATTTCGAACCCGGGATTCATTGGTGCAAAGCGAGGGTATCTACCGCTGCGCCAACACGCTCCCCCTGGTGGGGGGGGGGGGGGGGGGGCAATAAGTACATTTCCATGATTACTTATGATTATGCTTGGGCCACAGGCTTCTAAAATCAAAATCTAAAATAGAGAGAAAATCTGATTGTTGTCGGCAAGGACTACAATCATTTAGTGGTGTGGAATCTTAACATTTAATTTCATCTATGTTTCTTTATTACTTCAATACAGATTGTACAGAGCGCAATCTTCCCCCTTTCGGCGACTCCGAACATAATTCTATTTTACATTATCTTCGCGTCAGTGAATGTACACATGTCGACTTTGTGTCCGATTTACAAGGAAGCAGGGTTTATTGCAGGAACATGTTCACACTGACTGACACAAATCCAGTAGTCATTTAATTTAATTTAATTTTATTTCATCTATGTTTCTTTATAAAATCAATACATATTGTACAGAGCGTAATCTTCCCGCTTCCGGCGACTCCTCGAATAATTCTATTTTACATTAACTTCACGTCAGTGATTTTACGCATAGGGACTTCATGTCCGATTTGCAAGAAAGCAGGGTTTATTGCAGGCAACATGATAGATGTTCATACTGACTAACACAAATCCAGCTTTCATTTCATATCATTTCATCTTCTATGTGTCATTATAAATGGTCGCGAGTCATCGGTTCATGTTCCGAAAGAGGGTGTTCCTCAGGGGTCAATACTTGGCCCTTTAGGCTTCACAATGTACTCATCTCCATTAGAAGATATCATCGATTCACATGGCATCTCCAAAATGACTTATGCTGATGACACTCAGATATATATTGTATTAAAAAATGATGATGACAGAGTAGGTGCAATCTCGCGACTGGAAGCTTGTGTAACAGATATCAAAACCTGGTCCACAGCTAATGACCTTAAATTAAATGATGACAAGACTGAAGTTCTTCATATTTCATCCCGTTTTAGGAACAATTCTACGATTTCATCAGTAAAAATCAATGATTCTAATATTGAGCCAGCTTCCAATGCCCGCAACCTTGGCATTATCCTTCAAAACGATCTTATGATGGATGTTCATGTCAACAACATTTGTCGTGCGGCTTCTCATGCTCTTTATAAGATAGGTCAAATCCGGCGTTATCTCGATCAGCCAACAACTGAGAGGCTTATCCATGCTTTTGTGACTTGCCGACTTGATAACTGCAATAGTTTACTATATGCCCTCCCTGATACGCAAATCTCAAAACTTCAACGGATTCAAAACTCGGCTGCTCGACTTGTTACTCTGTCTAAGATTCGCTGTCACATTTCTCCCGTCCTTCGTGACTTACATTGGCTACCGATCAGATCCCGCATTATTTACAAGATTCTTCTAATAACATTTAAATGTACTCGTACTTTAGCTCCTTTGTATCTACAAGATCTTATTCAACAATACGAGCCCACTCGCAATCTTCGTTCTGGCTCAAAATATCTTCTTGCGCATGTTTCTTCACCTTCTACTTCATATGGTCGCCGTTCTTTTCAAGATGCTTCTGCTGAACTTTGGAACAATTTACCATATCATGTTAAATCCGCCAAAACTTTTGAACAGTTCAAATCATTGCTAAAAACTTACCTATTTAATGTTAATGTTTAATTTCTTTTTGTTTCGTCTTTTGTTACTCATGTTACTGTTTTTGTTTTGTTTTTGTTTGTGATAGCGCATAGGGACTTAATTGTGTTATGCGCTCAATAAGTATGGTTTTATTATTATTATTATTATTATTAATTCAATACAGATTGTACACAGCGTTATCTTCCCCCTTCTGGCGACTCCTAGCATAATAATGATTTACATTGTCTTCGCGTTTGTGAATTTACATATGGGGATTTCGTGTCCGATCAGATACTTTTTAGAGTGGGGTTTAAAAAAGTTTGCATTTCAGGTCCTTCCGAAGGAAAAAGTGTACTTTAGGTTCTAGATAGTATCGACCAGTACGTACAATACTAGAACATAAAAGATGCCACTATCGCTCGATACTGGTACAATTTTACTGTTCCAGTTTCGACCGACACTGGAACCGTTACTTGACGTTGCAAACATTATTAACGACTTAAATGTCAAGATTGAAATTAAATTATTTCTAAATGGTATACACAATTTAAGAAAGTATATGGATGTTGAAGCTTCAATACGTTTTCCATATGCTTTCTGAAGGTCTGGTGGCAAAGTCGATGGAGCTGAGGATATATCCTATAATATTATTATATTAAATTATATTAAATTAAATCAAGGATTTGACAGAGTCGGGCTGATAAGTTCGTCATGAAGATAGCAACGATCAAGTGAAATATTTCATGTAAATACATATCTCATAAACATGCGGATTTGGGTTTAAGTGGATTCTGTTCAATCATTTCTAAATCGGGTGAAAGGCGACCTTTCAAACAAAGATGTATTTTGTTAAACAATACGACGGAACGATATACGTGCCGATATCCATATCGGGCGATACTGGTACATACTTCTGTTTCATTACATGGCAATACTGGAACACTTTATATGTCCAAGTGTCGAACGTTACTGGCACACTGACATTGTACCAGTTAAACGAACGATTCAGGTTCTTCAGTATTGGATGATACTCTATAGGTTTTCATTCCGTGGTATGAAGCTGAAGTTTCCGTGGTCTTCGCTATCTCCAAGCAGATAGAGCAATACGTACACGGACTTTTTTGAAGACGAGGGTTAATTTCATGATTTGGTGAGGTTTAGAATGAGTTAGGATTCCTGTAATTTCGAAGATCACCGATTTTCAAAACGTGAATTTTCCAACATTTTACGGCATAAATTTGGTCACAAAACGTGTTTAATACTATACATTTTACCATTCTGCATGATTTTTAACACGTTTCTCAGTTTTTGAGATGCCAAATAGACCATTTTCCGAAGCTACACTTCCGCCCAGAACTGCTTGCGCACACCATCGAGAGAACCTATTCCCCAAACAGTCTTGTAATTTTACCCATATCAAGGTCAAATCCTATTTATATAGGTGCATTGATATCTTCTGATTCATAAATTCATCTTTCCTTGACCTTGTAACCTAACACATTTTTCAAAATAAATATCTTTCCGAGGTCGCTATTTTCTCTATGGGGAAATCACATGCAATTCTCACCTCATTAATATTCATGAGCTCATTATCGCTGTTATAGCGCTATGGGATATCCTTACTTGCGAAAATCTTCTCCGACAAATCATTATTTTTACATTATTTTACAAATTGTAAGTATGTATAATCATTATGACAGGGATCTGTAATGCTCATTAATACCTAAAACATGACTCGTGTTTTGACAAGGTTACTGGAATTCCCCGACAAAGCTGATACTTCGAGACAAAACATTTTTAAAGTTTGGGTTGTAGAATGATACCTGTCGCGTACTGGGAACCAGCAAAATCTTTGGACTAAAACATGCAGCAGCAATTAGAATTTTGCATCCAGGGGTATTCTGTCATATTGAAATGTGTGCATAGAACATGGGTTGTAAACACATTAAACGGGTGGACACGAAGTGTATACAAAGCACATCATACTTTTTATACACCATTGAGCTCATCTTGGTGAAAATGGCTCGTTGAGCTCATGAATATTAATGAGGCAAATGTCTATGGGATTTTACTGTGTTGATTTTGACTTGTCTCGAATTATTGAGTTTTGTATGAAATGTGATGATCGTGACATGCAACAAACATGAATTTATGAAGAAGAACTATATAATGAACACATGCAAAATCGTTACTAGTGAAAATATTCAACATTATGTTCATAGACGATGGATTTTCTAGGATATATATAATCACTGCGCAAGCAGTTCGGGGCGGTAGTGTATTTCTAGCAAATATTGCAGTAACTGAGACTCCATTGTTTTCTTGCAAACAACAAAATCTGACATGCAGCGTGACAGGGAGTCTATAATTATGGGAGAGGTCACTCCTCAGACAAAATTTCGCCTACTAAAACCAAATTCACGGGTGAAGGTTTTGTAGGGGGCGCACTATCATGGTCATAGCAAACCAGACGACCTAAGACGTGGTTGATTTTATCGGCTCAAAACATGATTTGTGGCACAAAAATAGTACATCAATGGTAAAAAAAGCTGATTGTGATTGAGAGTAGAACTGATTTGCTTTGATGATGGCAGAAGTTAGTTCTTATATGACACGAAACATTCAGAATTGGTTATTTGAAATTAATTTACGTAGAACAAAATACGAATTTTAAATTGTGGATGGCTTCGTCTGGCAGTGACATAGGAGGGGCGTGGCGTTATTTGCATTTTATGAATATTGTAATCAGATCAGTTAGGAAGGACGCCGGATCGCGACGATCACACGGTGTGAGGTCATGAATAGTCATGACTGAATATTCATTTACAACGAATGATTGACAGTTTACGCTGCAACTTCCGGGTGAAAGTTTTATAGAGTACGCTATACTGGTGTTGCCTTCATGTAAGCACTCACGAAATTTGCTATACTATACACAATACATATGTACTGCTTTAGTACCAAATGTAATGAATAATCATGTTGATGGCTGGTAACATTATAGTCTTATGCAATTATATATAGTATATGATTCCTATTCCATTATATGTATACATTTATATAGTACTAATAGATGAAAGTAGATCAATCCCTATTAGTCTAAGGCTTTGGGTCATTTGGGACAGGTTTTCTATAGTGTATTATTCTTGTGTAGTGGATTATTCCTATTCCATTATATTAATATAGCAATACAGTATTATTCAATTAATAGTGGATTAGTCCTTTTTGGTCTGTGGCATTTGGGACATCTGGGGCAGCTTTCGGATCACTGTTATATAGTGGATTATTCCTATTCCATTATATTAATATATCAATACAGTATTATTCAATTAATAGTGGATTAGTCCTTTTTGGTCTGTGGCATTTGGGACATCTGGGGCAGCTTTCGGATCACTGTTATATGGTGGATTATTCCTATTCCATTATATTAATATATCAATACAGTATTATTCAATTAATAGTGGATTAGTCCTTTTTGGTCTGTGGCATTTGGGACATCTGGGGCAGCTTTCGGATCACTGTTATATGGTGGATTATTCCTATTCCATTATATTAATATATCAATACAGTATTATTCAATTAATATTGGATTAGTCCTTTTTGGTCTGTGGCATTTGGGACATCTGGGGCAGCTTTCGGATCACTGTTATATGGTGGATTATTCCTATTCCATTATATTAATATATCAATACAGTATTATTCAATTAATAGTGGATTACTCCTTTTTGGTCTGTGGTATTTGGGACATCTGGGGCAGCTTTCGGATCACTGTCCCAAAGACCCCAATGCCACAGACCAAAAACGACTAATCCACTATCAATTAAATAATACTGTATTGATATATTAATATGATGGAATAGGAATAATACAATATATAAGACTCATGCCAAAAGTTGTCCCAGATGCCCCAATGCCACAGACGAAAAAGAACTATTCCACTATTAATTAAATAATACTGTATTGATATATTAATATGATGGAATAGGAATAATCCACTATATAAGACTCATGCCAAAAGTTGTCCCAGATGCCCCAATGCCACAGACGAAAAAGGACTAATCCACTATCAATTAAATAATACTGTATTGATATATTAATTTGATGGAATAGGAATAATACACTATATGAGACTCATGCCAAAAGTTGTCCCAGATGCCCCAATGCCACAGAGCAAAAAGGACTAATCCACTATCAATTAAATAATACTGTATTGATATATTAATATAATGGAATAGGAATAATGTGCTATATAAGAGTGATCCAAAAACATGTCCCAAATGCCCCAATGCCACAGACCAAAAAGGACTAATCCACTATCAATTAAATAATACTGTATTGATATATTAATATAATGGAATAGGAATAATGTGCTATATAAGAGTGATCCAAAAACATGTCCCAAATGCCCCAATGCCACAGACCAAAAAGGACTAATCCACTATCAATTAAATAATACTGTATTGATATATTAATATGATGGAATAGGAATAATACAATATATAAGACTCATGCCAAAAGTTGTCCCAGATGCCCCAATGCCACAGACGAAAAAGGACTAATCCACTATCAATTAAATAATACTGTAGACTGTAGTGATATATGAATATTATGGAATTGGAATAATACACTATATAAGACTCATGCCAAAAGTTGTCCCAGATGCCCCAATGCCACAGACGAAAAAGGACTAATCCACTATTAATTAAATAATACTGTATTGATATATTAATATGATGGAATAGTAATAATACACTATATAAGACTCATGCCAAAAGTTGTCCCAGATGCCCCAATGCCACAGACCAAAATGGACTAATCCACTATCAATTTAATAATACTGTATTGATATATTAATATAATGGAATAGGAATAATACACCATATAAGACTCATGCCAAAAGTTGTCCCAGATGCCCCAATGCCACAGACAAAAAAGGACTAATCCACTATCAATTAAAGAATACTGTAGTGATATATTAATATAATGGAATAGGAATAATACACTATATAAGACTCATGCCAAATGTTGTCCCAGATGCCCCAATGCCACATACGAAAAAGGACTAATCCACTATCAATTAAAGAATACTGTAGTGATATATGAATATGATGGAATAGGAATAATACACTATATAAGACTCATGCTAAAAGTTGTCCCAGATGCCCCAATGCCACAGACCAAAAAGGACTAATCCACTATCAATTAAATAATACTGTATTGATATATTAATATGATGGAATAGGAATAATACACTATATAAGACACATGCTAAAAGTTGTCCCAGATGCCCCAATGCCACAGACGAAAAAGGACTAATCCACTATCAATTAAATAATACTGTATTGATATATTAATATGATGGAATAGGAATAATATACTATATAAGACTCATGCTAAAAGTTGTCCCAGATGCCCCAATGCCACAGACCAAAAAGGACTAATCCATTATCAATTAAATAATACTGTATTGATATATTAATATAATGGAATAGGAATAATACACTATATAAGACTCATGCTAAAAGTTGTCCCAGATGCCCCAATGCCACAGACGAAAAAGGACTAATCCACTATCAATTAAATAATACTGTATTGATATATTAATATGATGAAATAGGAATAATACACTATATAAGACACATGCTAAAAGTTGTCCCAGATGCCCCAATGCCACAGACGAAAAAGGACTAATCCACTATCAATTAAATAATACTGTATTGATATATTAATATGATGGAATAGGAATAATATACTATATAAGACTCATGCTAAAAGTTGTCCCAGATGCCCCAATGCCACAGACCAAAAAGGACTAATCCACTATCAATTAAATTATACTGTATTGATATATTAATATAATATAATGGAATAGGAATAATACACTATATAAGACTCATGCCAAAAGTTGTCCCAGATGCCCCAATGCCACAGACGAAAAAGGACTAATCCAATATCAATTAAAGAATACTGTAGTGATATATGAATATGATGGAATAGGAATAATACACTATATAAGACTCATGCTAAAGGTTGTCCCAGATGCCCCAATGCCACAGACCAAAAAGGACTAATCCACTATCAATTAAATAATACTGTATTGATATATTAATATGATGGAATAGGAATAATATACTATATAAGACTCATGCTAAAAGTTGTCCCAGATGCCCCAATGCCACAGACCAAAAAGGACTAATCCACTATCAATTAAATAATACTGTATTGATATATTAATATAATGGAATAGGAATAATACACTATATAAGACTCATGCCAAAAGTTGTCCCAGATGCCCCAATGCCACAGACGAAAAAGGACTAATCCAATATCAATTAAAGAATACTGTAGTGATATATGAATATGATGGAATAGGAATAATACACTATATAAGACTCATGCTAAAGGTTGTCCCAGATGCCCCAATGCCACAGACCAAAAAGGACTAATCCACTATCAATTAAATAATACTGTATTGATATATTAATATGATGGAATAGGAATAATACACTATATAAGACACATGCTAAAAGTTGTACCAGATGCCCCAATGCCACAGACGAAAAAGGACTAATCCACTATCAATGCTAAAAGTTGTCCCAGATGCCCCAATGCCACAGACCAAAAAGGACTAATCCACTATCAATGAAATAATACTGTATTGATATATTAATATGATGGAATAGGAATAATGCACTATACAACAGTAATCCGAAAGCTGCCCCAGATGCCCCAATGCCACAGACCAAAAAGGACTAATCCACTATTAATTAAATAATACTGTAGTGATATATGAATATGATGGAATAGGAATAATACACTATATAAGACTCATGCTAAAAGTTGTCCCAGATGCCCCAATGCCACAGACGAAAAAGGACTAATCCACTATCAATTAAAGAATACTGTAGTGATATATGAATATGATGGAATAGGAATAATACACTATATAAGACTCATGCTAAAAGTTGTCCCAGATGCCCCAATGCCACAGACCAATTTAATGATACTGTATTGATATAATAATATAATGGAATAGGAATAGTACACTATAAGTTTCAATACGGAAGTAATGTATGTTCGATACGGAAGTAATGTATGTTCGTGAGTGTATTAATGTTTGCTATTGAACTATATATAAATTTCGTGAGTGCTTACATGAAGGATAAACCGCTATACTGAACCAAATCTCTGATATGAGAGTCATATGCCTGAGCGTGACCTCTCTGAGATGTGTTGATATTTTTCAACGTCATACACTCCAGTTTGCACATACGTTTACTACGCATCGACATAATGTAATACCGTACTGTCATTAGTACAAGGCATAGTTCCGTCCATGTACATGTATAATAGGAACGCGTCGCACTTTACACGTGAAAGACTGCTTCAACACATACTTCAGCACGAAAACCAATTTCCTTAACTTTCAAGGAAGAGAAACTAAGGTAAAATAAAAACTCTCACTTTTTATATTTTAACTAACCTCGCATTTTTTAATTTTGAAGGACTCTGTCACAATTAAAGATTTAGTCCGTTGGCACGGGACGATTTTAACCCTACCCTAAAAATCGGGTATGCGGGAGGTTGTATGATTGTTTCGGGGAGACTTTTATGTGCCGATTTCAAATCTGGATGATGCCAACTTGCAGCTGTTGAGCGTTTTGTGAAATAAGGGGGTAAAGTTCTGGGAGGGGAATTTTTGACAAATGTCTTTACAGATACATCACATCAACTTGTAGCTATTTGTTTAATGATTACAAAAGTATATGGTTTGACACGGTTATGACTTATATTATTGAAGTTATGAAGCAAAGGTCAAGGTGGGGTCAAAAATAATCACTCTGCAAATCACATAAGGTATTAATTGTTTGTCATCGCTTTTGATTGATAACAAATTGATGGTGAAATTGAAATTTTATTTCACACATTGATATAATATCAACAAATTCTATCAAAATCTACTCTCAACACACAAAATCTACAAAGAATGTTACATTTTTAATCCAATGTATAATAGCAGATTATTACAGAAATCAAGAAGCACATCATTGTACTTGAATTCACAGATACACTTATTCTTATATTCCTCATTTGCTCATTGCGAATATGACTACCAACCTTGGGCAGAAATCAACCAACATCCGCTGCCCGGGGGCGGGGGTTCTCACATTGAGATGGTATACGTATGTGCCTGCCTTTTGGGGTGCTTTTTCGCAAAAATTGGTATAGCGATGGGGGTGTTTTCATCACAGATCAAATCGCCCAATTTGCATACATTGGGTGTATTTTGAGGATTTTTTTTGTAAAATGCACTCAATTTGTGCAACATTTGGTGCTTTTCTAACTAAATTGGTATATTGATGGGCGGGAAATTGGCCCGAAAATAGGTATAGAGAAAGTCAAATTTTCGAAGTCCGGCAGGCACATTCACGTACGATTTTGGCGAAAGTAAACACCCCGGGAGACAAACACGTCATTGGCACATTTTACAAGTACGGTGTTAACCGATGTAACTTGCTCATTATATGATGATGATGGTGAAGTAATTCCCTTAGAGTACACACCACCAAATCATATTTTGCATTCTGATATCACACGGCAGTGTTTGAAATTAAGATTGACCCCACCATAAATCTAAATTTAACATCCCAGAAAAGGTAATAAATGCTGTAAATGTACCTAAATGTTTCATAATTTTGCATTTGTAGGTTATTTCCTCTACATTATGTCATTAGACCCAAAATCTCTAGCTTTTTCTTGAATGGTATCATTTTACACGATTTCACTGTTTCCACCAATTTAGAGCTAGAATCTCTGATCTTAGGATGAAGGCAGTCTGTCGTACTACCTAAGATAGATATCATTGGCTCGTGGCGAAAGAAAATACTGGTTACCCCCCACAAAAGTGATTGTTTTGAAGCAGAAGACATCTAGATCTTCAATAAAAACAATGATTTGATTGAACCAGTTTGCTCTAAAGGTGAAAAAAATTAACACAAACTTGACCTCTTAACCACACAAAGCAATAGGGAACTGATTTGGTGGTGTGGGGCCCTTAAGATGTCCAACGGCATGTAGCATCTATGCAGCCCGCTCTGCAAGGCATGGCATATCAAGTGCTAGTAAAGGGTAGGCGGTTGCTGACAACTTTGTTACAATTATTTCGTCCTCCAATTGCTTGCATTCAACCATAAACCATAGACGGAGCCGCTGTAAAAAAGGAAACCTGGTTCAACCATAGACGGTAATCATGGTAATCAACACACTCATCTTGCACGAACTTGGGAGCGGTAGTCCATGCTAGGCCACAGACCACCAATACAGTGGTCATAATATTATAAGCTATATTATATGTTAAAAGAAGATGCATGTTGCTTAGTTCTACCTCTGAACATCCAGAAAGGGCAAACAGACTTGATTTTGGTTTTATGAAAAGCGTTATCAGTCGTGTATGTAAAGTAATTTGGAAAATTCCCCTCCTAGAACTTTAACCCCTTATTTCTCAAAACGCTCAACCGGTAATAGTTGGCATCACCAGCACGTCAATGTCTCCTAGAAACAATCATAAAACATCCCGCATACCTCATTTGGAGGTCAAATGGTCCTGCCAACGGACTAATTAGTCGGTTGTAGTTTAAAATTATTCGTTAAAGATGTTCCTATGGCTAGCAAACAAATCTTGATATTGAAGTATAAGGTAGAGCTGGTTGAGTACAAAAAAAGTATTTTACTGGAGATGAATCGGGTGTACGGTTCAACAGATATAACCATTTAAAGTCATTTTGAATTATTTTATTTTGTATTGTTTTTCAGCCAACAGAGGGCAGTCTATTTTGTCTTCTTTTTTATTGTTTTTTTTATATTCAAGTGGCAATACCCCGGGCAATACATTTAGTAAAGTGCATAAAAAAATCAATTAAGTGCATCAATTAGCCTAATTTGTTAATGACTTAAAGCTTCCCTATAATTAATTATGCAGATGTCTTACAGCCTCTTGCAACACAGGAATTCTTCTATAAACTATATGTAGAGTTCCTATGAACGTAATGGATCCTACATAGTGTTCACGGGGCTCTCTATTTTTATAAGATTCTTGGGAGTGGGTCATTACTCATTATAATCCACATGCAACAGGTACCTGAAGATTTCATTCTTGTTGTAAACACTTTGGAAATAGAGCGTTATTGTAAACTGTAAACTTCACATGTGAAGGAGGTTTCTCTGGACCAATTGTCACACATTCAGACGTTCAGATCAAATCGCCCAATTTGCATACATTGGGTGTATTTTGAGGATTTTTTTTGTGAAATGCACTCAATTTGTGCAACATTTGGTGCTTTTCTAACTAAATTGGTATATTGATGGGTGGGAAATTGGCCCGAAAATAGGTATAGAGAAAGTCAAATTTTCGAAGTCCGGCAGGCACATTCACGTACGATTTTGGCGAAAGTAAACACCCCGGGAGACAAACACGTCATTGGCACATTTTACAAGTACGGTGTTAACCGATGTAACTTGCTTATTATATGATGATGGTGGTGAAGTAATTCCCTTAGAGTACACACCACCAAATCATATTTTGCATTCTGATATCACACGGCAGTGTTTGAAATTAAGATTGACCCCACCATAAATCTAAATTTAACATCCCAGAAAAGGTAATAAATGCTGTAAATGTACCTAAATGTTTCATAATTTTGCATTTGTAGGTTATTTCCTCTACATTAGACCCAAAATCTCTAGCTTTTTCTTGAATGGTATCATTTTACACGATTACACTGTTTCCACCAATTTAGAGCTAGAATCTCTGATCTTAGGATGAAGGCAGTCTGTCGTACTACCTAAGATAGATATCATTGGCTCGTAGCGAAAGAAAATACTGGTTACCCCCCACAAAAGTGATTGTTTTGAAGCAGAAGACATCTAGATCTTCAATAAAAACAATGATTTGAATGAACCAGTCTGCTCTAAAGGTGAAAAAAATTAACACAAACTTGATTGATATACCTTGAAACTCACTTTAATACGTTCTATAAATCTTCTTCTTCTTGCATATCATGTCACAATCATAATCTTGGCAGGCGTAGTTACAAATAAACTATTTTATGCTACGGTAAAAGACGATATCCACTCGTTACTTTATTTCGTTGCTGGACGCGTCCATTTTGTAGAGCCTACTTTTCCCATCATGCATTACTTCAAAACAGGGGGAGTGGGATCCGACTCTGTAAATGAGTCAACACTTAGAAAAATCCTAAGAAATGATTTTGAACATTACACTATAACTAACAACCTCCTACAATGTCAGCTTTGTAGCATTTATAATTTTCTTGTAAAAATTAATTAAACATTTTTGCATCGATTATTTATTTTGCCATGGGGTCAACAAAACAATAAGAAACAAAAGAGATAAACGCTTGAATGTTACTTCATTTTTGACAATAACTTGTCATATCTATTGAACCGTTCCTCCAATCAAGGTCACATTTCAGATTATCGTTGAGCTCAGCAAGATCTATTATAATATCAAATTTATTTTATTTTAAATAACCATAGGAACATCTTTTATTTATACAGTATAGTAATAGTAAACTGCAATACTTTTATTCAAGCAGTCTTGTTTTCAGAAAAAAATATTTAGATGTTAATGACTGCGAATCACCTAATCACATGTGAAAATTCTTTACATTTCACTTTGGTACAAAGTTATTTTCAGAGGGGTGTAGGACTCCACGGGAAATTCTGATCTCTAACGTGAAATGTTGTGAATTTGCACAGAACCCAATTCATCAACCGATCATTATAGCACCCATTCATAAACGTAATCCAATTAATTAGTATTTGTAAATATAAATACATCTTCGAGAATATTACGTAGTACACAAGTATAGGAGGCTGGGCACCGACTGAAAATAGTTATACATAAAACCTCAATCATGGACGGAGGTCACATGAGGTTGACCTCTAGTAAAGTACGCGAGGTCAACCTCGCCCTCAATAACGGTGCAACGGACATCCGTGGTGCGCACCTCGTAAGCTCGACCTCACGGCTCTGATTGGTTGGCGGCATTTTGTGAGTTATATCAATCGATCAATCTATCAATCTATCAAACATTTCTATTGACTAAAAATCCTTAAATCACGAGAGAAAAAAAATCTTAAAAAAAGTGTGTCAGGGGTGTCAGAAAAAGTGGGTCACCTTGTTTATTAACACTATTATTTATAAACATTTTCTTGTCGGTCATTCTCCATATTTTAATGTAGTGTTAACAATGGGCGCATCCTTCTCGTTGGTAAACGATACAGACGAAGCCATTTGGGTATCCCACGGTATCTGCCACAATGCGCTCTATGGAAGTGTTGCCGGTATCTTAGCGTTAGCGGCGTTAGCGTTAGTCGTCGCTGCAAGCGCCTCTACTAGAGTTGCTGCGAACGTGGCTACTACTACTAGGTTGGCTACTACTGCTGCTGCTGGACCAGATGGACGCAAAACCCTCAATACAGTGATTGGTTTATTAAAATCCAGTTCGGAAAATCTGACCGGTGAAGAGAAGCAAAACTTGCTGACGGCGAAAGAGCAATTGGAGGAGCGGCTTAAGGGTTACACACGCGTGGAGCCGGGAGACAAGTACACCGTAAATGGATCACTATCGTTGGTGCTCACTGGGTACGTGATTTACAACGATGGGCGAGAAGCGACCCGTGACAGCTGGACAGCACCTACTGCTGGTGGCAACAAGGAGTACAACGTGTCAAAATACTTCTAAATAACACTCTTAATGCACCACCACCAGTACCATTGCAAGAACTGTATTAAATTGCTATTAGAAAAATGTGAGTAATAATGAGTATACATATAAAGCTACGAAAAAATCTTTTGTACGGGCCCGACCGATCCTTATTTGTTGTTGGAATTTCCCCTCCCCTCTTTTTTTTAGAATTTTTTAAATCTTGTGAAATATTTCGAAAATTGACTGAAAATTAAAACTAAATTTAAAATAATGGCGTATCTCAAAAATAAATAAATTACGGACCCCGACCCTACCTTACATGCCTGAGATGTCAGTTTGCCCACACAACAGTGTCAAATATATAAAAGCAGTCAGTCCTATTTTTGCCAGAATTTTATATTTCTTATTTTGACTACCCTGTATATATATATTTTAATAAGCTGACCAATTAATATTGGATATGGCTGGATGGGGAATTTACTCAATTACAACAAAACACATGCATAGCCTTTAAATAGGTCCTGCATTTAGACAATTGAAGAAAAAAAGAAAATCATCATTTTGTATAATATTTGTATTGTTACACCCTGTATAAGGTTTAGGTCACCCTGTATATTTTTGATTTTGAGTTACCATATTTACAATCCGTATATTATAAGCTTTCCAAATATATGGTCACGTGTTTTAAGCTCGCCTCCTTTCGTGTTGGCTTTCGCGACATGATTTTAACTTTACACATTCATATTTGCTTGTATACCCCCTGAGGTAGTAAATGTGTACATTTTCTGAAGGGAAATTGCATGAGGAAAACAAATATGCCATTGAAATTATAGTACAACCAAGGACTTAAATGGCATGATTCATAATGTTCGGAAAAATATCAGATTCTTTTAATTTTTAATTTGAGATCCATATATTTTTGATACCCACCCCTATCATTATTTACTTTACATATTTGACTTACCCATCAGATGATATATACACATGGAAAAAAGTATCGCACCACTGCTTTTTTTTGAAAAGTGCAAATGTGGCCTCGAATTTTGCCACCATGGTGTGATATTAAGCATCATTTGTTTGCGTAAGCTGTCCAACAAAATGTTGTGCAATAAAAGGGCCACATTTTAGTTTGTGACGTAATCGATGTAATGTTTTTTCAAGGCCAAGGGGAAAATGCATGTTTTTGTCCAAAAACATGCATGGAAAAGAGTTTGGGTATAACGCGATATTGAGAGGCCCGATGATTAATCTCTAAAGTTGTAATCTTTGGTAACACAATTAAGTATTCCAAGGTCAAAGGTCATCTGGGGTCAAATTAAACAAAAAAACTCCCTTTTTCGTACGCCCAACGGTTAAAATAGGTCAAATTTTAAAGAAGTTCAAATGACAAAAGCAATATCGCGAAGGTGTTGACCTAGGTCAAATAAACAAAAACAAAATCAACGGTGACTAATATAATGACTATTTTAAGTTTTTTAAGTCTATTCAATATCCCGTTATACCCAAACTTGTTTCATGAATGTTTTTGGACAAAATCATGCATTTTCCCCTTGGCCTTGAAAAAACATTACATCGATTACGTCACAAACTAAAATGTGGCCCTTTTGTTGCACAACATTTTGTTGGACAGCTTACGCAAACAAATGATCCTTAATATCACACCATGGTGGCAAAATTCGTGGCCACATTTGCACTTTTCAACAAAAAAGCAGTGGTGCGATACTTTTTTCCATGTGTATATAATTATCAAAGGTTACTACGTCGGTAAGGCAATTATACCGGCTAGTGAATATCTCCAATTTTTATCTTATATATTTCAAGAATTTTCACAAATATTTTTTATGTACCCTTCCCTGATCTTAACTGCATTTCTGAATTCCTCTAGTTACAAGCTTTCCAAATAGGTATACTTTTGCTATCATAGGTTGACAACTTTTTCTGTTATAGGGTCACTCGTCATGAACTCGCCTCCCAATAGGGTGGTGCTGTTACAATTTTTAGTTTCAAGCTGTCATATTCCTTAAATATTTTTAAAACCACAAAAGCTATCTCAACAAATTTGGTATCATTTTAAAGCCCTAATAACGAGCTATCTGCCTGCAAGGTGGCATTGGTATAGCTAATACAGAAGGGGAGCTACAGCTGTTTGAAGTTTAGGGACCAGGGGTGGTGCGGAATGGGTGCCGCCGGAAGGGGTGCCGCCTGTACAAACTCAATGGGGAATATCCCATGCTTTGTTCTTTTTACCATAACTAGTCATCCCCTAATGTTACTAACACCATTCTGGTCCCATTTTAAAGGATATTTAGTAGCCTTTAAGTATGTGGTTCAACAGACTTGTCAACTATTTGTAACAACTAATTGATTATGGATAAGACAATGATCATCGACTTTCTTCCTATTCGCTACACAGTCAACATGAAATATCAGCCTCAATTTACCAGATTTATAAAAAGGACTATAACAGAAAAAGTTTTCAACCTATGATAGCAAAAGTATTCATTTTTGGAAAGCTTGGAACTAGAGGGATTCAGAAATGCAGTTTAGATCAGGAAAGGGTACATCCTTAAAAAATATTTCTGAAAATTCTAAAAATATATAAAATAAAAATTGGAGATATTCACTAGCCGGTATATTTATCTTACCGACGTAGCAACCTTTAAAAGTTATATATCATCGGATGGGTAATTTCATGAGGAATTCAAATATGTAAAGTAAGTAATGATAGGGGTAGGTATAAAAATTATATGGATCTCAAATTAAAATTTAAAAATTCTGATATTTTCCCGAACATTTTGAATCATACCATTTTAGTCCTTGGTCGTACTATAATTGGCATATTTGGTTTCCTCGTGCAATTTCCCTTCAGAAAATGTATACTTTTACTACCTCGGGGGGGGGGGGGGGGGGGGGGGGGGGGGGGGGGGTATACAAGCATATATAAATTTGTAAAGTTAAAATCATGTCGCGAAAGCCAAAATCCGTGTGTAACGCGAAAGGAGGCGAGCTTATAACACATGACCATTGTCATTATTATAAATCCGGTAAATTGAGGCTGATTATTCATGTTGAATGTGTAGCGAATAGGAAGAAAGCTGATGATCATGGTCTTATCCATAATTAATAAGTTGATACAAATAGTTGACAAGTCTGTTGAACCACATCATTTAAAGACTACTATATCCTTTAAAATGGGACCAGAATGGTGTTTGTAACATCAGTGGATGACCAGTTATTGTAAAAAAACAAAGCATGGGATTATCCCCATTAAGTTTGTACAGACATTATTGTATGCGTCTTTTGACATCCGGTCAATTCCTCCGGATTCTACTCCCGCAAGAGTCCTACGTCTCAATAACCATTACTAAAACTCATCGGTTTTTAATAAAATATGAAATTAAATGCGTAGAAAATAAAATATAAATGTAATTATGATCATTACATCTTGTGGTTGTGGGCAATAATTATTTATTTATTTATTTATTCATACGTATTTATGTTAATACATGTATATCAAATAAATGAAGTCAAAAGTGAAGAAATGCCGTGATAATATATAATTTATAATTTAATATTATATTAATATTTAATATTATATTGTGTTATTGAATATTAACACAATAGCCTCTTCCTAGGAATCGAGCACTTTTGATACGGGCAGTGCATTATCTGATAATTTATTCATGTATTTATATGTATTTGCTATGAATATGATTGATTGATTGGAATAGAAAATGATTGAGTTTAAATAGGGTAAAGACTGTAATTTTCTAACAATAAAGTTTACAATTAAGACCGAAATGCGTTAAATATAATGATTCGTTTCATGTCCAATAGTCCTAATATTGGCCGACACCTTCGTATTGCTTGGTTTATAATACCAATGAGTTGACATGTTATAGCAAACTATAATAACTCCGTGATACTACAGATACTAGTACTGTATATGAAATAGACAAACGATATCGTTTGTGTGTATAGCTAACAGATGGTACGTGACATTAATGGCGTTTGCAGGATGGTGTTGACCCGGGCGCGTATTTTCTTTATGCAACTATAACGGGATGCATAGACGACAGATCTCTACACGGAATAAAGCGTATTGACACAATGGGGTGCATCCTGTTATGGTTGCAGAAAGAAATTAAGCGACCCGGGCGTGGGGAGAAAAACGTTCATGAAGTCATGTTGTTAATAAGGCCAAAACAAAAAATTGTAATGTTGTCCTCGACCGCCCGCTCGTCAGATTTAGGGCCGCTCCGATTTCTTTTTTTTTCTTTCCAAGATTTAAAAACAAGCCAGCCAGCCCCTCCTCTCTGAAATTTAAAGCTGTGGAGGACAACATTATTATTATTTTGTTTGGACTAAGCTTGAATAATAACACATTTAAATAATTTGCGCGCAGCGCTAAAAAAGGACCTCTATGGGTTTGAATGGCAATCAGCTCATGATGACTGTTTGTAACGTCTCTAAAATAAATTCACACGATACTGCTTGGAGCATATCGATAACGATTGGTATTGAACTGTATTTGTATTAAATGGCATTCAGAGTGTATGAAACAATATTTAAATGGTCTAAAAACTCATAAAAACGAGATATTTGAAAAACAAGATATTTAAAAAAAAAATTGGTCAAAGTCCGAGATTATTTTTACAGAGGACACAGGTAAATAAGAATCGGGCCATATTTAGACAGTGTAATGATGTTCATGTATTTCAACATTTATTTGGCAGCATGTTTCTTTCCGACCTAAGTTAAACATGATTTGTATAGATGAGGTGACATTTGTTGACATTTAGGACGCCCTCTGTTGGTTTGAGACAAAACACACCGGGCAAGAGTTCCTATAGTTTACATAGGCCAGATCAGGTTTTCTAACTAGATTGTGGTGTCACAGCAAATTGTTATCAAAACTGTCTTTAAACTTGCTTAGGAATGCTATAAGCTATCGTATTTCACAAAAAAACTAAAACTAAATGAGTTTTACAATTCATTAGAAAGAAATTTCATGTTGTCTTCATTAACTTTACTGTATATTCTGCCTGGAGGGAAACAACAGAGGGTGTCCCATTTGTAAATACATGACATCATAGGTCACCTCATCTATATTACAATAAATAGAACTTAAAAAATGATTTGTACGTATGGTTCATAGTACTGATGATGTTTATAGATGTGTTACGATTATAAGATGTACTCTCATAATTAATGTATTATATGTCTTGTTATTACTAGCATTAATATACCTATATGTTTACTAATAATACTGACCAGTCCCTTGTATCCACAATACCATGCTCTACTTATTACCAAAGCTAGCATTCCTCTAATTTGCATATAACCTCTAATCTAAGTTGTCCTCTGCTCTACCCCATACTCAGCCTAGCTTCTATGTATTACTGACTGTTCTGATGTTTTGTACGTTCTGATGACGTATTTTAAAAATCATACATAAATGTAAGAGCAGATTCATTTACTATGATTAGTAAATATGAGTTCCACAAGATGTTTAATATAACGACGGTAAACTCCTTTTCTTTCGTGTTGCATGTTGTTCCCTCTGAACATAAACACAAACTTTGCCTAGTTATTTGTTGGAGAACCGTATAATTGTTAACAGTTGAGTGATAACCAGTCTGTAAGTTTCATGCTACTGTACCAAGCTGGATGATAGTAAACTTGGCCAAAGCTTTGACATTTCGTAGTAACAATGACCATGTTTAATATTATTTTAATAATTTCTCCACAAAAACAAAAACATATATGTTTATGTTTTCGTTTCAATATCTCATATTCATTTTAAAAACATCTGGGTACAAATACCGATTTAAAATACATAAAAGAAATTCATAGATTCCACCAAAAAACCTGAATCTGAATTCAAAAATTGGTGAAAGTCAAAGAATGAAATTAACAGAGGACACAGGAAATATAAAAAAGGAGATTTAGACAGTGCATGAGGTATTTCAACAAAAACGTTTTTATTAAACTACGTGTAATATATCATTTAAAAAATAGAGATAAGGCCAAACAAACCAACATAATAGATGGCATGAAGGGTTGCTGTACTACTATTAATAGTTTTGTTATTTTCCCGGTTGGTTCTATTTTCGTACATCCACATGAAACACAAATAATATTAAGAAACATGAAAAATATATCATTATAGCAGAGTGATACAAGATGTTGTACATGTACCACAAAATCACAACTTGTTAAAATGTTCTAAAGTGTAAAAATCACGCAAATTTATGTATGATCGCAAAAATATTGGCTACCATGATATTTATACTGGAGACCTGACCAATAATTTTTAAAAGAAATGGTGAGTCACTAAGGTTGTGGAAAAAGGGTCAGCTTTCGGTAAGCAGACTATCGTTTCATTTATCACATCTGTCAAATTTATCAGACTTGCAATTCCCACTAGGGTATGTCACCATAACAACCAAAGTCAAGTCAAGATTGAGAAAACCCTTGTAATTTCGTAGTCACAATGACAATGTTTTAATATTTTAATCATTTTTCCACAATAACAACATGATAGGCCTATGTTCATATTTGTGTATCAAGATCTCATATACATTTTAAAGACATCTGGGCAGGTACAAATACTGATTTAAAATACATGAAAGAAATTCATTGACTCCACAAAAATCCTGAATCTGAATTCAAATGTCAAAGTTGTCGTGTTAATTATGCCAATTTATGGAATTTTAGCATTCTTGGCGGCCATTTTGGCGGCCATCTTGGATTAAGGTACGTTAACAAATCAAAAGTACTCGATATGAATGTATAGTGGTCTAATACATACATCCCACTATTTAAACTATACTTTCACCATACATTTTGATCCCGTTTTTGATTGATACTGTCATTTTAGGAAATTTGACCTTTTGGCGGCCATTTTCGGCGCCATCTTGAATAACCCCTTAGCACACCCAACATATTTGTTGTTAACATACTGAATATGTTTTAGGACCATGTAAGGAAGTTAAAAAAACAGTTTCGGGGATTTCTTGTGGTGCACAGTAACCCCATGTATATACCCGTCTATGCAATTTCCTTCAAATCGGATCGTGTGACTCAGGTCACGTGATACGTAAGCGCCGGGTTTCCCATTTTCTTGAATAAACTCAAAGGGTATTAGGTTTTTGTTATAAACACAAAGCACAAAGAAAAACAAATCATTTCGAGTGGAACTCTAGCAATCTCAAGTCGGTTATATCTGACGAACTTCCGCAAAATGTGATAGTTAAACATGGGAACAGGTAGGGTATCAATCTGGCAACACTGACTTATGCTGAAAAGCATATGAAAATGTGTTATAAATGTAATGATATGCAATTTAAACATAATGAAACTATGTGATATGTGACAATTATGTGAACATGTGTAATGATGAATGTAAATATGCTGAAGAGCATATGAAAATGTGTTATAAATGTAATGATATGCAATGTAAACATGATGAAAAGCATATGAAAAATGTGTTATACATGTAATGATACGGTATGCAATGTACATGATGTAAACATGAAACTATGAAATGTGAAAATTATAAATTGTATAAATGTATAAATATGCAGCGATGGAAATACCCACATGACTTTCCACCCGGGGTAGACAGTCCCGGGGTAGACCAACCCGGGGTTGATCAACCCTAAGTCGACCAACCCTGGGTGGACTACAATAGCGCCCTCACGGAATAAACCGCAAAATCCTGTTTAAAAAACACCTTGGAAACTATATTCATTCTAAATTATATGTTAAAAAACTCAGGGGGTTGGCGGTCGGGGAGGTAAAAACAAGGAGCAACCTCCAAAAACAACCCTGGGACTGTCCAGCCCGGGACTGTCAACCCAGGGACTAACCCTAACCAGGGATACTATTAATTTTGGGATAGGAAAGTCCTATACTAACGTACGTAGCGAAAACGGTCCCTTTTGCATATTTACATAAATTATGGTAATCATCGGAATGTGTCGGTGACCTGCGTTTAACGCGTTTAACAATGTTTAAACAGGTTTAACATAATATTTGGTCGGCATAGGTTTGAGGGCGCTGTGGATTTACACAGACGACGGTGGCCACGCGAAACCTAAATGTTGAATACGTAATGAATAACACGTAATCGCGAATGTTAATCTATCATTTTGACAAATTCATCATAATTGGAAGAATTTTCATCGTTAACCGGGCGATGACTGTTAAAAATAATTCAAAATAGTGCACTCCCGTTGACATAATTGGGTCGTCTGAGAGACGCGTGGCCAGCGTCGTGTCGTCTGCTACAATCACGCCTGATCGGTATAGCGCCACCAGTTCTATGCCGACCAAATTTTAATTTAAAAGTGGCCTCCGATCGGCAAGCTCAGTGGCACACCCTAACCCTAACCCTAACCCTAACCCTAACCCTAACCCTAACCCTAACCCTAACCCTAACCCTAACCCTAGTCCACCCAGGGTTGGTCGACTTAGGGTTGGTCGACTTAGGGTTGGTCTACCCCGGGACTGTCTACCCCGGTGGAAAGTCATGGGGGTATTTCCATTGCTGCGTATAGATATAATTGTAATTAATGATATACAGTGTAATGATGAATGTAAACATGCTGAAAAGCATATGAAAATGCGTTACAAATGTAACGATATGCAATGTAAACATTACTGAAAAGCATATGAAAATGTATTATAAACATACTGAAATGCATATGAAAATGTGTTATACATCATACATGGAGTGAATGATATGCAATGTAAGCATGATGAAACTATGTGAAATGTGAAAATTATGTAAACATGTATAAATCGTCGCTATTCTTTCAAAACCTCGTATCTCCAACTTACCTCGAAATTGATTCTCTGTGTTTATCATGATGTCAGAGACATTATGCAAATGATAGTAATGTTTTTATTTGTCACAGCCAATCAGAAGGCAGACAAATTTGGCTTTTTCAGCACCTGTGTTTCAAAACCTCGTATGTATACGAGGTTTTGAAATACAAGTGCTGACCATGTGCTGAGGGGAAACTTCCAAGTTTCTTGATATTTCGCAGCAAATGTGTGAACTTCAGGTGAGATTTTATTGCAAATGGCTTGAATTGATATACGGACTGGTTTATGGCAGTTTTTTCGTTTCTATTGTTTCAAAACCTTGTATCTCTAACTTTCTTTTTTTCATCCTAATTCAAAAAAAATTTTGGTGGAGATACGAGGTTTTGAAAGAATAGCGACGAAATATAATAGTAATAAACAAATGATTTAAACAAGGTCTTCTAAAAAACTGTGGGGGGACGAGTGTTTAAGGTGGCAAAAGGATAAGAAAACTTGGAATGGATCTCTTGAATTTTGTGGAAGTTGGCAAGAGGAAAATATCATTATTTATAATTTAATTTAAATTTGTAATAATATATTTCGATGTAAGTTTAATGATTATGTACAGCAGTCCTTCCAGAAACAACACACTAGTGATCCTCTTGCCATCTTCCATAAAATTCAACAGATCCATTCCAAGTCTTCTCATCCTTTTGCCACCTTAAACACTCGTCCCCCAGTTTTTTAGAAGACCTTGTTTAAATAACCTTGTTTAATCAAGATTGATCATAAATACTACACAATGCGAATCTTTCAGTAGAAAAGCATTCCTTAATATTTTGATTCAATAATACTGCACCAAATAGGCCGTTTTTGTTTTGTTTTGCATAAATGGTAGGTTTTTATGGATAATTGTAGTCAATCGTTTTATAAAACTAAAAACATCACGAACAGCCAGAAGAACGAACATAACAACCAACATGAGCCGAATCAAAAAAGAAATCGTGATTATTCATATTATTGAACAAAAATTGTACACAATAATAATAGATAAAAAAGAGCCTCGTTAATAAACAAACTAATGATATTGTAAGTAAACAATATAATGGAACATAAAAAAGTACAAATGTAATATTAAAAAAGTGTGCTCCCCTGCGGAATCGAACCTTTGATTTCCGCGTGGGAGCTTAGTGGAATAACCGTTACACCCAGTAGCTCATACACTAAATGAGATAAATTTATTACAACAGTATACATCCGTTGAGATTGTCTCGGATACTGCTATATCGAATATTTAAATGTGATATTTAAACTACATTTGTCCATCAAAGCACCATTTTATTTACGGTAATAGACACATTTAATATAAAATATCATTAAAATACTAATTTCGCACTGAAAATCTGAATTTGGCGACATTTCGCATTTTATACCAAACACAAGTCCGACTGTATATTAAAAACCTCAAATTGCCTCAAACCACAGATAAGGTTCATTTTCCTATCAATACTTCTTCCTTTATGTATAATACAATTTACATTATTTAGTCAATACAATAATTGTAACGTTTCACGTCACCACTAGCTAATTGAAACAATAATAATGACCACGTGACCTTTCATTTGAAAACTAAGGGGTCCGAGTTAACTTGTCCCCAAAAAGTCAAAATAATGTGCTTTATCTTTTTCACATTCAGCATTTACTACTTTCATACAATAATATAATAGACTTTATGAGATGTCTACTTTCATAAACCAAATCGTCGCTGTTCTGACATACCGGCACATCACAACAGAAATAGGTAAAGAAATGTGCCAGTATGTCAGAACAGCGACGAAATGATATACTGGGGAAGACATCGTCTGGGTTGTCCGTTTTGCATGTATCGGCGTTAACCGGCCGCCGGGCCAATCAGACACCTTGCTTTTACGCTCGCCAATTTGTGTTGGCGATAGGCCCAGTGGTTTGCCCAGGCAGATGAATCTCTTAATCTGCCCATTGTTTAGATTTGGCTCTTGAATAAATAGCGCACTCTATAACAGGTGCGACACGCGATTAAGTAATCAATGAAGCAAGAATTGTATAAATATCATTAATCAAATGTCAGAAAATTCAGCGCTGTGGTTTAATGGATTAGCGCGCTCACTTTAAAGCATTCACATTGGCGGAGTTTCGAGTCCCCAGTTCGATTCCCAGTCTTGCTGAATTTTGTTAATATAAATATAATATTTTATGATTTGTTTCATCAATGTTTGCCGTATTTTTGATATATTTCGATTAAATTTGGGCACGACACGTACTCGTATTAATTATAATTCAGTTAATCAGTTGTTTTATTCAATCCCGTCACTCTTATCCGGAAAATAAGTAGTGATACGTCAATGAATATACGCAAAGATATTGAACCAAACGTGGTTTATCAACGTATTTCAATATTCATGACACGCACTGCATGGTCCCGCCCGCGATTTTTTTTTTACTAGTAAACATTTGTAAAATTTATTTATTTCGTTTTAATACGGAATAAAGCAAAACTCACTGAATAAAATGATTTTTTTTTCTTCTTCTTTTTAAAAGTCAACTGATTTTACATGTGAGCCCATACAAATGTTTACTAGTAAAAAAAAAATCGCGTCCCGCCCCATCTCTGTTGCCCTCAGACGGTGGTGTCACCAGGATTTCTTCAATCTGGCATCTGATATTCGATATTCAGACTTGCGATACGTCACTTCTTTGCATGGATGCAAATTTAATAAAATTATCTGCATACAAATATTACCAATATTAGTTCTTTCCCTATAGCCTACTAATTAAAGCACAAGTAATGCTCAAGAGGTCGCCTAAATCACAAAACAAACGACAGAATGCATTTTAAGTGGGATGGATGTGTTCACCAACAGTGACGGCATTACGAGGGTTGGGGGGATTCCAGTCACAACCTTTACCCCGGGCCCCATTTTGTCCCCCAAACAATCGATAATGTCTAAATGTCTAATTTAGATCAAAGTAAGCTAATTTCAGGCATTTTTTACATTAAAAGCCAACATTTTCGAGCGCATTTGCCCCCCCACATATCTTTTCCTGCCCCTCGTTTGCGTTGATGCTGGGAGCCGCGCTGTGAATATGATAGTGTATTAACACCTCCAGAGGTGATAAGTGCGGCCATAAAACTTAAGTTGCAGTGAACCAGTGCCGAAATAGTGTTTATTTTTATGCGGAGAATTAAAATTTGTTTTCTTGAAAAGAAATGATAAGTAGATATTGCTCTGGTCAAAGACCAAGTCATCTTGATTTTTTTTCTCGTTCCTGACATTTTGACCCAAGGTCATGATTGACTTTTCTTCTTTTCTTGTATAGTTCAATGACCCCTTGTGAACCCATATGACATGTCACTTTTACCCGCTGAACACGACCCTATTTGTGCATAGCAATCTGTTGACCAATTCTGATGGAAATCAGTCATTTCCTCTGAAAACAAAAAGCATTTTAGGGACCGTTCATTATTTATGGTGGAGGGGCGGTTGGGACAAATTCAAGACTCGTATGTCAAAATTACCTACCCCCCTACAGCTGAAATTGAAAATTACATGACCCCCTGCTAACCAGTAGCTTTTTACACCCCCCCTCCCCTAAAAAAATCAACTTGTCACATACTTAAGGGGACTGTCTTTACCTTTAAATTGGAATTTTGATCATGGATACGTTGGCAAATTCTGTTTGTGCCCTATCTGAACGGCCAATAATTTTATGATGCCCCTTCTTTTTATTGTGTGAAATTTGTAATGGCGAGCGTAGCGATCTGGAAAACTTGTCATTTATACATTTTGGGTGGTTTTGTGAGTCTTTATAACCCGAACAAGTTAAAACATTCTGGGAAGAAACGTATAATCCAGTGAAACGTTCTACTTTTGTGAGCATTGGTGCAAAGTTGAGACAAGGTGAAAAGCATGCAATATTTTTGTTTAAATCATAAAATTGGATTTTGTAACATACGGTAATTATGGGATCTTTCCAGGGGGCGCCCTCTATTCATGATTTTTTTTAGAAAGTAGATTTTCTTGTAGATTTACATTCATGATCATAAATATATTCTGAGTTACAGAGCGATACGATTCCTAATTGCTTCAAAATCATGGTTTAAAGAGAGAAAATCTGAAACTGTCAGGTCTGCGCGACAACTTATTTTCCACTCTAAATTCACTATTCACTAAACCAAGATTTTGAAGTAATTAGGAATCGTATCCCTCGGTAACCCAGAATATATTTATGATTCATGATCTGAAATGTAAATCTGCAAGAAAATCTACTTTCTGCAAGAAAATCATGAATAGAGAGCCCACCCTGGAAAAGATCACATAATATGCCTTTAACATGTTTGTATACACCCTGTTGGATCTAATTTCTAGACCGTTGATGATTATAGATGTTTTTCCATCAGATCGTCCAAGGCACAGAAAAGATTTGCTGTCCAGAAGTCGTCTCATAGTAAATGTTTTTGAAATCGATAAGTTTAAGAAATATGCGCGAAGCGCAGAAAAAGATGGCATTCACACTCCCAAATAGCCTCTAAAATCACCCCAATCACCACCATCTTTATAGTTTAAAAAAAGTTACACAACCCCCCTGTTTAGAATAAAAAGTTACATAACCCCCCTATTTCAACATATTAAAGTTACATGACCCCCCTATAGTTTACCCAAGCCCCTCCAGCATAAATAATGAACGGTCCCTTAAGTGAACGGGTTGAAGATTCATATTTTGACCCCAAGTGACCCTTTTTGACCTGGTAATGATGATTGACTTTTTCTCTTGTCTTATCAAATCAAATGAAACAAGTCCGGTCCAAATCAGCAAGAGCATGCCTTCAATTTCCCCTTGTATAGGTCAGTGACCCCGTACTTTTAATCGTTAACACCCTCTATGTGCATGGACCCAAGGAATCTTTTGACCAGTCATTTCCTCTGAGACAAAGGAGCATTTTAAAGGAACGACTTGAAAATTTATATTTTGACCGGGTATTTTGACCCCTAGTAACCCCAAATAATTGTTCATTAAAAAACCGAACTATTATATGCGTACGGTCATAAGGAATATGTTGACCGATTCTTATGATCCTAGGTCATTACTACAAGTGAAAATCACGTTTTGACCAATAAAATAAACAATACATACGTAGTGAAACATTCAAACTTTTATCATATTGATGGTAGGTAGTAAGGGAGCGCTCATTGCTTTTTAATGTAATAATATTGATTGATTGTTTGATTGATTAGTCGATTTATTGATTGGTAGATCAAACAGTGAAATACGGTGCCGAAACTTGGTCAACAACCAAAGAAACTGAACAGAAACTTCTAGTAGCGCAGCGAGCCATGGAAAGGAGGATGTTAAACAGAGAATACAGAGAAACGACATGGACAAGAGAAGCACAATACAGACACAGATGGAAGATGCTGAAAGAGGGCTTCAGCCTACAGAGGCTGAAAAAGCCTAGGTAAAAAGGTTAAAAAAAGATCGAACAGTTTACATGTTACAATCACCAGACTTGGTCAGTAGGACCCCCTACATGACCTTCATAAAAGTCACAGGGGGGTCACTAGGGGTCAAAACGTGATTTTCACTTAAAACACCCTTGCAATTGAGTGAAATGACCTAGGATCGTCATAATTGGTTAACATATTTCTTATGACCATAAGCATATATACATTATTTTGTTTTTAAAATCAAACTATATTTAGGGTCATTAGGGGTCAAAATGATGATTTTTTTACCATATCACTTAAAATGATTCTTGTCTCAGAGGAAATGGCTGATGAATGTCAGAATTGGTCAAAAGATTCCTTGGGTCCATGCACCTACAGTGATTAAAATGTACGTGTCATGTGGGGTCACTAGGAGTCATTGACCTATACAGGGTATTAATTGTAAGACATGCTCCAATTTTGATCGGGTTTATTGCAGCTTATGTCTTTTGATTAGACAAGAAAAAAAGTTAATCATCATATCGGGGTCAAAGGTCAGGAAAGGGTCTATATATGGGTCATTGAACTGTACAGAGGTAAAATGTAGAACATACTCTGATTTTGATCGAATTTGTTGTATCTTATGTTTTTCGAAAAGACAAGAAAAAAGTTAATGATGACCTTAATTTAATCGGAGTTGTTGTAACTTATGTCCCTTGACAAGACAAGAAAAAATTCAATCATGACCTTGCGGTCAAAGGTCAATAAGGGGTCACTAGGTGTCAAAACGTGATTTTCACTTTAATGCTCTGGCTCCTTAGCGAAACGAGCCAGGATCGTCAGAATCGGTCATCAAATTCATGATGACCGTATACATAAATGATACTCCGGTTTTTAAAATATGAAATGTTTAGTGTCACTAGGGGTCAAAATGTAAATTTTCACTCCTATCACTCAAAATGCTTCTTATCTAAGAGAAAATGACTGATAACCGTCAGAATTGGGCAAAGGATTCCTTTCGTCCATGCACGTATAAGGTATGCAGCGATTAAAATTGACATCTCAAATGGGGTAACTAGGGGTCATTGAACTATACAGGGGTAACATTTAAGACATGCTCCGATTTTGATCGGACTTGATGCATCTGATCTATTTCGCAGGCATGAGAATGGAGTTTTTGAAAATAGCAGGAAAGTGGTGAAAATTCATGAAAAAGCGCGTGAAATTGGGCAAAAAAAGGCAAAAAAACAGGCTGAAATTAAATAAAACTGCATACATTTTGAATACAAAAAAGCAGGAATTCCTGCTTTTTCCTGAAGATTCTCATGCCTGATTTCGATAAGACAAGAAGAAAAGTCAATCAGGACCTTGGGGTCAAATGTCAGGAACAAGAAAAAAAATCAAGGTGGCTTGGTCTTTGACCAGAGCGATATGTATTTGTAACTACCTTCGTGTCTACATTTTTTCGTGTGTTTGTTGATGAGAGAAATGGAGAAAGCAGGTGTTTTTAATTTTTGTTAATTTTAAACATTCTTCTTATTTTTCATTCATCTATACATAGTAATATAACATAATAATAATATTAACAATTGATGATGGCCTATAAGCATGATTCTAGCAGAATCTATGACGAGCGAAACTCAATTAAATAAACGCGAGGATCAAGCAAATGATACCAGCCGAGTAAGTGAAATGAATAAATAATATATAGACTCGGACAAACTGGCGAGAATTAAATTAACAAAGACCTTAGAAATACACTGTCTCGAACCCGGTCCCTCTCGCATTCGCGGCGATTGGTTAATCCACTAGACCACAGGGACTGTGCTTACATGGATACCAGACGAACGAGCACTTATGTATACAAAGTCTTTGTTGAAAGCTTCTAGCAGCCGAAATACATGAGTAAATATTAACAATTGATGATGGCCTATAAGCTGCTAGAATCATGCAAAACAATATGGGATAAATGATAATGATAATGAACGATATTTCTGGACATAAAATATTGTAAGAAATACTAAATCGTTTAAAACGATCCCAAAAGCTATTTGACAAAGGACATGTAATACATGAATCATTACGGTTCCATCGCCTTTATAATTTGAGCCACTTTGGAATTTAGTTTTTTGACTATAATGACAGGCCAAGATTGCTCCGTGAACATGAAACCTGACTTTGTCTAGCCAATACAGGCTTACAGCCTTGCCATGTTTTATTTAGCATTTAACATGTTTATTGTAGCCAAATTGGGCTAATAATTGAAACTAAAGTCTAATCTAGAAATGCTATATCGACACCTTAAAATTTGAACATTTTATTTTATGAAATCTGAAATACTAAGCTCTTATCTTTATAAAAAATTGACAATCAAAGCTAGAAATTCTTTATACAACCACGTTAAAACATGCTCTGACCATACAATTTGGGCGCTGTGTGTTATTTCAACCAATAATTGGCAGACCTACATTGCACCGTCCACGGACAAGTCCACATGCTGGGGAAATTGCTTGCGGGCTTCCTCCCTTGATCAAGGCATTATAGTGTTGCCACATGAGGTTTGTTCAATGTCCAAATTGGGCTAATTTTTAAAACTAAAACCTGCTCAAGCAATACTTTAATCGTGATTTTTCTCGAGATTTGAACTTTTTATTTCACAAAATCTAAATCAGCACTAATTTTATAACAAACAAATTGAAGTTTAAAGTATAATTTGTTATATGTTATAGCATAACAAATGATAAGCTGCTCGCCCAACTTATTATTGAAGTTTGGAAGCTATTTATAGACAGCTACTGAGTATGACATATTGTGAACATGAAATCTTTTCTAATATATAAGATATATCAAACCAATTGTGCTCGTTTAAAAAGCAGACTGTGCTGTATTTATATAATGTGTTCATTTTTGTACTTTAATTCATGAATATATAGAAAGAAATGCATTTAATAAATTTGACAACGACCCCACTAGTGTGACGGCCTTGCTACAAAACACCCTAGTCAAAACCGGGTTGTCCAAAGGGCCAGAGCAGGTACCCAAAGCCAAAGCGCTGTAGGCAACAGCTGGTGCAATAACTCAAAGAGTTGTGGTAAAGGAATCATGATTTACAACCCCGGATACCATGGCATATCCGTGGTCAAAAAAGCTCAGAACATACAAGGAACAGAACCGCAATGAATACAGATAATCATCTGACGTGTTGCACTCGAAACAATTTGGTGAGTTCGACTTATTCCATTTATATAAGTTTGATTTGGTAGCGATGATTCTTTGAAATTCTCTTTTTCAAAAATAGTTTTTATAGTCCAAATATCGTTCCATTTTGGTGACGAGGTCACTGAGTTCCTGTGCCCATCTGTTCTGAATTATTGATGATACAATACATGATATGTACACGTTTTTTATTTACATATATACACGAGGTTCTTTAACGAGTACTTATTTCAATAGGCATAATGTTGACTTTTAATGAATTGATTTGAAAATGATGAATAGCTCTGCAACCCAGTGTGCTAATTTTTACGCTTGTCAAGTATACGTATATGTAGTGGAAAAGATACCATCATTATTTATAAAGTCATTGATATATATTATATCACTATCAAAATATATCACTATCAAAAGGCATATTGTTGGCTTTTAATATATTGATTTGAAAATAATAAATAGCTCTGCAATCCAGTTGTGCTTATTTTAACGCTTGTCAAGTAATATGTAGTGGAGAAAATATCATCATTATTTATAAGGTCATTGATATATATATATATATACTATATCACTATCAATCCAATGTTTGAAATACAAAGTCTTAAAATCATTATCTAATTTATGCCATGCTTTTACCAGATCTGTATAAAACTTTGGTAGACCGATTAGCGATGGGGCATTCATTGCTTCCACAAAGTTCATATTTGAAATTAAAAAAAGCGTTTAAATAAAGTTTAAAAAGGCATTTCCATTTACTATCATCATCATACATACAACGTTTGAACCATATACATTTCAAAGCTATGCACTGAGATTTAAAATCACACATTATTTTGTAAATTTCGAATGAGAGTCTTTCTCTTTATTTTCTCAGTTTTTTATTCCATAAACAGGTATTGATTATATTCTTCGGTTATTAATTTGTAATTAATATCAATTAGACTTGTGGGAAACTGATGATTTCCATTTTTAGCTTGATTTGTTTTCAAAAAATCGAGGCACTGTATCTAAATTGTTTCTTTCTTCATCATCTTCTTTCTATCAGACCTATCTACAAAATGCTTCTTCTCCTTCAGCGTACATGCTACAATCACCAGACTTGGTCAGTAGAACCCTCCACCCGAACCTCATACAAAATCCTCACAGTTTGGGGTCAAAGGTCACACAGGGGTCACTAGGTCAAAACGTGATTTCCACTTAAAACGCTCTTGCAATTTAGTGAAATGACCAAAGATCGTCAGAATCAGTCACGATATTCATTATGATCGTACCATATATAAAAGTTCTGGTTCTAAAATCAAAATCAAATTGGGGTCGCTAGGGGTCAAAATGTTGATGATTTTTAAACATATCACTTAAAATGCCTCTTGTCTCAAAGGAAAATACCGATGACTGTCACAATTGGTCAATGGATTCCTTTGGTCCATGCACATATAAAAACTTCAGCGATTTAAATTGACGTATCATATACGGTCACTAGAGGTCATTGACCTAAACAAGGGGGAAATTTA
Source organism: Ophiura sarsii (assembly GCA_035610835.1). Classification (NCBI taxonomy): domain Eukaryota; kingdom Metazoa; phylum Echinodermata; class Ophiuroidea; order Amphilepidida; family Ophiuridae; genus Ophiura; species Ophiura sarsii. Next base: position 50,121,467 of record CM069447.1, on the reverse strand, counting down.
AGGCATTATCTAATTTTGATTGGATTTGGTGCATCTTTTGTCTTTTGATAATACAAGAAAAAAGTAAATCATTACGTTAGGGTCAAAGGTCAGGAAAAGGTCACTATGGGTCATTGAACTATACGGGGGTAAAATGTAGAATACACTCTGATTTTGATCGGATTTGTTGTATCTTATATCATTTGACAAAACAGGAGTCAAAACGTGATTTTCACTTAAAACACCTTGCAATTTATTGAAATGACCTAGGATCGTCCGAATTCCTTATGACCGTACGCATATATCATTGTTTGGTTATTTAAATTAAAAATATTTGGGGTCACTAGGGTCAAAATGTAAATTTTCAATCCGTTCACTTAAAATGCTTCTTAATCGTCTCAGAAGAAATGACTGATGACCTTCATAATTGGTCAAAATACGGTGTTAGCGATTAAAAGAGATATGTCATACGGGGTCACTAGGGGTCATTAACCTATACGCAGGTAAAACTTAAGACATGTTCCGATTGTGATCGGACTTGATGCATCTTATCTCTAATGATAAGACAAGAAGAAAAGTCAATCATGACCTTGGGGTCAATTGTCAGGAACTATAGAACAAATCAAGGTGGCTTTGTCTTTGACCAGAGCAAGATCTAGTTGCTGTTGTTTTTCTTCTTCTCATTTTACGATAGTCAAATAGAGTTGTCATTAATGTGTACAGAAATGGATTGATAGCGGAATTGATCGGTAGTATAAACGCAACAGCCCAAGCATACACCACAGGGCTTACGGTAATGACCTTAGACTGTACCAGGATGCATACCATTACAAGAGGGACCCACAATTCAGGAAAATTGGTGTTGGACCACATAGTCCATTTCTTTGCTAATATCCCACTTTAAGGGACTATTTTCAAGCGCTGATTTTGCAACAAACTTGTGTGGGGAGCTTGAGCTATCTACTAAGTGATATCCCTCCCCCGCCCCCACCAATCAATGTTGAGGGTCCCAACGACCGTGGTGATGAAACGGTTCCGAACAACATTGAATGGGGGGACTGGGGGGTTGATTTCAACGAAGTCCTCAAAGTGGTTCAACAGTTATTTCCGGAATTGTCTGAGGCTATTGGTAAATGCTCAATATGACAACTGTCTATAGAAAATAACTCGTGTTCTATACATTGTATAATCTTCTAATTTGGAGAGTGGCAAGATATGTATATAATTGTTATATACGGTAAAGATAAAGTAAATACGACATTTAGATTGTTAGGGGCTGGTCATTTTATGCGTGATTATGGCCCGTTTGTATGGTAAATCACTCAATATGACAACTGTCTATAGGGAATAACTCGTCTTCTATACATTGCATAATCTTCTAATTTGGAGAGTGGCAAGATATGTATATAATTGTTACATACGGTAAAGATAAAGTAAATACGACATTTACATTGTTAGGGACTGGTCATTTTATGCGTGATTATGGCCCGTTTGTATGGTAAATCACTCAATATGACAACTGTCTATAGGGAATAACTCGTCTTCTATACATTGCATAATCTTCTAATTTGGAGAGTGGCAAGATATGTATATACTTATTATATATGATAAAGATAAAGTAAATACGACATGTACATTGTTAGGGACTGGTCATTTCATGCGTGATTATGGCCCATTTATATGGAATGCGCGAGTGTTACATGTAGTCTTACATAGGGTGCAACGGGTGAAATTCATTATTTAAACTAATTATATGACAGTAGTTTATTATGCAACAATCAATTAAAATCCTTTTGTTATCGCAATGCGTTTCTTTTTTGATAAGGGACCGGTCACAACCGCATTATAGACGCTATAAAGTAATAACTATTGTGTCAATTATTGTAGCGTTGTATTTGCCATTGAAGTCATGGAATGATTGTATTTTCTTTGCATTTACTTAACGTGACGGTTATGATTTATCTTCCGTGTTTAATAAATGCATTAAAAGTACGAAATGCATTGTGACGGACTGGTCATTTTACATGTGGTAGACAGAGAGAAAGAAAGACAAACAACAACCACCGAAAAAAGTTCAAAAATAAAGAAGAACAAAAACCAAAAGAGAGAAAAAACAAAAACAATATGTGACAAACAGATGAATAAAATAAACAAGTTAGTGAGCCACGCGAATAACGAAAATGTTATATTAATACATTATTAAAAACACCAATGGCTCCCACCATGAGGATTTGAACCCGTGTCTCTGCCCTTAAGTATGAATAGACCAACGCGCTAACCAATTGAGCTAATCGCCCATCTATGCAATATCAAGCCAAATCAAGAGTCATCTTCGGCTTTAGAAATTAGCACTGATTCACAATACACCTTTCATGGTAACGCCTTATAGCGTCTTTTTATTCAGAACCATGCCCTCGTACTATCAGAGTATGGACAACCGTTGCGTTTGTCCATCCATTGAAAAGCATGCACATCGGTCGATTGTCCCCGATAAATAATAGAACTAACTCCTATTATCTATTTAAGTTAGACGGACAATCGTGTACACGCGTGCAATTCAATACGGACAACCATGAAACGGTTGTCCATCACCGCGTCATTAGAATTCCAAAGACAGGGTTCGGCGAATTACTACAATGTAATGTTTATACCACTGTGGACGATGCTATTTAATATAATTCTCTTTATTTAGCTTTGGCCTTGTTATTATAATGTTATAAATGTAATAATTCTGTAATAAATGATTGCCGCGGTATGCTACGCGAGCAATGTCGTGCGCTATGTCCGAGCCGCTTGGAGCGATATGCGCGAGGCGTGTCAATCGATGTGCACGAAGAGTGTCGATCGCTGTGCGCGTGGCGTGTGGAGCGCTGCGCGCGAGACGTATAGATTGTTAATCATGATCTGTACACGAACAATGAATGTAATGACTGAACCTATTCATATCTTGCCTGTATTGATATGTAATGAACCGCAATGTTAGTTACCATCTAATTGTTCATGTTATTTCTTGGTAACAAAATCGAGTGCTATGCTCGAAGTTTATGCAAACGCGTAGCGCAAGCTGTAACCAAGGGATACGCATGGGATTGGGTCGAGCGCCACGCACGAACCGTCAAAGTTGTATTTAAATAATATTTTATAATGTTCTCGTGTTTATCGGGGTATCAGATGCTGTTTTAAAATAAATAAGTCAGGCTTCCTTGAATAATAGGAGCAAATATGCAGGTTTAGGTATTTAATATGACCAGTCCCTAATTCAGTACTGTAGACACCTCTTGATGATGGTATATCAGGAGATTCATAGCATCTCTATTTACTGAAAATTTGATCAAAAAAGACTTACAAATAAAAAAGTTGTGGCTAAAAATGTAAAATCAGATGATTTTTTTTGGCATGTTTGGACTTCATTCAGACAATTCAGGAAAATTGGTGTTGGACCACATAGTCCATTTCTTTGCTAATATCCCACTTTAAGGGACTATTTTCAAGCGCTGATTTTGCAACAAACTTGTGTGGGGAGCTTGAGCTATCTACTAAGTGATATCCCTCCCCCGCCCCCACCAATCAATGTTGAGGGTCCCAACGACCGTGGTGATGAAACGGTTCCGAACAACATTGAATGGGGGGACTGGGGGGTTGATTTCAACGAAGTCCTCAAAGTGGTTCAACAGTTATTTCCGGAATTGCAGGTCAAGAAATCAGTCAACACGATAACCGACATTTTACTTGCCATACGAATTTCTTCAAGTTGACCCTGAGTGCGTCCAGAATTTGCCGCAGACTGCTTGGCAGTTACAAATATCAGGACATACAATACAGCAACTAATAGAAAACATAGGAGGTTCAAGCCTATGAATATTATGATTGAAAAATACGTGGCTAATTTATAGCCGATTATATTAGATATGAAATAATCATATGACAGTAACTCTTCTTGAAACCTAACGACGAGTATATATATTCCAGTTGAAAATGTATAATATGAATGTGAGGAAAACAATTCAAGATGTAAGGTCTTGATATCCACTTGGCTTGTATTCGTTGAAACTATTGGTCGTCTAACTATTGGAATACCAACACAAACCTCGGACACTTCGAAGGCATCTGGAAACGAAACAGATAGTACAAAAGGTACCACGCTTAGTACTATGGAATTCAGAATTCCTTCAATCAACTAGATCAGTTACAAAAATTATATCTGAACAACAATAACTTATCTTTCATGGCTGAAGACATCTTCGATTCACTGAGTGAAGTTACAAAATAACCCCTTATCAAAACTACCTAAGACTGTTTTTGAGAATATCGCAAAAAACTAGGTTCATATCAAAGGTCTTTTTCATTTGACAAGCTATTCTGTGTGATATAACAATGTAGTTTTATTATTATTAGAGCATATAAGAGATGTTGTGTACACCTTTGAATTGTCAGTTTCAATTTTGAGTGTTGCGTTTAAACTTGCCGACTTAAAAATACTATAACTGTAGTTATAGATGGAATTTCTGAAAAATTTAGTCAGCCCTATAATCAGTAGAGAATGAAGCTCTCTGCCAAAGAAAAAAACAAAGTTGCTAGAAAATGACCATGTGAAGGGTTTTCTCATGCCACCACACATATGTGAGGAAAAAAGTGGAGTTTTCGGGTCTTCTTTTCAAATTGTCTTCATTTGTGAGCAACGAAATAAACTCAAATTGTGCATATTGTGTATTCATTAGTTAAATTAGTGTTAACAATAGCAAACATTTTTATTCAACAATCCATATCCTAAAAACACATTCATGAAGTACCTCAGGTGTAGTGTAACGGTTTAGCATATTTTGAGCCACCTGCGGGTTACAAAGTGAAATGCGAAACACGAAAACCCAACTAACAGTAGCTATGTTTAATACTTTCCATACATTTTCATAACCATATCATCACCATGTCAAATGTATTGAAATAAGTACATACATGGTCGAATCCAACGAAAAGTGTACACGTGATGTTCAGGCCTATAATAAAATAATCTATATCTTGACTATTTTATTTTTGTGTTATACGTATCCGCCTCGATGAGACGTTTCGCGCCATATATAATATGACTAACTTCTATGCACAATTGGGCGTATGCGAGCAATAAACCTGCTATTTTTCACCCTTTTTACAAAATAGTTGTTATGGTTTTATTTTAGACATATAACCGTTTAGATGAAAACGAGCTTAAGCGGAAATAATTTTACCTGTTTGATTGGTGGATATCTCAAGAATGCCTCTTGTCATTTTTGTTACTTTTGATCAATCCCCTGAATTGTTGTGATTTTTTTGGCTGTGGTAAGTTTTGACATTACCTACCAATACATGTTTTGTTAAATCTCACTTTCGGGGAAGAATTCGCCTGAGGTAGTGTAATTTGTGCTGTAAGGATACCTAAATATGTTAAATACTTAAATGCATTGTCCACATTTAAGTCGACTTTTTGATAAAGCTGTTAGAAATTTTAAAAGCGGAAACGATCGGTTTGGTAAAAAAATGCATTACCTCCGAATACCTATTTAAAACACTGTCATTTTAATATAAACACAGATTAGTGAATGATATCTATAGAATAAGTGAAGTATGATACAATGTACACGTGTGCTAAGTTTTATCATTTTGAAGGCAACATTTTTTGAAATATCTGCAATAAAAGACTGTATTCGTAGGCAAATTTGAATTATAAACTGTTACCTTCAAATACAAATAACGATACCGTGGTACTTCCCTTTGTTATTACATACTTGTAACGACTGGAATAAAGTAGAAACGTGCGCTGCGTTCGGCAAGCAACGGAGACGTTTTGCATCAATTTTTCAGCTTTTGTAAGTAACTTTTCACAAAATTCTGTAGTTTGCGTACAAGTGCATCAATAATTTGTTGTTGTCTTAAAAGTTGATTGAATATAGACTCCCTATGTCTCAATCTTGTTACTCCTATTAGTGTAGTTTTTTATGTTATTCACGCAAAGACATCCTCTGACAGTTGATTTAAATCGCAATGGGGGTGATTAATGTTTATATAAATAATCAGTAACAGCTTCTCGTGCATTGACTTCATGTTGTATTCGGAGGTAACATGTATGTAGGCAACATTCAATAATATACACGGTGCATATTGGCCCTAAATGATTTTATTTTACATACAAGCAGTGCGCAATCATACAATCTGACTGGATATATTATTATATTTATATTTGGAGGGAAAAAATTAATATTCCCTTATTAAATGAAAATAGGAGGTGTTAATTTAAATAAAATGCATGGTGTAATCACACTGGTTTTGCCGAGAACATATTTTTTGTTGGAGTTAGAGTGAATGAATGTTATTTATATCCATAGATTACACGTTGATCGTCTTAAAATGGGTACATTTAGTCATAATATCCATGAAATTTCGGCTTTATAATCAATTTTCTCATATTCCATTTTGTATTCGTAGGTAACCTATATATTAGTTAATGAGCATGGTACAATTTCTGTATTGTTTTTCGCTTTCATTCGCACCTAATATTATGTAAATATTTAGCAGGAATGTATAAGACGGGAATAATATCGTTTGGTGCGTAATATTGTTTTAAACCAGCTTGTCGATATGATGTATGCGTAGTTAACCAACTTCCTCTGGAATTGCAGAGAAGTGACTACTGAGGTACATAATATTGGCCATTATTGTAGTTGTATTTGAAAATGGAATTCATGTGTCACAAATATAAAATAACTTGCTTCATTTTTGCTCGGGCAGGTTGTGTAATGTCACCGAAACGTATTTTAAGTGAACAAGAAATTTAGTAAAACATTTTCCCTTTTTTTTAAAGGTGGGAGGTAATCAAGGGTAGGCCTAAGGGGCCATATCCAAACTCCAGTGATTTTAAAGCATTTTTCTACCGATTTTACCCCGGTATTCCAACGAAATACCGTTGGAATACCGGGGATAGAACGAAATACCGTTGGAATACCGGGGTAAAATCGGTAGAAAAATGCTTTAAGATCACTGGAGTTTGGATATGGCCCCTAACTGATTTCAGTCTCAAATCAAGAATTGTTCATGAATAATGCTTCCGACATTCATTAATTAGTGTAATTGAACTAAGCAGTGGTTGCTTTAAAAGAAAATCATAATGAAAGGCACATGCCCGACAATATCTCTGTCGTGGCAAAACCTATAAGATTAGTGTTTTTAAATCAAACAACATTGAATTTATAAACATAAAATTCCTATTTTGTCTACATCTGACAAAATATTTCATATTGGTGATTCTATGTCAAACGGAATCTGCCTCCGGTTGAAACTCGATAAAAACTTACTATGTACGACTTTTAGAATGATACAAATTCCAAACTAGGAAATTATATCTTAATTATAATCTGACAACTGGATGTCTTGCTGTAAGTTGTATGTGCTTTATTCCGCGCGCTGTGGACTGAAATGCACGACATTTGAATATTCTAGACTTTGAACATGTTCGGCTCATATTAAACTTATATATATAATATAAGGTCTGATATGAAATTATTTTAAATTAAATGAATTAAAAAGCGATCTGGCTTTCGTGTTTAAAACAGCTATTCAAAATGATAACTGCTAGAAGACTCACTTGCCTCCTTCATTTAGAACAAATTGAGGAAGACAACCGGTTGTTTTATTGCTTAAAAAAATAACCTGACATTCAAGACTATGAATTACAGGCAAATCAAACTGTTTGCTAAAAGAAAACCGCTTGCTTTCTAATTAATGATGGCTCGAGGAAATGTTCAATAGTTGATTCGATCCAATACTTTGGATTCACACGGAAACTGAAACGTTCATTCTTAACATTCTAAAATGTCCTATAATAAACAAAGAGTAATTCTGTTCTACTAGATATTCATTCTCGTGACAAGAGAGAGATGAAGAACTAACTACACAAAGAATACAACAAGATCCACTAAACTTGTTAAGTAGAGATTACAAGGCTGAATGATCAGAGGTATCTTACTTAAAATGTTTCTATATGCTTAATATTTCATTATGTTTAGTTTTAATGATGAAAATGCTTTTTACCAAATGAGACGAGTAAGAATATTATACTAGCGAGTTAATTGATTGTTTAACTATACCTTTACGAAATTTTAACCCAGTACGATATGTATGTTGTCATCATCTTGCCTTGTATCAGATGTTAAATATTACACACTTCTGACTGTTTTGTAGAAGTTAAATGCACATTCTTAATAATTGAAAGTCAAGCAAGAAAGACACTTACAAAATTGGATGATCAGATACGTTAGCATAATAAAACATTTTCTGCCGTAATTATCATGTGTAAATTAATTTTAATCAACATTCCTTAACCAAATTGGATGATCAATAATACTAACAGTATAGGCCTAGTGAGTTTATTGATGTTTAGGATGTTTTCTTTTATATCTTAGAAATAGGAACATAGTTTTATATAATTTTAATGTTTATTTGGTTAATCTTGCTTTTTATTCAAATGTTGAATATTACGCAATTCTGATTGTTTTGTAAAAGCAGTGCTGAGCGCACATTCTTATATTATCAACTTTTAACGTCAAGCAAGACACCTTTTTATTTTGCTGTACGACATTCACCCTCACACGCGATTCGGGCATAAAACCTACGTCGAGTACAATTTTGCCTCTTAAACATATGTAAAATCAAAGAATCCAACCGTTCTTAGTCAACGAAGTTAAAGTTGAGAACAAATGTGTTACCTACGAATACTTTGATTATTGCAATATTAGCTACCGTGCTTTAAGTCTTAACATGTTTTTCTCTTATAGGAATGCTTAAAAATGTTGCCTGATATTTTGTTCTTAATAAACCTATTCAAAATTACTACTGAGAGTTAGATATTGTATATTTTTTCAACATTAAATTAATATTCTAGTATCTATTTAAAGTAAACTATTGGGGAATATGTCCATAATATTAGGATTTAAACATGTTTTAACATGTTTATTTAAAAACAAATATTGTTAACAACCCTGCATGATCATTTCACCCCCAAAATGCAGCATAAATTAAGTACAACATTAATTTATTACAGTTTTACTTCTCTTATACCTACGTATACATTAACTGTTACCTACGAGTACAAAATGTCCACATTCCTCTATGTACTTAAGTTTCGGGCGCATGCTCAAAATTCTAAATTTTCCAGAAAGGGTCATTCCCCCTCTTTGAGGTACATGAAAACAAATGTTCATTAAAATCATCTTGGTGAAAGTATACAAAGTGACTCAACCTCATGTTTCAAAATATTGAGAGCCTGAAAATGCTACCTAACTGTGTGAATCTAAAATGTAAAAAAAGATGAGTACCTGTACAAATATGTCCACTTTCTATCAGCATTAGCATCTTCTGAATACAATACAATCACAAATCTGAATGCAATATGTAAATAGGTGGAATAATCATCACTTAATCAAAATATGGTAGGCCTACTTGTATTTGTAGGTAACATTGAGAAGTGTACCTTCAACTTCATCATTCCGCCACGTGGTCAATTGGAGAGATTAGTGATGGCACTTTTTTTTCATACAAGCTTGATATGTTGACTTTGAGTGGAAAAAAGGAAAAAGAGATCGAAGCATTTTGAAACTGGACCCTAAAAATCTAGCCGTGTACACTTTTCGTTGGATTCGACCACATGCCTAGTATTGATTCTGTAATCCTATAGATATACCTGGAAAAGACAAATTTTGTTTTAAAATGATAAACCGGCTTTTTTGCATCAAATAACTACTAACAGAGTGCGTTCAGTCCAAATATGAGCCCTATCATAGCATGAACCGTTTTGAGAATGAAGGCGAAGACTTGTCTGAAAATGAATTTTGATAACACGAGTATTGAAGTCTAGAACAAATAAGATTGGCTAGTTTAAGTGCTATCTATGTCGCACATAAATGAGATATCAATTGCATATTAGTGACATTGATTGCTAATATTTTTACGATTGTCTGCAAAAAGAAAAAAAGATTCCCAAACGCGAAATTCTGAACCTGTAATTCAAATTCGCCCGAAAACTAATGCATCTTTTACATAATTGAGCGCACATTAGTGCGAATTTCGTTGGAAAACCTCTAGTATTCTATAACATCTGAAAACAAACTGGGTCGCTTTTGCAATTTTTTACGCGAGTTCCAGCTGCTACTGTGACTCGCGCTCATTTGATTTCACTGAATTACATCAAAGCACTTACTTCATTCACATCGTGGTGTCCATGTTCATGGAGATCACTGAGATCCACAAGGTCCTCATGTCCGGGAAGATTAAGACAACGACTCCATCTTTACACCACAGAACTCTGCGTAATTGTTCTGCTCTGCGTAATTGTTGGGCGTGCTTTTCTATGGGAAATAATTGTGCCGCGTGGATGATGCTACAACGAGGTTAGCGTTCATTCCGTATAGAACAACACTGTTCAAACAATTGCGCACATCACCATATTTACGGTACCCGAAGTTCATCAACTATCAACTACACATTGAAATAGTCTGATCAAGTAGTGATCTTATCCTCTAACTACACGCTGATATAACCCATCTAGAGTTTACGCCAATGAATAAAATGGGAAATCAATAATATACCTCTGGTTTTGGTATTTTGAATGAAAAAAGGTCATGTATGGAAGTGCGCCCTTAATTGTCCTGGTAATTGGAGAGGTTGCGCGTTACGCATACTAACTACCATCTGAAATCGTTTACCTTAATTTGCGGTCTATCATCAAAAAATTCACGATTGGTTTATTTTGATGTAGATCACGTCGAACTTATAAGCACCACTTGTCACATAAATTGCTTCAATCGAATGTCTATCTAGCTTCATCGTTCAACTCTATTCCATTAAATTTAATTAAAATATTAATGATTACACTTTAGAGTTCCTACGTACCATATTTCATTTTTCTAGGGAACCTCCCAGTGCCTCGTTCAAGCGAGACTAATAGTTTGTCCATTTATTTGATGCATCAATCCGGTATCTAAGTGCATAATGGACCAAAACTGCAGCTGAAAAGTAAAGAAGCTATTTATGAGATGTGTTTAAATATCACGGGTTAAGAAATCCTGTGACCTACGCATGAATATAAACGTCGATCAATAATATTCGGTGCAATGGTGGATTCAGCAAAACAATCTATTTTCTTATTCCGTGAGGTGAACTATAAAAAGTAAAAATAGACTATATAACAAAAGATAATGATCAATTGGAGAAACGCCCAATATAAATGCTAAAGTGATTTGCCATATATATTGTTGAAAACAACAACGTAAAAGCAAATAACTTTCTAGGTTGACACGCCATCTCTTCGATTTTGTTCAACGTTTGGGGTGAAAGACATTTAGAAGTAAATATATGGTTTTAAAAGAATCCGCGACCTTTCTGTTGTAGATTTGTTTCTGCTCATTTTAAGGAAAAACATCCTAATTATACTGATTTCATTAATAGTTTGGCAGAAATTGAAAAGAAATTAATTGAAACCCTTTAGTTCCCCGAATGAATACAATTCCCCGAATAATAGTCTAGGGTGGGGAGTGCTGTTTTATGGTTTGTTTTTAAAGAACATCTGTCATTAATATCAAATCATATCGAGAGGGAAGCCAGGGTTGATCCTGGAGTAATTTAACGCTTTCACGCGGCTATTAGATTTACCGGCCATGTACGAAACAGATTTTTCAGAAATCTTTCCCAACTTTCAAAGTTTTATCTCACGAAATACTGAGCAAATACTAGGCATGTTTGTACTTATTTGAATGCATATCTCACGGTGATTCCAAGTATGGTGATGAAATTCAATAATGTGACATTAAAAAAAATTTTTGTGACATTTTGGAAATGTCGACGCGTCTGTAGACGGCTGCCGCGTGGAATGATTTTATAACAGTAACAAATGATTATGTAGGACTATTATTATTACAAAATTGAAATCATCTCTAATCATAAAATGTCGGGAATTTTAGGCCCATATTGGATAGGTTTTCCATCTACCTATACGATGGCTTGGCCAGCTCATACAATTCGATATTTCGCCTTTTCGGTGGTAGCCCCGACGTACATCCGTCCCTCTCGTTTTATTTTGTTGTTTTAAAAGTATTTTCTTGTAGGTTTCTTTAGACGTAAAATTGAAATGTTTATCCCTTCGGAGCTGACACGATGAAGTGCATTTAGAATTACCCTACGCACCGTAATTTCTTGACAAGCTGCCTCCCAGTTATCAAAAATGTAGGGAATATTTTTCCCCAGCCCTGGATATACTGCAGTGGCCGTTACAGCCTTTACTCCGTCCAGTCCAAACATGAACTAAATAATCAAATTGTATTAGTGTGCTCAATTTGTAATTGTTTTCACTCTCTTCCTGATAAATGTGTTTTTCGTAGGCATCATGGGCTTCAATATGGTATAAAACACGCTTTAGCTGATTATTAGGAGGGGAAAAGTGTACGTTAGCTCCCGTTACTAGAATTTTCGATGTTCCCGTATCTGTCGATATAGATAGTATGTGTACCGGTATCGCCCGATACTGACACATACAATCGTTACAGTATTGTTTAACAAAATACATCATTGAATCTAAAAAGGTCGCCTTTCACTCGATTTATAAATAATTGCACAGAATCAACGTAAACTGAAATCCGGATGTTTGTGTCTTTTTACATTTCACTTGATCATGGCTATCTTCATAACGAACTTATCAGCCCTATTCGGTCAAATCTTGTTTTACAGCCTTCACTTAAATTAATCTATTTCAAATAACAATATTATAGGATATCCTCAGCTCACCTCCACTTTGGAAAGCATATGGAAAACGTATGAAATTTCAACATCCATATATTTTCTTAAATTGTGTAACCAGGGGAGGAGTGCATTACCACCGATTACGCTTATTATTAGTGCTATTAAAAGTGTATGTTCCGATCACTTTTTTGGGGCTATGATTTTTTTTTTAACATCAAGATATTTTGATATCAGAAGAATCCCCATATTTTTCTCATTATGTCTGTTAAATTTTAGGGGCCAGAAATGTTCCATTATGAAATTATAGGCTAAAATATGGTGAATTACTGCCAAAGGTGGTTAACCACCAACCAGTTTGTGTACTACTCAATAGGCATATGCATCTTGTGACCTTGCGCTTCTAAAAATAGAACTATTGGAGTTATGCAACTCAAACTTTGGAATGTGACAATTTTAAAGATGACCTTTCATGTAAAATAGAAAACATCAAGTTGAAAATCGGGCCAGTAATCGGAACATCTACCTTTAGTTTCAATCTTTGACATTTATGTCGTTAATAATGTTTCCAACGTCGAGCAAATGTTCCAGTTTTGGGTGTTCCTGTATCAAGCGATTCTGTAACAGTTAAATCGTACCAGTATCGAGCAATACTGGCAACTTTGATGGCCCAGTATTATACGATACTGGTATACCAGTATCTTGGACCTAAAGTACACTTTTTTTTCCTTCGGAGGGACCTGAAATGCAAACTTTGTAAACCCCATCCTATAATTATGCTAGGAGTCGCCGGAAAGGGGACGATGACGCTGTGTATAATCTGTATTGAATTACAAAATACACATAGAAGATGAAATGATATGAAATGAAAGCTGGATTTGTGTCAGTCAGTGTGAAGGGGGAAGACTACGATCTGTACAATCTGTATTGCATTTATAACGAAACATATATCAATGAAAGGAAATAACTGCCGGATTTGTGTTTAGTTAGCATGAATATCTAGCATCATGTCAACCTGCAATAAATCCTATTTCCTTATCAATCGGACACGAAGTCCCTTTGCGGATGATTCACTGACGCGAATATAATGTAAAATAGAATTATGCTCGGGGTCGCCGGAAGGGGGAAGATTACGCCCTGTACAATTTGTATTGGAGTAATAAAGGTCATGATTGACTTTTCTTCGTGTCTTATCAAAATAGATCAGATGCATCAAGTCCGATCAAAATCGGAGCATGTCTTAAATGTTACCCCTGTACAGTTCAATGACCCCTAGTGACCCCATTTGACATGTCAATTTTGATCGCTGCATACCCTATACGTGCATGGATGAAAGGAATCCATTGACCAATTCTGACGGTAATCAGTCATTTTCTCTGAGATAAGAAGCATTTTGAGTGATAGGAGTGAAAATGTACATTTTGAACCCTAGTGACCCCAAATATTTTAAAAACCAGAGTATCATTTATGTATACGGACATAATGAATATGATGACCGATTCTGACGGTCCTGGCTCGTTTCGCTAAGGAACAACCCAGTTAACACACAACGTTCAAAAACGTTCTTACAACGTTTGAAACGTTGTTGGAACGTTTTAATCGTTCATGAACGTTGTTAGAATGTTTTTAGAACGTTGTGTGTTAGCAGGGAAGAGCATTTAAAGTGAAAATCACGTTTTGACCCCTAGAGACCCCTTATTGGACCTTTGACCGCAAGGTCATGATTGACTTTTGTCTTGTCTTGTCAAGGGACATAAGTTACAACCACTCCGATCAAAATCGGAGCATGTTTTACAATTTACCCCTGTATGACCCCTAGTGACCCCTTCCCGACCTTTGACCTCAAGGTCATTATTAACCTTTTTCTTGTCTTTTCATAAAAACATAAGATACAACAAATCCGATCAAAATCAGAGCATGTTCTACATTTTACCTCTGTACAGTTCAATGACCCATATAGTGACCCTTTCCTGACCTTTGACCCCAATGTATGGTTAACTTTTTTTCTTGACTAATCAAAAGACATAAGCTGCAATAAACCCGATCAAAATTGGAACATGTCTTACAATTTCCCCCTGTATAGGTCAATGACCCCTAGTGACCCCACATGACACGTCAATTTTAATCGATGTAGGTGCATGGACCCAAGGAATCTTTTGACCAATTCTGACATTCATCAGCCATTTCCTCTGAGACAAGAATCATTTTATGTGATATGGTAAAAAAAAAATCATTATTTTGACCCCTAGTGACCCCAAATATAGTTTGATTTTAAAAGCAGAACTATTATATATGCTTACGGTTATAAGAAATATGTTAACCAATTATGACGATCCTTGGTCATTTCACTAATTGCAAAGGTGTTTTCACGTTTTAACCCCTAATGACCCCCCCCCCCCCCCCCCCCTGTGACTTTCATGAAGGTCAGGTAGATAGTAACATGCCAACTGTAGGAGAAGAAGCATTTTGTAGATGGCTTTGATAGAAATAAAATGATGATGAAGAAATAAATAAAAATCAAGGTAAGAAACGGCAGAGATACGATACCTCCATTTTTTGAAGAAATCAAGGTAACAAAAACTATGCATGTCTAGATTATGTATTTCATTATTGGATCGTTACTTCATGAAACCATTGATATCATATCTGTCTGAAACGTATTCAAATATTAGGTAATATATATGTTAATGTGAACGTAGTGGTTGCCTGTAACTTAAACCCCAACACTGTATTTTGTGTCTAACTCAACAATGAATTATTCATTTATTGATGAAGGAATTATGTCAGTATCTAACAAAAATAAACTAGCTAGTTTTATTTAAAAACGTTGGTGTTGTATAATCAATCAATTAATTAATCAATCAATCAATCTAGTGATCAATCTATCAATCCAATCAATCAACTGTTCGATCTACCAATCAACAAATCGACTAATTATTCAAACAATCAATCAATATATTATATTAAAAAGCAATTATGAGCTTAGGGAGCGATCACTTAATATGGCAGGGGGCGATGGGCATTTTCCATTTTTTTTATCCATTTTTTTTGGGATTCCCCCACTATTTTCTGTCAAAATTTTCGGGTTCCCCCCTAATAATGTAGAAAATAATTCGGGTCCCCCCCCCTTGACTTTTTAGGGAACTATTTTCACAATAAAGGTTTTATTCATGTATTTTTAGTGACAGCGCCTACATGACTGTATAGGCTCTATGAACATTCTCAACAGGCTGTACATTGTGTTAAAAAGATAACATCATCCATTGGTAATATTGGTCGTGTTATCTTAATACGTAACTTTTATGTATTTAAATACTTCCACATACTGAGTACAAGACAAAAGCATACTTTTATTATTTTATTTACAGTATCATACCATATACTTTCTCATCTGCAAACTTGACATGGCTATAACAACTAGACACATACGGTATTTCACAATCTGTTGGTTTTTTCTAAACGATTGGACATGTTCTCTGTAATGAAATAGTTATTATAAAATTGTGTACAATACTGTAACATACTTTATACAAACCAAAAACCAATATTATGTTAATTAATTTAAATCAAAAAACACAAAAACAAAACAAATATCATGTTGCTGCTTCCACGTGGGATATCATGTATATCCATTGCTTGTTACCTTTCCGTCTGTCTATTTTGTTTGTTTTTCTGTTATGTTAAACTTATGTTATGTTAAACTTATAATTGTGTTATTGTAATTTGTCTATTCTTCTGTAATAGAGTGTAAGCTTTGTTTAAGGGGTGCAACAACATCAGGCTTTTGCTTTTAGTTGTTCCTCCTCCATCATATTACTTGTTAAATTGTCATTGTATTTTGTCCCTGTTGATATGATGGAAAATAAATATTGAATTGAAAAAATAAATATTGAATTGAATTGAAAAAACAAAGACATATATCATCTACTATTAAACAGGTGTAACAGTTTGCAAAATGTGGGATTTCAGAAGGGACAAATATGTTACAAAATTGCGCCAAATGCATCTTTGTATAAAATACATAATAATTATTTCCTTTGTAAACAAATCATGTATATTTTCAACAACCATTTCAGAATCTTGTAAATGCATTTTCCAGCTCCCAGCTCTTCTACCACCTCTAGTTACAACAATCTGCATTTGGTCTTCATCTTCTGTATCTGATCCAAACATGGCCACAATTTCATCATTACCTTCGCTGCTATCATTGTCGGCATCATTGTTTTCATCATTTTCATATTCGCTTTCACTCTTGTTTTCGCTTATTTCTTCCTCCTTTTCACTGTAAATTTATAGAGGATGTATATTTTGTAGGCCTATAGAATTTGCCAAATCTGATTCTGCAGCAAATATAATATGTGAAATGGAGCGTACAAAAACTTTTTGATCAGCCCTCAAAATAGACTATAAAACAATGTACGATCTTGTTTTGATATACTAATATCAACCAACAATATTAAAGCCATTCAATTTTGCTTTTGAGTATTATTGCACCAAGTTTGTTAATAATGATGGTTGGAAATACATTTAGTTGTAAGTAAAATAGATACCCAATTCGTTATTCCACAACAACATGATCAATAAAATAACTTGAAAAAATTGCAAAATAATGTTTAAATATTGTAGGCATAACACATTTTTTTTGCATTTGCATCAATTGGGTACTAGCATAGATAGTGAGTGCAAAATAACAAATTTTAAAGAAATATTGTAAACATCATATTCATATACTTGTCATGTTCTTGGTTTGCTTGAGGTTGATATCGTGAAAGAGTCAAAATCATATTTTAGGAGGGTCAAAGCTGTTTGCATGAATTATGTGATTAATGTTTAAGGGCAATTCCACACAAAAGCAGACATGACGCAGAGTTTTCATAAAAACCATGTCACGTGTGAAACCCATGTCCATTTTCCGTCCTTCCGTCGCAGACCTACTTAAATACGCATATTTCAGGAACGAAAAATATTAATGAAAAAAATAAAAGTGAAAATTGAAGGTACTTGCTCATAGACATAATTTGTGGTATTTGTTTGATGCTGTTTGTTTGTGATATTCATGTGTGAATGTTGGAAAAGTGAGTTCAACCGTCTGTTAAAGAATACTCAACATTTTGTGTATGGTACATAAACTAACAGTACATGTATACTAGTAGTAGTAATTGGTCTACTGAATATATTAAACCTGATTCTTGTAGCTATATTTTGTGCTTTGCATGTACAGAATACAGGTTTCAGAGGAAACTGAGAAAACCCTCTGAAAAATACATAATAAAAAGTTTCTTGTTTGTTGATGCGTAAATATGTCTTTATATGTTATTTTTAAAAATATTTTAGGTGTGAATATTTGCAAAAGATTCTCATTTTTTTAATTTTTTTAAATGCAAGTGAGGTCAAAAAATTTCGCACAGTCCAAAAGAAATCGCACAGTAAATGTACTACATGAACAATTTCTCGTCCCCATTTCTCTTCTCTTTCCCCTCTCCTTCCCCTTTCCCTTCTCTTTCTCCCTCTCCTTCCCCTTTCCCTTCTCTTTCTCCCTCTCCTCTCCCTTTCTCTTCTCTTTCTCCCTCTCCTTCCCCCTTCTTTCTCTCTTTTCTCCCCTTCTTCTCGTCCCCATTTTTCCGCTTCGTCGTCCCCATTTTAGGTGTCCGGGGGGTGGGGGGGGGGGGGGGCAGTCTGCCCCCCCCCCCCCTCACTGGCTACGCTACTGAATATATTCCTTATGACCGTACGCATGATATAATAGTTCGGTTTTTTTAATGAACAATTATTTGGGGTCACTAGGGGTCAAAATATAAATTTTCTAGTCGATCCTTTAAATGCTTCTTTGTCTCAGAGGAAATGACTGGTCAATAGATTCCTTGGGTCCATGCACATAGAGGGTGTTAAGCGATTAAAAGTACGGGGTCACTGACCTATACAAGGGGAAATTGAAGGCATGCTCTTGCTGATTTGGACCGGACTTGTTTCATTTGATTTGATAAGACAAGAGCAAAAGTCAATCATCATTACCAGGTCAAAAAAGGGTCACTTGGGGTCAAAATGTGAATCTTCAACCCGTTCACTTAAAATCCTTTTTGTTTTCAGAGGAAATGACTGATTTCAATCAGAATTGGTCAAGGGATTCCTATGCACAAATAGGGTCGTGTTCAGCGGGTAAAAGTGACATTTCATATGGGTTCACAAGGGGTCATTGAACTATACAAGAAGAAAAGTCAATCATGACCTTGAAGTCAAATGTCAGGAACGAGAAGAAAAAATCAAGATGACTTGGTCTTTTACCAGAGCAATATCTAGTTATCATTTCTTTTAAAGAAAACAAATTTTAATTCTCCGCATAAAATAAACACTATTTCGGCACAGGTTCACTGCAAGTTTTAATGGCCGCACTGCACCTCTGGAGGTGTTAGGGACCGTTCATTATTTATGGTGGAGGGGGGGGGGGGCGGGACAAATTAGAGACTCGTATGTATGTCAAAGTTACCTAACCCCCCCCCCCTACAGCTGAAACTGAAAATTACATGACCCCCACTGCTAACCAGTAGCTTTTTACACAACCCCCCCCCCCCCCCCCCCCCAATCCCCTTTTCTTTTCTTTTTTGTCACATACAAAGGGGGCTGTCTTTTCCTTTGGAATTTTGTTCATGGATACGTTGGCAAATTCTGTTTTGGCCAATAATTTTATAATGCCCTTCTTTTTATTGGGTGAAATTCGGAATGGCAAGCGTAGCGAGCCGGAAAATGTGTCATGTGGTTTTGTGAGGCTTTATAACCCAAACAAGTTGGAACATCCTAGGCAGAAACGTATCGTGGTATTAGTGATCCAGTGCCAAACATCCTACTTTTGTCAGCATTGGTAAGCTGAGACGAGGTGAAAACTGAAAAGCATGCAAGAAATTATTTTTTTTAATCACAAAATTGGATTTTGTAACATACGCTAATTAATATGTTTTTATACACCCTGTGGTTCCAATTTCTCGACCGTGAACATTGATGATAATATGTTATTCCAACAGATCCTCCGAGGCCCAGGAAAGATTTGCTGTCCGGAAGTCGTCTCGTAGTAAATATTTTTGAAGTTGATTGGTTTTAAGAAAATTTGCGCGAAGCGCACAAAAAAAATTACATTTACACTCCAATAGCCTCTAAAATCACCCCAATCACCACCATCTTTATAGTTTAAAAAAAGTTACACAACCCCCCCTGTTAAAGAATAAAAAGTTACATGGCCCCCCCCCCCCCTATTTCAACATATGAAAGTTACATGACCGCCCCCCCCCCTTATAGTTTACGAAACAGCCCTCCACCATAAATAATGAACGGTCCCTTAATACACTATTATATTCACAGGCGGCTCCAGCATCAACACAAACGAGGGGCAGGAAAAGATATGAGGGGGGGGGGGGGGGGCGGGTGGGGCAAATGCGCTCGAAAATGTTGGCTTTTAATGTAAAAAATGCCTGAAATTAGCTTACTTTGATCTGAATTAGACATTTAGACCAATTATAAGTAATTTTGACTTTAAAACTCAACATTATCGATTGTTTGGTGGGACAAAATGGGGAGGGGGAAAAGGTTGTGACTGGGGGACCCCCCCCCCCCAACCCCTCGTAGTGCCGTCACTGTTGGTGAACACATCTATCCCACTTAAAATGCATTCTGATGTTTGTTTTGTGATTTATGCGACCTCTTGAGCATTTACTTGTGCTTTAATTAGTATAGGGAAAGTATACCCTAGAACTAATATTGGTAATTTTTTGTATGCAGATAATTTTATTAAATTTGTATCCATGCAAAGAAGTGAGGTTTCTTTTGTTGCTCAGTCTAGTTGTAAATAAGTACAAAAACGCAACAAAGAAATTATTGTTAATAATTATTTTATTGAACTAGATGAATAGGACATTTCATACATGTAATACAAAAAAACTAGCTATTCAATTCTATACCTTATTATTGCTAATACAATTGATTGAGTGAGTATTCATTTTATTTACAAAAATATATAATATTTGTAAGTACTTGAATTATATTGAACATGAATACTTGTATGCTGTTAAAAAGGTTCTACCCATTTAAATTGTGTTAAATTGTGTGTTCCTAAGAAAGGTGCATCAATTGCGCGTTTATTCCAGGGTGTATCATTTGTCCTCTGAATACATGTGCAAGTGCATTTAGAATGACATTCCAGCAGTGTTTTCACTTTCCAGGAAATTACCCAAAATTTGGGAAATTATGGTTGTTTTCGGGTAATGCTCTGAAAATGAAATAATTCCAGGTAATTTCGGGAAATTTCATATCTTGTCTTAAAAGAAGAGATAAAAATCTTTCCCCCATGTATTCTTTTTCATTTATGTTTGGTATCCCTGAAATGATATTAATCAGTTGCTAACCATAGTCGACAATCACCCCTGATCCATTTGGCTTTTTCAAAAAACATGAGCATTCCAGGTATAGACCATTCATTATTCAATTCAACCATATTCCACTACATTTCAACTTTTTCTATGCTGTTTTCGGAGTTTCTCACATGCATATATATACTTGCCACCCTTTGGACCTCCATAAAAGTTATTAAACAACCAAAAAGTAGCACGGATATAGCAATTTTGAAGATTAGAGGAAATTCCATCAAATTCCAGGAAATTTTGGATTCTATTTTAGGATTATTTTTTTGAGGTGTGGAAGCACTGCATTCCAGATTAGGCCTAAAAAAAAAAAAAATGTTTGATTGGCCTAACCTGACCGACCCTAAATACATCGCCGACCCTGAATATTTTTTATTATTTTGAGGGAGGACAAAATAACAAAATAAAACATATTTAAAAAAAAATTAATTAAAAAAAAATTATTAAAAAAAATTATATACAAATTATTAAAGTTTTGATTCGCCTTTTTTAAGTCCCCAAATCAGGTGATTTAAAAATTAAAAATCAAAATCAAATCCCGACCGACCTGCCCTATTTGTTTTTGTCATGTTAGGCCAATCAAACCATTTTTTTTAGGCCTTATAAGCTGCACTCACGGCAATATACTCCCAATGTCACATTTGTACAGGGTGTCCCAAAAGTGTTGATACCTTTTTCAAGCTTTATATCTCCAGCAAAATAATTTGAAGTATTATAAAATAAACTGAAAACATTATTTGGATAGAATTATTTTGATACCAAACTTTAAAAAAACCCGGTAAAAACCCAGCAATCTGTGAAATACAGAAGAAAGTTTTTGAAACACTGTCATATATAAGCACATAGGATAATGAGCTATGCAATGAATTGAAGGGATTGAGAGCAGGAGAGAGGTAGTAAAGAAAAAGGGTTTCCACAGAGATTTATTTTTTCAGATTGAAATAATCCTTATTATGGGAACATTGTCGTGTGGACAAAGGTTAAAGCAATCTCATTATGTTCCCAATCCCTTAACACTTTTGGACCTGTGATTTGACATTTCGCTGATAATAATCCATATAGGGATGTGGTCTATTACCAACTATTTGCTAAGACTGAAAAGGACATAATTATGCCCCAAGGGCATGAACAAACCTTCATAACCCTGAAAGTGGACCACATATGGCAGCGGTTGACAAAATCTTAGATGATTTATTACCAGCAAAATATCAAAATCACACGTCCAAAAGTGTTAGGGAGTGGGAACGTAATGCTTGCATAATTCACATGAATGAAACCTGCAGCATGTGATTACAGCCACACTTTACCTGGTGTACCTGCAAGTTTATGGTATTGTGAGTTATGTGACCAAATTTCTTATAAATTAAGGAGCCTCAGGCAAATTTGATATCCCAATATATCCATTCTACCCGCAAGGCTCAAGATAACAGGTTTTTTTACCGGGAGCTACTTTTTTTCAAAAGTAGCGCCCGGATCATGGGATTAATTGAGAACCGGGAGCTACTTTCAGTCTACCGAGAGCTAACTTTTTTTATTAAATCCAGCGTGGCAGCATTGTCAACTCGAAAATTCGATGTCTTAGGCAAGCTTCCCTATCGTCAACATTTTTCAGCATTACCGGGCGCTATGGCTGAAGGACCGTGGGGTAAAAATCGCCCAACGCCCGCTTATCTTGAGCCTTGTCTACCCGTATTATTCTCTATCCAAGTATGTTTTCAGTTTTATACTGTAACACACAAATACTATGAATTATTTTACCGAAGATATGAAGCTTTAACAATATGTGACCCAATGCAAGTAAATGAGGCACATTGAGGGAAATATGAATATTAATAATAATAATATGTATAAGTTGAGGGACATTTTGGTACCAAAGGCAAGGATATATCACATTTCTAACCAAAGTTACGGATTATTGAAAATCACTTTGTCACAAAATATCAAATACAAATCTTTAAGAAATGGACATTTAAAGTTTTGGTTTTGTTAACAATTCAATGGAGTAAATGAAAATTAAATACCTAAAATTGTAGTTTAACTCTTTATTTTCATGAATTTGATCCTTTGGTTGGATACAAGATGTATCAAAGATAAGAAATAAAGCTTTTATACATTTTACTTATTTTGACCTTGTCCCACATTTTGTGAATTAGTTCCTGCTGCATTGTGCCTCATTTACTCATGTTGGGTCACATATATTAACACTTTTGGGACACCCTGTATTTCAGATTGGATGGAGTATAACATATATGCATTCTCATAATTTCATGTCATTCTTAAAGAGGCATTGGGAGATTTCTCAAACAAGTTTAATTTAATAAGGATCTGCATCAAAATTAAATAAACTATCAAATTTGTGATTTTACATGAAAAGATCAGAAATTCAAGCATGATTTTGGGCGGTAGTTAGTACATGTATGAAAAAACAAACTTCTGAAAAAGTTTGATAACTCCTTCACAGGAGGATCTCTCAATGCCCCGGTAAAGCCATGCTCTCTGCCCTGCATGTGAAAAACATTGAGGGCTCGTTCCCCTTGAGGATCTATCTCTCAATGCCCCTTTGAAGCCATGCTCTCTGCCCCAGCACTTTATTATCTGTAAACCCAACTTCTAAAAAACATCGAGGGCTCCCTCACAGGAGAATCTCTTAATGCTTCTTTAAAGCCATGCTCTCTGCCCCTGCACTTTTATATGTGAAAAACATTGAGGACTCGTTCCCGGAGGATCTATCTCTCAATGCCCTTTTGAAACCATGCTCTCTGCCCCAGCACTTTATTATGTGTAAAACACAACTTCTAAAAACATTGAGGGCTCCCTCAGAGGAAAATCTCTTAATGCCCCTTTAAAACCATGCTCTCTGCCCCTGCTCTTTTATATGTGAAAAACATTGAGGGCTCGTTCCCTCGAGGATCTATCTCTCAATGCCCTTTTGAAGCCATGCTCTCTGCCCCTGCACTTTTATATGTGAAAAAACACACAACTTATGATAAACATTGAGGGCTCCCTCACAGGAGAATCTCTCAATGCCCCTGTAAAGCCATGCTTTCTGCCCCTGCGATTTTATATGTTTAAAACATTGAGGGCTCGTTCCCTGGAGGATCTATCTCTCAATGCCCCTTTAAAGCCATGCTCTCTCTGCCCCTGCACTTTTATATGTGAAAAACACAACTTCTGAAAAACATTGAGGGCTCCCTCTCAGCAGGATCCCTCAATGCCCCTTTAAAGCTATGCTCTCTGTCCCTGCACTTGTTCAGCCCTGTTAGCAGTTTCTGTCACATGGTTCTCTGTACTCTAAGTTGAGATGATCAAAGATGTCTTTTTCTGTGTTTGCAGGAAGGGATTTGTTCTGTAAGTAATAGAATACAGAAATGATATTACTAAACAATATATATGTAAAGGTATGAAGATAAAGACATGGCAGTTGATATGACATGGCAGTTGATTGATATAATTTATTAGGTGGGTGAAGTTAAGCAAGAACACTTGGACAGCAAGCAAAGGTTCTGGAATTGGCTAACAAAAAGGTATGTGAAATGGTGATACAATTTGCATGTTAGTCTCAAATGTCAAATTTGCATTATATGGAACCAACTACCAATCACAGCGATCCAAGCACCATCTGTAAAGTCATTCAACAACAGAGTGTCACATACACATACATAATTCAGCAAGCTCCCTGGGCTGTACATATGCCCAAGATAGCACCTCCAGCTGATACCAATTAGTCAGCACCAAGTCAACACTCCACTGTATATACTTCGCACGCACATCGGTTGGTTGATTTCATCTGGTGATGGGAGTTTTGGGTTGTTTTTACTGAGTTTGTTGTTTCCTGCACTGGTTGACGTGATACCTTACAGATTCAGATACTCATTAGAAAGGTCTTAACTTTAAATGTAATCATCTTATGTCAATGAAATTGATATAGTAAAGTATGATTATCAAATATAGTCCAAGTTTAAACATGCAGTGCCTTAGGAAACGTTTCAGGAACAAGCTGTTTGTTTATCAACACTGAAGTGCACTTATAAAACTCGCCCATTGCTTGTGTGTTGGATTTCGATCGCGACAGGAGCATGCGCAGATGCGATTTTTGTGTAAGTGGTCTGTGATTTTGCCAATATTAGATTTTTACTGTGATTTGTCGATCTGCATTAAATGCAAAATGAAAAAACGCCCCCGGTTGGACTCGAACCACCAACCTTTCGGTTAAGAACCGAACGCGCTAACCAATTGCGCCACGGAGGCGGTTATTTGCTAGGCTGTTTTGGTTTGTCATGTTCATCTCCGTACACTTCCCCGTATACTCCCTTGCATAGCCAGGCATCGTTTTATCTCAAATGTTGCCTGAATATTGTTGTTGCTGTGTACCTAAATACATGTGCTGTCTGTTGAATTTGGAACCACCGTTTAATTTGAACTGTCTATTTTCAATAAAAAAATACTCTATTTCGGGAAAAAATTCACAAAAGCTCACAGACAACAAATAAGCACATCATTTTACTCGACCTAGAATTTCAAACTTACAAATTTGGCGTTCCGAAAATATCGGAAGAAGATTTTTGAAAATTCTGTTACTCTCGACTGGCTTGACCAATTTTGATTCGGTAAAAAGTATGTTGATATATCAATTCGCGCCAATACAGAAAAACTGACTCGAGGGCAATCAGTGGCTAGCAAAATCTTCTGCGCAGCCGTTCAATGTACGAAGTCAATTTACGAGTGAATCGATTTGGAATTTTCCGCTAAGATCGGGAAAACCCCGATGATGCGAGTGACGTCATTTAATGAGCGGCGCCCTTCACGAATTAGCTCATTAGCATAATTTATGTCCGTGAAATGTATCACGCAGTTTGATAAGTGAAGTGATGATTCTATGTTGATTGATAGACCTTTTAAAATATGTTAACTACATTTTAATTCCTCAATTGCTACCAAAGATGGTATATTGCGCAAGATTTACAGAGTTTTATGCAAAAAGCAAGTTTGAATTAAAAAGCCCATCTGCACGTTGCTCTGCTGCCGTCGCCCGGAATTCCAATATTAGTTGCCCACCCCGTGTTTTAAATTTTGAATCCAAGTTCTAGAAACATTTTCAGAGGTCAATTATCTACCAACACTCTCTATAACGCAGTAACCGATAGTCCATACTGGTGTGTGTGGTGTGTTCAAATTTGGCAGCCGCCTGCCAAATCCTCGATGGTCAGTGACCTGGTAGCTGTATTGTAATTTGAGCAGTTTGTCTTTGGTCTGGTCACTGTCACTGGGCCGCTGGTGCCAGTGATTGGCTATGGCTGTACATGTACATAGCCTGTACATGATGTTATGCTGTGCATTACATATGAGTGTATGGTTGGTGTAGGCAAGGCATGCCTTGGTGTAGGGGAGGGGCTGGAGAGAGGTTGATTAAGGGGTGGGACTAAGAGTGGCTCTGTAGCAAGGGGTGGGACTAAGAGTGGCTCTGTAGCAGAGCTAATCTGCACGCCCTGTGCATCAGTCAACAGCTCTCTAATTGATAGCCTTGCGCATCCAGTACACTCTTATGTTATTTTAACGGTTGTGACAAAATTTGAAACTGCACAATTTTTCTTCAATCTTCATTAGTCTGTAAGGATTTATCGTCTTTTGTAGCAAATTAGATAGCAAAATGTAGTTAGCAAAATTCTTCAAAAATCTATATCAATTAGATTTATTTATACGAAAATAAGTGTGTTTTTAAAAATGAAGTAATTACTTTTGTTTACCAGTTCAAGCATTTACTTTACTATAAAGATTTAAGAAAAAGGTTAGTAAGGCTACCAAAAATATCCACCCTCTTTTGCAGGCCAGACTGACCTTTTTTTAAATTTTTCTCCAGATTTGTTTCCAATTTGTTTATACGTAGAACAGGGTGTTTTGTCGACTAAAAGCAATTGCCATTTGTATTGATAATGTTGTACTTACATTGATTTTATCATAAAGTCCATGGCTTGTCAGTGTCATGCCCATCTCCTTATTAGCATAGTCCCTGATAGATCGATTAAACATTCGTGATCCGGTCCATCCCATTAATGCATAGGTGTATTGACTTGCAGGGGCTATGATTAAATCCACACGTCTAGCGACCCATGACCTGCTTATAGTGTCATTCGGACCCCTATTATCAACAATGGATGGGTCCAATTTGATCTGCTTTCGTTCAGGTGGTGAATCATTTAGTGTATCATCAATAGTTGAACCATGGGGTATATCAGAGGTTCTTTCATCAGAATTTTGAATGATTTTAAGGGATTGGGGAATATCTTTACAACTCTTTGAATGTTTAATCCTGTCGTTAATGAGTTGCTTCGAAAGTCTAAAAATGCTGAAACATCTTTCATAGTGATCAAGGTGACTTCTTCTAGCCTGGGCAGGTCTTGATAACACTTCCTACAAATGAACAGAAAGACAATGCTTCAGGTGAATGTATGCATATTTACAGTTATATTTTGGCAAAGCACTGTATCTCGATGTTACATGCATACAAAATTGTCTGGTTTTATTTTGGCAAAACACTGTATCTCAATTCTCAGCAAGATACAGTGTTTTGCCATAAAATGGTTACATATGGAGGGCAGCCGAGAGTAGTCAGTTTAAGTAAAAAACAACCACTATTTACATACCTAATAATACATACAAAAAAGGCCATTTAATTTAATTTTTTTTAAAGTTAAATCCATGGATTGTATTAGTTACAGTGTTTTACCAAAAAAAGTATACACATTGTTGTTTTTGGCAAAACACTGTAACTCAATAAATTTGCTTATATCTTTATAATAATCACATATATCAAGTTCACATCAGGTTGTAGAAAAGAATAGAAACAACAGTATATCAATGTTTTCACTACAACCAAATAATTTCACAATACAAAAAAATGCATTCATGTGAAACTTTCAATCTAAATATCTCAAAATGAAAATTTTAGAGTCACAGTGTGTTTTGCCAAATTACGGTTGTGGGGGCAACAATCATGAATCGTGACAAGGGGGCATACTACCTGTGTGAATAAATTAATTACCCGCCTTCCTGAATGAGTAGTTTTGTTTAGCTACATGGATCCAAAGGAGAGGGCAACAATCATGAATCGTGACGAGGGGCGTACCAACTGTGTGAGTAAATTAATTACCCACCTTCCTGAATGAGTAGTTTTGTTTAACTGTATGGAACCAGAGGAAAGAGAGGGCAACAATTATGAATCGTGACGAGGGGGCGTACCATCTTTGTGTATAAATGAATACCCACCTTCCTATATGAGTTGTTTTGTATATCAGTATACTCTAGTAATTGTCTTTTGTTAAGGTTTGTTAACAAGTCTGCTAATAGGTTTTCTTTCTTTCCTTCCTCTGGGTGTGATATCAATAGATCCACATCATGTCCTGTGTCTTTGCCCCTAGAAATAATCAATAATAACTAATCATTAATAAATAATACTTTAAAACAGGGATATTTATGGATTTTTGTTTTTGTTGGGGGTAGCATTTATAACCTGTGTGGAAATACTTGGAAGTTTGCATTGGTAACTGCGTATGGGCTATTCAGGGTTCTGGTCTTCTATCGGTGACTTTGTTAGGATCTGTGCTATGTTTTGGTATCAAGGGATTTGTGGTTAATTTTCAGCAATTTTGACAAAATTTCAAACAAATTTCAAAAAAGTAAATGAAAAATAAATAAATAATGGGAAATTGAAAAAAAAGGTATGTCAATTGTCAAGGTGTTTTTTTGTGGCCTTATTTGGACAGAAATCAATCATGATATGATATGATTTTATTGGCACAAAATCGCGACCCGAAGGCCGAATTACATTGCAAAAAGCAAGGAATACATATAAAACCAATTCTGAACATTGGAACTTCTTAAATACTTTAACAGAAAAAATAAAAAGGCAAGCGGGATGGAAAGCATTTTAAATTAGGCTATACGAGAAAAAAAGAAATTCACAACATTTCAAAATGTTTGAAAAGAAATTTTTGTTTTTATTATTTTCAGAATTTTTTAAAAGCGATTTTGTATTTTGTTGTTGAAAGTGTGTTGCCATAGCTTACCTTAAGAATCCCCCTATAATGACAACAGTAGTTCCTGGTAAGATCTTCTCCACCTCTTCCACAACCAGCTCACATATGATGTCAGATTCTATACGACTAACTGGTGTGTTCAAATCCTTGTAACACTCTATCCCTGTTAAATAAATCCCAAAGAACATCGTCATTACAGATATCACGGCTGTTTGATCCCACATAATTTGTCCGATTTATTCTGAGAACACAGTAACTTGCTGGCCCGGTTCTGGTTTTAACTTATTCAAGTACCTGAATATACTGGCCATCTTTTGTAGAAATTTCAAAAAAATTGTAGGTGCCATTTCTGAGAAATAGAGCTTTGAATATTATTATTTACTATAATAGCGCCCTCATCGGCCACATTTCCCATAGAGTTACATGTCAAATGTGTGTAAAGTAGAAAATGCCGATAATTTAATTTAAAAATGGCTCCTACAATTTTCGTGACATTTTCACCGTATACTCGTATTCATTAGCGCTACCTAAATCAGGTCAAACCATAACTGGGCCACTATGAAATCTTTTTTTATTCCATAATTTTAATTATAAATCGGACAGTCAAACAGCCGTGATATACTATCCGATTCTATAGTTCAGTCAGTTCCAACTTGGCGAAACCCGTTTACAGCAGCGAATTAATTCAGAAGAGCGTTATGCGCCAAACATTCGCAAGGCGCGAAATGTTGCAATGTCATTGTATGTTTGACGCTTGCGTATGCCAAAATTGCGCTTATACGCTTGGATTACTTTTGCGAGTGGATAGATAAAAACCGAGCATTTCTCGCCAATTTGGAACTGATTGAACTATAAAAGGCTCAATGGCGTGTTAAGATGCTCACACAACTTCATCACTGTTTTTAAAGGGGCATTGAGAGATGTATCCATATACTAAATGAGCAAATAACGTAAAGATAATCATCAACATAGCCCAAATCCAAAATGTCATACATTTCCGACATCGCCTTTATGCCAAAATAAGCAAATAACGGCACTTCCGGGTTGAGATTTGCCGCGAAAGTCTGTGAGTAAAATGATGCATAACTTCCAAATTCAGCACCTGAATTTCGATATGATGAAAATCATGAAATTTCATATGATGAACGGAGAATGTTGGTAAACTGTTTCAGATGGTAGTTAGTATATGCCTAAGTATTACTTTGATGCATAAAAACTGATTTCCAGGATAATTGAGGGCGCACTCCCATACGTAATCTCTCAATGCCCCTTTAACAAATCACAAAAACTTTATGACAGATATGATTTGTATAATTGCAATTGCAACCTGTAACCATACTTGGTTCATCGGGTAAGATTTAGAATACCCTACCATTTGTATTCCTCACTGTGTGAGTGAATGGGTTGTTCTTTAAAAGTCCCCATTGAAGACATGCAGTGGTGGGGTATACTAAAGGAACTCCGGTTCATCTTTTCTGATTCCAATTCCAAATGTGTAAGAACATCTAGACTGCTCAAAAAGTAACTTACCAGGTAATAAATATGATTGTAACTCAAAAATTGTAAGGAATTTTTAATTTTTAATATGCACATGAAGTTTGACCTATATTAACCCTAACCTCCTAAGTCACATTTTGAAGAATTTTTTTTTCAACAACAAAAACGCCGACAAAAAGTGTGGCGCCGCCACCGGGGCTCGAACCCACAACCTCTCGGTTGCGAGACGAACGCTTTACCAGTGCGCCACGGGGGCCAATCATACTCGGGCCAGTGTTTTGGCCCAACTATGTAGCCTGGGGCCATATTTTCATCGAAATAGTGCCACGCCAGCTGGCACAGACAGACTTTACCGTGGACATTTGCGTCATTTAGGATGGTTAGGGTTATAAAATCATACGTGGAAAATTTTGAAAAAATAAAATAAAAGAGAAAACAAAATTCCGTTAATAAACCTATGTATCAAAAACTAAAACCCAGTATGTTTTTCAAATTCCGCATTTGGTTTCAACGTTTTGCGGCCTTTAGTGTAGGAATAGGCAGATTATTGATTAACTGGTAGCACCAACTTACTGGCCAATAGTAGGATGAGGATTGCCTATACACATACCGGTCACAATATTTGTCAAATGTAACATGTCCTGTCTGTTTTGCTACAGTTTGAAGGCCAACTTAACTTCCTATGTAGGGAAATCCAATTTTGTCTTCAAAGTTGACTAAACTTGCATACCTTTCCTTTGCTCTTTTGTAAGTGCTATGTTGTCTGATTTCATGACATCTTCCAGTGTGCGCATATTCATATCATACCATTTCCTAGCAGTAGCTGATCCGCAACCAAACACACCTGTAAAGATCTATACAAAACAGGAACATACACAGTCAGTAGGGGACCATCTGCTAAATATGCACTTATCCTTAACAGTTCTTCTCAAGTAGGGTCAGTTGATCATTCAGTGTTTGCTTCAAAATGTTTGTGAACATTTTGGTGAACTTCAACAATGTAAAAATAAATAAAAATGTTTTTTTCTTCAAAATAATAAATAGTTTCAACCATATTTCAAAAGGATTTTGAATAACCAATTGAAAATTCGTTGGGCCGTAGAACTTAGTTGTCTTTTATCCTTTGCTTCGTGCCTAAGATTTATCATGTTCAAGATGTGAACATTCTTAATACATACCTCCATAGTTTTGAACCATTGATCTTCTTTGATGTTCTCAATCTCTGTAGAGAAACCATCATCTAGCATCTCCTGTTGAAGGATAAAGTAAAACAGTTTTTGTTGTCAAAAAATGTCAATATGGACATATTTTGCATACACTGCAAATTATGAATGTGTAGTTTTGGACAGTGTATACTATTGAGTGTAGTTTTAAGTGTAGTATTGCAATTATTATTATCATTATCCTTCGGCTGCAGAGTAGGCGACCACAAGTTTCTTCCATGCACGACGGTCTTGAGCAAGAGTGACAATCTGTCGATCTTCAATCATGCCTTCATTGTCCCCTAGTAAGCGTTGTATATATGTCAGATATGTTGTGCAAGGACGACCAGGTCTCCTTCGGCCATGTGTTGGTGCGTAGGTGGCATACTTTTTAGCTGGCTCTTCATCAGGGAGACGGAATATATGGCCAAGGAATCTCAGTAGGCATCCAAGTTAACACTAGTAGTCTAGTAGTCAACATCTATTACTGGCATTGTGCTATAATTACAGTGGTGGACTTGTCTAGTTCATTATCTTATTTATAGTTCTTAACACTTTTGTTTTTTATATTTTGTCCCTGATGAAGGGTGGTATATCCACTTGAAACGTCAGTCTTTATTGTTACCATATATCCTGAGTAGTCTCAGATATATCTTTGTTGTTTTATTGCACAGCAATTTTCATTGCTTGCCCCAGTGCATTTCCGTGTTTTTATTTTATTTTTATTTATCTGTTTTATTGCATTATTCTCCCTTGTTATTAGTATTACCTGTTTCCCCACACCCTGTTGGTATATCTTGCTTTTACTCTTAGCATTTTTTTAATATTTTCGAGATATCCTCTTTTATCAGTTTTCTGATCCTTGGTGTGTTTTGTTCCTGGTTCCGTTGGATTCATCTTTTTACATTTTAAACAATTTAAGAGGAAGTGATTGGGGAAAGGGATCATAATACACCTAGCACAAAAGTCCCTGACCAGGTGCTTTGATGTTGGCTAATTTAAAATAGATAATCGGTACCAAAAATCTGAGATATACATTAAATGAGCAAATTTCTTCTCCACAGTTTGATACCTCATATAAAAAATTGAATGGATACTTTTAAAGTCATGATGATTTCAATGACCGCGCATAACAATAGCAAAGTTGCACTAGAAATGGTTTTCTATGGGATATCATTGATTTGTGTGTGATTACTGTCATGACTGTGTGCTATCTGAACCAGCCACCTAGCAATCTGGATGAATGGTCTGGAGTGATTGGGGTATAAAGGGTGTGACTAGCTGTGAAGATTAAACTTCTTTTGTTGATTAGCTGTGAGTCTTTACATACACATTTTCACTGCGTAATGTTTATTTTTTATTTTAAATAAGGACCAGCTAAAGAAAGAAAATACTTTCTTTTAATTGAAAATAAAGAAAATTGAAATAAATTTTCAAAAGTACTGGAGACATTTTTGTAACTTCTTGCATTGAAATCACATTTTGGGGAAATGTGATAGCCAGCCAAGCGTTTTCCCTTTTCATTAACAATTCAATTTCTCAAAATGTCAAATTGTGAATGGAGTTACGCAAACAAATGAGGTTTAATTTTAGAGTTGGGAGTCCTCCCAACTGATTTTGGACTCTTTATATATCATACTTGATTCACTTTATATAAATGCCACTAGAGATGTTGATGACCTGATATTTACCTCTATAACTTTGTTGCTATGTTTCCCACTAAGATCATGGAGATTACGTAGGTCTTCAATACGTCGCACTGGATGAGGCAAAGCCTTGAGGGCACAAGAGGCTTTACGAAATGCCAGGGCCCTGGACTGGTTCTGGTCACCGCCAAGGTATTCTGCTTGTTTTTCAAGGATTTCTATGGCATCCTGGAGAAAGAAGACAAGATAAAATGTGTGGACATTAACCAAAGCTAAATATCTTGTATACAAGCCAGGGATTCTACAATTTCAGGACACTCATGTCCCGCATTCATTTATATGGTCACACTGATCCCACACAATTTGTGGGAAATTTTCCTGGAATTTAGGCCACAGAAAAAAGTTCTACAAGCCCGCCCGCCCAACCAACCCATTCTTTTTAATTTTGGAAAATTGTTGCCAATTCACCAAAAGTTCCCAAATTCAAAAAACAACACCAATAACAAACTAGCAAAAAACTTGCCCAAACGACCGACCTTACCTGAGAGGCCCATTTGCCCATAGAACAGGCTTTTTTGGAGGCATAACCTTAATTCAGTTTATACGTAAGTCGTAAGTAGACGACAAAGTCACTTCCATCCATCGTGTGCTCCCCAACAAGTTAAAAGTTCAATCCTACTACCGACAAGTGCATAGCCCCTTACAAGCTCAATATTCTACAAGGGTACACACCACCAAATAACATTTTGCATTTTGGCAATACCCGGCAGTGTTTGAAATTACGATTGACCCCATCATAAGTCTAAATTTAACATCCTATATAGAAAAGGTAAAAGGGGCTGTAAATGTACCTAAATGTTTCATAATTTTGCATTTGTAGGTTATTTCTCCACATTAGGACCAAAATCTCTAGCTTTTCATGAATGGTAATATTTTACACAATTTCACTGTTTCCACCAATTTAGAGCTAAAACCACTGATCTTAGGATATAGGCAGCCTGTTGTACCTATGATAGATATCATTGGCCCGTAGAGAGAAAAAAAATGCCGGTTACCCCCCACAAAACCCCGGGATGAACCATTTAGCCTATTAAGTTTTATAGCTTGTTCATTGCTACAATTAACATAGTTTTTTGAGTAAAAGATGTTGGGCAATCCTAATGATATAACTCTAAATGTCTGCATACTATTTTTAGCAATATGCTGCTATCTGCAGTAGATAGCAAATTTGATAAAATACTACCTATGGTACCAAACACCTAAATTCAAGTCAAATGCTTGCTTATAAATGAAGAAAAAGACTCCAAAGATGTATTAATATTGCACAAACACTACAAATAACATTTAAAGACAAATTCCACACCACCAAATAACATTTGGCATTTTGGCAATACCCGGCAGTGTTTGAAATTAAGATTGACTCCATCATAAGTCTAAATTTAACATCCTAGAAAAGGTAAAAGGGGCTGATTTATTAATTTGAGGCCTGATGGTCATGGCTAACACTTTTTCTGCAAAGAGAAGTGTGGATGACAACCATACTTTGGCCTCAAATATTAATTTGATAATACTAACGGTTATACTAGGCCTTATACTAATGGTTATACTAACGGTTATAGCAGTAATACTAACGGTTAAATTCTTGTTGTGGTGTTTCAGAGGTGTTCTTCTTTGGCATGCATACTTGGCATCCTGATGAGTACGCTTGGTTTTATCCACCAATGCAGTAGCTGTAATAATCTCCTATATATGTAACAGACAACACAAAATACAAACAAACTTGGTTTATCAAATTACCCTTGCATACATACATTGTATACATACGAAACATCCCCTGAGGCTCAAAGCGCTTACAATGATACTAAAAGTTAATGTAACATAATAAGAAACAAGATTAGATTGGGATCAAATATTTGTCTTAACACTTTCCATGCGGCAGGCGTCTGCAGACGACATTCCATAATTTCACAAAATGTTTCAAAAAAGTCACAATTATTGAACTTCATTATCATTTGGAATCACCATGAGAAATGCATTAAAATAAGTACAAGCATTCCTACATTCCTATTATTGGTTTGGTTCGTTAATTCTTCAGATAAGATTTGAAAGTTGGGAAAGGTTTCTGAAAAATCTGTTTGTATATTGGTAATACCAATAGTAGGGCTGTCATCGACATGGACGATGTCGACATTATGTCGATATCGGCTATTATCCCGACATGTCAATATCAACTTTGGGATGTCGATATAATTGACATTAAACCGTCCGTAATGTTTGACATTGTTTCAAAATGATTTTGTAATAAAAGAATGTAGAAAATCGATCTGTGGTAATATTCTATACTATCGCGGACATTATTTGCGGGGACAATCGGCTTGGTATTTGGATCATAATATGTCGACATCATGTCGATATCGAGATTCTAGAATAGCAACATGTCGACATGAAAAAAAGATCTCGATAACAGCACTAGCCAATAGCCGCTTGGAAAGTGTTTTAACACTTTCTAATACAAAACAGATTTTTAAAAGTGCGTTCAATAACATTAACAGTGTGTCTGATTTATAGGTAGATCCTGTGGTAAAAAGTCCTATAACCAGCATTACCTCTTGTCATAGGATACTCGAGACGATTATCCTTGGATACTCTTTGCATTGGGACATACAATTTTAAACAGTTTGATATACATGTAGGAACATAAGTGAAACTATTTAATGGCATGCACAGTAAGCAATTGAAATGTAATTCTCTGTTCAACAGGTAACCAATTGAGAGAGGTGCCGGTTTATGTTTTGACACAGGTGTTTGTTCTCTCTTCGTATTCAGAGGGGTAACACAAGATCGTTCCAGGATCTTGAAATACCCCCCTATTTGACAGATAATTCGGCTAATTTGACTCCCCTTTTCGCCCAAAAGCGTAGACAATTTGTTTGAAAATAACCTCCCTTTTTTCACCATTTTAAGGACACTTTCTAAGAAGTTCCTCTTTTTGCGCAAAAAGAACCAAGGACACCTTTGGTTCAAAATACCCCTTTTTCCTATACCCCGGACAATTTGTTATGACACAACTCTCATTCTAATTTCTAAACACCCCTAATTTTTTGAAATGACCCTTATTTTTTGGAAATCGGGGACAAAGCTTTCAAAAACACCCCAAATTTGGGGAAATCGCGAACATATATGTAGGGGGAATTTCCACGGACATGGTCTGAACCCCTTTGCCACGATTTTTGAAATGATCGTGCATACTCAATGTTAATGTTGACTGAAACCATGGGGGTTATGACATTGACATCAGTAGATTACGATGACAAGGGGATCTACATGTATGGACAAACAAACAATTATCTTGTTTGACCTAAGGTTAGATACCTTTGCTGACTCCTTGATCCTATGTGTTTCCATGACATCAACAGGACACTGTTCCTCCATACATGAGGTGAACCAATCCATAGACACAATCTCAGCATTGTTGATTATCTTTTCCACTGATATACTATTCGCAGAATCTTTACTCAACTTCCCGAGAGGTTTACATGTGGTCTGTATGGCAACATGCACTTGCTCTTTGGTGTCGAGTTCTGAAACGATGTGAGTGACTTCATTCTCGGATGAGCTGTATTTAAAATATAATATAGACAAAGTAATGAGTGAATTACAATGTAATGCTATTGTTTAAATATTTAGACTGTCAATGCTATTTGCAAACTTATCAAAACCTAATGGAATGCAGGGGTATTAAAACTAAAACCATGGCTGGTAGTCTAAAACAAAAGATGAAAGTTATGGTCTAAAGCCCAGGGCAGGCCTTGAAATAAGAAATGAAAAGGGCAGGCAATTTGAAAGGGCACCAACTTTATCCAAGGCCATTATGTACTTTTAAATGGAGTAAAAAAAGAAATTGAGGGCACCTACATGTAGGCTACTAGGTGGGGCATCAAAGGCAATGGCCTTCGATTCCTTCAATTAATTCAAGCCCTGGCCCAGGGTCTAAGAAAACTATGGAAAGAAACCAAAATGTATGTGCGGCTGCGCATCAGAATTGATGATCGATTATTACTTTGGCTAGCTGTCTGGAAGTTGTGTAGGCCATATAAACACAACACCAAAAGTAAGTCCCCCCCTAAACAATTCGTCATAACATCGTAAGATAAAACATTTTACCAATAAAACTTAGTTAGAAATAATCCTATGACTGTTTCCTATGTGATGGTTGAAAATGAAAGATTTCCATTACTTCATGGCTGAATGAGCTCAAATGGAAGACAAAAACTGCCCTTCTCAAATGTCACAAAAGTTTATGAATTGCTTCTCACTAATGGAAAAGTACCCGTGGCTGAGCAAAATTTACTGTAATGTGTAATCAATTCATGATCATTCAGCCATGTAAATCCCATTCTTGGCTCAGATATTAGCATAGTGAGTTGTGACTTTTGAGAAGGGCAGCTTTTGTCTTATTTTTGAGCTTATTCAGCCATGAAGTCATGGACATCTTTCATTTTCAAACAATACTTAGGAAACAGTCATAGGATTATTTCTAACTAAGTTTTATTGGTAAAATGTTTTATCTTACGATTTAATGACGAATTGTTTAGGGGGGGACTTACTTTTGGTGTTGTGTTTATATTAGAGATCTGTGCAAGCAAGGTTATTTATCAAGACTGCTGGAGTGGATTGGTAAATACTAATAAGTAAATAATTACGATCAATTTCTGGATCTACATATGTATTGTAGTTTCAACACAATAACAATAGCTTAGCATTTTATTGACATGACCAGGGCGAGAAAAAATGTTTTATTTCCCGGGAATCAAGTCAAATTGTTCACAATATTTTACATATTTTAGCCATAGATCCCTTCATATTGCCAAAATTTCCCTTCAGATCTCCAAATTTCCCTACAGATCTTCAAATTTCCCTGGAATGAGCTTCCCATATTCCCTGCTTTTTCCTGCTGTGGACATGACAAGGTTAGAAGGTCAGTACACAGAGCCAACTTTATCTTTAATATTTTATTATAACTTTTTAGTGTTACACATGGTCACATTTTTTAAGTTGGTCACCCAAAAAAGGTGGAATAGGG
The DNA here is from genome assembly GCA_035610835.1 of Ophiura sarsii. Taxonomy (NCBI): domain Eukaryota; kingdom Metazoa; phylum Echinodermata; class Ophiuroidea; order Amphilepidida; family Ophiuridae; genus Ophiura; species Ophiura sarsii. Next base: position 50,082,869 of record CM069447.1, on the reverse strand, counting down.
GCACTGCGTATCCCTGGCACCTCAGAATACTTATGGAATGTGTGTAAATGTAACAGACTCGAGATGATCCCCTACTCTTTACGATGAAGTCTGCAACTGTTTTATTGTTCTTTGCTTTGACGGAAAACTCCGGGGGGGGGGGGCACTGAAATTGCCAATTGGTAAAGGGTATAGGTATGTGCCGTGCTGAAGACCCCCTTTTGAGCCTGCATCAGTTCTTAAGACCCCCATTTTATTGAAAATTCAAAAATCGTGAAATTTTGCGTTCCAAAGCCCCAATTCTTCGAAAATTTTGCGTTCTAAAACCAAAAAAGTCAAACATTTGCATTCTTGCTAATCAAAATTGAACTAAAGGCCAGTTCTGGGGGCACTTCACTAAATCCTTCCGCGTTTGGTGTAGGGTTCGGAGAAATAGTACCTATATCAATTTGATCATCGTCCCAGGGGAAGCAAATAGAAGTAAATCTTGCTTATTTTTTATGAAAAAAATAGAATAGAACCTTAGCATTGCTAATGTGGTCAAAAATCGTCGGAATCAAATACGCACGGAAGCCTAGGCTGCGGAAGGATATCGTTGCCGGAACCGGTGAGGAAGCGAAAATATCGGTTTAAAATGGTGAGGGCGCTGTTTAGGTGCCCGTAGCGAAAAAGTTGATCTAGATGGGTCAAGAAAAATCAAGTTTAAAATAAAATTCAACACATATCTAATACATTCATGCGAAATAAAAACTTCCATCATTGTTACGTGGGGAAAAAATACGGTATTGAAAAAGGGCCGAAACGCATGTATTTCAATGGGGGACGTATTTAGTGGTGTGCCCCCTTCTCAAGACCTACTTTTTAGAAAAAATCAGTTCCTAAGAGTAGACCCTATTTTTCGTCATAAAATCCACTCAGATGGTTCATCTCTGTAGCCCCCCTTTTTGAGATCCTGTGCGGCACAGCCCTACTCCCAACGACGGTACAGCACGCTTACCGCCCGGCCACCTCTACTTGACTGGACTCCCGGATAGTAATAACATCTCTCTGGTTTAACCATGTTTGAACGTCTTGTGTGTGTGTGTCATGATGATGATGATGATGATGCAGGGGCGTAACAGAGGTTGGTTGTCAGGGGGGGCACAGCCAAAAATAAATTCCTGGTTAGAATAATTCCGTCTCGGAATTTTTCGTAAAAGGTTGCCCCAAATTTTTTCCCAGTCAGTCACCTAGTGAATTTCACGTAAGTGGGGGGGGGGGGGGGGGGTAGTGTCAAATAAATTTCGCACGGTCGCAAGATTTCGCAATACAAAAAGCATAACGGTCAAAAAAAAATTCATTCTTTCTTTCCCTTTCTTCTTTTCCCCTTTTTATCTCCTTTTCCTTTTTCTTTTTCCTCCCTTTTTCCTTTCTCTCTCTCTTTTCTTTCCCTTTCCCCCTTCTTTTCCTCTTTTCCCTTCCCCCCATTTTTCCTGGTGGGTAGGTTTGAATTTCCTGCTGAGCACCTTCAGGGGGGGCACTGTGCCCCCCCTGCCCCCCCGGCTGTTACGCCACTGTGATGATGCGATAATCATCATAATAAATAATATATCATGAACTCATGAACTAAAGCTTACAATACAACCACGTCATATGTGACCATCCATGACCATATATGTACAACTTACGTGATTGACTCTGTCACACAAAACCCCTTCTTGCGTGCTAATTTCTTTAGATGATCAAAGCGAACTCTTTGAATCTTTCTGTCGACGATAAAGATTTTGACATCTGGAAATAAAACAACATTTGGCTTTTCCTGTTTCCCGCGATTCGATTTCATTTTCTTCTTACAGGGCGCAGACATGTTGAATTTGCAACATGAAATAAGACCGAGCGCTCAATGAAAACTTATAATCGTAAAGAAAATAAGTCTCCATTTCTCATTGCTGAATATAAACAGGTGTAATAATTTACTCGCAAGAATATGTTTAAACATATTTTATTGAATACAAAATGGTACAAATACGAGATTTCAAACATTATAATTGGGAAATACTTGTTATACTCTCCCGCACGATTTAACGTATGGATCATCAATTAGTCGTTACTTTTCGTCTTATACTAATTCGTACCACAGGCTATATTTAGTCGGATTACACTGCGCTGGAAATTCCCTTCGCTTTTTCTGCCTGAGATTGATACCGTGTCCAAACTTTGTACCGCCAAGTAGAGTAATCTATTGATCAATCGTCAATCATTTGGAAGATAATTACTTAGTTGTCATCATAAAGGTTAAATGACTAATCCGTTTGAGTTGAGGCACTAGTTCATAGGCCTACACGATAATTATAAATATAATTAATAAGCTTACTTCATGACTTTACTTCATTCATGTACTACTACACTACAGCACTCCTCTCTAGTCTAGTCTAACTTCTTCTGAGAGTAAGACTAAAGAGTAAGACTGATATGAAATACTGTTTTTGATTGATGGCTCGCCTCCCTATAGCATAACTACACAAGAATAACTTTCACATCAAGTAAAATGGATGGTAAAGGTTCATCAGACTCGACAAAGTCTTCTGCTGCTGCAAATGCAAGTGAACACTCAAAATCAACGACGGCAAAGCGTGGCGTGTCTGAACCAGGAGCTGGAATACGAGATGTCCGTGTCACAAGTGTATTCAGAGCTGTTAATTTTGAACTCTATGCTAAACCGGTAAGACTGTTAATCATGGTACATGTACACCTAGCACATAAAGTCCCTGCTCAGGTGCTTTGAGGTTGACTAATTCAAAATATATAATCGGTACCAAAAATCTGAGATATACATTAAATTAGCAAATTTCTTCTCCGCAGTTTGATACCTCATTCAATAAAATCGAATGGATACTTTTAAAGTTATGTCGATTTCAATGACCGCGGATGCAACAGAAAAGTGGCACTAGGTATAGGAAATCATTGATTTGTGTGTGATTTACCATAGACGGTAAAAATCAATGTTTTACCCGTCTATGGATTTACGCACTGAAAAACTCACAGCTTATCAGCTAAGACTTGTATTCTTCACAGCCAGATACACCCTTTGTCCCGCACATTGCGGTTATCACTAAAGACCCATTCATCTGTCACGTTCAGATAGCACACAGTTATCACACACAAATCAATGATTCCTATACCTAGTGCCACTTTTCTGTTGCATCCGCGGTCATTGAAATCGACATAACTTTAAAAGTATCCATACGATTTTGTTGAATGAGGTATCAAACTGCGGAGAAGAAATTTGCTCATTTAATGTATATCTCAGATTCTTGGTATCGATTATATATTTTGAATTAGTCAACCTCAAAGCACCTGAGCAGGGACTTTATGTGCTAGGTGTATATCGTGTTATCTGCCCCCAAACAGATATGCACATACACAAAATAAACTGCAAAATGCATGCACAATTCTGTTCAGGGCAACAATATACAACATTGCAAAAATAAAAGTGGTCCAACGGCAATAATTGTACAAACATCCATTTTGAGAATGTAGATCTTGTTACAGCACAGCTGTTAAAGGGACATGCAGTGATGTGTTACATGAAGTAGACAGGTCAAAATATTCAACATTTCCAAAAAAGATGTTTCTATGCAACAAATTGTTGTGAATCAAGTATTAAATCAAAATTGACATAATGACATAAATAACAATAAAGCTGATTTAAGAACATTCATATGCCTATGGTATCTTTATTATAATAACATATTCACATTGTTTCTTTCAGAATAAAGGCGTGATGGCATTTGGACTCGTAGCCATAACCGGGTGCGTGGCTTACATTGCGTACATGAACGCTACAAAAGAAAACAATGCAGACGAGAAATTATACGAGCAATTTCAGAGCGATGGATCTACAGAATGGGCAAGGACAAGAAGATCAAAATGGGATTAACTAGTGTGAGCCCCAGGGGGGGGGGGGGGGGGTACTCACCCAAGACGGTATACGGGGGTGTGCCGCTCTAATGGGTAGCTTTTTGGGCACAAAATCCCTAAACATGGGGTATGATTTTTTGCTGAAAATCCCTAATAATGGGGTCACTTTTTACAAATGGGTCTATTTTCGCGAATTTTTTGTCTATTTTCGCAAAAATTTGCAAAAATTAGGTCTATTTTCCCGATAATTTGCGAAAATTTGGTCTAAAATGAAGCAAAAACCCTAACAATGGGTACCGATTTTTCCAAAATCACCCCTAAAAGTGGGTATGGGTTTTGAATCTCCAGCGGCACACCCCCGACCAAACCAAATCCGAGTACCCCCCCCCCCCGGGGTGTGTGCAACCATTTATGCAGCATTTGACGACCATGTGATGGACTGTGTGAGAAAGAACAAAATGATCGACACACCTGATGCAACAAACATTTTAAAACCCTCGTGATTGTTATACACCTTTGATACCCATCATGATCATGTGATCATTATGATCAGGCCTGGAAAAAATGTTGATTTCCCGGCAAGCTAACCCATATTTTTTCTCCAAAATTTGAAAATGTCCCACTATTTCTTATGTATTTCTTTATGGAAGAGCAAAATTTCCCTCCAAATGCCCAAATTTCCCGGCAAGGAGCTTCCCAATGTGTCAACTTTTCCAGGCCTGATTATGTGAGCAGTGGCATATTAACTAGGGTCTTCAATTGAAGGGCTGGGAATGAGGGGGGACAGGCCTGTGATCAGGGGGCGGGGTATAAAGGACTATTTTTTGTTGATATGCATAGAGTTGGTCATTTCATGTGGGGGCTTCTTGCATAGGCAAGGGGGCAATGCCTTCTCTATAATTAACGCCTAGCCGCCTGTGCATGTGAGCATTTCACTTTTCAAAGATGCAAAAGCCCATGTGAACTCGCAAACCTTGCATCATTTACCTTTTACACTTCCTTTGTATTATGCCAAGTTTGATGTAAACTGCTGTATCTTGAAGCTTCTTGAATCGTGAGCATCCTATGATACCAAGAGTATATATATTTTATTTGCGAAAGCCCATGTGTTTTGAACTCGCAAACCTTGCATCATTTACCTTACCTTTCCTTTGTATTTAATTTAATACATGCCAAGTTTGATGTAAACTGCTGTATCTTGAAGCTTCTTGAAAAGTGAGCATCCTATGATACCAAGAGTATACATTGTATTTTGAAAGCTCCTGTTCCAAGGATTCCAAATATGTAATAAATTGGTAGAGGTACCAGTTGAAATTACGCTCTCCTATTTCAATTGTGGATGCATGCTTCAATTGTACAGTGTATACAGCATGCCTAGTACATGCCATGTATACAGTAAAACCTTGTTATAAAACACAAAATTCCTGATAACACAAATTTAACCAGACCCAAGCTTATATTTCTGTTAACAAACTAAAATGCGAGACTTTGCCTTAACAAGGTTCCACTGTAGAAGCTTTTTAACAATACAGATTTCAGAGTTCTGTGAAATGTGTTATTACAAAATTATGTCCAGTGAATTTTCACTCACAGTTAACAATTTCACACATTTTGGCAATTATTTTCTTAATGATGATTTGTTCATTCATTTATACACTTATTTCGATTCCCTGGGTCAAGAACTTCTAAAAAATGTATAGTTTGCTATTCTAGGATTTTCGCTTTTCATATATGATTGTTAAATTATGGTAAGGACTTTCACATCAAACTTTCAAATGTAAGTTTACCTTAGGCCTAAAAAAAGAAGGTTTGATTGGCGTAACATAAAAGAAAAAAAATAGGGTAGGTAGGTTGGATTTTTTATTTTTTAAATCTATAAAACGTCTATGAAATGTTATATACCAGAACACATACCATACAGACATAAACAAATGGCACAAATACACATTTTCACTGGGTTTTTTCTTTTTCTCACAAAAAAAAGAAGTAAAAAACACACAAATGTTTAGGGTCGGCGGTAAAAATAGGGTCGGTCGGGTTACGCCAATCAAACATTTTTTTGTGTAGGCCTTACTATGCTGGGTATACAGATTACAGCTATTGGACTTGTGGGTATCCATCCGGGCGGCGGTATGTGCCGCTCTGATGGATAGCTTTTTTGCAAAATATCCCTGAACATGGGGTATGATTTTGTGCTGGAAAATCCCTAATTATGGGGTCACTTTTTACAAATGGGTCTATTTTTGTGAAAATTTTGTATATTTTTCCGGAAAGTTTGCAAAAATTAGGTCTATTTTCTGCGAAAATTGGGTCTATAATGAAGCAAAATACTTAAAAATGGGTACCATTTTTTCCAAAAATAACCCTTAAAAATGGGTAGGGGTTCTGTATATCCAGCGGTACACCCCAACCAAGTCCGAGTACCCCAGGCATATTTGTACTTACATAATGCATGCATGCATTTCACATGGTGATTCCAAATAATGGTAATGAAATTCAACAATTTTGACATTTTTGAAACATTTTGTGAAATTTGGAATGTCGTCTGCAGACACCTGCCGTATGGAAAGTGTAAATGCTTTAGTTTTAAATCAAATTATACCAAACTTATTGTGTTCAATTGGAAATTATCCTCATAAACCAACTTATCAATATCATGCAAAAAATGGTTTGCACTTTTCAATATGGTTGTTATAATTATGGTAAACAATTGCATCAAACTTTAAATTGTTAGTTTACTGTGCCTGGTGTATACATATTACAGCCAGAGGCCCCCCTCTGGAAAAGATCACATAATATGCCTTTAATGTTAAATACTATTTGAATAATCGCAAAGGCAATTTTTCATAAATGCCTTCATTTTGTGTGTTCACACAGTATGTTCTGTATTAATGAGAAGCTGGTGACTATATCTTTCCAATGATACCACATTTGCAGTAATCACTTGTTTCAGTGCTCAACCCCTTGCTTGAGAATATAGGGATGTCTCAATACCAATGTACCAAGATCATCACTATTTGTGCTCAAAATTCAATAGAGCATCACTCCAGACTGTGCGAAGTAACAAATTCACTGAACAGACACAACTATACGGCAGTTTTTCTTTTTAGCGCAAAGTAGTGGTGAATTTGGCAATTTATTGAGCAAGTTGCTGAGCCCTGAAATTAAAGTAATTGCTACAAATCGTTGGAAAGAAGAACACATTAGCCTTCCATTGATATGTAACACAATAAGATAATTAGCAAGAAATTGGCTTTTGAAAAAAAAGGATTAAAAACAAGCACAAAATTGTAAATTTTGATTTGTATTGTCATGTATGAATTGGGTCAATACGAGGGTCACTCAATAAGTTCTATCTCCTACCGCATATCTTTGTTATTAAGCCTGTCTTATGAAATATCACGCAATTGTAGCTTGGAACCTTGGCTACAAATTCATTGTAAATTGAGCCGAGTTATAGTTGTACTTTTCTGGAGATGCAATGAAAACTTGCATTTAGTGTGATGGAAACGGATGAAAAACAATAAAATATCTCCCGACGGGTATTCATTTTGCCTATTTACCTTTTAATAGTACATAGGCTTATGTAAACATTCGGGCATTTTATAAACAATATCCACAAATTTCGTATTTTGATCAACATTTTGTGTAGATTTCAAAAATTCTGGGTGGGAATTTTTTAAGTGGTGTCTTGGGCGCTTTTTGGGCTACTTTTGGCGGCCATCTTGTTTTGAATTTTTGATGGTATTGAAATTGATAGAATGGGAGTACTTGGCATGTAAAACATTTGCACACCACCTCTTATGATATAATTAGAAATATGTGATAGGGAAATCTCTAAAAATAATAATAACAGTCATTTTGGGGGATTTTTGGGCTACTTTTGGGTACTTTTTCAATAAAAATTAACAGTCATTCTATGGCATTTTTGAGTGCTTTTTGGGCTACTTTGGGTGCTTTTTAGGTGCTTTTTGGGCTCATTTTGCCATACGCATGAATTTAGACGTTTTAAAGGTAATTGGTAATTATTTTTGATGTATTTGTATTTATTTTCTTGCCACCGCATATCTGACGATGGGATATGTCAATTGGAACTGTGTTATCTGTTATTAGTACTAGGCCATCACTGGGGGAGGGAGGGTGGGGGAACTCAAATATAATACTCTGATTTTCAAGACACACCCTAAATGCGTATACCAGTAAAACAGGCGTCTCTTCTGAACGAGGTCTGTTTCATAAAAATTCACACTTATGACGAAATGAGCCCAAAAAGCACCCAAAATCACCCAAAAAGTACCCAAAAGTAGCCCAAAAATCCCCCAAAATGACTGTTATTATTATTTTTAGAGATTTCCCTATCACATATTCCTAATTATACCAGAGGTGGTGTGCAAATGTTTTACATGCCATTAAGTACTCCCATTCTATCAATTTCAATACCATCTAAATGCAAAACAAGATGGTCGTCAAAAGTAGCCCAAAAAGCGCCCAAGACACCACTTAAAAAATTTCCACCCAGAATTTTTGAAATCTACACAAAATGTTGATCAACATATGAAATTTGTGGAGATTGTTTATAAAATGCCTGAAGGGACGAAAAATTGAACATAGCCTATGTACTATAACTTATAAGAGACAAAACGTACCTATCGGTCAATTATAACCGTTCTAAATGGGAGATATCTTTGGGCTGTTAACCCTCAGCATAGCCTCAGTAAAACTGCTGTATCTTCTTTATTATTCATTTAATCTATATAAAAGTATACATTTTTTTGGCAGAAAAGGGTTCAATGAATCCAACCATGATCATGAAATTTACCATTTAGGAGAAAATTATAAAAAAACACGTTTTTTGACCCATTTTAGGTTCTGCAAAGATAACTCAAAATATATTTTGTCATACTAGTTTTATTATATTCCTAATATAATTCTCTAGGAATCGTGGTGTTTTTTTTGAAAATCGTTATTATTTCTTGAATTATCACATTTTTGGCACTTTTTGTAAATAATTCCAAAAATAATAAAGATTTTATAAAAACCACCAATTCCTAGGGAATTCTATTAGGAATATAAAAAAACTAGTGACAAAATTTGACAAAATATATTTTGAGTTATCTTTGCAGAACCAAAAATGGGTCAAAAAACGTGTTTTTTGTATAATTGTCTCCAAAATGGTAATTTTCATTATCATGGTTGGATTCATTGAACCCTTTTATGCAAAAAAAATGTATACTTTTATATAGATTGCAGTTTTACGGAGGCTATACCTGAGGGTTAAACATGCACGCGACGCGTTACCACGGTATGATTACGCGGTAGTACGCGCAACGCACAATGTCGTTCAATTCTAGTGGCATTTATGAGCCAAATCTGAGAGGTTTTTTGCTGTTTTTGGAGCGAATTGTTAACCAATTTCACTGAAATAAACTTTAACGCCCTTCCCGTTATTTCCTCTATCTTTCATGCAAATAAGGCGCCACTTTGATCACAACTAACGGAGAGTTAAGGATAACAAACACACACACATACACCGTTTCCAGATTTATAGTAAGACTAGCAGCGTACCCTCGCTACGCTCAGGCATTTTTGCATTTTTCAGTTTCCATTGTCCAAAATATCTCTCCTGGCTTGACCGCATCATAACAAAAGTGAATGTGCATTGATTTATCTCGAAATTAGTGGTAACACCATCTATTTTTTTTTGGGGGGGGGGGGGGGGGGAGCGAGGGCAAGACAATACAACTTGCCTGGAATTAGATTAATTTGTTCTGAATTAGACGTTTCAGACCAATTTAAGTACCATAGTTTTTATATTAAAAGTCAAAAAAGAGGTTTGAGCTGACTGGGGTAGGGGGGGGGGGGGGGGGGGGGGAATACTTTAAATGAACTTAGTTTGCCAAAATAAACTCCAAGCAGGAACTTGCAAACAACGTACACAGATGCAACACATTGGTGGTGTATTGCTTAAATCGGGACAAATGTGTTCTGACTACGCTCTATTAAAATCTTTGTATTTCCAAAAGATGACATCAGATTGGTCTTACAATTTCACCAATTATGGTCAAATATACTTTTACTTTCATATCCCTAGATGCAAATTTAGCGGGATGCAAAGCAGTTACGTTTCCTTCTTCTTGAGTTATAAGCTTTCCAGTTTTGGACCCAGGTTTTTTTTGGGACACGCTGTATCAAAAGTGGTAAAACTAAAAGCCGCGTGGAAAGTGTTAAAATTGTTCTCTTGCTGATCAATGGAGTACATGAATGATGTGCTTCTCATAAAACGATGGTGAAAAGTGTACTTTACAGCATGTCCCCCCAAAATGGTTCCAAAAACCGGAGAACTTACAACTTAAAATGCAGGAAATGTTAACTGCTTTAAATTTAACGATATAAGAGTAAATATATCTGACATCAATTGGTGAAAATATGAGACTAATCGAACGAGCGGTGTTTGAAATACAAAGCATTGAATACAGCGTAGTCAGAACCCGTTTTCCCCCTCGATTTTGCCCATTAACCGTTCATGTGTTTCACTTTGCGCGTCGTAACTGACTTCATCACATTATGGTTCCATACCCTGTGAGTTTGAGACCATTCTAATAACTCTCTTCTTCTATCAGAATTTGTTTGATTTATTACACCATCTGTTTATTGTATATGGCGCTTGGGATAACAGTTTGCGTTCTTCCAGGTTTTGACTTTGGGTATTTTTGTAAGGATGAAGGACTTCGTACTAGTGGGGGTCTTTAGAAATTTAAATATCGCAGTTTTTGTTGATTTTCGTGGTTCAATAATGAATAAATGAAGTAATGTTTCCAACCACAATTTGAGTTTCGTATCAGCTTAGCAAAATCGGTGAAGTATATCCAAAGTTATGACAAAGAAAACATTTCCTGTTCGCTGTAGATTGGTAGCGCAGTCATCAACACGATGCATTGCAAATGCATGCACTATGATCTGTATGTGGCAGTTATTTGCAGAGTTGATGATCGCAGCATGCGGTTGGTTATAAGAGTTGGTGCCTATGATTGAACACGGAATCCTTTATAAAATAACACGCTTTTTGTCGATTTACGAGATTAAAGAGCAACAAATGAAAATAATGTGCCAATGTTTATACAGTTAGACGTTTGAATGTGAGTTAACGGACAAACTATATTTGTCTATAAATAGCCTTAATTAATATGTGATTATTTGCTGGGTGGAACTAACTTCAATATATTATCATAATACTAATAGCAGTGCTTATATAGCACTGTTCCAAAAATGATCACAGCGCTTAACACACAAAACATGAACAATACAATTTACCACAGGCATCATACAAAAGTGAAATGTAAGAACGGGAAAGCTTAAATGTATAGAAAATCAGTCTTGAGATTATGCTTTAGGGGATGATACTGTTGCTGGATCTTAACACTTTCTACGCGGCAGGCAGCTGCAGACGACATTCCAAAATTTCACAAAATGTTTCAAAAATGTCAAAATTACAGTATTTCATTACCATATTTGGAATCACTATGAGAAATGCATTGACATTAGTACAAACATGCCTAGTATTGGTTCAGTAATACTTCAGATAGACCTTGCCATTTAGGAAAGTTTTCTATTTCTGAAAAATCTGTTTTGTATATGGTAAAACTAATAGCCGCGTGGAAAGTGTTAACTTAAAGTGGATGGAGTGTTATCCCATAGTGTTGGGCCAGCCACAGCAAACGAACTATAGCTTCAATGCGTTTACGGCTATTTCAGATTTTGTAGAATAAAAGTTAAAAATGTCTAGAAAAGTCACGATATAGTATCCCTAGAGCAGATTTTAGTTTAAAAACTTAGCCCAATGTATGAATGTGGCTACTTGAAGGGGTGGTAAGTTAACATGTGGCAAGTTTATAGACTTCAATTTGGCTAAGCAAGGCCCCCCGACATGTGGTCAATGATTTCCACGGAGGAGTAAACACATGTAATGTTTGTCATTTTACCTATTCTTAATTTAGTGGACAATCAAGTTTCACTTGTTATTGTTTTCAATTTTTATTATGCCCGTGAAATAACGAAACATTAAAATAAAAAAGATCCATTCTACGTATTTATTTGTGAGAAAAACGAAATGATTCAATCAACATTTACAAACCTATAGATACAAAACCATTTGGCCTAGATGGAGAAAAAGGTATATCAACCAAGATCATGACGATACGGATTATAAACGTTACTTTATGTATGACTATGCATGAAGCTATACGAAAGGAGTTACTTCTTGCGAGCATCGATGAGACGATGATAATCGCCGTGGTGCTAGAGAAAAGAGTTTAGAACCATTGATACAACGTACAAATCAAAGTTACTGCGGACAAATCAATCTGTAGATGGACAAAGCAGTAGTCCCACTCTTGATGGTCCGACGCTTGCGCGTTTACCTCATTTCTTGTATTAAAAATATCTATTTATCTCTTAAAGCACTACTAATTTTGATAAATAACTACATGTTTATGATATTGCAAATGTGTAAAAACCAGGCGAAATACTGTACATAATATGATAACGAAACTATTGACAGGCAGTTGAATTATATTATAAGATGTGGATCAAAATATAAATAAAAATAAGTTGATATTCAAAATTTTGAACAGTTTATAGTTCAACAGAAAAACCGGGCAAATCCGGGCACACTTAAAAAGCATTCATACAATTACTTAGGGAGCAGTTCCATTTGTACGCGATACAAATTGCGCGAATGTTCCGGGCCCCGATGAGTTTTTTATCAGGCCCCGATGAGATTTTTATCGCGTACAGTTGCGCGAAAGCAAAGGATTATTTATCGAGTAGCGTATTACCGCTTGTTTAAATATAACGAAAGATAAGTGGTCGGTATGTAAATAGAGCTTCGGGCTATTTATTCTAGTTGTAAGGTACAAATTCAGCATTTCATGTTTTTAAAGATAATGTTATTGATTATGGATGTTTAACGTAAATTGTATTATCCTGGTGTATTTGCTAAACAATGTCCCACTCTATTTGCTAAACATACCCCAGGGATTAGCAGAGGCCTCGTATCGGGCCCCGATGGCTATTTTATCGGGGCCTGATGACTATTTTATCGCGAATCAACTTGAAAAACATCGGGTCCAAAACATATCAGGCCCCGATACAGTCGCGATAAATTTATCGCGTATAAATGGAACTACTCCCTTATACACCATATCTGTCATGATACACCAGAATAATAAAATTAATAATATAAATTCAATGTAAAATCAAATATTTAGTCAATTTGACAATATTCTTTATTTTTCAGTATATTCAGAATACATTGTTCTTGGCACTGGAGTATGTATTTAGGGGAGAGAAAGCAATTAGGGGAGAGAAAGCACATTCCGTTCCCAAAATGAACCAAGTATTATGATAATGTTTAAAATAGGCCACATAACATAATGTATCACGAATTTACTGGATTGAAAATCCAATTAAATTGGCTGGCAACTTTGGCGGTGATTATCATCGTTTCAAAGAAGTGGTGTGCGCAATTGATGGGACAATTGCATGATTAGGGTTGCGTAATAAGAACTTTCTCCTTGTGTATTAGCTTCATGGAATAATAGACCACCACCTGAAAACCTTTATCAATTTATCTGAATAACACAACTTCTTTATCGAATACACGCGGGCAATTAACAACACCTGTTAGCAGGCAAAGTAATAATTCAGCTGCAAGTTCCCAGTCACTAGGTTTAATAATCATGATAATAATTGTTCACTCTAATCTATACATAGTGGTAAATACGTCACAGTAGTACAGGCATTGATGATGACAAGGTGTTAACCTTGCATATAACGATTAATTTAAAATTCGAATGCTTCCCCATCTTTAGTTTCTGTTACCTCTGGCCATGAAGCCGGTCTTCTAGCTTCATGCTCTGGCTGAAATGGTAAATCGACGGCCAATGTCTGCGAATCAACTACAGTATCTGGTACGCCTACTAAACACAATTAAAATATCGTTCAATACTGGGACAATAAATTACTACTTGTATCATGTCTACCATGCACAGTATCGCCCGATACTGTAACATGAAATCGTTCCAGTATCGCTCGAGGAACACAATTTGGCGTTTCCAGTCGATCCGATATACTGGAACTGTAAATTCCAGTATTGAACGATACAGCTGGTATAACTAGTAGGCCTACCTAAAGTACACTTTTTCCAAAAGATGTAGAAATTATTTATTGTTTCAGTTCTAAGCAACTTGTTTTGATTCATCTGATTTGTCAACACAATCATACTCTCCGTCCCCTGCCCATTTAGCGTCAATACACATGCCATCCACACACGTAAACAGGTTCTTTCCGGCTCGGCGATCTTGTGCGCAGTACACTGTAAATAAAAATTAAGGAGACAAATTCATTGATAGATAACCAGTGTAGTTATCTTCGGAGCCTTATATGATCACTCCTGATGTAATTCTCTTTGGATGACTATTAGGAACAAATCACCGTGTTGCAGACTATAGTTTGATCAGTTCCAAATTGGCGAAGCCTCCTTACAGCAGCGAATGAATACAGAAGGACACGGGCGCGCACAAAGGCAACGCTCGCACTGTGCATCATATGCATGAAGCGTGCGTCGTGCTACCAAAACTGCGTGCGTATGGCCATTAAATCGCGAGCGTACACTTGGATAACTTTTTCGCGCGGAGAGATAAAAACAGAATAGTTCTCGCCAATTTGGAACTGATTAAAGGTATACTATATGTGATATTTTCCAGAAATCCTCGAGAAAAAAAATCATGGTTTTAGAGTGAATTTAGAGGAAAAAACTAACTGTCAGTTAACCTGACAGTTTATTTTACTCTAAAACCATGATTTTGAAGTAATTAAGTATCGTATCGTCCTGTAACTTGGAATGTATTTACGATTTATGATCAGAAATGTAAATCTGCAAGATAATCTGCTTCCAATTTTTTTTCTCAAGGAATTCTCATTGGTTCTCAGAGAAATCGGCGACATTTGTATGAGACAACACGGCGTACATTAATTAGCGTGACCACCCTCGCGCAGTGCGTGGTAACTATAATTTTCTTCCATAACGCGCACTTTTGCAGTGCGTCTATTGCGCTTTTCCTGCGTGTCTATGTGGCGCATTACGCCGACGTATGGGGTGATCACCGCACTGGATTGGATGGAATGTTTTGGCTTTATTTTATACTAACAAGGGTCAAAGTTGACACATGTGGGCAATTAAAGTTATAATTTTGATTAGATAAATGTCTAAAGTACGACTGTTTAAGAATGAGAATAGATGTATTGTTTTTTTGACCGTGCCCTTGTTATTGTCTGACATAAATGCGTTTGGTACTATTATTTTGTGCGTGAAACAACCGCCTGCGGAGTCGTTCCACTTAAAATAATACACCGCCCGCATTTATATTTATGTCAGACATTAAAATACGGATACGGTATAAAAACAATACTTTCAGTGGCGTGCGCAAAGGGGGGGGGGGGGGGGGGGGGGGGGGGGGGGGGGGGGGGGGGGGGGGGGGCCGGGGGGGGGGGGGGGGGGGCGCGGCCCCCCCACTATTGAGTCAGTCGGGGGAAACTTAGGCCAGTCGGGGGAATTGAGAAGGAGGCTAGGTCAGTGGCATCATGGAATTATGATAGTCAAAAACACAGATGAAAAATTTTCGGGCGCTACGCGCGCATATGTCTTCCCAAAATGCAATATTCTTTGGTACAACCTTGTTTAGAGCCAAAATGTAGCTCAATCGTGCAAAAAAAGGTGTAAATTCGAAAATGTTCGCGCGCTACGCGCGCATATGTCTTCCCAAAATGCAATATTCTTTGGTACAAGTTTGTTTAGAGCCTAAATGTAGCTCAATCGTGCAAAAAACCCTGTAAATTCGAAAATGTTCGCACGCTACGCGCACAGTTCTTTACTCAAATAGTCGGGGGAATTTCATTTATGACCAGGTGGCCCCCCCACTAACAATATCTTGCGCACGCCACTGAATACTTTTATTCTCTAATTATTGAAACACCACTAGCGTTCACGAGCGCAACCTTTTTCGTCTTTCCCGGTATAGCAATCGATGTAGCCATCGCATACTTTGGGGTATTTTACGCCGCTGTTCACGCTCCACAGACACGTGTCGTCGCCGCACTCAAATCTGTCATTCGCAGACATCCCATTACATGAACGCGGTGGAGAGGCTGAAGGAAGAAGATACAAACACAATTATATCAAAAAGAGATTTCACACTTTCATCCCAAAACCACTACCTGAACGTGGTAAGTCGAGATATTAATCTGATAGCGAGGAAGAATTATAGTAGATTCACAGACTCTTTGGTCGGTGTGACATTTCAGTGTAGGTAATTTGGAACTAATTAAACTATATGCAACTACTCATCGGTTTCATATGATAAATTTGAAAGCCAACACAAACTTAGGCGGATGATGATGCATCTTTTTTACTTTGGCAGCTATCGTAAATGTCTTACGTACAAGTCACTTAATACGCATAGAGACATACGTACTAGTTTGCAGCGCAGCCTTACCTTTCACGGTATATGATATTCCCTGTCCTGGAGGAGCTTGAGGAGACGCGGCAAACACTGCAGCAAACAATGTAACGAAAAGCAGACCGCAAATCATCGAAGTGGGTTCAAATCTATTCATTCTGGAACTGGATGAATATACTCAGACACAATTGCTATGAAACCAATAAAGTACAGATAGACAGTTGGAAATAGCAATGAGTATTAATTATAGAGACCTAGGCCTATATATGATCTGATGAAGCGCTTTGCGATAATGTCACCAAGGTCTATAATTATCAGTTTATATACATATGTGGTAAACTTGGTTATTTTGAAAGTGGTGTGCGCTCTGGGTTTGCGCATGTTCAGTAAGTCACGGCCGTGGTACTATGATACTCATCAATTATCTAGTGGTACAAACATTTGGATTGATGAATAAGCTTTAATAAATTGTTTCATTACCGCCGTCATGGCGCCATGGTATTTTATTTCCAAATACCTTCACATAATTAGCTGTATATTTTCAAATTTTCAAATTAGCCTGTATTGTGTATAAAACACTCGTTATAACAAATGAACAAAGCACATCACTCATTGATTTATGATGAGTATTACTCATCTGTTTTATTTTGGAAAGCTCGAAAGTGAGATAGCAGAAGAGGAATTTGTGGAATGTCGATAATTTAAAAAATGCTTATTTGGTATGATTAAATAGACACACTCATTTATTTAGGATAGGGAAGTACCTTCATATATCTACACAATTGGGGTTTTGTGTTTCTAACGCTTCCCTACATTCAGGGTGTCCCAAAAAACATGTGCACGTGTTTACCCAACTTATTGACTATGTAATGAAGTTAGATTTGGTGTAACATTTTTATATATATTAAGAGACTAAACGCTTGGCTTTAAGATGCCGTTTATTTCATCTGATTTGGTTTTGTCAATCTTGGGATATGACCAATTAAAGGTAGATGTTCCGATTTTCAACTTGAAGTTTTCTATTCTACATGAAAGGTCATCCTTAAAAACGTCGTGTCCCAAAATTTGAGATGCATAGCTATTATGGTTCTTATTTTAGACGCACAAGATGCTGTGAACTGTACCCATTGAGTAGTACACAAACTATATCGGTGGTAACCACCATTCGCGGTAATTCAACGCTATTTCGTCGATTTCTCTGTCATTATACCGAATTAGGCCGTCAAATTTCAGTATGATGATGAGAAAAATACGAGCTTTCATATGATATGAAAATCTCCGTATGTTTGAAATAATTCTGTGTTACGAAAATGTGATCGGGTCATCTACCTTTAACCAAAGCTAACTACGGACACAAATTCGCGTCTGGCGGGATGCGATATTATTTACCGTAAACAAAGGTTGATACCTTGACGGAATGAATCGTATAATAGTATACATGATGAGACTGATAATACATATACAGTGTTTGGCCAAATGTTGTGTACGGTTAATAAATTCGCGTCCGGGATATCATTTGAAACCCGGTTAAACCAAAATGTACCTTATTTATGTATTAGATAGTAGAAAATTAATCGCGCGCTATAAGAATAGCTAATTGGGCTAAACTTTGTGTCAAGTCATGGGGAATGATGAAGATCCTGGTCCCACCACGGATATCCTGGATACGTCACTCTCTGGTGTTTAATATGATTATAAGGTATTTTCAAGGTTTTGTTTGGTAATTTGATAATTATTGGTTATAGATTGCATCAGTTATCCTTGTTAAAGGGGCACTAAGAGATGTGTTGGAGGATGCGCCCTCAATTATGATAAAAACTGGGATTAGTTTATTTTTATAATTGTATTACATGTATGAACTTACACCTATAAGGATTAAGAAAAATCAGCCCTCTATGTACAAGAAAACGTCGATTCAAAAAATGCTCGTCCCGCGGGACGAGCATTTTACGTCCGACAGTATCCCCCTGCAGTACGCATGATACATAACGCGAACCATATTTGCATAGAGGGCATTTTTCAATAAATAGCTATGATATTGTTTTAATCAAGTTTTGCTGTGTTTTTGCTAGTAGAAACAACAGTAATGGCCATTTTTAATGTTCATCTTGAATTCTGAAGTAAATTTATAAACATTTAAAATGTTCAACACCACTCAATGTGCCTTTAACACTTTCCACACGGCTTTCCCCCGGTTTTACCTTTTCCAAAGATTTTTCAGGAATCTTTCCCAACTTTCAAAGCATATCTCAAGAATAACTAAACCAATACTAGGAATGTTTGTACTTATTTTAATATATTTCTCATGATGATTCCAAATATTGTAATGAAATCGATGACCCGGGTTTCCGTGGACCGGTTCTGGCATGACTCGCGAAAAACTGATGTTAGCGGCGGTTTACCATTTAGTGCTCTTCGATATGAGATGTTTTCTGCTTTTCGGAGGGACTTGAGGACTATCGCTACAATACCCTGAATGAAGGGGTCGCGATGATCCCGAATGCTACGAAGCTCAAAAACAATGGTTCGTAAAGGTGTCTAAATTAATCCTAAAATCATGATGGAACCCAATATCAGGCTACATGCTGCTATTTCATGATATGTTCATTTTCGTTTCAAGATCTATTTTAAAGACGTCTGGCATGTCTGGGTAAAAATACTGATTTAAAATAAATTCAAAAGCAATTCATAGACAAGAAATCCAATAATTGATAGGCCTTTGAGTGAGATGGCCCAAATTACATAATTACGAACAGGTTGAAAATATTTTCTTTCATTGCCAATAGAGGGCGGTACAGTTACAGTTTGACAATATTGGACGATATTTTCGTTTTCAATCTGGCTGGCATGGACACATTGATACATGTTTCTCTCGATCTAGCATCGAACACTATAAATTATCTGATACGAAATACGCAAATATCATATTTGCAAAACCCGTATTTACGGTTAACTCCAAACACATCAATTGAAGTCATTTAAAATGTGTTGTTGATTTTGTAAATGGATATAGAAAGGAACAATTAGTTAAGTATTTTCCGATGGACATGCGCCTATATTTTAAAACATCCAAAATAAAGATTATCATCAATCTCATCGGTGACATTAATGTGTGTTTAAATTATATTATAGTTTCACGTTTTTAATTAAAGATCTATAATACTTCATTTTTAATACAATTTCACTGTTTGTATATTACGCGATATTACGTTGCAAAGGTTATGCCATTCAATGTAAATTAGGACTATTAGACTTTGTCACCTTCCACTAAAACTTAAGTAAATCTCCTGCCGATTGCTACAGATAATGATTATACGTGAAAACAATTGCATATGGAAAACCATCACATCGTCACCGGTAACGTATCGGAAGATCCCATTACCCTTAGACAGAAATTGAAAACACGGCCAAAGACAGAAATAGGTTAAATAGCTCTGAGGCTCCATACCAATTAGATTTTATTACACAACTACATTTACAAAAGTTGAATAGTTGATACATTTAGCAGGGGCGTCAGCCCTTATAATACATTGATAAATATTTTAAATTGAACAAACCGTTAGCCAAAATGCCAACTGGTGTTTGGCCGTACAAAAGATACGAGTACAAAAAAGGATAATAATACAAAATTATCAAACCATAATTGGAGGTCCTAGTGATATACCTAAGGGACATGAAACTTAGAGAACAGCTCAAAAGAATTCCAATGATTTTTAAAGATGGTTATAACTTTTAAATAAACTTGGCCTAATTTATCAATGCTATTCAATTTGTAATTGGCATAAAGCCCCTTGCAGTAGTTTTTCCACCGCTCTTTGATGTCTGCCCCCTCTGTCAGAACTTTGCCATGCTCATCCTTGATTACTGCAAGTTTGGCTGTAGTTTTATTGGTCAGATTCTTTATTCCACGGAACAGATCTCTGCTGTTATTCTGGGCACTGTGGTCTTCCAATTTCCTCTTTGGACTGCGCTACAAGCTCTAGGAGTCCCCAACCATCTAGTTCAACTACTAAAAAGCCTCTATGCCGGCCAATTTGCTTGTGTGCGCACCGCTCAGGGAGACAGCGACTGGTTCAATCTTGGCCAAGGTGTGCGTCAAGGATGCATCGTCTCACCTACTCTGTTCAATTTGTATGCCGAGCACATCATGAGACATGTCCTTGATGGATGGGCTGGCGGCATATCAGTAGGTGGCTGGCAGCTTCACAACTTACGATATGCAGATGACACCACACTATTAGCCACAAGCCAGGAAGAGTTAGGCATCTTGCTGAAGAAAGTGAGAGTTTGGGCCTACGTCTCAATGTTGCCAAAACAAAGTTTATGGTCATCGGTGATGATGGAAACATTACCCCTCTTCTAGTTGACGGTCAAAATGTGGTTCAGATCCAACAGTTCAATTTCCTCGGATCTCTCATCACTCAAGAAGGAGGATGTTATACAGAAATCAGGCGTCGTTTGGCTATGGCTAGATCTGCAATGACAAAGCTCTCAAAAATATGGGCTGACAGAGGCATCACTATATCAACCAAGGTACGCCTGGTCAAAGCACTCGTTTTCCCTATTTAAACCTATGGCTGTGAATCCTGGACACTGGCAACTGCAAGCTGTAACAAAATTAATGCATTTGAAATGTGGTGCTTGGGTCACTTGGGTCATGAAGAGAACCAATGTGATACAAACTTTACACTACAGGTACAATCATTTTTCATTTTCATCTTTTTTTGTTTGAAATTCGCATTTTCCTTAATTTCTTTACCAGTGATTTATTGACTATAACTAAACTGCTCACAAAAAGTTAGGAAACTTTTTTTAATCAAGTATATTTGTATTATTTATTACCCTCTTGTATTATGTTGCATATCAATGGAAAGCTGAAGTGTTTTTCTTTAAAATGATACCAACTGTGTAATGATGACATGTTGCTGGACTTGGCCACATTAATGAGAATGAGACAAGGTCACAAATCAAATGTGCCAAAATGAGAAATTTTGTGTTGTGAACCAATGGCACGGGCTCTCACCAAATCTGTTAAACGCGACATATTGAAACTGCAAAACGTTTACCGTGTCTCAGAAAGAGTTACAAGTTATAGGCCTAAACCTTTCATCACTTACCTTTATGACCTTCCACTTGGGAGTCATTGTTAACCCAGTCTTGCAAATACCCAAACAATGGTTTTCTAAAAAGATGAGGGTTAACTTGTGTGTGTTGTGCTCACTGGTGCAAATCTTTGTGTAAACCATTCATGGTTCTCAAGCATGACCGGTTTGATTATTGATCATTACCTATTGATTGTTTAGCACAGATAACGGTAATTTTGGCACATTTGATTTGTGACTTTGCCTAGTTCTCATTCAGGTGGCCAAGTTCAGCAACGTGTAATCATTGCAAATGTGGTATTCTTTTAAAGAGGAACACCTTAGCTTTCCATTGATATATAACATATACAAAGAGGGTAATAAATAATAAAAATATACTTGATTAAAAAAAGTTTCCTAACTTTTTGTGAGCAGTTTATATGCAAATTCACAAATGATAACAAATGTACAGGTACAATCAATTTTCATTTTACAATTTTATTACTTTTGAATTTCTAGGGTGAGGGGTACACACTGTCTGGCATAGCCAGGGTTCAAAGAGTTAATTACTTTACCATTGATTTATTGACTATAATTATATGCAAATTCACAATTGATTACAAATGTAGGCTACAGGTACAATCAATTTTTATTTTCCATGCAGTTGTAAAGTACTACGTGGTTAGTTCAGAAATTAAATGTTTAGGCCTATAGTTCGGAACTAGAGAAACGTTTTCTGCCACCAACATTTTTTCATCTTCGAAAAGAGCGAAGTGCTGACAGGCGAGCTTACGCAGGGGTGTTTAGGGTGTCGGTCTGTCAAAAAAAGGGGAATACATAAGGAGTGAATATAACCCCCCCCCCCCCCCCCTCCCCCTCTGCGCAGCGCATTGCCCCCTCCCCAATTTTTGAGTTGGGGGCATGCCGCGCACCACTTATTTGGCAACCTTAAACACGTATACATGTATTTTATAAAATAAGAATTAATGAGGTCTGAAGTGGCTTAGAAACGCCCTCAGAGAGTATCGACATTTACTCACGCCGCACTAGGTTTACTCTCGGTCCCCAAAACACAATGGGACTAGAAGGGAACACAACCTTTGACACCCCCAGCTAATCTAAGCAAAATGCCAGGCAAAAATGTCTAACACAATCCTGGAATGTAAAGGAAAACATAAAGTTCTCAGCGAGCACCTAAATTCAAAATTGTCTCGGGGCCCAACGGTATATTATGTGATTATTGGTGTTATTGGTGTGCAACAGTTTCTAAAAATTTAATTAGGACCAGTCGGGATAAGAGAGCAAACGACATATTTACAGAAAATTAAAATAAATAATGTTTATTTACATACATTCCTAATGTATGCCTTTTCAAAGATATGGACCAACCCGTTCGACCCCTGGTTATTGTCCTTGCATGGGCGGGCCTCGAACTGGAGCTAGAGTAATTCGTCTATCATGTGCACCATGCACATAGATTAGAAGTATAAATTGTGCCCCCTGCCCTCTATCGCCCTTAAACAGTTATTGAAAGTCTCCAACATATGTGATTGACACCAAGGTTATATAACCACTTGCCAACAACATACAAGCGTGTCACCAAAGGTTAACCTCTATGTTAATTGGTTGCTCACGGAGGTATTGAGTCTGTAAGATTGTGTACATATGCTATCTGAAGAGATAAGAAGCGCCCATTGATACCTGCCATGTGCAGCGATTCATGGTCCGATGCGACATTGTTATAGTTGATGGCCCATCGATTTAATCATCATTCATCATTTAATCTGTATCACGAACTCATCCTTTGAGTAGCAGCGCGCTATTTTTGATCCAGTGTTTTCCACACGTGTATTACACTATTCTTAATTTCCTTTAGTACGGGATGGTGACGGACTCACAGACCTTGATATGCCAATTAAACCTATTGGGTACATTCTTGAACATAACAATGTATTGTGAATAACCAAATATCATAGTTTGTATTTAGATTCATCAGTCAGTCGTTAGCACACACAAAAAGCGTTCACTGTGAAATTAAATATGCACGATTTCTTGCGGAAGACACGCACTCCGATGGGCTGTGCATACTAATTAGTTTAGGAGCGGCTTATTTCAAACCCTTCTCATTTCGTCATGGTATTGTCTAATGGGCTAAAATTTGAACTGTGGTTTAGAAAACCCATGAACTCCAGGTAATAAAAAAGGATAATGGATATAACAATATATTTCTTATAATTATAATAACAGTATTTTCTGCCTTTCGATAAACCGGCACAATTACCACATATTATCATCGTTTTTGATAGCAAATTTCTCCCAAAGAAAAAATAACACATTTGTAAAATGTAAACTCGTCAAAGGTTATAAGGTTCCCGACATTAAAATGTGAAACATCTTGGAAATAATGCAGTAATATACTCTGGAGGTAGACGATTACATCCATGAATGAAAATTTGCGGAGTAAAAATATACGCCATTTTCCAATACACAGACCAAATCGCTTATTGTAACAAAATTTCGTCAGGCAGGATTCGAACCGGCGCGGGGAGAATCCAATAGATTTATAGTCTATAGCCTTAACCATTCGGCCATGACTACTCATTGAAACGACCGTCGTGTTCAATAGATAATGAGCCAGGGTGAACTATCGATTTATTCGACCAAAAATGAGTTATTTTGGGGAATTTTGGGGACTCATATATGTTATTTGAAATAAAAAATAACACATACACTGAAAGCTAACAATCAAATTAATATTGTCTAAACCTGTCAAAACTGTTGGAACCTTTGCCCCATATACAGTAAGATGGGCTAGAGGTAGACAACTATTAAGTCAAGCGTTCTGGGTTCTATCATTTCGATCATCATTCACTAACGTCAGCACACCTATATATTTCGAATCTCCGAATGATCGAGCATCTAATGTAACAGAATGAACTACGAGAATCTACGGGATCCTCATAACAGAAAGAGCTCATCTCTCTCATTAGTGATCGCGCTAACGACTGACTATCATTATGAATTAAACTAAAAAAAGTGATGTTTTGAAGAACTCAGGCCCGTAAAGCAGGATTTTTTTAGGGTGGGGGGGGGGGGGCGTATTTTTGGAAAAGGTACATTGGTACCCAAAAACTCGTAAAAGGCTGCCCCCAATTGTTTAGTCATCTCACACTATTTTGAGAGCGGGGGGGGGGGGGGGGGGGGGGGTCCAAAACGGTCCGAAAAAATGCTTTGAAAGGGGGATTTTCGGGAAATAGGTGGGAGGGGGGAGTGGAGGTAGGGCGTTTTCACACAAAAAAAGGAACATTAGTACCAAAAAAAGTACATTGGTACAAAAAAGGTACATGCCCCCCTCCCCCTCCAGCCCCGCCCCACCTGGTTACGGGCCCGGAGAACTTGTTTATGAATTCAAGTATAACATATGTTTCTCAATTCATGTTAAATATAAACACATTACCATGAACTTTGTTATCATAATATCTTGTGTATATGCCCATGAATGTACCCAATAGATTTTAATTGTCATATCTCTTCTGAAATGCCAAAAATATAGCAATTATGTAGTCAATTATCACGTCATCTGTAAATTATCTCGCAATTATGTAGTCAATTATCACGTCATCTGTAAATTATCTCGTCATCTCGACAATTATCACGTCATCTGTAAATTATCTCGCAATTATGTAGTCAATTATCACGTCATCTGTAAATGATCTCGCAATTATGTAGTCAATTATTACGTCATCTGTAAATTATCTCGCAATTATGTAGTCAATTATCACGTCATCTGTAAATTATCTCGCAATTATGTAGTCAATTATCACGTCATCTGTAAATTATCTCGCAATTATGTAGTCAATTATCACGTCATCTGTAAATTATCTCGCAATTATCTCGTCAATTATCACGTCATCTGTAAATTATCTCGTCATCTCGTCAATTATCACGTCATCTGTAAATTATCTCGCAATTATCTCGTCAATTATCACGTCATCTGTAAATTATCTCGCAATTATCTCGTCAACTATCACGTCATCTGTAAATTATCTCGTCATCTCGTCAATTATCACGTCATCTGTAAATTATCTCGTCAATTATCACGTCATCTGTAAATTATCTCGCAATTATCTCGTCAATTATCACGTCATCTGTAATTTATCTCGTCATCTCGTCAATTATCACGTCATCTGTAAATTATCTCGCAATTATCTCGTCAATTATCACGTCATCTGTAAATTATCTCGCAATTATCTCGTCAATTATCTAGTCATCTTGCAAATATGTAGTCATTTATCTCGTCATGTCATCATCTGGTTAACTCGTCATGACCCTTCAGGGCCACCGTAGATATAAATGTATATTCATTTTAGAAATCTATCACGTTCTGTATGTCGGTAGCCATCCCATGCTAAAGTGCGTTCAGGTTATTTAAAAAGTGTAATGAATGTGTGGATAATACTGGATTCAAATAGCGCGCTTACTCAAATAATGAGGTCGTGCTACAAATTAAACTGAATGATGATAATCGATTGGCGATTGACTAAACAATATCTTGTGTACAGCGATGAATAGCTGTACCGTGCTTCTTATCTCTTTAGGTATATTAATCTCAGATGCTATTGTAAATATCAGCCAATCGATATGACAATGGGACCTTGCACGCGCTATTCAATCCTGCTGCTTAGCAGACTAAATATGCGCACATACTACAAATACATATGGAGTGCATAGGAATGTACATTCCCCTATAGGGGGGGGGGGGGGGGGTACCGCGCCATTTTGTCCCGAAGCAATGGTTATGACGTCATATTTTTGTCGATTTTCAGAACTCTTGTATTGGATTTACGTGCAAAAAATATGCCCTTGGCATCATACTTTCCCAGGTGTGCAGTTCATTTTAAATTTCAGATGTTCTACAATGGATGGTTTTCTAAACAATTCGAGAAAGAAAATGGAACTGCACACCTCAGAATTGCAAAAAAAAGCATAAAACAAGTCAACTTTGTTGTGCCTTTGAACAGAGTGGCGGCCGGGAAACGTGGGAATGATAATTTAACACAGTGCATTAACCCATGACCCATGATATAAATAAATTATTTGCTCAAAGGTTTTTCAATTAGCACGTTTAGTGTAGTGGAGAAAACGTCGTCTTGGGAGCGAAAGGTTGTGGGTTCGAGCCCCATTAGGAGCACTTTTTGTTTTATATGCTGGATTTGCTTAGCCTGCCGGCATCATCTGTATGCTTGTCCACACTGATGGTAGAGGAAAAGGTAGCTCATTAACATAATTTCCGTTACCCCTATCGTGTTGGAGCATGCGATTCATGTAGTCGTGTAGTATTTGTTCTTCCCGATATGAATACCGCTGTTGGTAAATTAAAAACATGTGCTAAGTACCCTAATTTAGCTAGGTGGCCACTTCGATTTGACTCCAAATTATCTACTACGAGGGCGTCCTAACATAAACACTAACAATTCAAATTTATTTGGATTGCGTACATCAAAATAAGTAACAAGTATTTATGCCCAAATTAAAACAAAACGAGACCGTTGATCGTTGATCCACTAACCTGCATTGGAGTATATATCTGTTCCCCTTTATATTCTCACATCGAATCAATATATTACGTGACGAACGTCCTGAAATATGTGATTTCATGATGCAACATCCGCTGAAAAACGTACATAATTTGGAAGAAATCGTAGCCAATTTCAAATGAAAATGTCTGTAAATCCCTCATTTCCAAACGTCGTAAAAAATCCATCAACACAGTAGCTCATTATATCAAGTTATTTGAAATCTTGTATATTTGAAATATTCAGAGTGGTTAAGACAAAAGTTGCCGCATTGTTTAAAGCGGGGTTTAAAGCTGGAAAATGGTGATCAAAGTTATTGTTATTTTAATTACATACGTTTATGTGTTTATTTTATTGAGCTACGATAGACATTATTCTCGGTAGCTCAGCGTTAGAGCGCTCGCTTCGATAGCAGGAGGACCCGGGTTCGACTCTGAGGAGAACCGACTTTTTTCATAGGCTTTATAAAGTTGTTCTGTCTTGTATTTTTTGTGTGGATCTGTTGGTTTTTAATATATAACTGCATGGTTAAGCTCAAATTATGCGGCAAAATGTGTCTAATTTACGGACAAGACAAAAAAACTTTATAAAGCAAATATATTAGGTATAAAAAAGTCGGTGCTGATCAGAGTCGAACCCGGGTCCTCCTGATATCAAAGCGAGCGCTTTGACGCTGAGCTACCAAGATCAATGTCTATCGTAACCCAATAAAATATACACATAAAACGCATGTAATTAAAATACCAATCCCGTTCGACCACTATCACTTAGTTATAAGTATAATAAAAGGAAATTCACAGTTACGTAGTTCCCAAGTTAAAAAATATTTCCCTCAACGAGAGTTTCCACCATAATATACTTAGCCTGCCGTCCGAAAACACTGAGATATAATTAAAATTGAATGCGATCGCGCCTGATAAACAAATGGACGAAATGCCATTGGTTCCAAATTTTACTCTCTCTTAAAATGTCTTTTATGTACTTTAATGGTCACGTCGTAAAATCGATTTAAGAATAATAGTTGTTAAAACCCTCATTTATCTAAATAAATGAAAATTGTGTAATTTCGCTGGTTAAGACAGCTGTTTGGCATATCAATGTAGACACTACTTTGACACATTTCATTTTCGATAGCGACGAATTTGTAAAATGCCGAAGGGAAATGCTCTGCTTGTAGATGTCATAGACCGGTTTCAATAAGTTTGCAAGACAGGTCCTATTATAAGGAGTAATTCAAGACATTGATCTCAATAAAAGACTTTGATTTCACCTCAAGATCACTCTTGAAACCGACGGTCCGAATTCCGCGGGAGTTTAACTCGGTGTTAGTACCCAAAGTGCGCGGTTCAAAATTGCGCGGTTCGTTTTGGTGATAAATTGACCTACGCTATTGTTCACCGCTAAGTGGCCACCTAGCTAATTAAGCTAAACAAAACCGCAGTCCCTAAAATTAGTTATAGCGTATTCCAATGTACCATCACTTTCCATTCAAATGACCGTCATTTGTGAATCGATTGCTTTATCTCTTGTCTATTGAGTGGACAGAAGCTATTGAAATGGACTGATAGGGTTGCCCTTTTATAGCTTTGGAATCACGGGTATTAGCGGGACTCGTTTTTAGTGACATCGATTTAATACCTGCAATCATTACAATAACACCTAATTTGTCAACATCGTCGATAACCAAAGGAAATTGAATAGGGGGTGTTGCTGTTTTAATCCATATATTATAGTTCTTTTGGAGAATAACAAAAATCTCTGAACGTTATGTTGTTGCATGGGAGGCCTGGTTAACAAAGGTGTAGTGCAATTTGCGAATAAACAAACAAACAAATACAGAAACCATTACAACTCGGTTGTCTGCTAAGTCAGTAGATAGCACCCATATATTATTGCATTCATCACTCAGATATAACCCAATTTTATTGCTTTCTTCAGTAGATAAACACCCGGCGATACATTTCTATCTTCAGTAGATGGTAGGCCTACCCATATACATTACTATATCTTCAGTTGATAACCGTATGTTATATTGCTATAGATGCATTACTTGATAATCGTAAACTATGTGATACAGGTATTTTCTCTTGGCCATCAGGTATAAAAGGGATATTTGATCCCATCAATAGATCAGATATATGTAATAAACCTAATTTTGCATTACACCAAGTAATTTTAATTCAATTATTACCTTTAACCTGGAATTTGTTTACAGTAATCTTTGGTTTTAATAATATTAGTAATTTTCAAACTAAATTGAGGTCTTATTGTCTATTCAAAAAATCATTTTCTCTTGAGAATTACATTGTTATGTTCAACCGATCTACTCGAAATGTCTTCACCAAATTAAGAATTAGTGCTCACACATTAATGATTGAGAAAGGTAGACATGTTACACCCACAATCCAACCTCAGGACAGAATCTATAAATTATGTGATAGTTTGGTTGAGGATGAATTTCACTCTATAATGAAATGTCCATTTTACTCTACTTTACGTAATAATCAGACTCAATGTCTAATAATGAGGTTTTCACGAGAATCATGGGTGTATCTGACTATGACTATAAGTTGATGCTTTATGTATTTTGTTTTGATTATACCTGTTTGTTTGGTGATATCAATAAAACACTTTGAACTATTGCTATCTTAAGTAGATAGTATACTAATATATTAAATTGCTATCTTCAGATAACATATGCTATATTGCTATCTTCAGTAGATAGCATTCATGAAGTATGTATTACATTTTTATCTTCACCTGAGTATAATATCCATATAAACAGCACCGTGAGTGAATTTACACCTATTTTTAGTGTTATTGGTGTGCAACAGTTTCTATACGTATAAATAATATATAGACTCGGACAAACTGGCGAGAACTAAATTAACAAAGGCATTAAAAATACACTGTCTCGAACCCGGTCCCTCTCGCTGTTTCTAACCTTAATTAGGACCAGTCGGGATATATATGAGAAAAAACGACATATTTACAAAAGATTAAAAATAAATAATGTTTATTTACAAAAGGCCTATGCCTTTTCAAAGATATGGACAACCCGTTCCACCCCTAGTTATCATCCTTGCATGGGCGGGCCTCGAACTGGAACTAGAGTAATTCGTCTATCATGTGCACCATGTGTAGGAAGACTGCCTTGAGCACTCGTAAAAAATAACCCCTTTCCCCTTTGAGAGCTAACTATACACCAACTACAATTTAAATGAAGTTACATTTCTTGTTTTAGTCACCCATTTTTGTATCAAATGACCACGAAAGTGACTCAAAACACGTAAACAAATGACTAGAAAAAAAGTAAAAGTTTAATCCCCTTTTCAGTTGGTGTAATTGTCCCTGAGAAGGGGCTTTATTTTTAAGTCTTACGTTTTTATTTGTTTATTTTATTCAAATGAAGAGTGATCGATTGATGATAATTAATTATACACACACAGTTTATCGATTCTAGACCAATACTGTTTTAAGTGCATGGTGCAGGGGCAATTGAAATGGAAATTTAAGGCATAAATATCTTAAAGACAAGTTACCTCATTAAAAAAGGCCATCTAGATCTTGGCAGAAAATGTTACAGCATTTAACATGGGTTTTCCTGAAGATCCTCAACTGAAATAACAACCCGAAACCACAAACAAATTAAATGCCGCTAAAGAGATTGCTAAAAACTGTGAGTGGCTTACGGGAAACAAATTATATACAAATTATGTTGTATCTCTTATAAAAGCATACATTAGCCTATTTCAAATTAAATAATCCCGAAGTTAAGATCAATATAATCGTCGGACTCGAGGTATTCTAGGCCAATTATAATTCACTCTTCTGTGTTTAGGCGTACTCTTTTCCGCCCGCGTCCAAAAACAAGAATGCAAAATATTTTATTATTTTATTTTTATTTAGGATTTTATGAAATTCATCATGTAGTTATAACATAATTAAATACGGACCTCGATATTGGTTGCGATCACTTGGTTCAGTATAAAGGAATAAAAGATAGAAATCTCGTCCCTTTCCAAACATGGAACTGTTAACTCATAATCATTTTAAATCGATATCCTTATCATGCTTATTGCCAAGTAGCTAGCTTTGATTATGCTTCTAAAATTATTCAATCAAATAACCTTGTCAGTCCCGAACTCGTCCGTCCGTAGCTATCTGACGATTCAGAGAATCAAGTGCCTTCGTGTCACACTTTAGTACACAGAGCTGAATACAGTATGCTAAGACGAATGACTGCGGATTTACGAGCGATTAGCTGCATACCTGAGAACAATACCAGTAAATATTCCTAAAAGGAACTCGCGTTTGTTTCCTTAAAAATATTCATGATCAATGGGATCCGAACTGGAGGTGGCAACTCCATTCAATAGCAGCACAAAGACACACATTAGTGAGTTCGCTGTAAATTCAATAGAGTAGTGTTGCTAAAACAGTATTTACTGCATTACATTTAGGCATTGATTCTTTATTTTGGTTAATTAAAGCTAATTAGCACACGATTTTAATTTACCAACAGCGATATTCTTATCGAGGAGACAATACCCCACATGTCTATACCAATCGCATGCTCCAACATGATAGGGGTAACGGAATGTCTTACGGGAAGCACTTTTTTCGGGTTTTACACTGTACCATGACTGCTGGAGTTTACCGTATCAGTTACGCCATTTTTTTCTCTCGAAAATGTCAAACAAAATTACCGTTCTTTTAAAAATAAGGATTATAATACAAACACATTTTGTGCGAGAGCAACACACACATTTGGCAAAAATGGCACAATAAAAATCCGTTCGTTATAAATAGATAGAATGGTTAAATAATAAAACTATCACAATTACAGTCGTTGATCTCTGTGGCGTGCGTAGGTTGACCATGTCGTTGGCAATCGGAAATCACGCGTTCGAATATTCCTAGTATTTTTCTATTTTTTAAACTTGATGGTAGATTAATGTAACATCATTGTTATGTCAATTTTTATCAATTATAAATGCCGCCCATGCGTTAATAGTTTTCTTTTTATTTATTTATCTATCATAAATGTATCCTTGATTTATTTAACTTTGTATCTAAACAATTAAAATGCGTAAACAATTATATTATTGCTCGATAAATAGAGTGATTTAACTTGAGTTCAGTTTTATTAATGATAGCAAAACTTGTTGTAAAACCATTTTTACCAGTGTGTCCAACAATTTCTCCTTTGCACACTTTGGTATACATTCAGAGATGTCATTTTTAGCTTGTTATAGCTAGGTTATAAGCAAGTTTGCGACCGGGTTTGCGACCTCTATGATAATGATTTTAGGCTGGTAACACAAACCCACAGTGCATTTCGTTAAAACAGTGTAAATTATTTTTCCACGATACGTATCACGTGATAACCACGATCGATTTCGCAAAATATCGCAAAATGGCGCGGTACCCCAACCCCCCCTAATGCCCCTATAGTTCTATAGTTTACCGTGAGACTGTGCATAGCTGTACATTGCTGTTACCCCTACTAAAGGTCAAATCTAAAGGCATACCTTGGTGTGCTTTTTTAACACATTATTTGGCTGGTAAATACCACATATTTGATATCAATGGAAAGCTAGAAACACATTGTATCAGCTACAATTACTTATTCTGTGATTAAAACTACTCTCTTTGAGAAATGCCATCTGCAAGTACGAAGTCTCACATATTTCGCATGACATCGGTGTTCCCCACCTAACTGACTGGCCTTTTAATAGGTATGCTATTCCCAAAGTATGCCAGCCGGTAGCCTTAGTCCCACTCTTCAAAGTGTTATGCATTTTATGGATGAAATGGTTTTTTTTCATAAAAATGCCACCAAGATATTGTATGTTTTCCCATAGCGTTACACTCAAATTACCCGGATGTGGCAATCTACGGCAAAATTATTACCATTTATCGACTATTGAGGGCAGTGCGTATATTTATAGTAAAATAATAAGAACGTAATCTATGTGCATGTGGGACGTGTATGAAGACTGCCTTATGCACTCGTAAAAACAAACAAACCTGTCCATGATACACCAACTACAATTTAAATAAAGTTAAATTTCTTGTTTTTAGTCACCCATTTTTGTAAACAAATGACTAGAAATAAGCAAAAATGTAACCTCCTTTTCAGTTTAGTGATTTATTATGACTTTAGCAGATGGTCTTTAAATTACTTAAGAAAAAACGTTAATAAAAAAGTATTAAAGGTAGATGTTCTGATTTACAACGTGATGTTGTCTATTTTACATGGAAGGTCATCATTAAACTTGTCGCGTTCCAGAGTTTGAGTTGCATAACTCCAATGTTTCTTATTTTAGCAGCACAAGGTCGCATAAAATGTGCCCATTGACTAGTACACAAACTGGCTGGTGGTTAACCACCTTTGGCAGTAATTCACCACATTTTAGCCTATAATTTCTTAATGGAACATTTCTAGCCCCTAAGATTTTACTGACATAACGAGAAAATATAGGGATTCTTCTGATATCAAAATATCTTGGTGGTGGGCCCACTTCTTTATTATTTCTACTAGAAGTAAGTAGAAATAAGAAAGAAGGGGCCCACTATCATGAATCGTGACGAGGGACAGTATGTTTTTGATGAACTATTGCTACCTGGAGAGAAAAAAATCTAGAAACTCCAGATGAGTCGTCGCTAAGCAACCAACTAGCGTCGTTAGCAGTAGTTAATCACTCACTACCTATCATGTGTTGATAAAGGCAACCGTGTTTTGCCGAAACGTCCACAATAAAAGAGTAAGTGGAAATTGGATTAGATATAATGAACCTTTCTACTCATGTTTATCACCAATCCTGATGAATCTTTTCAACGAATACTAATTGTTTTTACCCATGCTCAACATTTTTTATGGCTGTAAACTGTAGACAATAGATTGTTTTCAAAAATAAGCGCTCTGTTAAATCGCATGTGCTTTAATTTGTAACACCCTGTATATAGTGTTATTGGCCATATTAAATTTATTATGTCTATTCAGGTAACATTTCTAATTGTTTAATTAATTTAATTGTTCTAATTTATCATTTCATGTATGTTTTATTTCATTTCATTATCATTGCTTTCATCAAAATAGAAGCAAAACGCGAAGAAAAGCGTGGAATTTTGGTAGACCAATTAACGATGGGGCATTCTTTGATTCCACAAAATTCATATTTAAGATTAAAAAGTTTGGACCATGAGCATTTAAATAGCGTTTAAAAAGGCATTTCCATTTACTATCATCATCATACATATAACGTTTTAACCATATACATTTCAAAGCTATACACTGAGATTTAAAATCACACATTTTGATTCCTCCCATATTGCAATTTCGAATGAGAGTCTTTCTCTTTATTTTCTCCGGTTTTTTATTCCATAAGAAATTGAAAATAATTGAGTTCACTTCATTCATTAAAAATGTTAAATTGGATATACCAAGACATTTTATAATAGTTGCTTTACCATACAGCGTTAGCTTTCTTCTATACCATGAGTTCAAGATTCGAATTAGTCGATCTTTTTTCTCTTGCCAAATGCTCTTGTAACATTCTATCATATTGTGTCCAAAATAAACACCAAGTTGGCCATTTTACAAAGTTATGTTTTACAAAGTGACCAAATGCTAAACCTTGAGTTTTTTCCCCATTAATTTTTGGTCCTGTAAAATATCCAAATGTATTTATGATTTTCAACAGGCAACATCCTTCTCATTAGCATTTTCTTTCAAATATTTCCATAGTATCTGCAGCTGTTTCAGTCCTCTATTTTCATGTCACTCTTGTGGTCGGCGTTAAAATCTGTCCGAATCTTCTCCCAAGCCTTCTTTCTTTTTTTCAAACGTGCCTTGGTTTCTTTGTTATAACATTTTTATTATATTCTGTGATATTTTGTGCACGTTTTCTCTTATCAGCAAGGTCGGCCATAATTATTACATCACAGATTCGTGTCGTGATAAGAAGTGTGTATTGAGAATTGGATTATAATAGTAGATTCATAAACATGATCGATTATTGATTTGGAACCTATTCCATTCAACGTTAGAGGAACCATAATTGGACCAATCATGACGATATCGGCAGTTTAGATGCTATGGGTTTCGCTGCGATATAATGAACTGCAAAGCGTTGAAGCAACATGTCCCCAAATAGCTTGCATTCATGTATGAATTTAAACAACCCAAGCAAATAGCGCACTATTCAAACGTGCCATCTTACCAAGTGACACACATTGGTCATAATTTCTAATCCTTCTTGAATAGATGAGAATTATATTAAATTAGAACGAAAATCAATTTGGACGGCGAGAGAACACATAGAGCGTGTTTCTGCTGGGGAAGAAATCGCTAATAAACGCTAAGTTTGCCCAGCCATGTAATGTCTATGGTGGATTTCATTCAGTGGTATGAAGCTATGAAGTTTCCGTGGTCTTCGCTATCCCCAAGCAGATAGAGCAATACGTACATGGACTTTTTTGTAGACGAGGGTTTATTTCATGATTTGGTGAGGTTTTGAATGAGTTAGGATTCCTGTAATTTCGAAGACCACAGATTTTTAAAACGTAAATTTTCCAAAATTTTCCGACATAAATTTGGTCACAAAACGTGTTTAATACTATACATTTTACCGTTCTGCAGATGTTATTGACCCTCCTCTAAAATTCTACATGATTTTTAACACGCTTCTCAGTTTTTGAGATGCCCAAATAGACCCTTTTCCGAAACTATTTCTAGCAAATATTGCAGTCACTGATACTCCATTGTTTTCTTGCGTACAACAAAATCTGACATGCAGCGTAACTTCTCTTTTCTGCTGGCTGACTCAAGACACATGGATGCATAGAACCAAATGGTCTAATGATCAGATTAAGGTTTCGCATCATTGCCTCAATTGGAAGGTATTACCTATACTGAAATGGTAAATCGGCCAAAGTCTGTGAATCTTCAATAAGTACCTCGTTTATAGGGAATCCACTTCACTTATGCGTGCCCATAACAAAAGGTTCTCGTTCCTGAAGTATTCGTTATTCAGATCAATTGATATCAATGCACGACCTTCAATACAAGTTGAGACAAACATTATTCGGCGGGTTATGTTGAAACGAGTATCCATCAACATGTTTGTTGGTCACAGCTTTAGATATTCTGTAGTGTCAGTCTTTTTAAATTCTGAAACAGACTTTAGTTTCCGCAAAAAATATGGCCGATGGATTACTTCTATTGCATGGATCAGGGATTATATGATTATGGGATAAGTAACTCCAGAGACTATATAGATAGTGTGACCGGTGACGTAGTGCCCGGCAGTATGCGTGCGCACCTACAGGGAATGTTCTTTTATTCACACTTGATTAATCATTACTTGCCATGCTTACGGTCTAATAGTGCAGTAGTCATGGTCTGCATCCCTAAGCACAACGAGAGACCAGGTACTAAATCTGGTTGCCCGGCAGTATGCGTACGCACCAAGGGCATGTGCTTTTAAAATTGGCGCTCAGTGATGTGTGTTTTGCTTTTGAATAGTATGTCTGCAGTAGTCATGGACTAGTATCTCTAGCATGTCTTTAGACCAGGCGCTAATCAGTTTGTAAACACTACTGATGTAAACAACGGTCACCTCATCTATAACTATGGGAAAAACCAAATTGACGGGTGAAGAACCGTTAGGGGGCGCTCAATGCATTGCTAATATGCCCAGAGAAGATGTTCGATATGTTTTTTCCTACAACAACAAGGCCTGGGGGGGAGGGGGGGGGGGGGGGGGGGTTGAAGAGGAATTATTTGACATGTGATATGCGGGTAACAGGTGTTGGGGCAAATTACTAATTGAAATTTACTAAACAGCTAAAATAGAAATTGAAATCAATCAAGCAATAAATCAATCAATCAGTCAGGATAAAAAACTAGATAAACAAATAAATAATAAGCACACAAAACAAACACCAATACCGACAAATGTGTGGGATGTAAAATACCCCTACATTGGTAATGGTGTTGTCCATATTGGTTAGTTTGAATATGCATTAACCATTGGTTGACCATTGGCCAATCACGGCTGGGCGCCGGATTGATATCCGGGCTCGCCGAGAGGTTTTCGCCAGGGATATTAATAATTATGGGATAAGAAACTCCAGAGACAAAACCCCGATTCTCTTGACCTTAATAGTTTGTCGCAACTGGTCTAGATGGCGCTATAACATAATCGAAGCCAACCAGGGGATATTAGACATGATGATCCCAATCTCTTTGAAACACAGTTTATGGTACAGAAATTATTCACATTAATGGTTGTAAAAAGCTAATTTCCAATACACTGGCGCGGATTTGGTTTAAGACAGGCACAATCACCTATTATATGGCATGAAATATATCAATAATTCTTTATTTGAAATTAATTTTAATGTAGAACAAGATCGGAATATCAAATCATGGATGGCTTCGTCTGGCAGCGACGTACGATGGGCGTTGCAATATTTGCATTTCATGAATATTTAAAAGTAGATAGCTGGTAAGGACGCGAGTTGATGAGATCATGGAATTAGTAGAGGGAGAAGGAATAACAACGAGATAACCTAATCCGATTATCTATTCAACTTTACAAAGGATTGAACATTGCTACGTACCATATGTGTTGAATCATATTGCCGACTATAGCCAATTCGAAAGTTGTGCATACACATTTTGCTTTTACATTTCTATCGCGATGGTGTGTAGGAAATAAGAAAATCGATTCAAGGACAAGCCGACTGGCTTCTTATTTACATAACAATTGTTCGTTGCCGACCATGTTCATGAATAGACTAGCTAGGGACTCCATAGTTCAACGAAATAGTCAAGCACAATTATATTTACAGGACGTTCTTTATCGCAGTGAAATTGCAAAAGAAAAAAAGTATCATTCAAAATTCAATAAATATAGCGAACGATAAGCAATCCTGTCAATTTCTAAAAATAAAGTGTAATAACAAACAGAAAAACATATAACATTTACAGGATTCGAACCACTAGCCTCATGATTGTGAAGCCGGCGCTCTGCCGTTTGAGCTAATGAAGAATGTACATGAAACAATTTGAAAATAAAATTACATAGAGTTCAAAATACAAATATCACTTACATCGGAGGCTAAAATACTTTATAAATTATTTCGATTGTTGTGCGTTTTTAGTTATCGGCCAAAAATTGATTTTATGCTGAAGGAGATTGTAATTCTGATTTCATTATAATGCATTGCATACTTTTTGAAACGATTCTAGACACCTATTTGTTCGTACATACATTTCGCCATTACGTTTTGTCGATTAAAATTCGCGGAAATCTATTGCACCGTGGGTAATATTATACATGGTAACCATGGTACCACAGAGACTTTTGTCCAGGACAAACATTTGAGAGGAACACGCCCCTTTAAGTGAAATTGAGAAAAATATCAGGTCAGGATATAAGGCCTTATCGTTGTCACAACCTCTCACACGACATTTGTCAACCATATTAACGTTTTTGGTTGTTCTCGGCTGGATTTTCTTGGGGTTTTAGCTTGTCATCTGCTGCTCAGAAACTCAACACGTTACGTGGTGAAATTGGTGTCGGTAATGCTTTTCTAGAGCAGCCCAATTGGGCTCATTTGATGTTTTTTTATTTCTGAATCAAACCATTGGTTTAGGGATTTAAAATAAACCAATAAAAACACCGCCCGAAGCTATCCTCCTACTACCGCCCCTTCCAAGCACACAAATCAACTTAATTGGTTTCCTGTAGGGCTTACTATTTTTAGACTGCGGTATTTTTATTTGTTTTTGGTTTGAATTATGGAAAATACATACGGCCATTTCCCTAGTATTTTGGTATGAAACAGATGTTTGGTTAAAAAACATTTTTTTCTTTTCTTGGATCGCCCCCATTCCATTTCAATGGAATTTTTATTTACTCGATCATCGTGTTTTCATATCACTCTTTTAGGTGTGGAGTGAGCAGAGCTCAAGTGAAAAGGGGAGTCCCCGGGCAGGGCCGGGCTCCCCGGACTTTCGACTCTGTTTGTTCATGATTTGGATATTTTCCTGAAGACGATTTGTTAATAATGTGACCACCCACCTACCCAGTATAGAGTCCCTAGATACTCTACAAACTATATAACTATACAAAATAATAACTACAAGCAGAATTTCCATTTTGCAAAAATGGTGACTTTACATTGGATTCGTTGTGGACGGTCACATAAAGCCATTACAAATTGGACGATCCCTCAAATTCCTCCGAATCAGGCGACCAGTATTGGCAATACCGATAGAGGTTATCCATCAACTGCCGTCTTGTCAGGAATAATTAAAACTGTGTTTAAGATTTTCAGAAAGAAAACACACATCTGTCATTATCTGTCTCATGATAATCGTAAGCCAATTTGGTTACACGGTTTATGCGGGGGTTTATGTCATGAATTGAACGTCATGCACCAATTCAATTGAACATAGAATACTGGTCGGGTGCGATTCCCCTTTGTACGTCCGTTGCGCATGAATACACTGAACCCGGTTATAGACTTATCCAGAGAGGAGTGGAATGGTGTAAAAATCACGGTTTTAAAAGCATTGGCAGTGCAAATGCTCGTACAAGTACAATGTTTTCACACTTATGACCACTACAATCAAGTCATATTGTCAAATATTAGTGCGTTTACATTATACTTTATTATTTTCTCAAATAAGAAGTTAATCAATGGGTTTCTTTACGATGGACTGGAACACGTCTACATTACTTGTTATGACGATACTAATGAATAGTAATATGCGCTAAATATTCATTTCTAACTGATGATTGACAGTTCTCGCGTCACTGCTTGCTTTATGCGGCATGTCGCAACTGTTAAAGAGGGCGCTGTGTACATGAACCGATTTGATTACAGGCACAGATACAATGAGGCTACCGCCTGTTTTCGCTCTCTCTCGTCTTGTCTCTTCAACCCAGCAGACGTGCTGGTAATCGTCTCATCATTTTCGTTTGTAAAATACTTCTATTATTTGGAGCATCGTATTATTTAATAACGGCCAATAATGGCGAAGTAAAGCATCTAATTTGTGATAAAGACTTTCCTTCTTATTGTAAGAATTGGCTCTTACAAATGTTATAGTTACATTGTGGAAGTACGCCCACAATCAGGGGCGTCGCATTCCGTCTTGAAATGGAGGTGCGCGTGTGTTGGGGAAGGGTGGGGCGGCATGGTGCATTCATCACTTAGATATAACCCAATATTATAATTATTGAATTATTGCTTTCTTCAGTAGATAACACCCGTGTTACATTTCTATCTTCAGTAGATACCATATATTACATTGCTATCTTCAGTAGATAACCGTATGTTATATTGCTATCTTCAGTAGATAGTATACTAATATATTACATTGCTATCTTCAGATAACATATGCTATATTGCTATCTTCAGTAGATAGCATTCATGAATTATTACATTGATATCTGCACCTAAACATAATATCTATACAGACAGCAAATACCTACACCGTGAATTAACACCTATTATTGGTGTTATTTTTTTAAAATATGAACTTTAATGCTGAAAAATCTGCAACAATAAACAATAATAAATCTTACACATGATAAGAAATGAGCTAACTGGAATCGGCTATTCGGTTGACATTAACGAACAATATCATATTTGGAGTCGGCCTTTCTACTCAGTTTCAATTGCATTAATTTGTGACAATGAACATCTGTAATAATTATCTATTATCTATGTGATTTATTATATGCAAAATGTATGTTGGAATTGTATCCTGTAACTAACATAGATATAATAATAGATCCATTCTTGCCTACCAAAACCAAGTATTCAATGTGAGACGCTGAGAGATCAACAGTTGTTCAATATTTTTCCTCAAGATAATATTAAAGTATGGACACGTAATTGTTATTTCTTAGGCTGATCGAAAAAGGAATAATATTATTACATTAAAATGTAACAACTGTATAACATAATATGAAATTGTTTGAAATTCGCATTTTGCTTAATTACTTTACTAGTGATTTATTGACTATAACTATATGCAAATTCACAAATGATAACATATGTACAGGTACAATCAATTTTCATTTTACAATTTTATTACTTTTGAATTTTGTATTTTGTTTAATTACTTTACCATTGATTTATTGACTATAATTATATGTAAATTCATAAATGATAACAAATGTACAGGTACAATCAATTTTTGTTTTACAATGTTATTACTTTTAATTTCGTATTTTCCTTAATTACTTTACCATTGATATATTGACTATAATTATATGCAAATTCACAAATGATAACAAATGTACAGGTACAATCAATTTCCATTTAATTTGTACAATTGTATTACTTTTGAATTTCTAGGGTGATGGGGTACACACTGACTGGCATAGACAGGGTTCAAAGAGTTAATTACTTTACCATTGATTTATTGACTATAATTATATGCAAATTCACAATTGATAACAAATGTAGGCTACAGGTACAATCAATTTTTTTTCTCCATGCGGTTGTAAAGTATTAACGTGGTTAGTTCAGAAATGAAATGTTCATAGCTCGCAACTAGAGAAACGTTTTCTGTCAACAACATTTGTTCATCTGCGAAAAGAGCGAAGTGCAGACAGGCGAGCTTACACTCTCCTCCAGTCTGTCAAAAAAAAGGAAGGAATAAATAAGTAGTGAGTATAACCCCCCCTCCCCCTCTGCGCAACGCATTGCCCCCAATTTTTGAGTAGGGGGCATGCCGCGCACCCCTTTTTTGGCAACCTTTACACTTATACATGTATTTTATAAAATAAGAATTAATGAGGTCTGAAGTGGCTTATAAACGCCCTCAGAGAGTATCGAAATTTTCTCACGCCGCACTAGGTTAACTCTCGGTCTCCCAAACACCATGGGACTA
Organism: Ophiura sarsii; assembly: GCA_035610835.1. Taxonomy (NCBI): domain Eukaryota; kingdom Metazoa; phylum Echinodermata; class Ophiuroidea; order Amphilepidida; family Ophiuridae; genus Ophiura; species Ophiura sarsii. Next base: position 50,040,892 of record CM069447.1, on the reverse strand, counting down.
GAAGGGAACACAACCTTTGATACCCCCAGCTAATTTAAGCAAAATACCAGGCAAAAATGTCAAAAACAATCTTGGAATATAAAGTTATTAGCGAGCACCTAAAGTTTGAGTTGCATAACTCCAATGGTTCTTATTTTAGAAGCACAAGGTCGCTTAAAAAATGTGCCCATTGAGTAGTACACAAACTGGCTGGTGGTTAACCACATTTGGCAGTAATTCACCACATTTTAGCCTATAATTTCTTAATGGAACATTTTTAACCCCTAAGATTTTACTGACATAATGAGAAAAATATAGGGATTCTTATATCTTGTTTTCAAAAAAATCATAGCCCCCAAAAAAGTGATCGGAACATACACCTTTAACCTCATTTAGATCTTGACATACATTTCACTGCATTTAACGTGGGTTTTCCTCCTCAGGATCCTCAACTAAGATAACAACCCGAAACCACGAACAAATTAAATGCCGCTAAAGAGATTGCTAAAACTGTGGAAAGCGTGATCCATGTGTGCTATAATGATAATCGGGTTGCACGGATCACTTCGATAGTGAATTCAATTAAATAAACATATACGAACATTTCGAGGGCTCAGAAACACAAGGCCTTATCTTCATTTTGACCATTTTGAGAAAAAGACTATTGAAGATGTGTAAACACATTGGGAAGATGTAGATGAGGCCTTGTGATACTGGCTATAACTTTGAAAGGGGTTGTGTTATGGAGATAGGCTGTGTGTTACTGAAAAGATAATTTCTTACTGAAAATTTTGATACCAAAATCTCATTTTTGAAAAAATGGAGATGAGGCCTTGTGTTTATGACTATGAGCCCTCGAAATGTTAAATGTCTGTCCATTGCATAACCTTATCTAATAATCTCTTGTCTATTCCTGTCTTGATAATTTATGGACATACCTGGTCGTTTTAGATTTATAGATAGGTAGGTAGAATAGACAGTTAAATAAGTAAATAAATCAATGAATAAATCAATAACCACATAACTAACTGAATACATGAATACACAGATAATTAAATGTATATGTATTTTTTTGTATTTTTAATATTCTATAATCATGACATGACAACTATCATGAGGCTGACATTCATATCATAGCGATGTTATGAGGGAGTTGGAAGAACTTAATGAATGACCCCGAAAAAAATTGAAGAGTGGAAGATGAACAATTGAAAAATTTCAATTCGGGGATCAAACACGGTTCTATTAGCCGAGTATTACTCCTCATGATTATATTAGGCCAAACAAAGAAGAAAGTCTGTCTCAGAAACATTGTGCAAAAAAGCTAAGTGCTGTGCGATTTTATTTTTGTTGTTGTTAGAAAATAGGCTATGTGGTATGGGTTGTTGTTGTTTTTTTGCGATGTTTTTTTTGCTCATCCAAGCTTACAGAGAACTTTTAAAAAAAAAAATTAAAATTAAAAATTAAAAAGAAAAAAGAAGAAAAAAAATAGAATACAAATTAATTTTTTGTTGTTGTTGTTGTTTAGCCCAGCGCCTAGACCTACGCGTCGTAGCTCATTTCATATACCAATGCGGGCGGGCTTCTGAGACACATCCCCGTAAGACACTTTTGCCCAAGGGGGGGGGGGGGGGGGGGGGGGGGGTTGCGTTTTCACCTAAAATTTTCGTAAAAGGTTGCCCCAAATTTTTTCCAAGTCAGTCACCTCGTGTATTTCACGTAAGTGTGTGGGGGGTGGGGGGGGGGGGGGGGGGTAGAAGTCAAAAAATTTCGCACGTCAAAGATTTTCGCACGGACACAAAATTTCGCAGTTCAAAAAGCACTGTAGTCAATGTTTTATTAGTAGTTTTACTATCATTGATATTTGAAACTAAGAAAAACGCAATTTGTACCTTAACAAAAAAAGAAAGAAAAAAAAGAGATTTTCAACGGGGGGCGATCGCAACCGTCGCCCCCGCCCCATCTGACGGGCCTGAGACAGACATTCTTCTCTGTTTGGCCTTATTATTTTTTGTTTATTATTGCTTGATTGATTAACGCAAAATCACGTATGCAAGTTATTGCAATTACCGGGAGGCATGTGACTACATAAATTGCACAATTAATCTTCTGTGATTCTCATTGAGTAATCAAAATACGGTAAGTATGCATGACACAGAAATATCCATAGTATGGTACATTTATCATTATTAGAAGAAGAAAAAAAAAATTTTTTTATTTTATTTTTTCCTCCCTCAAAATAATAAAAAAATATTCAGGGTCGGCGATGTATTTGGGGTCGGTCGGGTTAGGCCAATCAAACTCTCTTTTTTAGGCCTTACTAAAATTTTTGTTTATTATTGCTTAATTGATTAACGCAGAATCGCGTATGCAAGTTATTGCAATTACCGGGAGGCATGTGACTACATACTCGTACATTGTACAATTAATCTTCTGTGATTCTCATTGAGTAATCAAAATACAGCAGTATGCATGACATATCCATAGTATGGTCCATTTATCATTATTAGGTCAGGCCATATTGTGATAACATGTCATACAATCTCTCTCGTTGACACTATATTTTACAATGCCCATTGATTAGCTGTTTGGTTTCAAAACAGGGTGATTAAAACTTTCAATTCGGGGATCAAACACGGTTCTATTAGCCGAGTGTTAGGCCTAAAAAAAATGGTTTGAAAAATAAATGTTTTGAAAAATATGGTTTAACATGACAAAAAAAAATAGGGTAGGTCGGTCGGGATTTTTGTTGTTGAATTCTTAAAAAAAAAAAAAAAACCTGATTTGGATACTTTAGCCAAAAATGAAAGCAAACAGTCAGAAACTTATACTTTGTTCAATTTTTATTTAAAAAAAAAAGGGAAAAAAAGAAAAGATTTTTTTAAAAATATTGTTTATTTTATTTTTGTCCTCCCTCAAAATAATAAAAAATATTCAGGGTCGGCGATGTATTTAGGGTCGGTCGGGTTAGGCCAATCAAACTCTCTTTTTTAGGCCTTACTCCTCATGATTATATTATTAATTTTTGTTTATTGTTGCTTGATTGATTAAGGCAGAATCGCGTATGCAAGTTATTGCAATATACCTGGAGGCATGTGACTACATAAATTGCACAATTAATCTTCTGTGACTCTCATTGAGTAATCAAAATAGGTGGAATGCATGACACAAAAATATCCATAGTTTGGTCCATTTATCATTATTAGGTCATGCCATTTTGTGATAACATGTAATACAATCTCTCTCGTTGACACTATATTTTACAATGCCATTGATTAGCTGTTTGGTTTCAAAACCGGGTGATTAAAATCAAATCAAACATAATGTGCTCATATTGTATATTGTAAAATAATGGGCTATAATTCTGACAATGAAAATGTATATTTTCCAGGTGCATTTTATAGCGCGAGAAGGTAGTGCATGATTACATAGATACATTTGAGACACCGGACATGGTGCTTTTATTTAAGGTAATTAAGATCCAATTCAATATCGGCACTCAAAATCTGATAAATTATATGGAAAGAAGTAAATCTCTTCCCCATAGTTTGACACTCTTTCATAAATATTGTGTATAGATAAAAGTTATGAATGTTTTATTAACCATAGGCCTATCTATTTTAGTTTGTATGGGGAATCATTGCTTAGTAGACAGGCTAAGAGGACGGCTATCATAAGACCTCTAGTTAACGAGATAATTTTTTAAGAGTACTACCAGGAGTTATTGGTATGAAATTAAAGTAGACCGTTTGTTGTTTATTTGAGCAAAGTCTGCAATATTTAGCATATGTCGAAAATGCACTTTTTGTCCAATTTATAGTCAATTTAACAGATTTTTCTTTAAAAATGTATTTTTCTCAATTTTACTATAAAACACCAACAGAAATGGTTGGGATTTATTAGTTTTTGGATATCGATGTGAACAAACAGCTCTATTGAAATAATTTAAATTTTGAATATTATTTGACACATATAATACCTAATTTGTATAATGTATGCACGATAAAGCTGGTTTTGACATCTTGCATCACTTGCCGTTTTAATGTACACACAGGAATCCGAAGAAACCTGGTAATTTCTATGTCTAATTGGAAGTTGTGAATGTTAGCTATCTTCAGGTGAAATCTGAATAGCATTGATAAAGTAATATCGCGTTTACATAGTATTATAAGATGTCATCATTTTACCGCATTGTGAAATAAAGTCGTACAAATTTAATGCGACTCAACCAGTACTGCTACGTGTAATACAATACCATAAGCTCCGTGCTGTGTCTTGTGTTGAAAAGAAAGAACTCTATTGATTCGAACTGACGTCGCTCATATATTCGTCGTGTAGTAGTCTATTTAGCCAGTCGGCATTACAATAATTACAATGAATATAATAATATATAATATCACGAAGTCTGCACTGAAAACTTAAACTAGTCAGACAAAGGCTGGACTAACTTTAAACTAGTGGAGCAGGTTAGTCAAGCCTGCTGGACTAGCTTAAACTAATCAAGCAGGTTAGTCAAGCCTGCTGGATAGGTTATGGCCAACTTGACTAGCTTAAGGTTAGTCCGGCTCAGCCTGACTAGCTTGATTTGTTCTTCTGGACTAGTATGTGACTGGACTAGCTTTAGGTTAGGCAAGCTGGCTGGACTAGCTTTAGGTTAGTCAAGCTGGCTGGACTAGCTTTAGGTTAGTCAAGGCACTGAGATAAAATACCAATGGCGGCATGCAGATAAGACGTACGTCATCGCCGTTCCGGTTTTGCTAGCCAATCCAGACGTAATTTACCGTAGTTATTTCATTGTGTGGCCATATTGTGTACATCATAGTGTTAGCCAACATCTGTAGACTATTTCATGCTACATTTTGTTTGGAATGACGACTCGGAGTACGAAAAAACTAACTGTAAAGAACTACGGTTGCGCGGGCATCTCGAACACTAACGGGTCAGTCCACTACAGCAAACACTGTAGCCAGCAGCAGCAGCAGCAGCCCCGCCAACAACATGGTCAATACGAGTGCTATTTAACAGACAGCAGAGCAATCACCCGTGGCGAAACCAAGTACTGCTATGCAACGTGAACAATTTGAGTCAGGCGGGATCTACTATATGGTTTGAGCTGGACTAACCTTACGTTTGTCGAGCAAAGCCGGACTAACCTTACGTTAGTCAAAATGGACACCATCTGGACTAACTTAAAGCTAGTCAGGCGACTAGCCTAAACTATTCCAGCGACTATCCTTAGTTAGTCCAGCTTAGGACGGACTAACATCAAGCTAGTCGAGCGACTAACGTAAAGCTAGTCCAGCATTCTAGTCATAATGAGCACCATCTGGACTAGCTTTAAGTTAGTCAGGCTGACCAATTTAGGTTTTCAGTGTGTGAGGTAATTTAATTGTTATTCGGCAAACAAAAACGATGTTACCCAAGGTTTATTTTTTATGAAATATATATCAAATAAGCTAAATGGATAAACTTTGTCGTTTTATTATTTCATAAGGTTTACTAGTACTATTTTTAACATCTTTTTAAAGATATTTTGGAACTGACAGTCTGTGAAGTAATGAACCATTTATGGATGAACCAACAAATACTATTATGTAAAAATCTGAAAATGGGAAAATTATGATAACGGGTTTAGTTGATCCTTGGAGTTATCTTACATAAATACATATGTAGCTATATGTCAGGTTTTGTGACGCTTGATAGAGGAAATTATATACTTTTAAGTAGGTACATGTATGTGAATTGTTGTTGTATTACATTAAGGCGTAGTAACTTGTCAGTGCATGTCTTCGGTTCATTGCAAGTCTCTCATGCCTAAAGGATCCAGATGTAAAATAAACTGCGTCTAATTGATACATGAAAGTTATTACAGTTATCTTTCACCGAAAAGGACCGTGATGTCCACAGGAGTCCAAATCCTCATCATTGTTATGATAACCGACAGGCATTTCAAGTTTACTGCTGCCGAAGTGTGTCAAAAATCATTACAATTATATCATGGAATGATAATATGAACATGTTTTTTTCGGGCCCTCGGGCTTGAAAGTTACTTTTTCATTCATAGAATTTTTTTATTTGTGATACGTTTTGTTTCTGTATGATATTCAAACGATAAATTTGATCATAGCATAAATCTGTTGGTATTAATACATATGGACATGTCTAAAACAAACAACCAACTTACATTACAATACGCCCATATCATCCTCATGGTACTTGTACCATGTCGAGTTGTGCTATACAAATTGTAACCACGGTGTACTGTACGAGGGGCATTCAATAAATACCTGCAACCATTGAAAATCTCTGAACCGTGACATGTGTCAGTAAAATAAACTTATGATACTTAAACTGTAAGTCTTACTTTTTTCTCACAGAAAATTTCGAACACGTAGGTCATTTTTATCATTACATTTCAGCACTGTGAATACCGTGATCTCAGGGCACTGGTTAGGGAATTAAATGTTACAATGGCGGGAAATTTGAAAGACAAGTTTATGGCATGCATTAAGATACATGCGTTAACAGTCTTAATTTTGGCGCTTGATTTATAATTCTGATTCTTGTCAATTTTCAGTGCCCAGAGACCATGATGTTTATAGTACTGAAATTACATGATAAAAATGACCCACATGTTTGAAATTTTCCGTGAGAAAGGGGTAAGACTTATACAGTTATCATAAGTTTATTCTATTAACACATGTCACGGTTCAGAGATTTTCAATGGTTGCAGGTATTTATTGAATGCCCCTCGTATCATACTAATAATGAATATGAAAACCTGAAAATGTGCCTTCAAGAAGCGAAGCATGATGTATATTGTATGAATTAAACTGGATCCATATTTTACCTTGACAATCTGATGACACTTAATGAAAGAAAATGTGTTCAGTATAATTTGTTGATACTTTTCAAAATAACCTAATTATGATAATGTGTACCTTTCGTGATGGACACTCCATTAAAACATGAAGTTCCTGATCTCAAAAGTATAACATTTGATCAACTTTCTAAATGTCTAATGTACCCCATACCTGGGAGAGCGACCATACATGTACATATTCAACTTCCCACCACAACAATTTCATGACCGGACGATATGTGACACAAAATGTATATAACGTTGTGAGGAATATTCTCAATATCTCTAATGTGTCTTTTCAGACGAAACTGTTGGTTTTATAACGTTCGTGGTATTTCAAAATAGTCCATCTCACGTCCATATCAAATTCTAATTCGTTTAACATGGTTAAGATGGTGGGTCAACTGGCTATCCATTAACTGTTCAAAACTATTCTGGTAAACAACCAATTATCAAATATGGGGTAAATGTGATGTAATAATTTAGTGGTCCTATTAACAGTCAGCTGTAGAACGGGGACCCGTTTCAATTAAGGGCGCTCTAAAACGACGGGTGTACGTAACCAAGGTAACGCACACCCGTCAATTTGCGCAATGATTGAATTTTCGCCTTTTACCCCAAATTATCTGCATAAAAAGTAACTATCCGTCGAGTTGAGGGCAGCATAAGGTACCAGAACTCCTTGCGACATCCAGTTCGATGATTTAATTTAACCTTTGACCCCAACATCACACGACACAAGCTAAAATTATGTCTTTTTTTGACCGGTTTGCTGCGATGAGACCACCAAGTGTGATAATTGTTACATTAAATATGTATTAAAAGCCCTAAAGTATTCAGAAGTGATGCCTTTGTAACGGTTATCTCTGTGATAAGAGAGTTATTTCGTTGTTTAAAATCGGCAAAATCGGCTTTTTATGAATTCTGAAAATTACTGTGACGTGAGGCCGTCCCCTTGGAAACTCCGTCCCGTTCCCAAGCCCGCCCTCTATTGAAAAGTGTTTTTTGTTCGTAACTTCCGTCACTTGATGAATCGGCGTGTAAAAAATGACGGCAGTGCGTCACCATACATAAGCTAACCCGTAAGCTGTAGGATTTCTATGTGCGTCACTAAATAGAGCGCCCTCAATTGAAACGGAGCCCCGTTTTACAGCTGACTCATTAACAGGGCGTCGTATTAAACCTGCAACTTAAGCTATGGTGCTACAGTAAAGACAAACCGACATGTCGATATTTGTAAAAAAAATTAAGGACTCTTTTAGTAAGGACAAATATAAATCCTGAAAAGATTAAAATATCAGCTTTTTAAAATAATTGAATACACTGCAAATATGAGGAGTACACAATTGCTGGGTAAAAGTTGTTAACTAGAAAGTTTAGTACATGTTTACGCCCAAAGGTGTAAAATATTAATTTTACGGTTGATTAAAACTGTACTGGATGGGCTAAAGACAAAAAGGTAAATTAAAAAAACCCGCGACTGCCGAGTAAAGTTTACTCAACTTTTGATCTTCGACATCTTTTGGCGGTCTTTTTGACTTGTTGATGAGCACACTTTACACGTGAAAGTAGTAAACATTACACCGTACGCCGGATACATCCAATCCAAGGCACGTGCATTAGAAGCCCGGGCATGCAGTGCAGAAGCAAACATGGAGAACTTGCTAACGCTGTGGGGGCTGGAAAAGCTCATCCCCGTATTGCTTGGTAAGAATAAATAAGTTCAATAACTGTTATATATACGGAGGCCATACATGATACACGACGACACAAATAATGGTACAGCCTATACATTATAAGACCATCGTCTATAGCAAAACAGCTAAGAACTATGTTTTATTCTCATTCTTATTTAGTTTATGATTTCAGACCAATAAATGGTTACCCTATACGTTTACATGTAAAAGGGTTGTTACAAAAAGCCCATTTTCTCGCTTAAAAAGCGACTGGATTTTTCAATTTGACATTTTCTTTAAATTTTATGATATCTTTGATCATTTAATCAAAACAAATATATATGGTAACCCCGAAAGTTCTGAGAAATAAGACCCCAAAGTTGGACAATTGGTGTAGCGCCCTCATTTATCAGAAAAAGTTGAGAAACGTTGCCAGATCATTTACAATCAAAATACATCCAAAAAACCTACAAAATGCATTGATTTTTTTTTTTTTTCCACTGTGGTATTAGGTAATAGTCCTAAAATCAGGATTAAACTACAACTTTAATCATTTGGGAGCAATAAGTACCATTTCTGATTAATTCTATAATCAATGGGCCACAGGATGCCCAGCTGATAAAAAAACTTTTGATTGTCGTCCACAAGGACTGAAATTATTTACTGGCGTGGAATCTAAAGGGACAATTGTTTTAATTTTTATTGTTTTTACTTTCAATTTCAATCCTCACAATTATATAAAAACTATTCTTTTGCAAAAACAATGAGCTACACATGATTGTTTTACCATTTCAAATCAGAGCCAATCTTGGCCTACCCCTTAAACATGTACTATCTACTGAAGACAGAAAACTGCCAAAATATAACCTGGGCTTTTTGGGTCACACCAATTAATATTTAGGACTGAATGTGGAAAAAAGAAGTAGGGGTGTCCATTCTAGTCATTATAATGTTAATTTACATCTTTTCACTTGCTTTTGTAATTTTAACAACAAAGTGGAGCACTGTGTGTTAGTTTAGTGTGAAATACCATGGAATATGATTAGGTTGTATGTTTGGCCTGTCATACATGCAAATTATGCTGAATTACATAAAACCTGATCATGTGAATTGATCTAATCAATGTATTTTTAAACACTTTTTGAACATGGATTCTGAAACCCTCTAGACCCCTTAATTTAAAAAAAAAAGTTTTTTTTTATACATGGGGGGGGGGGGGGGGGGTGGCTGGGGGAGGTGTGATGATTTGATCGGGGGATAATTTATGACTGGCAAGTGAATCTATTAGATGTAGCAATTGAAAATCTGTCCCCAATAACCTTACTTGCACACAACACTAATTTAGGCTAGAATTCAAAGTAAGCTTCAAAATCCAATAGCTAGGCAATGTATCCTTCCAACACTGTTGAATTTTAAAGCTTTCTTTATCAATTCAACTAGCCGATATTGTGCGCCTTGATTCAGCACAAAACTAACCCGAGTCATTAAATAGCTGCTTCAAGGTAGACTTGATCTCGGGTCTCTGGCATAGGGATCTAGGCTAATCTTTTTAAGACTGATTTCAACAACATAGCTTAAAAAAGACACCCACCTTAATCTTAATTTCACTTTCCACCAACACTCAGATTGACCTTGTTTGCAAGGCAAGTATACGTCAAGGCAGCTATTTATTCTAATTTGAGCTTCAAATATGACCGAAGATTAGTAATGACATGATGTAGTAAGCTTATAAATCAAACCATTTCACTTTGTTACGCTGTTGTTGATAATGACGACAAGACTGCCGAATTTGGTAGGCTACTTTCATCATGTAATCTGCCTGTATCGTTTGCTTCTGAAATCATGGTGAAATCGAATATTTTGCCCTATCTTACCATATAGATTTGTAGTGGAATTGTCAAATTGGACCTGATCTCAGTGAATATCAAGCACTTTGGTAGCAGATTTATCAAAATATCATCAGAAAAATGAAGCGAACGATATCTAAGCACACCAGCACAGAGCAACATTCAGATTTCACACCACTAAATGGTTACCCTATACGTTTACATGTAAAAGGGTTGTTACAAAAAGCCCATTTTCTCGCTTAAAAAGCGACTGGATTTTTCAATTTGACATTTTCCTTAAATTTTATGATATCTTTGATCATTTAATCAAAACAAATATATATGGTAACCCCGAAAGTTCTGAGAAATAAGACCCCAAAGTTGGACAATTGGTGTAGCGCCCTCATTTATCAGAAAAAGTTGAGAAATGTTGCCAGATCATTTACAATCAAAATACATCCAAAAAACCTACAAAATGCATTGAAAATATTTCTTTTTCCACTGTGGTATTAGGTAATAGTCCTAAAATCAGGATTAAACTACAACTTTAATCATTTGGGAGCAATAAGTACCATTTCTGATTAATTCTATAATCAATGGGCCACAGGATGCCCAGCTGATAAAAAAACTTTTGATTGTCGTCCACAAGGACTGAAATTATTTACTGGCGTGGAATCTAAAAGGTTATTTTGATCTTTTATCATAAAATAACGCAGATTGTTATTTTAAACAAACCACAACAAATTTCCCCCTTTATAAAATCGGCGAATCCAACGAGCTGTTTTCCAACATCCTGCTTCAAATTAATCGCGTTCTTTAGCACACACGCACACGCACCTGTCATCGCTGCGTTATACCCACAACGCATACGGCGGCGACTTTGTGTAGGGCACGCTAACGCAATGATCATACGCGCTGAAGGTATTATTTTTCGAATGAATTAAACCCCGCCCCAAACTATGCACCATTGTCTCATAATGTATCGGGGCGTGTCGGCTGAAAATCAGCCAAAAACCAATCAAATTGCCTGCTGACATCTCAAATTGAACATTTTATTCTTACCCAGCAATACGGGGATGAGCTCTTGCAGCCCCCACAGCGTTAGCAAATTCTCCATGTCCGCCATATTTGCTTCTGCTTCTTTCCCATGTTGAGTATTTTATTCAATACAGGCTGCTAAATCATAATTAAGTTTTACCCTCTGGTTGAGTAAAAAAAGAACCCTGTACGTGGAGTAAACTTTACTCAAAACTAGCTGAGTAAAGAATTTACTCTATTATTGAGTAAAGTTTTACTCAATATCCGAGTAAATTTTTACTCGACATGAATTGAGTAAATTTGAGTACAAAAAAAGAACAACCCCGCCGGTTGAGTAACTTTTACTCAACAAGGGTTGAGGAAAGATTTGGTCAGCTGTTGAGTATAATTTTGCGCAATAACGGAGTTACTCAATCAAATTGAGACAACTTTACTCAACTATAGGGTTGTTCCCTTTTTACCATTCCAAAGAGTAAGATTTTACCCTAACTGGAGTAAAATAAATTAAGAGTGTAGCAAACAAGCTTTAGAAACCTTGCGATTATTTTACAATGTGAATTCGGTATTTCAAAATACGCCATCAAAGCGATACACACAATTATAGCGCAACATATGGTGCAAAAAAACCTTAACCAAAGTCAAATACTGATCAATTAACACTTCTTTTTATGCCTACATTAAATCAATATGATCATACCCGCATACTACAGCGTGAGTCAAAATATTCAGGTCACAATTTCACTGATTTTTTAAACGAGTGCAAATACGCAAAAAAAAATGAACAGCAAGAACACAATATTGTTATATAGCTATAACCTACATTAGGATTTCAAAGTGGTTATTCCAAACGAGAGATATGAGCTTTCTCCTAAATTCTGTGAAATTCAATCTGTTCCAACATTGTCTAAGTAAAGGGATTTTTATGAAAGTAAGGTTTTTGCTGATTGGGGTGGGGTACAAGTTGAACATGTTGAAGGAAGAGCTGAACATTGACTTCAGTTCCAGAACATCAATCATAATATGACATATGAAACGAAAATCCTTCATTTGTTGAGATTAGTGCGATCAAAAAGGTTTGAAAACAATAAAGTACAGTGTCTGGGAGCCGCCGCTCGACTATATAAAATGTTTTGAACCGCGCCTTTACCGAAGAGGGGTCATCTCGCAAGATCTCGCAAAATCTCGTATTAACGCATGTGGTGATCGAATTATTATCGATATCATGACATCATTTTTTTGTGTTCGGAAACGATCGGAAAAGTCGAGAGAAAAAATGAATGAAACATTGTTAATACCTCTCTCCCACGGTCAAAACGCATGCGTATAATGATGATTTAGGTAAATAAAGATGGCGGTAAACAACATTCGCTACTACGAAATGAAGACATTTTGTCACAATTTAGTCTTCATTTTTAACGATGATGAATGATATTTCCGGTAAAAGCATTTGTCTCAACATTACAACATAACATGCACACAAAGTCATGAAAAAGAGTTCAATACTGTCAAAGTGATGTAATTTGTGTTTGGACTTTAATTCACAGTATTCATGCCGAATTTATATCCCTAATTACAATATCAGTATTAAAAAATATAAACAATCCGACCTTCCGAGGCTACCTTTTGAGAACCCTCAATGGACAAACAAACACATTTTTGTTGGCCTTATTGCGGGGAAGACGTTTGCTTGCTTTCCGATTATTTGGGGAAATACGTTTGCCCGCTTTCGGTACCGATTATTGCGGGGAAGACGTCTGTTCGCTTTCGGTACCGATTATTGCGGGGAAGACGTTTGTTCGCTTTCGGTACCGATCATTTCATGGTACCGTTAGCCAGTTATGATTATTTTGGTAAAGTTACTGCATTTTTTAAACCCGAAAAAATATCAAATAATTGTACTCAATGACGTATGATATTTATGAATAAGTGGATACATGCATGACATGCATGAAACACAATTAGCTAATAAATAAGACAAAGCAAATTTGCTCAGACATTATAATCGCAAAATATTGACAAAACAATGTGATTATTTCGTAAATTCAGAAGAGCAAAAATAAAATCGGGCTTTTGTGATGATTGGATTTGTATAGAGTTTGCGCCGTTATACAATAGTTAAATTCAAAAGAGCTTATTCAGATGTGTATAACATAACTGCAAAGAAAGACATTTCTCATGCAAACTACTGTATAAAACCCGATACGATATGCTGGTATACAATGGGCTATTCAGGTCATGGTGTATACATTAAGTCACTAAAGCGTTGAGTGACGGGACTATTACGTGCGCAAAGTCAAATGTTAGTAAATAATTTCTGCCATGATATGTCTATGGGATGTATATGTCTTCAAAATTGTCACAGGCAGCGTATAGATACTTGGAAACAGTTATATCTCAACTGTAATAATTGGTTGACAGAGCGTGCTGAACTTGTACGAGTACAGGTTTGTTTCATTACTCTGAAATAGTCTCATACTCTGCGAGAAAAATGATAATGGATCAATCCAAACCTTAATGTAACCATCAGAGCTGTGATAAAATTGTTAGACTAATACGGGCTCATGTCAGTCATCAGATAGATACAGAGTAATGATAAATTACTCTGGTAATACGGGAAAATATTCATTGGGACATTAACCAATCACATTTCAGCATTCATGTCTACTAAATGATAAAATTGCATTCCATAACTGCAAATGATCGTGATATCATAAAAGTGTGCTCTTTGTCAAGGCCATAATCATAATCAATCAAATAATATTTAAATTATGTGTAGGCCTATTGTTTAACTTCTACATTGTCTCAAATTTCGTATTAAAAAAACCTTTGATTGGTAGCATCTGGATGCATTGTAATTATGATGAATTAATTGATCATCCCTCAGTAAACTACGCTTTCCCATCAATGTGATGTGATCTGTGAAAACCCGCCACATGGTGGCATTTTTCAAATTTGAGATATTTATCATAAGAAAGCTAAAACTGTGCTGATTACAGAACTATTTCGATCATTTTTCTTTGATCACTACAAAAAAAGTTATGAGTGAATGAAAATTGTGATGTCATAAAAAGCTACAAAACTAGAAATCATGAAAACAGGCCAAAAAGATACATAATTCAATAGAATAACATTATAAGTTTAATAATAAAAGTGACTTAAGTAAGTTTTTGAAGGTGATGTTTCATGAAAGATGATGACACAAAGTATTGGAGATTAATTTTCTTTAAACAAATCTAAAAGTAAAAAATAAAATAAAAATATTCGACATCCGACGGGTTTTCACAGATCGCATCACATATTGGCAACATTATACTAGTGTCACGTGCCCAGTATGTTACGTGCCCAATATCAGTATATAAAGCAGATCCAATATTATCAGTGACACTTCTATTGCAATAACTCTTAAACTTGGTCTATTTGCTGGAGCATCTGTGATTACAAGTTACATCTCCCTGCAATTCTACATCAAAAAGGTAAGTGTAACACTTAATATTTTCTAAAATAATTATACAAACCGTAACCCATACATATGCAGTACCGTAGTCACGGAAATACCCACATGATACACAATAGTATAGCTTTATTCCGTAATAATAAGTGCGATTAAAACTTGGCCATTTCACCCCTCGCTAGTCTAGTGGTTGACTTACATGCTTTACAATGCAGAGGTCCATGGTTCGATTCCCACTAGGACCACTTTTTCAACTTATTTATTTATTTTTGTAAAAGTTGGGTTAGAACATATATAGACGGTAACCGTTTACGTTAGTGAAATATTTTAAGTCCACAAAGTGTGTAGTTCCTAGTCAACCCCGGGTGGAAAGTCATGTGGGTATTCCATCGCTGCATATATTTATATACATAGCTAATAATATATTACGAAAGCAATTGGCAAAGTTCAATACACATTGGTACTTTCATAAAGCGTAGAAATAGATGTTTGTACTTTATTGGCAAATTTTCGGACAGTTCATTGTCCTTCGTATTTGTATTCCACAAATGTTATAGAGGGTGCTCACACTGTTTTACCGCCAGAAAGCCTTGATGAAAGGCTAGGCCGTAACTGGAACACTTAAATTATACAAATGATAATAATATATATTTGTCAATTATTGTTTTATGTTTTCTTACACGATTCCTTTCGTTACAAAATAAAGTTAATTTTGTTCAAATCGGTTTGGATAATGACGCAGATGTGGCCAATTATAGTCAAAAGTAGCCGTAATACAACAAGTGACCCCTTTTTAAAAACTTAAATGACAGAATCAATCTGGAAACAAACTGGAATGAATAGATCTCACCGTGGACACAAGAGTTGGCAACTGTTCAGGTTGGATAATGTTGCATTTCAAATGATTTGGTATTTTATTTAAACTTAATCAAATTATAAATAATTCAATGAGGTGCAGTCATTAGAATACGCCCTGACGACGTCGCTGTACAGATTGCGATAAAGTAATACCGGTCAAAAATGTTTTGAATTTGTTTTCAATCACAATTTGCTCAAATATCGCGGGATATGTTCATTCAGTTTTATATATCCATATAAAGCTGATGCGTTCATCTTTACAATGATACCAAATTTGAAGCAATCCCTTGCTCCAGTGCTGAGCTACTTACTTAAGAACACGGGGATGTCACAATCTGATAGTGCCAAAATCAACACTATTTCGTGCTCAAAAGAACATCTTTGTCGTCTGTTCAATGAAGTGTTACATAGACCACTATGTACAGTGTAGTGTGAAGATCTATTGATTTTAAAGCACAAAATAGTGTTGATTTTGGCACTCTCAGATTGCCACCTCCCCATGTTCTCAAGCATGTGGCTGAGCACTGGAACAAGGGATTGCTTCAAATTGGATATCTAAGATGAACACATCAGCTTTTACATGATATATTGCAACTAAATGAACATATCCCGAGATATTTCAATAAATTGTGATTGAAAAACAAATTCCAAACTTTTTTTAAGCAGTTTAGTTCATTCGCGGCCGATGAGTCTTGCCCTGTTCTCATGGTTGCTTGAATTTGGTTATCAATATTGTTTGTTGGTAATAATTATATCTTCTATATCTTTGACTTTTCCATCAGTTAGGGTTTCGTATTTTCTGGTAAATTGTACCATACAAGGAAATCTGTTGAGTTTGGATACTAAGTCTCGCTTTTTAATTATTAGTAAATACATTTCTCTAACCAAATATGTAAACATAATCTAAAATAATACTGATGTTCTCACGGCAGAGGGTTTTTTCTGTGCCTATATTTTCCTATTTCCCAATGGCGCTAATCAAAATATTGTAAGTTTTTGGCTGGCGCTCTAACGTCTTACCTGTGAGTTCTAATATAGGTCTCATATTCCATTCTGTAGCCTTTTGTCCTCGCTATTTGATATAAAACTCATTTTGATTGGTTCTATCGTATTTACGGCAGAGGTTTTGCAAAACAACTGCCAATGGTAGGACCTGTTTGACCTTCGTCGTCAAAGCGGAAGCGTACATTCCCAGTGTGGGGTATCACTCGTTCTTTCGGATAATCTAGATTCAATGTCTGACTGACTGACTGACTGACTAAGTGTGAATGTTAAACCGTTACAGATGTTATAGTTTCAGGTTATAGTTGGTTATATAAAAATTATTTTCAAATTTGTCTTGTTCTTTTATACGTTGAGTTCATTTTTGGGGAACTCCCCCATGCCCAATTATGGTATATTCCAAGTAATTGATATACGCTCTGTGTGCACTGACCCTTGTATTTTATCATAAAGGGTTCAACAAAAGAAAGTATACACTTTGTTTATGTCATTTTGAGTAACATTCAATTTTGTTTTTGACCAAACAGGCTAGATAGGCATTTAGATGAATCTTTTCAGCATAATTTGATACCAAATTTGCCCCCTATCAACAAAGATAAACCATGATTAGCACCATTTAAAGAAAATTAGTCACTTTTCAAAAGTCACATTTTCGATTAAACTACGCGTGAAGAAAAGACCACATGTTACCTGTCCATTATCAAATAGCCCGCTCGTTCAGGCACAACTCAACGCATCCCCACTGTGTGATCAATATCCATTTCATTCCCGGCCATTCAAAGTGCCACGCACAGCATTTCATCTAAATGCCTATCTAGCCTGTTTGGTCAAAAACAAAATTGAATGTTACTCAAAATGACATAAACAAAGTGTATACTTTCTTTTGTTGAACCCTTTACATACTGCACTGTGTGTAGCAAATCATTTATGAGACACTTTTGGCCCTAAACGTTACCACATTGGGTCCCCGAGTCCCTCTATATGGCCGAAATCTTTAAAAACGGCGGACAAAAGTTGAGCTCCCTCGCAGGGGCCGTGTGTATAATAGGGAAGACATGAATGATCGAGTCTAAGTTTTGCCCATTCTAAGCCTAATTTAAGTTCCCAACACGAATCCTTGGTTCAATTCACTCGGTTGTCGATTACCATACTTAGTGTTTACATCATACTTATTTTTATTATCTGTTATGAACGATATATTGCAAGACCAAAGTATAACCTCACTATGAACTATTTCTTTTATTATATACATCTTTTACAGATTTGATAACACAACTGAAACAGGCATTAATATGACTTCCAAGCAATACTTCGCATATGCCTTTCTGCTTGTACTAGGAATCGTTGGTACCATCTCGGCTAAACAACAATTTGGCAAAGCAAGTAAGTCAGTACAGACGTTTTTTAAATCAAATTCAAAGATTTTCATAATCGAGGTATATACGGGCCATAATTTAATATCAATTAGTTATCATGAAATAACATTAAAGCAATATTATGTGATTTTTTAGAACATTTTAAAATTGTTTAAAATGTGTGCAATATTATGAAAGTTGCCTCAAAAATTAACCCATATTAAAAAATTAAAAAATCTCATTTTTTTTATTGCGCGCGCCGGTTGGCTTGGGGGTAAAATCCAGGCTGCGCCGACGCCGCCGGGGTTTAAATCCGGGTCACTGGCACCTATCTGTTAGCCAGGCGCGTACCGCGGCATGTGAGCCAGGGGGGGGGGGGGGGGGGGGGGGCAGAAGTATGCCGTCCCGATAGTGGCGTAAATTTTCGTAAAAGGTTGCCCCAAATTTTGTTCCCAGTCAGTCACCTCGTGAATTTCACGTAAGTGGGGGGGGGGGGGGGGGGGGTGAGGGGGGGGGGGGTGAGGGGGGGGGGGGTGAGGGGGGGGGGGGTTAGGGGCAAAACATTTCGCACGGTCAAAAAAATTCGCACAGTCACAAAATTTCGCACAGTCACACTTGCCCCCTGCCCCCCGGTCGGTACGCCACTGCTGTTAGCGCCATGGAGTTAACTCGAAAATCTCTGCGTACTGGGAAAACTCGCCCTACCCCGGCCCTACCACAGCATAATTTGTAGTGATGATGAGGGTTAGATTTAAGACTATTCTTATCTTATTTACAGGCGTAGTTCAGGAAAGACCGTGTTCCGAGTTAGACCCGGGCAACCGATTCAATTGTGATGATCGCAATGACAAGTGCGTCGACACAAGAGGAAAATACCCTGCAAGATGTGACGCTGTAATAGACTGTAGAGAGACGGGTCGGGATGAAGCGGACTGTGGGGACAAACATAAAAGTAAGTGTTATTTATAGATCAATTAATGCCTTTGTGTCGTTTCGAGTAAACAAATTGCCTAAAGAACCCATTTTATGAACATTTGCCATTTTAATTCCCTTGTTAAAGGTCAGCCAAAATGGTAATTCAAGTTTGATTTATTCGATGGAGGATATTGTAAAAAACAAAATACAAAAAGAATTATCCTTTATTCATACACTCTATGTAGTGTTGTACCAATCAGGAAGCAGGAATTACAAATACGCGGAGTGCATTGAAAGTGTCCACTGCACTCCGCGTGTGCGCCGTTAAAATCACGCAGTGCGAGTTTTGTTTTGATTCGTTGTTCAAGATTCGCGGGTTCGCCGATTTTCACTGCGGGTGTTAGCAAAAAGTGTTTTAGTCGTTTTACATAGATCAAAATTATGCTTAAATTGTGATTTTTTTATTTGTATAGTGTCGTGTATGAATTACAGTACAGATCGCATTAGAGTAACCGATATCAACGGAGGTCAACATACTTTCATCGGAATATCAACCCAATTACATCCCGTTGTCAGTGCATTGACAGTGCGAAATCAGCGCGCTGATTTCGCAAGATCAACGGAGTCCCTACACGACAGTTGGTGCTATGACGATAATGTCAACGAACTATCATCGCGCTGTCAGTGCATTGTCAATGCTATGTCATTGCGTTGTCAATGGACCATCAACTCAAAGTCAATGGACTATCATCGCAGTTGCGTGGTGCACTCTATTGTGAGCTGTACTGTAGGTCAATGCATGCGTATGTTTTGTTTCTCGAAAAATTAGAAAAATCAATGCACTTGCGCAAATGTTGATATGCTCACAAAAGCACTCCCCCTTCGGGGTCGTGCCATTATTCACACATCAACATCAGCGCGCGTGCATTGATTTGTCTAATTTCTCTCGAAACAACACATACGCATTTATTGACCTATAAATATTGCACCGGAAACAAAACATAGAGTTTGTATCTAAGCATGTATAATGTGTATCATGCCTAGGCGTTACCCAGTCTCGATGATTGATTTTATGTATATCTTTTTCCCTGGAAAATATTTAAAGAAATTCTTATTGCATTATATACTTCTAAACATACCCCATCGAATAAAATATACTTGAATAACCATTTTAGTTCACCTTTTATAGGTCAATTTGACAGGATCTAACACTTTGTATCAGTCTCTCTCATCGGGTGCACATGAAGTGTAGAAAGCCCGTCTGATACCCGTATCATCATTCATGATTGATTATTATGGATACAAGCCCTTTTGCAACAAAACAACAACTGCGATGGCTGTATACAATGAGATGTAGGTCTTTTTGAGAAATAAAAGACTTTGTTTTCTTGAAACATATGATTGTGCCCTATACATTTCTATATCAAACTCATTTTTGAAAAATGATTAAAATAAATGATTTGTTTTGTGTGGTATTTTCTCTATGTACAAACAGATGGAGTTTTGTTTCGAAAGGGCTTACATCCAAATTTAAAAAATAAATAAACATGATTTAAAAAATATTAAAAACTAGCACATTTGAAATTTATTCCATTTTAAGTTAGTATGTGGTGTACCTCTTTCATAATCCATTCAGTTTTTCAATTGCTCAACTTGAATAATTAGAAACAGTTTTTTGATTTTTTTTTTCTCAAAAAGAGCCAAAGTGGATGTAGGCCCTTTTGCAAAATACCTCGTCAATATGAAAGGCTTATCATTGTCCGTGTTTATTAATGCGAAGTACGCCCTCTCCAATTATACAATGCAATAGATGTATTGCTCTTGGTATGCCCGCCATCGAAAAATGCTTTTTACAAACACAACACACCGTATAGATGAGGTGACCGTTGTTTACATTTAGGACGCCCTCTGTTGATTTGAGACAAAACACACCGGGCAAGAGTTCCTATAGTTTACATAGGCCAGATCAGGTTTTCTAACTAGATTGTGGTGTCACAGCAAATTGTTATCAAAACTGTCTTTAAACTTGCTTAGGAATGCTATAAGCTATCGCATTTCACAAAAAATAAAAAATAAATAAATGAGTTTTACAATTCATTAGAAAGAAATTTCATGTTGTCTTCATTAACTTTACTGTATATTCATAAAAGTCATAAAGCCATAAAAGTCAACATTTTCGATTGTTCAGGGGACCAAATGGGGGTGGGGTTTCAGCTGAGTGTGGGGGAGGAAAGGTCATGTTCCCTCATCCCCCTGTAGTGCCGCCACTGACAACGTGTACGTTATTAATTGATAAGGATTTGTTTACCTTTGTAATTATTTTGCCTCTCACCTTCTGCCATGTTTAACCTTCACGTTGTCACTTCTTTTCTTTCGTTTTCAAGCGGACTGTGCAACAACGGCAGCCAAGAACATCAAAGACTTCAAATGTCTTGATGGCATGTGCATTGACAAGAAATGGGAAGGAGATGGCGATGTAGATTGTGTGGATGGGTCCGATGAGCCTAAGAATCGACGATACGTGTTTCTCTACTAGTTGGATGATTAATCGATTTTCCCGTTTGGATTGTTTCAACTAGACACGTTTTCTCCCATCTAGATTTCTGGCGTACATTGGTCAATATAATTATGTGTAACGATATTTTAGGGCAAGAAGATTCTATGTGCATAAGTTCTCATTTATGGAAATGAGGCAAAAATCATAAGACGCAATATTGGGAAAGTTCGCATCCTATAGGCCTATATCGATCTCCTTTGATTCAAAGCATGCATCCCATACATGTATCCTCCTATTAACTAGAATTGTTCTTCACGTCGATCTGTGAATGCATTACCGGAAGTCTGAATTGTGCAAGGTCAATATAATTGGTTATCTGTCTTCATCTTTTGTTCAACTGTGCATTGTTAGATTACTTTGATGATAATGCACGTTGATAGTGGTAACCGATTAAGTCGACTTTGCACGCTTCAGATTTCCGGTAGTGAATTCGTAGAAGCGTTTCTAGAAACATGGTACACTCGTGCAAAGCCTCAAGGCTTCTCAAGCGATGATCAAGTACGAATGCACTGTTGTGTTAGTATAGCTCATCAATTATATGTATCTTATCATAGCATGCATAAGGATCTTCTTGCACTAAACGTGGGAGTTCTGTTGAAAGTATTTCAACCTTCCTTTGCGCAAGTAGGCCTACATGTAAACTTTTAGGTTTTCGATAAATAAACACATGCACGTATGACCTAATTCATACACGACAATACCATAATGTATAATACAACTATACAAAAGCGTGCATTTATTTAATCGTCTCATTTAAGGGGGAGGAGGGGTGGGGGGGGGGGGGGGGGGCGTGTTGGCGCAGCGGTTGTTCCCTCGCCTTGCACCAAATAAATCTGGGTCCACGACCGACCGCGGGCTTTATGTGCATTTGGTTTATCACGATCCATGCGCACGCTTTCGCAGGTTTTCTCCGGGTTCTTTAATAGTTGTTTCGGTTAGGCCAAACAAAGAAGAAAGGTCTGTCTCAGAAGCCCACCCGCATTGGTATGTGAAATTAACTACGGCGCGTATGTCTATGCGCTGGGGACTAAAAAACCTCTTTCTTCTTCTTTTTTTTTTTTTTTAATTTTATTTTTAAATAAAAAGTTTGAAAACTTCTCTGTAAGCTTAGATAAGCAAAAAAAACAAAACAACAAAAATAAATTTAAAAAAAAAAATTAAAAAAAATCGCATTTTCTAAAAAAAATGTTTTATTAAAAATCGCACAGCACTTAGGTTTTTTTATACAATGTTTCTGAGACAGACTATCTTCTTTGATTGGCCTTATCAAAAAACTTCTTATCTGCATTGAAAAATGGTGGATGTTGTTCATGTGTGTTTATGTCGCAACTTGGCGCTGATTTAGGTGCTGCCTGACGTTGCAATGTTTAGTATGATTCACCAGCAGCTAAATTACAGCACTTTGAGCCCTTTGGAAAAGGCGCTATATAAATACTGATTATTATATTATTATTAACGACATTTTGATAAAGAAGAGATGTTGTAACTTTAAGTATCACTACCGGCAATGGGCTATTTCAGAAAAAGGTGCACCCCATTTTTGTTTAGAAGAAAAAAATCTAGAATTCCAAAGCACATTTTCAAAAAAACCCTGTGGAATTCTATTATATATTTCATTAATATTCTGAGACTTTATGAGCAAAATAGTCTGGAATTCCAGGCAAAAGGAGCTGCGAAAAAATCTGGAATTCCAATTTCCTCTATATGGGGGTGCAATTTTATTTCTTCTTCTGGCAAAGCCCAATGATTACTATGATGAAACCATAAATGAAGATACTTCTAAAGCATGTACGCAATATAATAAATATATTTTCAGTCACTTTCTACTCTTTTCCAAACCTAGTTTCCCACAGAAAGATACAATCAAAACACTTATTTTACTTATTTTATTAGTGAATAAAATTATAGTCATCAATAAAAGTCATTATCTTCGTTAACGGTAGCCCTCCTCGTATAGGGCCCTTAACACCAATTTATTCAGGGAAATACTATACTAAGACAGAATATAGAAACACTGAGTCAGCCATACTCCTAGCTGAGCTAAAAGAGTTCACGGGGCGGTTCTCGGGTTGATAGCGGTTCTCGGATTTGAAGCAGTTATTCTAGACTTAGATAGGGTAGTCCTATTGAAGAGTAGGACTACGTTAACGTTTAAACTGATCATCACCATATTATACACAAAATGACTTAACACCTCTTATTAATTACTGTACTCATATTCCACCACTTTAAAATATATTCCGCCTTTTCTACATAAATAAAGATTAACAATATCCAAATCTGTCAGTCTGGTGTACTGTTTTTCTGAGCTGCTTGTTTCTATTGTACGTAAATACAACTATATACTATATAAAATGTCTATATTCAAAAGTGAAGGTATTTGAATATCTTATTTATAATCTATCACCGATTTTTCATTTAAAGAATAATGACTGCGTATCAGTTGTTTAGAGTTAACTGTGAAGAATCAAAACATTTTTACTTTGTTACCGAGGAATTGCATGAGGGGCGTAGCCCGAGGGAAATTCTGAGGTCCCAAAGTAAGATGTTTCATTCTTCACAGTTACCAACAACAACAAAACAGATCAAAGTCATTATCCTGATTCAAAACCATCAATTCTATGAATTATTCATTAAAAAGTTACACTTTACGGCAATTTAAACATCCTTCACCCCTTTACAAATCGATCAATCTGCTCGAAAATAGTGCAAGCGAACCACTCGCACGTCGCGTAACTAAACTACTACCCGCTCAATTAACTGCTCAAAAAATGTTCGGACATTTTTTTCAAGCTAAAGAATTTCAAATATCGCGGGATATGTTCATCTAGTGGTATATATCCATGTAAAGCTGATGTGTTAATCTTTACAATGATATCGAATTTGAAGCAATCCCTTGCTCCAGTGCTCAGCTACTTGCTTGAGAACATGGGGAGGTCACAATCTGAATGTGCCAAAATCAACACTATTTCGTGCTCAAAAGATCATCTTTGTCGTCTGTTCAATGAAGTGTTACATTGACCACTACAGCGTAGTGAGATGATCTATTGATTTTTAAGCACAAACCTCCCGATGTTCTCAAGCATGTGGCTGAGCGCTGGAACAAGGGATTGCTTCAAATTGGATATCATTGTAAAGATGAACACATCAGCTTTTAAATGATATACACTAAATGAACATATCCCGAGATGTTTGAACAAATCGTGATTGAAAAAATTGTCCGAATTTTTTTTGAGCAGTTTAGAAACGGAATATCAAAATGAACGATGTTATCTTGTGAAATAGATAATGAAGATTTTCAATTAAAAGAAAATTAAATTACATTTTGATTAATCTTCTGCGCCAGGAGACATATTTAGAATCCAGGGGTAGTCAACTAGCTGTATGCCTCCGCGACCAACCCAGTGGTCGCATTCTGACGCGTCTGCGCGTCCTAGACCTCTCACTTTCAAATAGTGACGAGTCAGGTTTCAAATTAGAAAGACTTGCGGGTCCCGATCAAAATTGAAGGGACCCCTTAAATTTGACGATGTATGGAAATGGAAACCTTAAGAAATTCTGTAAATTACATATCCATCCTTTGCTCACAATATAAATTCATTAAAACTGTCCGTAAAAAAGTAAAATTTTCAAATACCCAAACTTCAGGACCCCTTAAATTTGTTTTTTGAAGTCCTACGGGGTCCTGAAAAATATCATGGGACCTCTCACATTTTTGATCCAGTGCTATCCCTGGACCAACCCTAAATGCGTATTTACCTCTAAAGCATACATTTAATTTAGGTTTTTGCGTGTTTTTCTCCCTGAATTTGACCCCTTAATGAGTAACATATCGCCAGGACTTTTAAAAATTGTCAATTGCCTCAGTGGCAGCACTACTACGGTGAGGGGGGGGGGGGGGGACTACTGAAGATTCATACGATGATCTCATCAATATACTATTAGGTACAAGCATCAATTGAATTTTGAACTGGGGCCATTGCAAATATTCCCATAATAATATACAGCCTAATTGCATTTCGTATGAGGGCTATAATGTATGTATGATGTTGCAAATTATTGCGTGGACGACCATCGTATAAGTCTTACGTTCAAGTTATTTATACGTATGACTCATACGTACTATGTTTGCATTGCGGCCTTAGATGGGATAAGATGCTCTATATTCCTCGGTGTTTTTTGAAAATATAAGCGGACTGGTACTGGTACTGGGGGCAACAACATTTTAATTATTACGTGGACGACCATCGTATAAGTCTTCGTACAAGTTATTTATACGTTTGAGTCATACGTACTAGGTTTTCAGCGCGGCCTTAGATGGGATAAGATGCTCTATATTCCTCTGTGTTTTTTTTGAAATTCTATTAGCGGGCTGGTATTGTAGGGGCAACAAAACTTTATTTAGATTTAAAAATATTTAAATCCTATTTAAATCCACCACAAAAAAGGTTTTATTTAAGACCATTTAAAAAAGCCATGCATGTAAAGATTTATTTTTGAATCTCACAGAATTGTTTTTAAATCCCAAGAGGTTTTGTCCTTACATACCTGTCCGCTTAGACTTAAAACACCCAAGGAATAGAGCATCTCATCCTATTTAAGGGGGGACTCAAGGAAGTTTTTGATTTGATTTTTTGATTTTTGCAAGTGCTGTAATTATTAAACTATTAATCAAATGCATATAAAAGTTGGAAAGGAAATAAGATCAGAGAATCCAAATTTGGTTATACTATTAGGACACTATAAAACTAGTACCGATTTTCTCATTTTTCCTATAAAAGCTGTGATTTTTTTTTCTTCTTTACTTTTTTTTTGGCCATTTTTGGTTAAAATTTCAAAAATACAGTTTGTTTTAGAAGAAAAAAATGAGAAAATCGGCATTAGTGTCTTAATAGTACATTGAAGCAATTTTTTGATTTTTGCAAGTGCTGTAATTATTAAACTATTAATCAAATGCATATAAAAGTTGGAAAGGAAATAAGATCAGAGAATCCAAATTTGGTTATACTATTAGGACACTATAAAACTAGTACCGATTTTCTCATTTTTCCTATAAAAGCTGTGATTTTTTTTTCTTCTTTACTTTTTTTTTGGCAATTTTTGGTTAAAATTTCAAAAATACAGTTTGTTTTAGAAGAAAAAAATGAGAAAATCGGCATTAGTGTCTTAATAGTACATTGAAGCAATTTGGGCATTTTTTACTCACATTTTCTTTTGTTAGCTTGTCCCAAATAAATGTGGTCAAAAAAGTGATTTTTTTTGTGTGATTTTCTCAAAAAATCATCATTTTTTGTCAAAATTGATGCCAAGATTCTCTGACCCAAATCCCTTCCAAAAATGTATACTTTTATATGCATTTGATAAATAGTTGTTTAGTAATTACAGCATTCACAAAATTAATTATTTTTTTCCTTGAGTCTCCCTTAACGCTTTCCATGCGGCAGGCGGCTGCAGACGACATTCCAAATGTTCACAAAATGTTTCAAAAATGTCAAAATTATTGAATTTCATTACCATATTTCGAATCACCATGAGCAATGCATTGCAATGAGTACAAACATGCCTAGTATTGGTATAGTAATCCTTGAGATCGAAAGTTGCGAAAGATTTCTGAAAAATATGTTTTGTATATGGTAAAAGTAAAAACTATATAGCCGCGTGGAAAGTGTTTTAACACTTAAAAGGCCGCACTGCAAACCAAGCACGTATGGTTCATACGTATAAGTAACTTGTACGTAAGAATTTGTTTTAAATATTTTTTGAATTAAAAGAGTGATTATTGTAACACTACCTTTATGTGCCTCCTGGCAGTTGCTCTCATCAGTCCTATCTACACAATCCACAATAGAATCACACTCATAATAGTATACGATGCACTGGTTTCCACTAGCACAGCGAAATACATTAGAAAAATAACACGGTACATCGGTGGGGTCCACTGAGATTGGCATTTGTCCGTAACCTGTAATATAATATCGGAGAATGTTAAATCGAAATGTTATTATTGTTATAGTATAATTTATATATATGCTAGTTTAGTCTATACTTTAGTTTAGTCGATACTAAGATTTTTGAATACGTTCCCTATAAAAATGAAATAACAAAAATAAAAATGGCGCGATAGAGGTTATCCATGAAGCCATGCGCAACGGACTAAATAGAGGGGAATCGCACCCGGCCTATTCCACATTAAATTGAATCGGTGCATGACGTCCAATTCATTCAGCCATTGAATGAACCGTGTTACCAAATGGGCTTACATATCATGGAGACAATTAAAGCAATAGAGGTATTATGTGTGTTTTGGATTAACTGCCATCTTGTCGGGAATAATAACTGTGTTCAAGATTTTCAGATAGAAGATACACCTGTTTCATGACATATTTAAACACGTTTGCAGAATGAAAAAAAGTCGTAATTTGTCCACTGTATAGCTTTATGAACGGTCCAAGTAACCTCCTGATAAGTTTGAACCCAACTTTGTGTGCACATTTCTCGAAGTTTCCAACACTTGTGTAACGCAGGAGGCAGAATATATTATAAGTAATCTGATGAAAAAACACCGTTTTGAAATTTGGGTTTTCGTTTATGTACTTATCAATTGCATCCCCGACCCCGGGAGATCCGGGGATAGCGGGGATTAGGGCCGGGACGTACAAATTGCCCATGTGACGTCCCGGGTACAATCGTTCACGGTCCCCGCAGGGCCGAGCACCATTTTTTGTACGTCCCCGCTACAGTCCCGGCCCCTCTTGGCCGGGACAAAATGTACAGTTCCAGGCACTTCCGGCCACCCATTTCCCAGGATAAAGTATTCACCCGGTTACAGTTCCAAGGTCGCTTAATTCTTTCTGCAACCATAACGGAATGCATTTCTATGTGTTCCTATGTGTTATTAGGCTTATTCTGTCAAGCGCATCGCATCTCTAGCTAAGGGAGTGTTCATTACTTACGGGGGGGGGGGGGATGGAGGAATTAAGGGGGAACACGAAAAAAAATCTGAAGAGACAGGGGGAACACGATTTATTTTGATTAACTAAGGGGGGAACACGAATTTTAATTTGTAAAAAAATTAGCGAAAAGGGTGGGGACTGGAGGAGGGGGGGGGGGGTACAACAAGGCAGGGAGGCATGCGAGGGACATAAGAACGTTTGAAGTTTATTGGAAGTTGGTCGGGATACATACGCGTGATCAGGTATTGCTTACTTAGCTTTGGGTATATATTTTTGCTTTAATCGCATTCTGTGAAAATGCATTTTCATTTGATTTGCATACACATGTAGAGCTAGACAAAAACATCCAGGCCTTTTGTGACCAAATTGTTCTCAGTGTTGTTGGATCATTTTGGCCCAAAATGCAGATACTTCTGACACTATAGCCCTTGATATAATTGATGTCTATCATTTCTTGACCATCAAACAATATTTGATGTGCGGTTCATGCAATTTATGAATTGCATAAATTGATTTTTTTTTGGGGGGGGAACATGAATTTTTGTTCTACTAGTCAGGGGGAACATGAAATTTAAAAAACTTGAGATGGGGGGAACTTGAAGAAAAAAACCCCGGTTCAAAAACACTGAAATCCTCCATTCCACACACCCCCCTGGCGTAAATAATGAACACTCCCTATTCTTTTGATATCAAAATACTGGATTTTTTTTTATAAACGCCTTCATTTTGTGTAATCACACAGTATGTTGTACATTAATGAAAAGCTGATGACTTTATCTTTCCAATGATACCACATTTGCAGTAATCGCTTGTTTCAGCGCTCAACCCCTTGCTTGAGAATATAGGGAGATCTCAATCCCAATGTGCCAAGATCATCACTATTTTGTGCTCAAAATTCAATAGAGCCTCACTCCAGACTGTACGAAGTAACAAATTCACTGACGGCAGTTTTTCTTTTTTAGCGCAAAGTAGTAGTGAATTTAGCAATTTATTGAGCAAGTTGCTGAGCGCTGAAATTAAAGTGATTGCTACAAATCGTTAGAAAGAAGAACACAATAGCCTCCCATTGATATAAACACAATAAGAAATTATTATAATTAGCAAGAAATATCCGAAAAATTGGCGATTGAAAAAAAAGAGATTAAAACAAGTACAAAATTGTAAATGTTAATTTGTATAGTCGTGTATGAATTGGGTCAATACGAGGGTCACTCAATAAAATAAGTTCTACCAGGCGATTGAATCTTACAATCTGTGCATTGTTTAGATTTGGCCCATAACATAGCGCTCTATAACAGTTGCGACATGCGATTAAGCAATCATAGTTGGGGCTGTTAGGGCATCTCAGGGGAGGTTTGGTTCACATTCGTCTAAAAGCACCACATTTGGCCCATAGGCCTATGTTGCTCATACCATATGTCATGAGTAAAATAAGTTTTTCCCTCCAGAAATACTTTTGACCAATGAGGAACAAACCTTATTGATTTTCTAATTGATCAGGCAATGATCAGTGTTATGTCACAACACAACACTGGCATTGTTGGTATGATTCAGTGGTGCATAAAAAGCTATATTGATATTTAGATTAGCTGGACTTCTTCTGTGTGAGGAGAGAGTTTCTCTGGGCAGATGAATTTAAGACCTGGTAGGATACACATGTATGGTAAACAGTGTAGCTCCTATCCCGCCCGTTTGTGTGGCGAAGTTTATGCGTCACCAAACGTACATGTCAAATAGTTTATAAGTCGAGTCCACCTATATACAAGCCACCTTCTTCCATGAGAGAAATACATTCCGCAGGGCGATTTTAGGCATTTTTCAGTTGAAGTCAATTCAGGACTTCTTATGTGCTGTTGTATTGGAACCGCCAAGAATGTTATGCATGGTGCTGTAAATTGTGTGCTGTAACCTAAAAGAGGGAAGACAAAAGGATGACTTAACAGCTTACGACATGGTGCAGTTTTATTTGAGTTTTCGTGTAAGTAAATATCTTTATTCTGAGTGTATAATAATGTTATGATTAGATATTATTTTAGATAATATTTGGTGAAATTTAAGTCAATTTCAGTATTATATTATATACACCAAATTTTGTTTCTGGAAAATTATTAGTTATTAATTTTCGGCAGAGTGATGTTATTTAAAGCAAGAGATGAAACACTCTTGTATTGGTTAATTTAATGTTGTGTTGATAATGTATTTTAAACTAGTAAGATTTTGTCATCATATCCAAAACCGATTCATTTTGGAGTTCATCAACTTGATAGCATTTAGTATACATTATTCAATCTGATTATGGTATTGTTCATCATTAGGTTAAGCTCTTGTGAGTTGAGAAATATTCAAGTTTGTCAATGCGTTTATGATAAAAGGCCATGTGGATACATCAAAGAAATGGTTAAATTTACATTACAAAGGACAGTAAATAATGTAGATATACAGACTATTCGTCAGTGGATTATATTATGCCGATGCATATAAATGTGAACATTTAGTTCAAGCGAACTGGTATTTGTGAATGTTCCCGTCTTGTAATTTATACAGCCGTTTTGGAGTTTTGGAGAGAGTTATATTTTCGAGTTTTAACATCGACGGCGACGACGTATTTTCCACGACACTGAGAACAACGAGAAACAACAATGGCCATATTATAACCAAGACATCGACGCAAGACAATTAGACGCAAGACAACTACAAGTCCATGAGCTAAACAATAAACATTTTAATATCCTGATTTCACGGGAAACACAGGATGCCCACGACTACGATTGCCGGCTCGCGTTCATTAATTTTCTTGTACTGCAGTACTTGTTATATGTATACAATTGTTTGTTTGTTTTTTCAATATTTAATAAATCTATGATATAATTTGATCAAAATAACATCTTGATTGTTGTGACCGTCTGAGTATCCATTGATTATTAGTCACTGTGTGGTAGGTTCTAAGGATATTATTTGTGTGAACCGTGGTATAAAGAGGATCCGAGGTCTTCTTTTGACACCATACTCTTTGATTTTTGATGGATGCCAAAATTGGAGCCTTCTGGGACGGCCATATTGGTCAATACCAATATGGCCGCCATACTGGGTAATCAAAAAATCAAATTGCTTCAATTTAGCTGAAAAGCATGCCAAATTGTTTGTCTGAGCACCAGTATTCTAAAAATGTATAATTTGCACCACTTCCGATGTGTGGTTACTGAGATAAGGCGTATATAGGCGTATATAGGGACTGTGACCTTTCGACCCTGTATAAGGCACAAAAACGACTCCAGATGGTAACAACTACCATTTCTTGAACCCTTGTGATCTGACGAACAATTTGAGATATCGTTTGTCAAAATCGGAGCATGTTCAAATTCTGACCCCCAAAAGCAAAGGTCGTTGTTTTGCTCAATATCTCAGTAACCACACATCAGACAAACAATTTGGTATGCTTGTCAGCTTAATTGAAGCAATTTGAATTTTGATCCCTCAGTATGGCGGCCATATTGGAATTGGCCTATATGGCCGTCCCAGAAGGCTCCAATGTTGGCATCCATCAAAAATCAAAAGAGTATGGTATTAGCAACATATGGGTCCAATTTGGTGCTTTTAGAAGAATGTGAACCAAATAATCCCTTAGCCCCCCAACTATTTGGAAATGATAGTGCGCCACCTAGACCAGTTGCGACAAACTATTAAGGTCAAGAGAATCGGGGTTTTGTCTTGGGAGTTTCTTATCCCATAAATATTATAATCCCTGGTTCTACCTAATACCGCATACCTTTGTTATTATGTAGGCCTATAAGCCTGTCTTATGAAATATCATGCAATTGTAGCTTGGAACCTCAGCTACAATTTCATTGTAAATTGATCCGAGTAATGATTGCACTTTTCTGGAGATGCAGTGAAAACTTGCATTTAGTGTGATGGAAATAGATGAAAAACAGCAAAATGTCGCCAAAGTGCTATTAATTTTGCCGATTTCAAGAGACAAAACGTACCTATCGGTCAATTATAATCATTCTAAATGTTAGATATTTCTTTAACAGACTATAAACCATACCGTTGATTGATTTCTTTGGAAAACATGCCCTCTAATTAGCCAGAATCAGATCGGGACAACCATTAAGTTACCCTTCCCCAGAGAACCATGCAAAAGTCATATTTGATTTTCATAAGAACTACGATATCTTCAATAATACAAGACTAAATGGAGGGATTGCAAGTCTCTCGAAGAGATCATTTTCTATAATTGACTACCTGATTGACTATTCTGAAGGTTGCACATAAGGAAACTCATAAAGTGACTATTATGTTAAAGATTTAACATACGAGGCATCACCGTGGCTTGATTTGTAAGAACAAAATTTGTAAAGACGGTGTATTCAGTTATTCTTTGGTTTTAGTGATATATGTGAGAGGATTCCTAACATAATAATATGTAAGTCATTTTTGACTGATTAGCAGTATTCCAGTATGCCAAAGGCATAGCAATAGATTCGAATTAATGTTACACTATTTGCAAACCCACAAGAGTTAAAGGCATATTATGTGATCTTTTCCAGGCGGTGCCCTCTATTCATGATTTTGTTTAGAAAGTAGATTTTCTTGCAGATTTACATTTCTGACCAAATCATATAAATGTAGTCGAGTAACAGAGCGATTTTATTCCTAATTACTTCAAAATCATGGTTCTAGAGTGAATTTAGAGTGGAAAATAAGTTGCCGTGCAGACCTGACAGTTTATTTTTACTCCTTAAACCATGATTTTGAAGTAATTAGGAATCGCATCGCTCTGTAACTCGGAATATATTCATGATTTATGATCAGAAATGTAAATCTGCAAGAAAATCATCTTTCTAAACAAAATCATGAATAGAGGGTGCCCCTGGAAAAGATCACATAATATAATAATAATAATAATAATAATAATAATAATAATAACACGGCATTTATAATGCGCCTTTGCCAAAGGATACAAAGCGCAACGACAAAAACAAAAACAAAACAAAGGGAAAGAGCAGAAATTAGGAGAGAAGAGGTGTGTTTTAAGAAGGGATTTGAACCCTGTGACAGTAGGAGCATTACGAATATGGATTGGAATCTTGTTCCATTGAAGGAGCAGCCACTGAAAAGGCCCTATCCCCGGCACACTTGTTTGTCTTAGGAACCCTAAGGTTCAGGCCGTGGTCCGATCTTGTGGTATGAGCCATCACGGGGTCTCTTAATTATGCTTTCAATCTTATTAATACATGATAATATTGTAATATATTCAGATATCATCCGGGGATATCATTCATTGATTTCCATTTTCAGTATCTAAATCGTACTCTTATATTGAAGCATACAATACGGACCCTCCCCCGTAAAACATGTATTTATTATTTATAAGGCATTTTCCTGTTTCCGTTGTCCAAAATATCTCTCTGGCTTTGACCGCATCATAACAAAAGTGAACTAGATATCAAATATGATTTACTATAAATGTGTAGCTATGATTCAGAGCTAAATCATGACAAATGTCTTGAGGCTGACATTCATATTAGTGATATTATGGGTGAGAAGGTAGAACTTATTGAATGACCCTTGTACATGCATATATTTTTGTTTCTCGAAAAATTAACCATATCAATGCACTTGCGCAAATGTTGATAGGCACACAAACGGCGTCATAGCTTTATTCATACAACCATCAGCGCGTGTGCATTGATTTTATCTCGAAATTAGTGGCAATTAGTCGCAACACCGTCTAACACCGGCACGTGGTCAAGGTTTTCCACGGAGGAGTAAAAAATGTTATGTTTGTCATTTGACCTTCATAATTTAGTGGAAAATAAAGTTACACTTTTATTATTTTGCATTTTTATTATGCACGTGAAATAAACGAAACATTATAATAAAAATGATCCGTTCTACGTATTTATTTGTGAGAAAAACGAAATAATTCAATCAACATTTACAAACCTAGGTACAAAACCATTTGGCCTAGATGGAGAAAAAGTTATATCAACCAAGATACGGATTATAAATGTTTATGTATTACTATGAGACCACCTGAAAACCTTAACAATTTATCTGAAAAACAACTCATCTTTTTTATCGAAAATACGTGGGCAATATTGACAACACCTGTTTGCAGGCAAGATAATTCACAAGTTCCCAGTCACTAGGTTTAATAATAATTGTTCACCCTATCTATACAGGATGTATCAGAATGAACTCTACCGTGTTTCTAAAATACATACAAAATACAAAATGATTATTGTTTTAAATTTAATCACCTGCAATATAAAGGTGAACATGTTTCCTATATTATATGTTAATTTAATTGAGATATCTCTTTTTATTCTCGTGTGGCAAGACATAATCGGAAATCGTTTTCAATTTCAATCAATCATCTCTACCACTACCCCAATATTTCAAACAATGTAGCCCACACCACATAAGCAATATTCAAAACTCCCGCCAAAAAAGGAAAGTTAAATCCACTCATGAGAACAAATTCCGGTTTATTTGCAGATTAAAATCAAAATTTATCTCCAGATTTCACCCACAAAAGTATGCTAATAATAAATAGTTCAGTGATGTGAAAAGTTGAGATATGGCGACCAAAAATAAACCCTGTCCTATGCACGGATGGATATCTCAGGTAGGGTCAGTCATTTCACAGATTGTTTAAATTGATCATTTCGACCAAAATTGAAATCTACCATCTTTACCAGAAAGTCTGTATTTTCCGTCAGAAATGTCCGATTTTCAAAATTTAAAATTCTTATGAAAGCTGGGCGTTTGCGCGAGATATATGTGAAAACAAACGGTTTGAACAATATCAATCGAAATTATACCGTAATAAATCATATTGACTCGGTACAGTTCATTCTGATACACCCTGTAGTGGTAAATACGTCACAGTAGTACATGCATTGACGATGACAAGGTATAAACCTTACATATCACGATTAAAATTCGAGTGCCTCACCCTCTTTAGCTTCTGTTACCTCTGACTGAAATGGTAAATCGCCCAATGTCTACGAATCAACTACAGTATCGTTTGGTACTGAACACAATTAAAATATCGTTCAATACTGGGACAAATTACTACTGGATGTGTACCAGTATCGCCCGATACTGTAATATGAAATCGTTCCAGTATCGCTCGAGGAACACAATTTACCGTTCCAGTCCGATACTGGAACGGTAAATTTGTTCCAATATCGAGCAATATTGGCAACATTCCAGTATTGAACGATACAGCTGGTATAACTATAGTATAACTTATAGTACATTTCCCCCAAAAGATGTAGCAATTGCTTATTGTTTCAGTTCTTAGCAACTTGTTTAATTATGATCACCCAACAGACTATATCTGCATTCTTCAACTTTATTTTGATTCATCCGATTGGTCAACACAATCATACTCTCCGTCCCCTTCCCATCGAGCGTCAATACACATGCCATCATCACATGTAAACAATTTCTTTCCGGCTCGGCGATCTTGTCCGCAGTACCCTGTAAAAAAAATAAGGAGACAAATTCATTGATAGATAACCAGTGTAGCCATCTTTGGAGCCTTAGATGATCACTCTTGATGTCATCCTCTTTGGAGATGACTATTGGGAACAAATCACCGTGTTGCAGACTATAGTTTGATCAGTTCCAAATTGGCGAAGCCTCCTTACAGCAGCGAATGAATACAGAAGGACACCGGCGCGCACAAAGGCAACACTCGCACTGTGCATCATATGCATGAAGCGTGCGTGCTACCAAAACCGCGTGCGCATGGCCATAATCGCGAGCTTACACTTGGATTACTTTTTCGCGCGGAGAGATAAAAACAGTATAGTTCTCGCCAATTTGGAACTGATTAAAGGTATATTATGTGATATTTTCCAGGAATCCTCGAAAAAAATCATGGTTTTAGAGGAAAAACCAACTGTTTTATTTTACTATTACACTATGATTTTGAAGTAATTAAATAAGTATCGTATCGCCCTGTCACTTGGAATGTATGTACGATTTGTGATCAGAAATGTAAATCTGCAAGAAAACCTGCTTCCAATTTTTTTTCTCTCGAGGAATGAGGGCGTCCCCTGGAAAAGATCACATAATATACCTTTGAACTATATAATAGCTTTTCTTTAAATTATAAGTGTTATGTTCTACATTACAGACCAAAGACCCTGAGGCCATAAGTGTCTGTTTTCAGGCGGTTAGTCGGCCGTCATTGTTGCCCAAGCAAGGCCACACATGTAAGATTTACATACAAATGGTGCTTCAGGGCATGACCACTGTCCTGCCTAATCTGATAATTGGAGAAGTTGTGACCGGTCAATAGCTAAATCGCAGGTATGAAGGTAATTAGGCAAAAGCATTTTGAGATTTGGGTAAGACGTAAGTCTGACATATAATCCAAACCCAAGGGCATTTGGGTGACAGATACAAAAATAAGTGTTTATTTGATTTATTTCCCCCAAATGTAGGGTCATTGGATGATATCTAAATGCCAAGTTGGAAGCTTCATATCTACACGAATGCCTAAAATATGGTAGTGTGCCGACAAGAGGTATACGAAGATCGTCAAACTGCTTTCATTTTTCGATTGTTTTCAAAAAGGCATTTTTATTTTACCGGATTACTGTCCAAATGCTGTCTGAAGTATAGATAGGTCTAACTGAGAATTCTTAAACAACTAAGAATGTTTAGGCAATTCTCATTGGTTCTCAGAGAAATCGGCGACATTTGTATGACACAACTTAACACGGCATACATTAATTAGCGTGACCACCCTCGCGCAGTGCGTGGTAACTATAGTTTTCTTCCATAACTCTAACTTTTGCAGTGCGTCTATTGCGCTTTTTCCTGCGCATTACGCTGACGTATGAGGTGATCACCGCACTGGATTGGATGGAATGTTTTGGCTTTATTTTATATTAACAGGGGTAAAAGTTGACACATGTGGGCAAGTTATAATTTTGATTAAATAAATGTCTAAAGCACGACTGTTTAAGAATGAGAATAGATATATTGTTTTTAGACCGTGCCCGTGTTAATATTGTCTGACATAAATGCGTTCGGTAGTATTATTTCTTTGCGTGAAACAACCGCCTGCGGAGTCGTTCCACTTAAAATAATGCTACCGCCAGCATTTATATTTATGTCAGACAATAAAACACGGATACGGTCTAAAAACAATACTTTTATTCTCGAATTATTGCATTAGTCTACAAGGCCCGCTTAGCATGCTTAGCAGCTCTATAAATTGGTGCCCTAAAATCCGTCACAAAATTTAAATATCCGCCTTCCATCAAAGCTGGTTGCTATATATGACATGATTCTCGTGTGCAACCAACCAGCTGCAACATAATGGAAACTCACCCATGCAGTTAGCAAGTAGTACCGCTCGAACACGCCCCGATTTTAAATATGATTGCCTACACGCGCACTGGGCAATCCTCTCGTAGTAATAGACGTTATTCGTAATTGGCGATTTCAGGCTAATCGTGGTAAATTACGTCAAATACGCCACAAGTGACGTAATTTGACGTAATTTACCACGATTGGCCTCGCTTTCGTTAAGATTAGTGACATCACATCAAGTATGTCTCCCTCTTTAGCCTGAAATCGCCAATTACGAATAACGTCTGTTGATAACAGTAGGTTTACCAGACCGAATTAATAGCGCTCCTGAAACACCACAAGCACCCCCCCCCCCCCCAAAAAAAAGGATTCCCAACTTACTCCTGTGTTCAAAAGAGCAATCTTCTTCGTCTTTCCCGGTATAGCAATCGATGTACCCATCGCATACTTTGGGGTATTTTACGCCGCTGTTTATTCCCCAAAGACACGTCCCGTCGCCGCAATCAAATCTGTCATTCTTAGACATCCCGTTACATGAACGCGGTGGAGACGCTGAGAAGCAAGGAAGAAAATGCAAACACACATCAGAACTAAATTCTTAATCATCACCAGCATAACCTCAAACTACTTTCATCCCAAGACCACTACGTGAACGGTGGTCAGTCAAGAATCTGATAGCAAGCAGTATGTAAAAACAAAATGCCTGAATTCATGTCCACGGGGACCTGTTGCAAATGTCTATACATGACAATGGTTCTCGTTGACTGTTTTACTGTATTTGGGTGATTCCATAATACAGGTGGTACCGTAAATTTGCATTGTCTATATCCAAATGGTTCAATATCCTGTTTTGAGAATGGCTATTGTTATTTTTCATTTTGAAATCTAATTAAGTCCATAAAGTGGCACTGGTATAACCCACAACAACAAGTAGGCCTATACCATATTATATCAACATTATTTTCTTATTTTGGTGAAAATTCGGCAAAAGTTTAGACAATTTTGAAAACAAAGTGTGACATATAAAGATATGGTCAAACTATAAAAAAATATTGTGGTGTTTTGCTTAGAGTAAATTTGTTTATGTGTAGGCCAGAATGATCAATAACTAACTAGTTTTGAATGTTAAACACAGATTTCATTAACAAATGACTAAAAATTAATAATAGAATGCATGGCAATTTACAGTCACCGTGTAACATTTGGTGTCTCAAAAACCTGTTACAGGGAAGGTCATTTTAGTAAAATTTAACTTCCATCCCCCAAAATGAGATAATCCCGTTTTTTGACTGTTATGATGTTTATAGAGTACAGTAATGGTATACATTTCTCTAGAAAAAAAAGAATAAATAAAAGTGATCAGACAATTTCAGGCATTGTTGTCAGGCATTATTGACAAGTTTTGGTGTCTTTTGGTTTCTCAGTTTATATACGGGAAAACAAGTATTTCAAAGAAATACTAAAGTAAAGGTGAAAATGTATATAAAGGTGAAAATGTATATCATGTTTTAATTACTTGTTCTGATCCATTTCCATGAAATAGAATAATGGAACTTATAAAATAAAATTGGATATTCAGTTAATATAGCCACATTTTGAATAATTATTTAGACCTAGTTTGTGTATGTTAAGGCCCTGTCACACCATAACGTATCGCCTCAACGTATGCCAACGTATACGAAATATCGAAAAATACGTTGGTGTACGTTGGTGTACGTTGGTGTACGTTGGTGTACGCTGATATAAGTTAGGGGTACGTTGGGGATACGTCGTTTACGTTAAGAATACGCTGTGATACGCTGTGACAATTTGGAACACGTCGAGCCCGCGAAAAAATATTGAGCATGCTCAAAATTTCTCGACGTACTCAACGTGTGCTTAATACGTTCTGCATAAGTTCCCGGTAAGTTTGTGGTACGTTAAATATACGATGACATACGCTGACATACGTTAGTGGTACGTTACTCGTACGTTACTCGTACGTTACTCGTACGTTACTCGTAAGTTGGTATACGTTGATGAACGTAGGCTGACGGGGAAACGTACAGCCAACGTAGTGATAACGAGTTGATAACGTATATGTGCCGTATGTCTAACGTATGCCTGACGTATTTCCAACGAGTTTCGACGTATTCTCACGTATTCACCTCATGCCGGGCGATCGTGTAAGGCCCTGTCACGTATCCATAGCGTATTGAACGTATACATAGCGTATGACTAACGTATTGATAGCGTATCACTAACTTATAACATACTTATGACAGCGAATCACAGCGTATGCGAGCATATGCGAGCGTATGACTAACGTATGCTTAACGTATACTTAACGTAGCGTCGCGTATTCGTAGCGTATAATGATGGGTTGATGTGTTCAGCACGACAGACCATAAAGAAGTGAGGATGAGATACTCAAGGGACCCATTTATATACTCAAACCCTCCATAAGTTCCCAAAACGCCGAATGCTCGCTAGCTGTACGGTACATACGCTAGCTGTACGGTAGCCTGTCACACCATGGCGTATCGCCTGAACGTATGACAACGTATGCGAAATATCGAAAAATACGTTGGCGTACGTTGGTGTACGCTGATACAAGTTAGGGGTAAGTTGGGGATTCGTCGTTTACGTTAAGAGCACGCTGTGATACGTTGTGAAAATTTGGAACACGTCGAGGCCGCGAAAAATTATTGAGCATGTTCAAAATTTCTCGACGTACTCAACGTGTGCTTAACTTACGTTCTGCATAAATTCCCGGTAGGTTCGTGGTACGTTAGGCATACGTTTACAAACGCTGACATACGTTAGACATACGTTGACATACGCTGACATACGTTAGAGGTACGTTACTCGTCGTAAGTTATAGGTTGGACCTATAGATTTACCGTTCTAGATATTTTAATAGTTATCATCTAGGCTGCGTTTACTTGAACTGGCAACACTTGTCCCGCCGTGTACGAAACTCAATTTCACGTGTTCGTTGTACGCCGAGGATACGCTGAGGATGCGTCGAACACGGCAGACATACGCTTCGAATACGTTAAGCATACGTTGGTCATACGCTCGCCGATCGCATACGCTCTGATACGCTGTCATAAGTTTGTTATAAGTTAGTGATACGCTATCAATACGTTAGTCAAACGCTATGTATACGTTTAATACGCTATGGATACGCTATGGATACGTCCATTCCATCACCGATGTCGACTTTTCCTACGCAATTCGTTGGGAAGTTGGACGTTCTTGGACGTTCTTGGACTCTGACAATTTTCGAGCTATTTTTGAATACGTCGGCATACGTTCAGGCCACGTTCAGGCCATACGCTATGGTGTGACAGGGCCTTTACACAAAAGCCTCCTTTTGTATGGAAACACCCATTTACATCAGTTGCGGCAAATGTGGGAATCTTGCCAAATATGGAAAGGCCTACCAGATATGGAAAGATTCAATACCACAATTCATTGCGGTACGCGTATTAAAAATTCAAACACGTCATTGCATTTCGTTTTTGTGCGAAAGAAGGTGTTTACGAAATTAAATAATTTAGGAATAATATTAGGAATCAATTAAGATCATCAAAAACAAAAGACACAATTTTTACAAATTTGAATATTGAAATTCTCAGGCCTATATTCCATGTAGTAAAATTAAAATTAATGAAATGTACCTGCATATATTTTCTTTTTCTATTTAAAATACAGTATATCAAATAATCATATTTAACATTAACATCGCGTCGCTGCGCATCGGCCGAAGTGACCGGATAACCGTAGTTGAGATTGCTTCAACTCAGGCGTCGACGTCGGGCGATGCGTAACGACACCGAGGAGTATAAACGGACCATTATAGTCGCCAAAGTAATACAGGGTCTGTTAAAATAATGGTCCCAGTTATGAAATTAATTACAAATACATCATATGTCTTTTTGAGTAAAAACCAATGTATTCTTTCAAATACACTTCATCCCATAAAATTTCACCACCTAACTATCGAGATACGATCAGTTTAGTAACAAGAGTGCGAATCCCAATTTGGCCACTTTTGAACAAGAAATTGCCTTTGTGATTCCCATGATGACTATAGGATGGTCCAAAAAAAACTATACCCAACTTTGGAGGCCATTTTCTCCTAGATGATAAAATATTTTAGTAATTTGGTTTGCATATTATTAAAGCATATATCGTTGAGCATTATTGGTGAAAATAGGGAAGATATTACATTAATATTTTTTGAGATATTGCTATTTTTAGCGAGTATGTGTAAAAATGGCTTTTCCACGGGAGCTGTCAATGCATCAACATGTTTGAATATGATATGACACAATAATGTAATGACGCGATAGTCCTTTGACAAATGTTTTTGCGAGAGCTTCACATATTCTTGAAATATTGAAAAGAAGCTCTCGCAAAAACATTTGTCAAAGGACTATCGCGTCATTACATTATTGTGTCATAGTAAATAGTTATTATGGCATATCAAAGATTGTTGAACATGATTATTAGTATTTCACTAACAATGTTTATATTTTTCATGGCCAAAACAAATTATGTTTCGCATATGGGACACTTTTTTGACAGGGTTAGTATTAACGCATGCGGCATCACCATCGTATAAAAAGTACCGATGAAAAATCGAACTGTGCTGCTGATATGCAAATATTTTCATAATATTTGAATATATGCACTGATCTCGGTTCAATTTTATGGGTATACGGGCGTACATGAGATGCAAACATATTACTTTGGAAACTAGCGTACAACTCTTACGTACAAGTCACTTATACGCATGAGCTATACGTACTAGTTTTGCACTACGGCCTTACCTTTCACGGTATATGATATTCCCTGTCCTGGAGGAGCTTGAGGAGACGCGGCAAACACTGCAGCAAACAATGCAACGAAAAGCAGACCGCAAATCATCGAAGTAGTGTGTTCAAATCTATTCATTCTGGAAATGGATGAGTATGCTCAGACCACAATTGCTATGAAACCAATAAAGTACAGAAAGACAGTTGGAAATAACAATGACTATAGAGACCTATATGATTTGATGAAGCGCTTTGCGATAATATCACCAAGGTATATATAATTATCAGTTTATATACTATATATGTGGTGAACTTGGTTATTTTGACTTTTTCAAAGTGGTGTGCGCTCCGGGTTTGCGCATGTTCAGTAAATCACGGCCGTGGTAATATGACACATCAATTATCTAGTGACACAAACATTTGAATTGATGAATAAGCTTTAATAAGTTGTTTCATTACCTCCATGGGCCATGGCATTTTATTTTCAAATACCTTCACATAATTATCTATATATTTTCCAATTTTCAAATTAGCCTATTGTGTATAAAACACTCGTAATAATAATAGAACAAAGCAAATCACTCATTGATTTATGATCGACTATTACTCATCTGTTTTATTTTGAAAGCTCGAACGTGAGACAGCAGAAGAGGAATTTGTGGAATGTTGATAATTTAGAATGGAATTTACGATGGAATTAAACTCTTCTGTTAGTAGTAGGACAATTTACTAATTTTCACTCTTTAAACCATGATTCGGAGTAATTAGGAATCGTATCACCCTGTAACTCAGAATATATTTATGATTTATGATCAGAAATGTTAATCAAGGATAAAGAGCGTCATATGGAAAATATCGCATACTATGCTTTTAAAGACACACTCAGTCATTTGGGATAGGGAAGCACCATCATACTATAGTGAATTCATCGAAGAGCGATCTTTGGTGCTCGGATGGGCTGGGGAGATGAGCAAAAATAAGATGTGCTGTCTTTTGGCGTATATTCGCTAGTTGTCGAAGGATCCCATTTTATTCAGAGTCGAACCTCATCTATAATGTGAATTAAAACAATTAAGCTGCCTTATGCAAAAACACACAACACTGTTCCAATGCATATTATTCTCATCACACGCATGCACATAGCAGCTACGTCTAGTGTACCATTCAAAGAGAGACAAATATCGAACCATTTGCGCATTATCTGAAATCAAAAGGCATTGAAATCGTCACCTGTGATTTCGGCCTATGAATAGAATCACAAAGCTGAAAAAGATCGAAAGTGATGGACTTTGAACATTTACCATAATCGTCACCTGTGATTTCGGCATATGAATAGAATCACAAAGCTGAAAAGATCAAAAGTGATGGATTTTTAACATTTAGCATAATGTATGAGGCCACATTTAATTTTATTTGCTATCTTGTAATGTTTCCAACAGTAAATAATGGGTTTTTTCAGGTTGGCCGGGCCTATAGTAAGATAAAAAATATGGTTGTAAAATGATATAAAACTCCGTATCCCTATGTTTTGTCTGCTTGTCCGAATCAATCAGATTTCCTTGTTAAGTATAGGAAGCAACAAATACGCTTACAATTATATGGTATCAATATTAAAAGGTACGATTTTCATTTTCTAACAAATATTATACAATTTGAACGTTGACAAACTAAATAAAGCCTTATTTTCTGACTTGTAAAATGAAATGTTTTATTGTCTTCATCGGGGTCTATCATTTACATGTTTTTTTTTGTATATAAAGCGCAAATGTGAACAATAGCCAACAGACATTAACAAGGTAAATTACCAGAGGGATTAAAGATCAAACTGGTAACTCTCGAAAGAGAGCTCTGAAAGGCAATTCAATTGGTTCACTGCAACTCAGAAAATATGCATACAACAAGACA
The DNA here is from genome assembly GCA_035610835.1 of Ophiura sarsii. Taxonomy (NCBI): domain Eukaryota; kingdom Metazoa; phylum Echinodermata; class Ophiuroidea; order Amphilepidida; family Ophiuridae; genus Ophiura; species Ophiura sarsii. The sequence goes on along the minus strand of CM069447.1, from coordinate 49,996,368 downwards.
CACAAATGGGCAGAGGTTAAAAATGCCAATGAAAGTGACATAATAATAAGATAAAAGCCCAAACATAGAGAACAACATCAACATATAAATTATAGAAAAATAATAGTATCTGGAGGTCTGATGGGCATCAAGAGAACCTACACAACAAACATGTATCTGTTCATAGAGGCCTGTAGTACAGTAGAGCTTAAAATGGCACCAAATAAGACCATTAAAGATGAGATGCAGCCAGTGCTTGCCAAATTGAAAGCATTTTTTGAAATGGAGAAATTGGAAGGGAAAGCTATACCTGTCTTTGCAACGTCAATTAAACTGATTCTCACGGCACAACTTGGGTTATGATAATAAAAGTAGGTGGGTAACATAATTATTTTTTATTATGGCCGTTTTTCACTCTACTGATTCCATCGATATTTTCGTCAGAAAATAGCCTCCTCTCCCAGTCAATGGAACGGCTGGGTCACGTGATTGGAAGATCGGTCTCAGATAGATAGACTATAGTCATATATCTACACAATTTGGGGTTTTCCTACGTCACTCAAAGCCAGAACGTACGATCGCAATGTTTAGTCTTTTTTATTTGATTTGATTTGAGTCGGATAATCCAATAAGCCTTGTATTAGCTTATTTCCATTGGGGTCCGTTAGATGTGTGAACAGATTCAGACCGGGATGATCCCCTACTCTTTACGAAAGAGTCTGCAACCTTTTTTGTTAACGTGCTCGGGTAGGCCTATTGCTCTTCCGATGCACGGTACCACAATTTCTACGTGACTTTCGAACCACGGGTTTTTTGCTGCTATAAGAAAATCATCACAATCACTTTGCATATAAATGAGTTCGTTAATACAAATTTAGCACCACTTTCATTATTGCGCAATATACCCATTGCTGCTTAATAATTTCTTCACTATTTTAGCTGTGACTAATGCAAATTTGTTAAAGTGAGCAAATCTGAGATTTTCAATTCATAACGATTTTTTTTATATGACTGCTTCGAATTACTAATTGTCACTCTCTGTGTGTTATGATAAGGTATGTTTAAGGTTTTAATTCATAATAAATTTGACCAATCACATCAAAAGGGGGCAGTATTTTAAGATATTGAGAAAGCAAAGCATAAAGAAAACAAAAACCACGAAATAAAAATGAATTCCACATAATGTTTAGATATTGATGTGGGCGTAAAGCCAAAGAAGAAGGTTAGTCTCAGAACTTCGCCCGCGCGCATTGGTATGTGAAATGAGCTTCGGCGCGTAGGGGCTCATACCGATATACTCTATCACAGCTTTCCTGGGAAAACTGAAAGAAACACAGCTTTCCCCAGTAAAGCCAATGCAGTTGTTATATTTGTACGTATACTGTCATTGTCAGTATTATTGTGATTATTCCGTTGAGGGCGCTAACGGAATAAATCTAATCTGGATCTTAAACTGCACTATACCTACAGATTAAGACGAATCGTAAACTGCATATATAGTGCAGTTTAACCATGAGACCAGGTTGGTTAAGCTGGGGAAAGATGTGATAGCGTATATCGGTATGAGCCCTAAATTTGTTTTAAAAGGTCAACAACAACAAAAAAGTTCTCTGTAAGCTTGGATCAACAATAAAGAAAAAGAAAAATCGCACAGCACTAAGCTTTTTTTGCAAAATGTTACCGAGGCAAACCTTTAATGTTGTCCTTTTTTTGCATTTTTTTCTTCATGCGTTGCTTTCTCATGAGCGTGCTTCTACTGAACCATTATAATTCGCGGTAATTCGCGGTGCTGCCAAAATACGCGGTGACGGCCACAGCAGAAATCGTGTATTGGTTGACGGTTAATTCGAGGTGATGCGCTGCGTTCCGTCGACCACCTTAGAGGCGGTTGTTAATTTGAGGTGAAGCGACTAGGCGGCATTCCCAGCAGAAACAGATCGAGTGACTATTTACATTCCTTACCGGAAGGTGTATATAATTAGGCTTTTGGTAAGAATACCGAAAATGACGATATTATTCGTATTCCAATTATTTTAAAATGCATACTGTCCCCTTTTGATAATAATAACTGTCCCCTTTTGATAATTATCGGTTATATTATATTGCATCCGTGTTAAACTGCATGAATTTTCAAAGCTAGCTTATTATTATATATAAATTGTATGATAAAAAATTCAAATTCAAAGTTTAGACCTTCCGAGAAAGGGAGTCGTTACTCTGAGGTTCATGCTTAACGCAATCATCAGACGACATAAATTGAATGATAAATACAATTTAGATACATAAAATGTAATATGCTGTCAAATCAATTTGCAGTATATCGTTTGACAACCGCACGGTGAGATCGGCCTATATTTGTATCTGGGGTAAATCCCCGGTAAATCAATCTTTTAAAAATAACGGAAAATAAATTGGCCTTTGATCTCCTAATAGAAGTCACATTTTATCGAAGCCAGCGTCTTTTGTGTGAAATGTCATATGATTGAGGGTATCTCTTTTATCCAGTATGAGTATATTTATCATTAACATATTTTGTATTCCAGGTGCTTATGACAAGGAAGTCATATCCTGCATATTTGAACAATAGCCTGGGGCTGAAACTCCCCCGGGAAACTCCACTTGCTAACACCATGAACACGGAGCCTGGTTGGCGAGTACACTGACTGAGGGCGCTATAGTTTAAATGTCGGTGACTTTTACATTTGTCGTCTGCTTGGGTATAGACTGAATTGAATTTTACAGGGAATTTGGAGACAAAAGTTTAAAAAAAACAAAACAATTACGATATAGTATCCCTAGAGCAAATTTTAGTTTTAAAATATGCCCAATGGGGGCTAAAAGTCATCATGTGGGTGACAGTGGGTCCCGTCGTGTGATCAAGGTTACCCATACCCAACTCAAAAAACATCATTTAAAATTATTTAAAATTTGTTGTTGATTTTTTCAATGGATTTAGAATGAAAGAAACAATTAGTTTAGTGGTTTTTTTGATGGACATGCGCCGCGTATATTTCAAACCATCCAAAATAGAGATTCTCATCAATCTCATTGGTGATAGTAATTTGTGTTTAGATTATATTATAGCGGCTATTGTTTTTTTAGAAACCTTTCCCAACTTTCAAGGTCTATTTCAAGGATTTACTGAACCAATACTAGGCATATTTGTAATGTTTAAATGCATTTCTCGTGGTGATTGCAAATATGACAATGTAATGCAATAATTGTGACATTTTTGAAACATTTTGTGAACATTTGGAATGACGTCTGCAGACGCCTGCCGCGTGGAAAGTGTTAATTAAAGATCGAAAATACTTCATTTTTATTTTTAATACAAAATAGGCTACCACACAGTGTTTATGTACATTACGCGATATGAGGTTGCAAAGGTTATGGCATTCAATGTAAATTAGAACTAGACTTTGCCACCTTCCACTGAAACTTAAGTAAATCTTCTGCCGATCGCTACAGATTATACATTGAAAACAATTCGCATCGTCACAGTTTACTTATCGGAAAATCCTATTATGAATTTGACATTTCAAGACATGAATGTCTCTTTTTGCTCACACCGTCCTAAAATCTGAAGGTTTCGGGTAAGTTGATTTTTGTGTATCATTGCATTTGGAATACAAATTAACTATGATTATTCATTACGACAAACAACACCTAAAATACAACTAAGTCATGTGCAGTGTCGAAAACTTCTGTCTTATATTTATTCTGATGGAAGGACGACATGCTAGAATGTAACTTAGGTCGAACAAAGAAGAAGGTTTGTCTCTTTATTTTATTTGTTAGAAAAAAAGCTATGAGGTATGCGATTGATATTTTTTTTGCTAATCAAAAGTCAAAATGTTAACTTTTTTATTTTTTATTTAAAAAAAAAAAAAAAAAATCCTAAAAAACCCCTAAAAAACAACAATAATCAAATGTTTTAGGCCTCAGCGCGTAGACCTACGCGCTGTAGCTCAATTCACATACCAATGCGGGCGAGACAAACCTTCTTCTCTGTTTGGCCTTACAAACGATAAAATCGCTTGTTGCTGTGACAACAGCCATTTTAGTATTTTGTGCTTTTTTCCAATTTGAAGGGAACATCTTTTGAAAATATGTCCTTTTTTTTAAAAGTGACAACAATCTTAAATAACGGACTTGTTGTTAAAGGTTTTGATAGGTAATTTCAGCTCAACAACCTTATTATGTATCCAATGTTCGCTAGGCCTAACTACTGGTAGTTTTGCGATATATTATTATAAATGCACTATCATACAAATTTGGTCCTTAACAAATCGACTTCCCCATGCACGGAAAAGGTGTACTTTAGGTCCCATATTCTGGTATGTACTAGTATCGTTCGATACTGGTGCAAAGTCAGTGTTTCAGTATCGATCGGACAATACTGGTACATATACAATGTTCCAGTATCGGGCGATACTGGAACACAATTTAGTGTTCCAGTATTGATCGGACGATGGTACATACAATGTTCCAGTATCGGGCGATACTGGAATACAATTTATAGCGTTAAGTGTTCCAGTATCGACCGATACTGGAACAATAAAATCATACCAGTATCAAGCAATACTGGCAACTTTGGATCTAAAGTACACTTTTTAAATATATTTCTCTTTTCTGTTATGAAATAACTGAATGAGCAATTGTATAGACCAGACATTATTGCCAGAAAGTAGCACCATTTGGTGAAACAAGGCCAATCTGAACGCTACAGTTAAAAGGATATGCAGTAGTGTTGAAGAATTATTTATTTATATAATTTACTTCAGAATTCTAGAGGAATGGTCATTTTTGGAATTAAATGGAATTCAAGATAATGGTCATTTTTGCTATTGCCATTCATGAAATCACGAAAGCAGCCTTATTGTCCAGCGTGTTTATATTGCGACTTTTATAGAGCTTTAATATAGCTGTGGAGCATAGCCTACATGGTTTTGAAACACATTGAAACACATGTGATCTTGTACCCTAAATCAAGGTCAAGGTCAATGAACCACCCAAGTTGGCAAGGATGTCCACTTAAGATTTAATTTGACCAACTTTACAGAACATTTGATATATAGATGAGGTGACATTTGTTGACATTTAGGTCGCCCTCTGTTGGTTTGAGACAAAACACACCGGGCAAGAGTTCCTATAGTTTACATAGGCCAGATCAGGTTTTCTAACTAGATTGTGGTGTCACAGCAAATTGTTGTCAAAACTGTCTTTAAACTTGCTTAGGAATGCTATAAGCTATCGCATTTCACAAAAAAACCCTAAAACTAAATGAGTTTTACAATTCATTAGAAAGACATTTCATGTCAGGGGCACCCGACGAGAAGTTCAGGATGTAGTAATACATAACATTAGCTGCTCCTCAGAGCTAGCTAGAATGCGCGGTATTAACTACATTTCCCAGCTAGGGCCGGTCAAAATACTCCTTTGGCAGCCAGAAGCCAAATTCCGTGAAAAATTTTGAAAGCTAGGGGAACGAGTGTTTAGACATATCAACCAGCTATGATAATTTATTTATAAATTTATATTTCAGCTAAATTCATCGAATTTTCTGTTCTAAACATTAAATATATAATCCATAAAATCCATAAAACACAAATTTGATATCATTACCTCTCAAATTGATGCCAATGTTGCCAGCTAGATTGTCTGGATGACTTAAAAATCGTTTGCCAGACAGGAATTCATTTTATAAGAAAAAAGAACCAGCCAGATTCGAAACATCAGAGGAGCAGGTATTTGCCAGGAAACTTCGTTGGGTGCTCCTGTCATGTTGTCTTCATTAACTTTACTGTATATTCTGCCTGGAGGGAAACAACAGAGGGTGTCCCATTTGTAAATACATGACATCATAGGTCACCTCATCTATAACTCCCTGTGTCAGCCTCGGGCCGGGACTAGCCTTGGCTCAAGGCGACTCCTATCCCCCACACATCCCAGTTTGTATCACTTTTGAGGGCGCAGCCTCCAAGACTTCACTGACTAAACCTTTAAAGTCTGTTTTATGAGTAAATGTCCTTTATTTAAGATATGCAAAATGCTACATACGATGATAGAAAATTGCAGTGTTAATAGTTTAAAGTGTTGCCAAACCCCCCAAAACAAGACATTTTAAAATTTGGTGAAAATCTCTTATTATTCATTCATTCATTCATTCATAAAAGGTTTATTAAAAACTGTTCTTGCAGCAAATACAAAGTAGCTGAATTACAACAATTTTACATATAAAAATACAATGATTAAAGGAAACAATATAATCTACTAAAATTAATTACATGAACCCAATCTTCACACTCACCGAATACCACTAAAACAACCAACACTCAAAAACATCCACACACACACACCTAGACTAGTGCCACCAGTCCCCGAAGAGTCCTGCGCCGTCTGAACAAAATTACCTACAATGCATAGCGCGGACTCCTCTTGGGGACTGGTTCCAAAGCGTGAAATTTTCGCGAGCAAAATAATGTCAGATTCCGACATTATTTTGCTCGCGTAAATATGCGTATGAATTGCCACGCAGATCTGCCGGCACGACGCGGCGCGGCTCACGGCGGGGTGCAGTGGTGGTTCAGCAGATAATTAGTAAAGAGTAAAACCATTGATTTTGGGGAAGTTATTCACCTAAAGAAACCTCTTCTATAAAGAAAGAGTAAAATAAAACACAAAACTCTAGTCTAACCCTTCTCCAGCCGCCTCCAACACACGCACTCTTCGCTGCAGATGGCACGGGCAGATTTTCACATTTTAAATCTTGGTCACCCTGTTTGTTTACCATTTGCAGCAGATTTTATTTACGATCAGCAGCGGTGCATTTTGAAATCAAGAGATGTTCTTCCGGATAAGACAAGTAATAAATTGACGTTTTGTTCCTCTATATAATTAAAAACAAATACTGACAGTGATTGTTGAGTGTTGTGAGTTAAGCGTCTGCTGCAATCATGCTACTCATGACATTGACAACAAAGCGGTGAGGCCCGGCGGTGCTGTAGCTTTGTTGTTTTTAAAAAGCTTAACAAAAATAAAGCTATTTATTACCGGCCAGATATCCTCAGTCCTACTTATAAAAATGCCTAGCCTTCACGACAGAATGAGTGTTGTTTGTTGTGCCTAGCCTAGTAGAAGTACTGACTGGGTTGTTCTTTGTTTGAGAGAAGAAATATCAGGTAAGTACTTTTTGTAGTTTTCATACGTGTATAAATATGTCCTTTTTAGGCCCTGCCTGTGCATGTGTAGGCCTATGTCATTCATAACCTTTACTCATAATGTACAACTATTCCTAAAACTAACAGTACTAGTACCACAGTGCAAGCTGCGGACCGGATTCATGCTCTTCTTGTGTGCTTCCTGCGCTACCTATCAGCTGAAGCCTCCTGCGCCAGCTTTGTACGCCTTCCTGCACCAGCTTTTTACGCTTTCTGCGCTTACGCCTTCTCGATCTTGTGCGCTTACGCCTTCTTGTGCGCTTACACCTTCATCTGCTTACGCCTTTATGGCAAGCGCATACGGCTTCATGCGCGTTTACTCCTTCATGTGCGTTTACTCCTTCATGTGCTTATGCCTTCATGTGCTTACGCCTTCATGTGCTTACGCCATCATGTGCTTACGCCTTCATGCGCTTGCGCCTTCCTGCGCTTGCGCCTTCCTGCGCTATCTTTGTAAACCTTCATGCACCACATGTCCATACATCTTCCTGCACATGTACGACATTCTATACAATACAAGATCTGACTGTGAAGTGGCAGCACCAACCTCATAATTTTTTTTGGGGGGGGGGAGGGGGGGGGGGGGGGCAATTTTTTTTTTTGGGGGGGGGCAATGAAAATAAATGATGAGCGCCAAGCGCGCATATTTTGTGTGCAATTTTACGCTTGAATTGTCAAATTTGGTCTAATAATAATTAATTTAGTATGAAAATGCTATGCTAAAAATGACAACATTGGTCTAATTTAACCTTAGTCAGAAAATGTGCACTGTGGAAAAAAAATCCTTTTTATGCTAAAATTGTCCATTTGTTTCTAATTTTAACTAAATTGATTTTTTTTGGGGGGTGGGGCAAACAATTTTTTTTTTTTGGGGGGGTATCCCCCCCCCCCCCCCCCCCCCCCCCCCCCCCCCCCCCCATTGCGCCACTGCATACATCCTGCCTTCCTATATGCCAGCTTCGTACCCTACTGCCATCTTGCTCCATCAAAATATCTCTCCTGCTCAGCCTATGAAATGATTTATAATGAAGGTGAAAAGCATTTACACACTCAATCTAAATCAAGTTGATATATTTGTTTTAATTAAATTCATATTTATCTTTTATACAAAACATTCAACAAATTAGTGTGTTGATATATATTTTTTGATTGGGACATTTATTTATTTATTTTATTGAATCAATTGATTTTGTTTTTGTTTTGTAATATTTCGTTATTATTTTATTTATTTGTAATTTGTGTGACTGTGAGTAATATTGGAGGGGTGGTCTTGTACTGAACAATATTGACCTTGATCTTACACGTAGGCCTAACAGTTATTGTAGCCCATGCACTTTGCGCTTTGTTTAATATTTAATATTTAAGACTTAGTCTCAGGCTGCATGGCCTACTGTCGGGCCTACTGCGCCACCTCGGCCCTGGGGACGAATATATCTTTTTTACCGGCCGATATTGGAAATCAATTAACAAAAGGAAAGAAAATCATGGGACAGTAGGCCTTCTAAACTAAGCCTAGTTTGGGGGTTTCTTCCATAGGTATGTGAAAATATGTTCCTCGTAAAATATTGACCAACAACCCGGTAAACGGAGCAGTGCCGGCTCGTTATGCTAGTAAATAAAAATGAATTTAACACGATAAATCAACTTGATCATGCATGATTAAGTCGTGTTTTTAATGTTTTAGATTAATGTGTGCGCCTGCGTCGGGGCTAGCGTGTGCGTAAGTGCACTACCAATGCGCGTGTTTGTGCAAGACGCAGCTCGCGTGGTACGCGAATTGCTCTTTGAAAGTGCTCGAACATTTGGGCTGGATCGTTTCCAGTCGTCACAACAGCGAACGCAGTGGAGCGTATTGTATGACTGGAGGATAAAGTCTACACCCCACCCCCCTACCATTCAGACTCGGCTCATTCATTCATTCATGACTGGTTAATTAACATTGATATAGCAATACATACAATAAAAATACATTATAGTTATAATATAAAAGACCATTAGATTATAAAATATTGCACATAGCATTTAAAACATCAAAAATTGAAAACCCCGAGCCCGCACACATCAAACAGTCATGCATACTCCAACTTCAAAACTCATTTAACGAAACACAACCCTCACAAATAATCATAACATTTACACCCTCTTTTAACTCATAAACACACACCGCAACCACCCCCACCGCCCTCCCCAACTTCAAAACTCACTTAACGAAACACAACCCTCACAAAAATTCAAAACATTTACACCAACTTTTAACTCAAAGACACACACCGCCCCCCCCCCCCCCCCCCCCGCCCCCCCCCCCCCCCCCACCCCCCCACTCCACGGAAAAATTGCACAATAAGACACATAAGATGCATTTAAGTCACATGAGATTTGAAAGTGGAATTTCATTGTGGTCATTAAACAATTTGGACATGTACAGCAGTGGACTGTTCTGGAAGCGAACAGTCCTACATTTTGGCAGGGCAAGTTTGTCCGAGTTTCGTAACTCTCTACCATGTATGGTGCCTCTCCTGGGTGGCACCCAACTGTTGAAATGCTCGGACTCGATAAGAGAGTTGAAGAAATTCAGACAAAGCTGCTTACGTCTATCATGTATATAAAGCTTGAAAATGGCAAAGCTCAAGGGCTTCATGATAAGTTGTGTAGTGTTTGCCAACGATGATCCTGCATGCCCTCTTCTGGATCCGTTCAAGAGCGAGATCTTCATGAACAGTAAGCCCAATGCCACACAGGGGCAGCGTATTCAGCCATTGGGCGAACGAATCCAGAATATATAGTTACAAGATCATCAGTTGGCAAGTTGAAATGTTTGAGAAGCTTCAGTAGATACAGTCTGGAGCTTTTTTGAGCACCTCACAGATATGGTTACTCCATTTCAGGTCTGAACTGACATGGACACCCAGTATTTTTTGCTGTCGACACCTCTTGAAGTGGCACTTGATCAATTGTAGGAATTTGATCCTCATCTTGTTTCTTAAGAAATATCATTGTATTATAAGGTGACCGTCATATTGGTATTTTTCCATGAAATGGTTGGGATTATTCTCCTGTGTCGGCCATTTTGAATTATTCCTTTTGACAATATCTGGGTCCCATTGACTACTTGGAGTTGGTGGCAAAACTCACGTTTTCAGGGTCAATGAATCAAATAAGAATATTTATAACATTATTAGTAAAGAGTACATCTTGAATTTAAAAATGGCCGGCTGCCAATAAAAGCTAATTTCACACGTATCTTGGTCAATGAAGTAAATGGAGGCTTAGTTAGTGGCTATATCCATGAAGGAATCACATACGAATGAATTTGAAAATGGCTGCCAATGGTGATTGTTCTTTTTAATTTTATCCCTTGACTTTGAAAACATGGATTTAGCGAACACAGTTTAAAAGCCTCGGTCGAAACTATGTAAACTATTTTCTAAGTATGATTCCCGTTTGAAATAAAGACGCCGGAGGTAAAGGAAACTTAATTTTGCAATTTATAGTTAATTTCGGCGCTAATATATCTGGATGTTCAAAGTCGCGCCAACATAAATACTTACATACAATAGCAATGATTATATGTATGATATGTATATAGTTATAATTTCTACCTTACTAATGTGTTCGTCGTCATTGAAGAGATTAACTATTCTAAACTTAGAATGATCTTTAGCCATTTTGGTCAAAAAGCTTTATAGTTTGTCTTATTTGTCTGGTACAAACATGGACTTTTGATGTTCGACCTTTTATCCGCTTACATTTGTCAACATTTGCCAATCTCATACGGTATATCACACGGAGCTCTATCCATCTGCACGACGATAATGCTACGAGGGTTATTCAACCGGAGGGGGTGGGGTCGGGGTGGCCCCGTAGAGGGGAGTCAACTTTTACAGTATAAGCATGCGTACCAACTAGGGTACCAACAGAAAACCCGTAATTCAAAAGTGTTGCTAATTTTGAACACAATCTAAAAGATATATCTTTATTGGTCTGTTGGTAAAGTAGGATTTTAAATAGGCCTACTGCAGATCAATCCTCAATATAATTTTAAAAATCGAAATTTACTTTTGGTCAGGGCAGTCATCAGGTTCAATGTAACATCACTCTTCATTCGATTAAAATAAACAAATAAATGTACAATAAGTTAAATCATGAACAACACATTTTTGGCACGTTTTGGTCTATAATTCAAAAACTAAATCAGAACAAAAAAAGCTTCCTAGGGAATGTTATCTAAAACAAGTATGAACAAATTTGACACAATATATTTTTAGTTATCTTTTCCTAACCTAAAATGGGTCAAAAACATTTTTTTAATAATTTTATCCAAAACGGTCAGTTTCATGATTATGGTTGGATTCATTGAACCCTTTTTAGTTTTTAAGTTATGGCAGTTTTATTTTACGGAGGCTATACCGTAATTAGGGTCCACACCCCCTTAATATAGGCTAAATACTCCAGCTCAAGCTCGAGACCCATGTAATTTAACAAGAGCGTAATACGCACGCCTACATTGGAATTTTTGGTAAATAAACTTTGTTTTTAGTTTTCTGGAAATGTTATTGTCATTCACTTTTCAATGCGCACCAATAACACAATTACAGGTGCTCTTCACGAGTCTGTGCCTCTAAGAGCGTACCATGTGGTGATTCATGGGTCGTCAGACCAACTTTTTGAAAAGGACTAGTGATACATTACCATACCATTTTACTATAACCTACTTTTTAAAATTCCTAACATTTTTTATTTTGGTTTTCAAGCACTTATAATTTGAAGCGTCAACAAGATCCCATTCAATAAATAGGTTCATATGGAAGAACCCAGAGCCAGTAACAAAGATCCCATTCAATAAATAAGTTCATATGGAAGAACCCAGAGCCTGTAACAAATTAAAAAATAAAACTTGTATTGATGGGATCTGGTTGGCGCACGGAGATAATTAAAGGTCAAAGGTCAAATGTTACCATTTTGAGCCATTTTCGCACCTCCGTAATCCGTGCGCCATCTTTAAAACACCTTGGAAATTACATTTACTTCCAAAGATGGTTTACCTTGAATAAAAATGAAAGAACTAGCTTGGGATCTCTTAGATTTGTTTTAATGGGTTTTTTAATTAGTGTGCCGTTTTAGCCGTACACGTTTTATGAGAAACTAAGCATTGAACCAATCTTTTGATCATTAGGCCATGCGACCGACCCAAACATACGAAAATCATACGAAAATCTCTGGTCGCTAATTTTATAGTTTTTTTAAAAATCTTTCTGTTGACGTCATAAAATGTAAATATTTTTGTATATTTTGTTACCCAAAAGTGTAGAAACAATATTTAATAATTATATTGCTTGTTTCACTAACCGCAATCCATCGATTTTAAGCCAAAGAATATTGCTCAAAATTCGTCAAAATTTCACTTTCTCAGCTGGCAACTCCATTTCTGGAAGGATGTTGCTCCTTTTATGCATTCTGTGGCTCCGTCCATGGTAGTTGAGTGACTGACTGGTGAAAAGTTATTCCATAGGCTGTCATTGGTCAGTTTCATTTAAATAGAATGTCTCTGATTGGCAAAAAATGCTGAGTCATTGTATTGCCATATTTGGAATATGGCTGTGTTTATATACGAAGTCACTTGTAAATTAAGGACAATTCTACTACACGAAACTTTACTTAAATATAATATTACATCATGTTATCATATATCCTATATAATCAATGTTCTACTTATTGAGTGAAATTGAGCAATGAGATTATTAACAAAACTTGATTATAAATAAATGAAAACACTGATTACACTGGCAACCAACAAGATGGCCGCTATTGTCATCACTTAGCTGGCTGAATGTTTTGATCATAAAACATGCTCTAGCATTGGATATATACAATGGATTTTAACTATACTGTAAGTGATTATGTATTTCTCCTAACCTCAGTGTGAGCTAAAACAGTTAAACCCAACTCCGAAATGCCTTACAACATGACGTTTTAGCCATGATACACACTGCCACCACCCACTAATCGACCGTTCTAAAAAATACCACCACACGACCGACCGACCGACACTACCTGAGAGTTTCGTTTGCCAATAAGTGTTTTGTCCGCACATCAGGATGTTGTTTCGTCGTATGGATATAGGCTACATAGTTGGATCCATTGCCCTCCGAAATAGCCACAAAAAACCCTTATATTTAAGTGCAACCAAAAGTGGTATCTGTACTCTAATCATATGCCATGCGTGGTTAGGGAAGACATCAAAACTCGACCGCCCGTTGACCGCCGGTTACGTTCGGTTCCGCCCGGTTCTTTCAGGTCACCTGTTTCACTGGTATATGAATATTCACGCATGCAACACTGAACAACCGCCGGTTGACTTAATGCCGTAACCGGACCAATTCACACTATCAATCTGTTACTTTGCGGTCCTAATAGCGCACCCTTGGACTTTCGGTATTGATTTTAAAAAGTTAATTGAGCTATAAACAGATTGAAAAAGCCAACCCCAGCGAAAATCAATATCTGTATTGTACTGGTTGTCAACTGAGACTTGAGAGCCCATTACTTCAAGAATGTATTGCTCACGCGGGTGACGAGGCACTATCAACCGGTCGTGTTCACCAGAGTGTAACTATTTGACCTCATTATGTGTGTACATTATAACAGACGACACGTTTTGTGAGAACCGTGCGGAACCGGCCGGAACCGTGCGGAACCGGCCGTAACCGGCGGTTGCCTCGCATTCGAGTTTTGACGTGATCCCTTATTTACTATTCAATCCTCCGTTTCAGGATCCCACTTTAATAACCCAATATACTGTCTTGATAATTTAGTGTTTCAGATAAACAGCTGTAGAGCAATATCGAAATGGGGAAAATAAAGGCATCTGATCTCGAATTACATGAAGTCATCGGTCGTGGAGGATTTGGGGACGTTAACCGTGCAACATGGAGAACTAGAGAAGGTCAGAATTGCGAGGTAGCCGTGAAAACCTTGAGATCAGGAGATGAAAACGAGTTGGAAATGTTAACACAACTTCAACATCCGCATATTATCAGGTTGCTAGGATATGTTAAAGAGTCTTCAACAGAGATAAAAGGTGCGGTCGACTTCAAGCTTGTCCTTGAATTCGGGAGTGGCGGTTCTCTTAGATCTTATCTGGATAATCATGCTAGCCAATATCCGATATCATCACAGCTGTTATTTGATTGGATGAAGCAAGTTACCCTACCGATCAAGTACCTCAAGGAAAATGACATCCAGCACCGTGACATCAAATCGCCAAACTATATAATTACTGAGGGGATGGTGGTTAAACTGGGAGACTTTGGCACAGCAAAGGGAGTGAAGAATACACGCATGACTGGCTACGTTGGTACTCGTCGTTGGGCAGCGCCAGAGTATATTCGAGATAGCAAATTGTCAACAAGAAACGATATCCACCCATTAGGTCTAGTCATTTGGGAAATAATGACGAGTGAGCTACCGTATCATCAGTATACGGATGAGATGGATTATCAATTGATGCAAGCTATATGTGAGAGGAAGGAGAGACCTGCTATTCCTGCATTCTGTCCAACAGAGTTAGCGACCATGCTGAAGCAGTGTTGGGAAGAGGACAGAACAAAGCGACCAACTCTTGACCAAATTCTTGAAGTTATTGAATCGATTAGACAGTCTGTGATGGAGCCTTGCAAGACAACGGTTACAGTGTCAACACAGACAACACGTAAGTTTTAGACACCATATTCTTCCAAATAGTATACACTCCACAGGGAATTACTGTCATACAGTATCTACAGTCTTTAGAGAAGTAACTTACTATATAGGTACTAAAATGCGTTCTTAAATCTAAAACTATTAGGCAAAATAAAAATAAAAACTAGTTTCTCGTCCTAAACTTTAAAAAAGAAGAAGATGAGGGCACTTTGTTTTAGTAACAATGCAAAATCACCAGCGAGGTATTGTAGGATTGGTTGCGTAACTTGAAGAGCACGAGTCCTTTGTAAACAAATATTTATTTCATGGTTCTGGGGGTTGGTTAACACAAAATCTGCTTTAAAATGCTCGTTGGACTATAATAAATCTATTACCAAGAAGTCAAATTTTTAGAATTCTTTAAGATTTCTTTAGAACATTAATTTTCAATACTTAGTGTCATTATCTTTGCGCGAGGGGACGAGAAACTGCTTTATTTTACGTTAACAGTCATCTTGACCTTCACCGGATAATGGTCTACCTTGAGCCACTTTTTATTGTTTATTCCTGGCTGCTTTACACAGTATCAGCCTCGTTACCTTGTACTCATGTTTCTCTCACTTTAGATGATAGCCAACCTACCACGAAGGATCAGGCACGATGTTACATTTGTAAGAACGAAGTAACTGATCCAAGAGCTTTAGATTGCCTGCATTCCTTTTGCCTTGTGTGCCTCCGAGAATGGACAGTGTCTAGCTCGCAACCAACTATGCCATGCACTGAGGTCACATGTCCAGTGTGTCGCGAGGTAACAGCTACTCCAAAAAATGGTGTCGACGGTCTCACTGATTATATCAGTTTACTTGGAGAAAAGCTGTAAGTAACACTTCGTATTAGCGAGAATCATTATGTTCCCATCCCTTAACACTTTTGGACCGGTGATTTTGACATTTCGCCGGTAATAAATCATCTAAGATTTTGTCAACCGCTGACTATGTGGTCCATTTTCAGGGTTATGAAGGTTAGTCTATGCCATTGGGGCATTATAAGTCAGCTGTAGAACGGGGCCCCGTTTCAATTGAGGGCACTCTAAAATGACGGGTGTATGTAATGTAACGCACACCCGTCAATTTGCGCAATGATTGAATTTTCGCATTTTACCCCCAATTATCTGCATAAAAAGCAACTATCCGTCGAGTTCAGGGCAGCATAAAGTACCAGAACTCCTAGCGACATCCAGTTCCATGATTTAATTTAACCTTTGACCCCAACATCACACGACACAAGCTAAAACTATGTCTTTTTTGACCGGTTTGCTGCGATGAGACCACCATTTTCTTGACGAGATTACACCATTTTATAGATTTTTTAGGGTAAGTGTGATAATTTTTACATTCAATATAAGCCCTATAGTAATCAGAAGTGATGCCTTTGTAACGGTTATCTCTGTGATAAGAGAGTTATTTCGTTGTTTAAAATCGGCAAAATCGGCTTTTTATTAATTTTGAAAATTACTGTGACGTGAGACCGTTCCCTTGGAAACGCAGTTCCGTTCTCAAGCCCGCACTCTAATGAAAAATGTTTTTTGTTCGTATTCCGGCGGGCGACGGACTTCCGTCACTTGATGAATCGCCGTGTAAAAAATGACGGCAGTGCGTCACTAAATAGAGCGCCCTCAATTGAAACGGGGCCCCGTTTTACAGCTGACTGATTATTGTGTCCTTTGTAGTCTTTTAATTGGACCACATAGTGGGAAATAGACACAGCCACAGATGATTTATAACCGGTCCAAAAGTGTTAAGGGAGTGGGAACATATTAGAATAGAAGTATTAAAAATCCCAGTATCAGATGATACATGTACGTATAAGCTGTTGAAATCCACCATAGTTCTCCAAATAGAAAAGTCCATGATAAAATGTCCATTTATCGCATGGCCACAAGAGCCACAGAGCTGTTTGATCAGGTAGATACACATTAACACGCTGCCCGTCCGAGAATGTCTTTTCTTCTTGTCCGATTTAATGCATGCGTGATTTGTACCTTTTCAGGTCGGGAGCCTACATAACATGGTGGTCACCAGGAAAAGAAACTACGATATTGCCAGAAGCTAAGCCAGTTTCACTGATAGAAGTCATAAGGAAATGCTCCACTGATAGCCAAATGGCACAACCGGGATTGAACGGCATTATTACTGACATTGCTCAAACAAGACCAACATCACGTAATTCTATTTCAGGTAAATAACATAAGAAGTCTAAACTGCTCACAAAAAGTATCGAAACACTTAGAAATGATCCAATATATAACGGCTCGAAAGGGTATGCATCCTATAGAAAGAGGTTTGCATTACTGTTTAGAATGATCAGATTCGTGCTTTTCAATAGGGATGAGTGTCACTTTTGAAACTGGACCCACGATCATTGAAATGACAATAACTCCGCTCCGCAACATCGTATCTCAACGATCGAGGTGTCAAAATACACAGAACAAAATTATGTACTTGGTTATTTGCTTCGATTAATGCATACCCTTTCGAGCCGTTATATATTGGATCATTTCTAAGTGTTTCGATACTTTTTGTGAGCAGTTTATATTTTGTTTATTAAATATGTGTGACCCGACCTACACCCGTATCCTCAGTTCCAAACCATTTCCATTACAATCTGAAAACATATAGGCCTACTGTATATTTCCAAGTTATTATTCCATCAAAGATTTTTGGCCTGAACGGTGTTTGCGTTTTGCGCCATAAATAAAGAGTGTTATCCCAAATTAAGTACGTACCACACTTATGTGTGTGCACCATTCTGTCTGTGACAGAGAGAAGAAAGAAAAAGATAGCAATCGAGTATCTATAAACGCTGGAAAAGGCGAGTCCGTCGAGAAGGTCGTTCTTCCTCCTGGCGGTTATCTGCCTCAATTGTGCGAGTGAACTATCTCGACGAATTACAAAAAGTAGAAGCATTGGCCAACATTTTAGGTGATAGAGGCCAAATCCGAATTAAAACACATTGAAATGTTACGGTTTAAAGGATGGAATGACCCTATGAATGTCTTTGTAGCACACTTGGGGTATTTGAAATATTAGTCTTCTGTGAAGGTGTGCATAAAATAGGTTTTTAGTTGATATCATGATAGGTATACGCTATGAAAGCCAATGATGTCACAATGTCGAATATAATATGGTATGCGTAACAACTTATTTGACGGATAGATACTTCAATGTTACACGTTATTTTAAACAAAGTGATCAGAGAATATTGCCCAATAGATAGATGTATTGTTCTTCTCTTCATAATTATTTGGAATGCCGTGTATTATTTTCAGAAGTGTGTGGCAGTGATCAAACGAACCTGCAAAATCTGAAGAAAATCGAAAAACCTGCTCCCAGAAAAAAAGAAGGTTCCTTCCTAGTGTTGACTCAGCATTCGATGGAAGGAGCTGTAGGAAATGGTTCTGATGAAGTAATCCAACAACCATATTCCTCTCCTAGACATCTTGACAGCAAACAAAGGTCTAGTATGCCATTGAGTTGCGGGTTAAAGGAGGATAATATGAAAGAAAAAGCCGCATCTTCTGGTCCTTCAGTTGATTCTACTGCTCCAAAAGATCCTCGGAAATATCCTAGTAACAATCTTAAAGGGGCTATTCCTAAATCATCAGAGGCACTAGTAGGGGCCGCTAGTACCCAATCACCGGTTGGACAAAAGAATAGTAGCTATGTACCAGTTGATGAAGGCGTGTTTGCATACATTCTGAAAATGTGTGAACCTAAAATCAAAGGTTTAGAAAGTCGGTATCGTGTAAAAATCACAACGGGCGATGTCGGCGTCAATGAGAGATCTATGGCAAAGATAACACCAGTTGGTAGATCGGGGAGTGATAGTATCCGAGAGGCGAACGAAGCATTGGTAGATTTGTACTCCACCGTTTTGTCCACACTCCATCATCGAGAAGTCCATTTGAAGGAGACACCAATATCAAGTGATGCTCTGGCGCGTATCATTGCAGATGTTGAACGGCTGTACAAGGAAGTGCTTGTGAACGTGTCGGGGAATGAAGTGATGATATACGGCGCTAAAGAGCTAGATGTGAAAGTGGTGGAAACTATGGTGACCATTAGAGTGTATCTTGAGTCTTGAGTCTGTAACTCCAAAAGAAGCAACTGCTTGTCCATGGAGGTTCGTGCTGTGCGGGGTGAAGAACTGGTGCTCGCCAGATTCGTAGATATTTACAAATGGTGCAAGTAAAAACATAGGTGCTGGAAGTTACAGTTGGTGTTGGGTAGCTGTCGGAAGCATCCCACGGAGGACCGGCAGTGCCAAAGATTTAAATTGTCGTACTGTAGGTGCTGTGACGACATTTGAGGGGAGTCTGTTCCAGATTGATATTGTGCGTACGAAGAAGGAGTACCTGTACGAGTTTAGGCTTGGTGATATGTTCTGGTAACATAATGTATTTGTAAATCTCCCCTGGCGAAGAGCCGGTATGACACAAGATGGAAACGGGATATTGACAAGTTGATATTGAATTTTATAAAACATGGATGACTGACCAAGGAGTCTTCTAGTGGCAAGAGAGTCCCATCCCAGATTCTGTAGCATCTCAGTGACGCTGGCTGTGTGGTCGTAGTTTCCAGTTACGAATCTCGCCGCTTGCCGTTGTACTGCCTCTAACGTGTTTATTTGTTGTTTTACGTGAGGATTCCATGCTACAGACGAGTGCTCGAGCTTAGGACGCACGAGAGCTTGGTACGCACGGGTCTTTACTGCAGGTGAGCATGATGAGATGTTTCTCCTGAGTACGCCAAGTGTTCGCCGGGCGTCTGCTGAGATGGCTTGTACATGGTCTTTCCAGTCAAGGTGGCTGTTTATGTTTACCCCCAGGTATTTGTGTTTTGATGTGACCTCGATGCAGTGGTTGTCAACCTTATAGGTGTGTTTGAGTGGTTTGGTCTTCCGTGTAATGGAGATGGACTGGCATTTTGCAGCATTGAAGGACATCTGCCATTTATCGGCCCACTGAAAGATTTCATTCAGGTCATCTTGTAGACGTTGTTGGTCATTTGCATTTTTGATTTCTGTGTACAAGATGCTGTCATCAGCAAATAACCTCAGGGTGCATTTGACATCATCAGCAATATCGTTGATGTAAAGTAAAAATAGTGTTGGACCAAGGACTGAGCCTTGCGGGACGCCTGACTTGACTTTTGCATTTGGAGATTTGGTGCCATTTACAACAACACTCTGGTATCGGTCAGCAAGAAAGTCCTGTATTCAATTGAGGGTTTTTCCCCTGATGCCGTAGTAGTCAAGTTTGGTTTGTAGCCTCTTGTGTGGGACCTTATCAAAGGCCTTGCTGAAGTCCAGCAACAATACATCTGTTTGGCCTCTTTTATCAAGGACGTTTGCCCAGTCCTGAGTAGCTTGGATTAATTGAGTTTCACATGATAGCTTTTCACGGAATCCATGTTGCTCGTTGATTATAATGTTGTTTGCAGCTAGGTGTTTTGCTGTGTGAGACAAGACAATGTGCTCCATGATTTTACATGCGATGCATGTCAGACTGACTGGGCGGTAGTTTGCGGGGTTTGATTTTGAGCCCTTTTTGTATATACCCGTTACCATTGCTTTTTTCCAGTCATTTGGTAGAGTCCCTGTGTCGTATGACTGTTGGAATATGAATTGAAGCATTGGTCCAAGTTCTCTCGCATAATCATGAAGGAAGCGTGCAGGAATGTCATCCGGTCCACTGGCTTTGTTGATTTTAAGTTGCTCCAGCTGTTTGATGACTCTTGTAGAGCCGGTCCCTCTTTCTCATCTGTTGGATTATATATTTATTTATCCATGGGTATGAGCGTTTGTGACTAGATAGCTTGTGGGGGATATATTTCTCCATGTGTGTATGCACCATCTTCTTGAATTTGGTCTAGTTTTCATTTACCCCTCTAGCCATTGGATTGCTTTCCAGAAATGCTGTTGACTCCTTGTTCAGTGAGTCTTTCAGTGAGGTCACATCAGCTTTTTGGTAGTTGAAAATGTGTCTGCGTGGTGTATACTTCACTTTCGGAGAGACATTTATATTGCAAGTGACAATATCATGGTCAGAGATACCAGGATGAATCTGGATATTGGAGATGATGTTGGAGTTATTTGTAAAAATAAGATCTAGCACGTTTTGGGACGCTGGACGTGTAACTTTAGTCACTAGTTGAGTTAGGCCAAGGTCATTTACGATATCTAGAGCACTGTTGTGGAAGCCTTTCTGCTTACTCTCTGGTTTGGTGCTGTAGTTTACCCAATCTATGTCTGGTAGGTTGAAGTCGCCACATAGTATAACATTATTCTTCTTCATTCCTCTACTCGTGCATTTCTTATTTAGCAGCTTATTTGCACTTTCTGCAAGGTTTTGTTTGGTGTATGATGATTCTGGACGGCTTGGAATTTATTCCCAGGATAGAAGAGATGAAGAGAGAATGACTAATGACCTGCTTGCGGAAAGAGGCTTATCCAAGTCTGCTCAAGGAATGGTTGATCATCTTGCTGGTTCTTCTCCAGAAACACAGCATCTGAATAGTGAAGAAAATCAACACCCACACCGGACTCCTAGGCAACATGGGAGGGGCCAAAGGTCAGATGATGGTCAGAATGACACAGGTCAAAGTTCGGTGCCATTGAAGTTTAGACTGAAGCATGACAAGCTGATGTATAAAACGGCCGAAGGTTTAAAGGTCCGAGTTTACCAAGGGGATATCACAAAGGAAAATATTGGAGCTATTGTCCACCCTGCTAACGAGTCCTTAATCCATGCAGGGGGTGTTGCCGGTGCGATAGCAAGAGCTGCTGGACCAATGATGACAGTGGACTGCTCACGATACATTGCTAAGCGTGGATCGTTGTACCCCGCGCAAGTGATGTGGACAAGCCCTGGTAAATTGCCATCTCAGTTTGTGATCCATGCAGTAGGACCAAGATGGGGAGAATATAAAAACAAAGCGGAGTGTTATGAGACGCTGAAGACGACTTTCTTAAGGTGTCTTGAGGTGGCGGAGAAGAATCTGATGGTTGCGGCAGTTGCTATGCCGATTATAAGCTCAGGTTAGTGCTAGTTTAGTCTAATAAATGTGACCTATTGAGCTTCAAAAAGGACATGGTGTTGGCAAACACGGATTTGAGATTAAGCAAATAATGTTGGTGAAAAGGAAATTAATTGGAAAAATGATGTTACAGTCCAACCTCGGTTATCCGAATATGATGGGAACAAGCAATGGCCGGATAAGTGACAAATCTGGATAAGTGAATTATGTGTAATTCTGCATTGACTGTCTTGAAGTGCTCAGATTGGGACAATAGAAGGGTACTGAATGAGGGGTAACTACAGTGATAATGTTTTATTTAAGCACTAAACACTTAAACAGCACTAGCAACATCAAAAGACGTCATTGAAATGCTTCGGAGTGTAAATATAAGGTGATTAGGCTATACAAAACCCTTATTTTCTTTTGGGATCATTCAGCCGCATAACAGAGTTATTCCAATACAAGGGGTCGGATAACCGAAGTTGGACTGTACTTGAAGATTTTGAGGATAAGAATGTGTTTCTAAATGATCCAACTTATTCAGATTCAAGGCTTGCCACTAACGTGTCCATTTTGATATGAAGTGTGACATGTGACCCAAAGTGTGATAGACTATAACTCTAATCACCATTTGTGTGTTTGACTCGAGACTTCATCACAACACTGTGTAGAGTCCTGATAGGACATGAATATGTGACTAATCTTGACTTGATTTAATTTAAGTGGAGGTACCATTAGAACAACAAAAAAGTTGCTATGTTGCCCGTCAAGTGCCAAAAAAGTCGGGTTGGTCGGTCAATTATTTTCTTTAATTATTTTACTGCTGACAAATGTTACTGACAGACTGTGGTTCATGTCAAGACAAAATTGGTAAATGCCAATTTGACTTATATTTCTAGTGTGATAATTTATTGAAGCAAACAAACTTATTCAAAATTTAAATCTTATAAAATAAAATCCGACCCTAATATTTGAGATTTTAGGGTCGTTCTCTGAGGGCAGCACAACAATTTGTTATGGCCTTAAAGAATGTCAACTTCAATTGCCATACTATATTGACTTGACTTAGCATGGGAGCAAGTTATAAAGATTTGACTTGAATCAATTCACATTTGTCCATGACTTTGAATCTGCTTGTGTCTTGATGTTTTGTGTTTTGTTCACAACAATTTAATCATACAGCACATAAGTTCAACTCATTACGTGAATAATTTGTAGCTCGCATCTGTAGATCGAGGATCCATATCAGATATAGTTTGAATGTTACATGGGTATCATAGCACTCATTATTTTCATATGGGTATCATATCATTTGTATCGCATGGGTATCACATACATGTAGTATCACATTGTTTTATCCTTGTTTACATTCATCCAGGTATATTTGGTGTGCCAATCTCTCAGTGTGTTGACGCTCTCTATGAAGCCATTGCAGAATTCAGCAAGTCGTAAATCCAGCCACTCACATATTAAAAGAGATCAGAGTAATGGAGATTCAGGAAGATTCTATCAAGGTTATCCAAAGTCAATTGATAAGGGAGCTTACAGGTAATGGAAGCGGAGCAAGTGTTAGGAATATTGCTGCTGGTAGCCATGGTAACCATGATGCGGGCCATGATGATGATGCACAAATTGATGGTGCAACGGGAGGACATCTAGCAGGAATTACAGATGATATTGGCAGGGGTGGAGAATCTCATTATCCAACTGACCAGTACAGAACTGGAGCAACAGGTCTTGAGGATCATGTGGTAGGAGCGACTAGTCTTAGTCATCGCAGAGCGTCAGGTCAGGAGCATATCAGAACATCGGGTCTGGGGCATCATGGAGCAGGTATTAATCATTGCGGAGCAACAACTTCTGGTCTTCTTGATAGGCCGAACGTAAGAGAAGTAGATGATATCTTTAAAGCCAATAACAGTAGACAATCTCATGGAGGTACACAAACTAATTTGCAGTACCCGAATCTACAAGGTACAACAGACGGCCGATTAACAGGTGCTACAAATGAAGGAACAAGGTTTGAAGAGATACGTCGATTTACAACAGATTCATCTGGAAAGCAAAAGCACTACTCTCTGCCTATTAATCTAAGTGATCATAGATATGGTGATATAGTGTTGCCCGGTAACTACAGGACAACAACAGGAGGAGCGTCAACCTTATCAAAAGCAAGACCTCTTTCACCTGGATTTGATATTGATGCGGGAAGTAGGACCTCAGCAACATTGCCAGCATCCTCTGGAAGATCAGGCAACAGTACAAGAGGACGAAGGGATTCAGAATCTTCAACCGGCCGACCAAGTACGTCATATATGGGTGCTGAAGGAAGTGCAGCTTTAATGGGAGCCACTGGTGGTATAGGAGAGACTGATAATGAATCAATGATTCTGTCTATTTTAACCCAGCATGAAAATGGCAGACAAACAGTAGAGCAGATTGAAGAAACGCAGAAGTTGCTCAATCATTTGTTAGCTAAAGATCAAGCGCCCTCTAATGGTAGATCTAGAGAGAAAGAACGCAGATCTCCGAGGAGGACTCAGAGTCTGGACAGAGAAAGCAGAAAGACAAAAGACAGGGACTTTTCCTTAGACACATACGATTTACACTCTGATGCTAGGGTAAAAGAGAGAGACACATCAGAGGATCAGAAATGTACTGTGTGTTTTTCCAGACGTGACTTGTCACAAAGAAAGGACTGCGAACACATGACCTGTAGGTCTTGCAAAAGGATTGGTCTGAATAAAGGTCAGTGTAGTTTATGTAGAATCAAGAGTAAAAGTCAACAAAAGGCAGCAAGCAGTGTACATAGCAGTGACAGGGACCAGAGAAGTCGTTCCAGAGCAAAGAAAGTTGCACCAGATAATAAACCCCTTCATGGACATTCCAGTTACCGTGTTAGGTCATCTGCCACAAGTGCACCAACCCACAGAGTGGGACCTGCCATATATATTGATGCGGGAAGTAGGACCTCAGCAACATTGCCAGCATCCTCTGGAAGATCAGGCAACAGTACAAGAGGAAGAAGGGATTCAGAATCTTCAACCGGCCGACCAAGTACGTCATATATGGGTGCTGAAGGAAGTGCAGCTTTAATGGGAGCCACTGGTGGTATAGGAGAGACTGATAATGGTCATCTGCCACAAGTGCACCAACCCACAGAGTGGGACATGCCATAGCCTTGGCCACAACGCCCCCTACTAGTC
The DNA here is from genome assembly GCA_035610835.1 of Ophiura sarsii. NCBI lineage: Eukaryota > Metazoa > Echinodermata > Ophiuroidea > Amphilepidida > Ophiuridae > Ophiura > Ophiura sarsii. The sequence continues at coordinate 49,971,207 of CM069447.1, read as the reverse complement.
CGGAGTGGGATAGTTATGAAGCGTCTGCCGCACGCCGCACAAGAAATTACCGATTAGATCCTGTTGGTGGCACAACTGATCCACGAGGAAGGAAAGGTACAAGAGATAAAGGACGAAAGGAAGAAGAAGATGCTACAGGAGCAAGTGGTGGGACATGTCCAATATGTATGGATGCGATGAAGGACCCTAAGACACTTGGTGAATGTAAACACACATTATGTGCAAGCTGTATCGACATGGCTATGAAGGTTAGTACGAGATTCCTAAATACTTCAAATTCAATCAAACATTCTATGCCAATTATATGATGGCAACAGTTTTTAAGGTCAACAAGATAATTTTACTAGATCTCAGGTATGCATTGATTACATGGTTGCCGGTTGCAACATATCCATGACAACCAATTGCAACTTACTTGTCTGGGGCACTCTTTCCATATGACAACTGCAAAATATATAAACCTCATTGGTATAAACGCCGTGCAGAAACACTATCTTACAAGACATGCCAATGGATTTGTGTGATATAGTTATTATTGTTACTGAACAGTCTGTGTCTCTAAGAGTGTATCATGTGGTGATTTATGGGTCCTCAGATCAACTTTAAATAACCCCCAAAATGTGACCTTTGACATTGATTATCTCCGTATTACATTCGAATTTGTTAAATGCTCCGAATTCTTTCATATGAAACCCGTTTATGTAAAGGATCTTGTTGGCGCATTATAAGGGCATGAAAAAGGCCGAGGACACGGATTTAAGGTCAGCGTAATGTGACACGCTAACGAGATCCCAACGATTTTTTCCCTTGTTGTTGTGTACCCAACTGGAGGTTTCAAAATATATTTTCCTCTCATTGGGATGTGCACGGTGCGCAATTAAAGTTATACTTAAGGGGAACGAAGGGATCGTTTTACTGGGATTTTTTCCTGATATTCGATGATTTTTATTTCACCTTTGTATTTTGCACGTATTTTATATTTGACACCTTTGAAATGATATTGATACAGAATTATATGTCAAAACACTCAGGGGGTTGGTGGTCGGGAGGTAAAAACAAGGATGGCGCACAATCATAAACTATACGTATTGGATATCCAACAATCTTAAACTATAAATATTGGATAGCCAACAATCTTAAACTATAAATATTGGATAGCCAACAATCTTAAACAATAAATATCGGATATCCAACATTCTTAAACTATTTTCGTTAGTGTTATTGCGATTTTTCCGTGTATAACACAGGGTACAGTAACAACTGTAATATACCGTAACACGTGTTACCGTGTTATAACACAGGCACAGTAAAACTGTAATATGATACGCACTTTAATTACAGTTATACTGTATTGGACTATCAGAATTGGGTGATTTTGCTCACAGTTTAAGCCAGTTTGTTAAACGCTGTGCAGAGACACTATTTTAAAAGAGATGTCAATGGATTTGTGTGATGTAGTTATTATTGTTACTTAAATGATTTCACCTTTGTGTTTTGCTTACAGGTGAAGCCAGTTTGCCCAATATGTGGTGTTTTGTATGGTCAACTTTATGGTAATCAGCCCGCTGGAACTATGACAAACTATGTGGAACCTACAGATCTGCCTGGCTATGGAGGATGCGGTACCATCGTGATAAGTTATAGGTTTCCTGATGGGGTGCAAAAGGTAAGTATATGGGCTATAAAGCTAGGTAGTATATGGACTATAAAGCTAGGTATATTAGAGTTTATGGGATACCCATATGTAGCCCATGTGGTACCCATCTATGTGGAACCTACATATCTGCCTGGCTATGAAAGATGTGGAACTATCATCATAAGTTATAGGTTTCCTGATGGGGTGCAAAGTGTAAGTATATGGATTAAAGCTAAGTGTAAGAATTCATGGGATAACCAAATGTTATAACCATGCGTTACTCATGTAGTAAACCATGTGACACCCATGAGACATTCGATGACAACGAGTTGATAAATAATTACGTTGAGTGACATATTTTCCTGGCTATGAAGGGTGCGTGGTACTTTTGTCACAAGTTATATAGATAGATCTCTTGTCGGGGTTCAAAATGTAAGTATACATGGTCAAAAAGTTCATTATATTAGAGTTTGTGGTATACCTATGTGTAAACCATGTGATACCCACGAGACATCAGGTGACAGCGAGTTGAAAAACGACTGCGTTAAGCTTACATATTTTCCGGGCTATGAAGGTCTGCACGATACTGTCATCATTATTATAGATCTCTTGATGTGGTTCAAGATGTAAGTACATGGTTTAAAAGCTAGGTATATTAGAGTCCATGGGATACCCATGTATAAACCATGAACCATGTGGAACCCATTTGATTACACATGAAACATCCAGATGACAACGAGTTGAAACATAATTACGTTGAGCGTATACGTTTTCATTGCTACTCTAATATACTGAGATTTTTTTTATCATGTAGGCCTACTTACATTTACTTTTTGTGTTTTTGGCAATTTAGAGCCGATAGGCAGTAGATAACGTAATAAGCATGGAACAAAATCTGCAAAAAAATAATTTAATAATTTAAATTCAAGGTTATAATTGTAAAAGAATGCAATGTCTGTTGTTCACAAAAAAATCTAGTAACCAGTAGGCCTGCACGTCTACTATTAAAAAATAGCGTAATAAATAAAATTGGAGACATTTGTTTCTTGAACGTCTGAAATCTCATTTGCCCATTATTTTCATGAGAGTTAACCATATAATGTTACCAGCATAACAGCATAGAATATCATGTGTTATTACACCTCATAAATATTCATGAGATAATAGGCATAAATACTGAAATTTCATTGGTCAATTGAGCTGGCCACAGTGATAATAAATTGAGCTATTGAAGAAATTGAGCTATTTCCCGTGTGGTAGTTTTGGCTACTTCCCTACAACCTCATCCCCAGAGTCACAGTGAGGTGTAATAAAGCAAATGCTACATGGTATGATCGGGGCAATAGGGCACACTATTTTCCCTCGGTACTGGCTACAGGCCTACCACCCCTCACCCTCCGGGTTCGGGGTGGTAGGCCTGTAGCCAGTACCGCGGGAAAATAGATTGCACTATTATATGTAGTATTTGTATAATACCCATGAGTTACAGATGAGCTATCCATGACAGTATTAGTCACTCATGTGATAATCAGCCCTTGGAGAATCCTGCACTTGCAGTTCAGTATTATCTTAATCCTGACATTAATTTTATATAACTATCCATAGGATGATCATGTCAACCCTGGCCAACCATTCCGAGGCACAGCACGCATGGCGTTTTTACCAAACAACACAGAAGGTCAACAGGTGTTCCGACTGCTAGAGAAAGCGTTCAAAGCAAGACTTGTCTTCACCATAGGGCAGTCGGTAACTACTGGAGAACAGAATACGGTGATTTGGAATGACATACATCATAAACTAAGAAGGACAGGAGGTGCTGAAAAGTAAGTGGAGTATTGATATTTAAGTTATAATCATATGAGAACTACCGTCAAAGATGGATACCGATAGGTCTACATCATGTGACATTGTTAGAATACATTTATCCCTGATACCCTGATTATCACTGATAAAGATTGGAGTGAAATATTTTAGTAACAGTATTTTTAATTGGATATTAAAATGAGTATAACTAGTAATTAACCAGTCAAATACACTGTTATAAAGGCAGGTATAGTGCTTAGGGGTTTAAGCTATGTTTGAAGGTTTACATAGCGTTAAATTTCCAGTGTCTCGAGAGAAACACGCTCTTTGAGATAGAGCTAAACAATGAATAGACATTCTTTTGTATTCTTTGATTTTTAAAACTGTTCAATTACTTTGGAAATAACTTATACTATCAAGTAGAAAAATAAAATTGTGACATATTCTACTTCCGACTGATTTGCTTGATCTCATCAGATTCACTATGAATTTATAACTAAGATTCGGAACTACAGTCATAAGAAATTTCATGGCGCTGATTACATTTCTAGCAACGAAATTATGAGGGATGAGGTAGATCTCATTGAATGACCCCCTTACATCATACAAATTATAAAATACAAGAGGGGTTGAGAAGTATGAATGTCTAAATAAATTGTCCAAGCCGTTCTCAATTCACAATTTTTTTAAGTATGGAGTGAATCCAACGAGTCAGGTCAAGTTGCAGATTGGCTTACGTCAGAGCTAACTGAATACATTCAAGTCACTTAAAGTCTTACTAAACTTGAAGTTATTAGTTGGTGTTATATTATTGGAAATAAATATAATATAGATTATAGAGAACATTAGGACGCTGGAAGAAGGATTTGAAACATCAGTACAAACAAGCCTTAAAAGATGGCATGGGAGTTTCCAATTTACAACTTCCCAATCACCTACATTGATAAATTGGATGCAACCTGCATTAAGTATCTAAATACATGGGCAGGAATAACCATAAACACTATGTTAGGATCGCATTCTATATTATCTGTATATCCATAATATAGGATTTGATCAAGGTCAAACGTGTCTGGCTTTAACTATCAAATCAAGTATAAGGTTTATTCACGCTAAAGATACAATTAAATAGTCATTAATAAACAATAATCATGTCCTGGAATAAGTAGAGTCTTCTACGATTATATAAATCAGTTAATGAATGTCCCGACTTGGCCTAAGACTAAGTAAGCATGCATTTTGGGGAAATGTTCCATTTGGTCATGTTTTTTATACTGGGTACAATTTGTGTTACATGTCCCTTTTTCCATCATTAGGTTCCTTTTTCAGTTAATGCATTATATCTGAAAAAGTTTACATTTTAAGTTGGTAAAAGTATACATATTCTGAAAGCATATACTGTAACGGATGCAAATAGCATATAATCAAGTTGATTATACAGGGTGGCCCGAAATTGTACAGGGTGTAACAAGCAAAATCTTCTAAAAAAGAAGGGTTTCAATGATTACTTCCACTATGTATATGAAGTGATGAGGGAAAAGTTCAGTACAGATTTAAAGTAGTTTAATAATATACCCATCCAGACATATGCAAATTCAATTTCATATGAATCTGAAATTCTACATACAGGGTGTCTAAAAATTTGTTTATTTAGTTTCGGAAAAATGCTTCTATTACTACATACATACAAAGACTAGTATTTTAACAAAATTGAAGTAGATTTCAAATAAAAAAGCATCAATTACATGTACATGAACATTGATTGATTTTAAAAGTCACCCTTTTCTTATGCAAAGGTGTTAATTTTAAACATATAGGGTGTTTAAAACATTAATTTAGGTATACGTGATTATCCACAAATCATTCAATTGAATGAATTTAAACTTGCATCTGAAACATGATTTTCCATTCCAATTTGAAGTGGCAAATGCTTAAAGTGGTATGAGTTTCAAATAATGTTAAATAAAAAGGGCCCCTTTAACTACAGGGTGACAATGGCACATGTTTAGTGGCATACAATTAATTGCGTTCATCCTTCTTGCACCTTCATGATGTGCAAAGCACATTCAAATGAACAAATTAGGTTAGTTTTCATAATGTTTGAACCCAGTATTCAAATTTCAAGAGTCTGATTTAAGATTGAATTATAAAATGTTATCGTTTTAAGTTGTATTCAACATATAGGGTGATCCAATGTTGATTGGCAAACTAGTAGTCACTAGTATCAACTTACTTACTTACTTACTTTTCAAACTCAAGTTTGCACACTACTTGAAGACTTATTTACAAAGAAATGTTGCACAATATTTCAGCATGATCTTCATTGGCGAGAAGATACATGGTTATTGTTCCCTGGACGTAGGTCTACAGCACAGTATATCAGACTTGCATAGGGTATGATGGCAGTTTGCGAGTATAGAGTAAAGATCAGGTCCTTCCTACATGAGGTTAATTACATATCATCTTTTAATTTTTAATTAAATAGTTAAATTTATTTTATTTATTCAAAAGGGTACCTCAACCTTTCTATACTTTTAAATGGACAGTTTGGTGCAGGCAAATGTTTGCATACATTCGCAAACTGCGACCAACTTACGTTTCTTAACAATTTTTTGAGCTTCTTATTGCTAATTAATGATTCCTTAATTAACTAATTATATTTTTAATTCAAATATGCTATAATGTTATGTTTTCAATATCGAATTGTACCAAGAGTGAAACCAGTGCATTTTATGTTTGCCCAATGTATATTGCACCATACTTGTTCAACTATGCACTCCTCCTCCTCCGCATACTCCTCCTCCGCATACTCTTCCACCCCTGACTAATTAGGTTTAACGAACTATTGTAATTAACAGAACCATGGTAGTTTATATTTTTCTTTTTAAAATAAAGGCCAAATACTTTCTCATCAAAATAAGACCAAATTTGAGTATGTGTGATAAAGAATAGCCAAAATATATGCATGCAAAGTAATAATATGTAGTGCAAATGTAACAGATCCACCTTTTTTGGGTACCCAGTATAAAAAACATGACCATTTATAGTGCTAGCATTCTGCGTTGCCGGCCTGTTTAGTATACACCAGTTACCATTCACCATTAGGTTGTATAAATAAATGTTTGAGGAGAAGAAAACATCATTTTGCAATGGAAGCTGTTATTTCTTCTTTAGCTACCACATGTGCTTGTATATCATGGTGGTCGCCAATGATTCTCCTGCTAATCACAGCTGTCTCGCACAGCCTGTCATCTTTGGACTGTCTACTATAGAGGGCAGTATATTCATCACATCTCCCCCTTTAAAAGAAAGAAAGTTGTAGTGTAACAAAACTTTCGTTGTCTGAATACTCATGATGATATCAATGAAATATCGATCTGGTAATAGTGTCCATTGCAATATCACTCGAAATAATATCATTGAAGCGCTGCACAGTACAATAAACAATGTACTCCAGGCGCGTACGCAGGATTTTGTGAAGGGGGTGTTTTAGAAATATAGCAGGATTTTGTGAAGGGGGTGTTTTAGAAATATATATAATTATATACTTATTTCACTATCCATGCCTGCGCGAAGCGCTGGCTGGGACGCGCTTGCGTGTCCCAGGGGGAGTTCGATGCCAGAAGTTTTTTTGAAATTCACGGTCGAAAAGAACACATTTCCTTGCATATTTTTGAACACTTATTGCTGGTTTATTCTTAGTTCAACGTTGCAATTTCTCACCAGTAACTCATGTGTTAACACCAAAACGTAATACTTTAGACTGAGTTCAATCCTAATTTTTGTCCGCTTGTGTACTTTAAACCATCATAATTCCATAAATCCTAATGCCAATCTCAACCAACATACAGTCAATATTGGAGGGGCAATCGCCCCCGTGACCTTCCTCTGATTACGCCACTGTCTCTCCCCTGTCTCCGTTGTCCCCTCTCTCCCTTTCGCTTTTTCCTTCTCCTTTCCCTTCTCTTTTCCTCTCCTGTCCCTTCCCCTCCTTTCATTTCCCTCTCCTTTCACCTTTTTATATTTTTAGGACAGACCCAAAAGGGGTGTTTCACATCCAAAACACCCCCCCCCCCCCCCCCCCCCCCTGCGTACGCGCCTGATGTACTCGCTCGTTGCATTATCACTTAAGGTACCAGAGTCGGCTATATAGAGGGCAGGCTTTACAGCAGTGTGTTTGGGAAACTTACCCCTTGAGCTCTTGTTTATCAGAGCACACTTTTGGAACAAGGTCAAATGTTACTAGACACCACATTACACATTATTATGTGGTCATGCTATGGGCCACTCCACTACAACCAGTAGGGGAGATCATTCATACACATGCAGTAGTATCCATGGAAATAGGCATATCACATTGCATGCATGCCTACCCACTGCTGTGCTACTGTCACTGGTTTGATGAGTCTTTAGCTAGCTTCATAAAGTGTCTAAATTTAAAATCATTATTTTCAAATCAATGAAATGTATTAAATATTTTCAAATTAATTAATCTTGTTAGTATTTAAAATCCTAATCTATTTTGATTTTATTTACATTAGCCTAATGACTATGAGACTATGAGGAGAATGTCCATTGTCCATGTCTACTAAAACCTCATGTCCAGAACAAAAAATGCATTGTATAATTACTATAATTTAATTTTTTTGACATTCAACAATTATTTTGTTAACACACACACTATTTACAGTATTGTACAATCAAGTATACAATCAATTATCACTTCTCCCACTATACAGAGCTTATCCCTGTTCCCTCTTCTAATGCCCCTCCACTCCACAAGCATGTACATTGATTGTCTGGCTAAGATAGTTGATAAAAGTTGATTACATTTCACTGCTCAGCTGATTTCTTTCTAGCCTTCCCAATTCCGGGCCCAATTCATGACAAAAGAAGCCCTCAATTTTTCTTTAAAAGAGAGCAGGCATATAAACATGCTTTAAAAGTAGCCTTATAGCGGGCTCCATAAGTAGCCCAAAAAGACTACCAATTTAGCAACAACCCCCTTCCAAAAATGAAGTGGTCCTTGTTATGATTTCAATAAACAGCTGTGTGCTGCTTGTCACACCATTGTCTCCACGCTAATTGGGTGATAAGCTCTTTTCAAGCAACTTAGGGGCTTTGTTTATATCAAAATGAGTATTTGATCAATGAGATAGTTCAGAAATTTTGGCGGTAAGCCAATTTTATAGGGTTGGATGGTATACATTTTATTTCAATATGAAGCACAGAAATATTATACACAGCAGGGTAAAAAGAATATTCATTTTGGACAAGGAATAGCGAAAATCTTGGGACTTTTTGGGCCAAGTTTAAAAACAAATATGTTTGCAAAATGTTGATAGGATTCTGAGGATATTTTACAAGAGTTTGAGGATGATATGATTTAATAGAAAAACTAGTGGTTGTTAGGAATGTTCCAAGCTACACATCAATGTTTAAAGTATGCTGATAGGTGGTGGCGTTTTCCAGTAGTCAAATGTGTAAACAAATTTGGTAAACAAATCAGTTGCAGTTTAGAGTGTGAAGCTGTTACTTCAAAAGTGTTTATCAGTGTTAACTGCGATGCATAATGTTTCTATCATGGGTCTTAACTGCCAACTTGCAGTTTAGAATGAAGCTGTTACTTCAAAAATTGTCTATCAGTGTCAACTGTGTACGGCTGACAAAGAAACCATTTCTCTTTTATTCAGCTGTTGCGGAGACCATTGTTCTTTCACAAAGCTGAAACCATTGTTCTTTTATCCGGCTGATTAAGAATCCATTGTTCTTTTATCTGGCTGATGAAGAATCCATTGTTCTTTTATCATTCATCCCAGTCTATAGTCCATGTAGACCATTGACATGCATCATGTCCTGTAACAATTGTCTTTGTAAATTAAACATCATGTCCTGTAACAATTGTCTCTTTACATTAAACATCATGTCCTGTAGTCTTTTTACCTTAACATATAATATGTCATGAGCACATTGTGCTGTGCATTTCTAAAGTACATAAAATGCATAAGTTTACCCTGCTCTAGAGAGGGCATCTGCAATCACATTATCTTTGCCTTTGATATGTTTGATAATCAAATTAAACTCCTGTAGAGTTAAACACCATCTGAGTAGACGTTGATTATTATTCTTCATGCGATGCAGAAATGTGAGCGGGTTATGATCATCGTGCACAATTACGGGATACTTGGTAGGGCTCAGATACACTTCAAAATGTTGCATGGCTAACCAAAGACCAAGGCATTCTTTCTCTATTGTCGAATAGTTTTTCTGATGAATATTGAATTTCTTAGAGAAGTATGCAATTGGATGCTCTACACTATCCTCATCGAATTGTGACAACACTGCACCACAGCCCACATCACTAGCATCTACTGTGGAGGCTATTATCGTCTGTTCGGTTTTAAAGTTTTAAACCTCATTTTTGCTCCTATCTTGTGCAATGGTACCTGGAAAGTCCGTAAGAAACGCTTCCTGACATCAGTATCTTATCTTGTCATCCATAATCTTTAATAACTGATCCATAAGAAGAAGGTTAAAAACATAGTTTGCATCCTAAATACCATCGCAATGACGATGTTTATGTCCAAATATCTCGAGTGGCCGATGCATCGATCCCAATACAAAACACGCAATCGATCAAAACCCAGAGAGGGCGTAATGCAAAACCACGGCAGAGAGAGGGGGACAAGTGGCACCAACATTCCGGCCCCTAATTGTCCATTAAATAATGACAATTACCAAGTGTAGTGCCCAAATGTGAATGCATGTAAAGGCTACACAACATCTAATTACTGGGTAATGGAACACAAATAAATGAGATATTTAAACTATAGCCAATTTTTTCAAGTTTTGTACAAAAACTGCTAGACTATACAAAAACCAAATAGGGCCAACTGCTAACCAATAAAGGATATACATTTGAAGCTTGCAATGGAGTATGGAACGGATAGAATATATATACAACGTAATGTAGATCACACCTAATCCACACAGCTCTAAAATATAGAATAACTTAACTACTGATACAGAGGGCATAGCACATACCACAAGCCCTATATAAGAGTACCTTCATGATTAACCACTTAACACATAATGCACATGCACGTACCATGAACAAACTGCAATAATTTGGAATAAAACTGCTCAAAGCAGTAGGCTAACTAAAGTATAATCATGACATGAACGAAATAATTATATTCTAACCACGAACACTACATGCTGTTACACTGGACAATGGACATGGCTGAAGTCCACAATCACCACTGTAGAAACTATCACTACTTTAGTTGGGGTTTTAACACAATAATGTAACCCTAAGAACATTTTAAGGTTTAACATACTATACACAAAACATGACACATCCTGAGACAAATTTACCTGCTGAGGAAATGACAGACCAAAACAAAAAAGGAAACCAGACAAACTGGTAAAATTTGGAAACAAAAAATAAGAAACCCAAGCAGGTAATATTGAATCAAGGTATGGCACTTTATAAACATTTCAATGCAAAACACTCTATGCACCTTTATGCAAGGTTCTAATAAATGGTTCATTGTATACAGTCAATAATCTTGATGTGTCCGTTTGGTTGCTTCTAAGCATGAACATGTGTGTCTGTGCTGACAGTCTTATGTGCTGGGTATGGTTTGTTTTACAACAAGCAACATGAGTGTGCAAATCTGGAGCTAACTCCAACCAAAAGGGCAGCATAAAAATGACATACTGAAAAGACTGCCTGTGCACATATGATTCCTGGCAGCCTGAACACGCTGCTAAACTGACATGGCTATAGGTGACAAAGACCTAAAGTTATCTTGGTTATAAGCAAATATGGTATACATCCATGTATACATGTGACTTTAGGAGAATAAATTGGACCTCGATCATGCAAGATATAGTAAGAAAAACAGAATCTTGAATATAAGTAAATTTGGCAAAAAAGAATACAAAAAAAGAATGGAACAACAACCAACACCAAGGCATGAAAGGGAAAACATATCAGCATAATCGAGACTCCAACAGTATTCATAATACCCTTCACTTCCTGTCACTGTCAATATCATCACCCTCAAGCAACATAATCAGTTTGCACACTGGGCGGAGGAACACACCGTTCTTCGTCTTCACTTCAACGCTGCGTACCTGGCCCTGTCCATCTGGCTGCGTCTTCACCACTCGTCCCATATGCCAACAATTACGAGGCGCCGTATTGTTCACCACGAGCACTACATCTCCTACTTTGACGTTTTCCTCAGTTCTGTTCCACTTCTGTCGTACCTGCAGTTGTGGCAAATATTGCTTTGTCCATCGTCTCCAGAACAGGTCCGCCAGGTATTGAACCTGCCTCCATCTCCGTCTGGCATACTGGTCATTTTTACTGGTGATGGTAGGTGGCATGTCAGGTTTACCTTTCATTAAGAGTAGGTGATTTGGGGTTAACGCTTCTAAGTCGTTAGGGTCTTCCGATGTCTTGGTGAGTGGTCTGCTGTTTAAGATTGCCTCCACTTCACAGAAGAGCGTTGAGAGTCCTTCGTCTGTCAAGGCTTGCTCCCTAATGATGGACGTCATTACCTGTCTCACGGTCCTGATTTGTCTTTCCCACACCCCACCAAAGTGAGATGCAGTAGGAGGGTTGAATCTCCAGGTTATGCCCTGTTTCAGCAGACTGTCATTAATCTTTTGTTGATTCCACTTCTGAACCTCTCTGCGTAACTCCTTTTCAGCACCTACGAAGTTGGTACCATTATCTGAGCGTATTTCTGTCACCTGTCCTCTTCTTGCCACAAACCTCCTGATAGCGTTTATACAGGAGTCGGTGTCGAGGGAGTCAGCCATTTCTAAGTGTACTGCGCGTGTAGTCAAACAGGTGAACATTACTCCATACCTCTTGAGTAGCGATCTCCCCCTCTTCGTCTCAAATGGACCAAAGAAGTCTATCCCCACCTTGGTAAAGGGTGGGTCATCGGGTTTGACACGATCAGCTGGTAGGTCTGCCATCCTTTGGCTACACACTGTTCCCCTCTGCTTCCTGCATGACACACACTTGCGTATTACCTTTCTAGCAGCTGAGTTGACACCTGCTACCCAAAACCTTTGATGAAAGATAGCCATCATATGATTTCTTCCTACATGACCTTTGTTGCCATGGATTTGTTGTAAAATGAGATACACTATGGGGTGTTTCTTGGGCAGGATAGCTTGATGCTTACTTTCCTCTGGCATAGCTGACCTGTTTAGTCGTCCTCCTACCCGTAATATGCCGTCGTCAATCATCGGGTTTAGGCGGTGAATGGTACTTGATCTCTTTAAATTAGGCATTTCGTTGTTTCCCGGGGTAGCCATCTTCAACCGTGCCATCTCCTCTTGGAAAGATGTCCGTTGAACATACCGTATTACAAGGTCTTCAGCTTGCCGTACCTCCTTCACTGATAGCGGACCCATGACTAGCTTGTCTGTAACATGTTCCTCTCCTTCAGCATTCTCGTCCTTGGAAGAACTGGATCCGGGTCTGCCTTCCATGTTCTGCTTCCAGAGTATCTCCTGTAGTCTCATCAGCCAAGCAATAGCTCTATTAAGACTGTACCAACTTGAGTAATGCTGCATGAGTCTATCTAGAGGATTTTGGTGTTCCGTGGCCTGAGTTATGTTAGCTGTAACTCTCTTTATTTCTGGGTCATCCAAGACATCAGACTCTTCTTCCAGGATATTCGTAGGCCACTGACTTTCGGGACCCCATAGGAATTCTGGGCCTCGTATCCATCTACTTCTATTTAGGAACTTCTTTACTGATATCCCTCTAGAGCAGTCATCTGCTGGATTGAGATTGGTTGGAACATACTTCCATTGTTCCGCTTGTGTCGCTTCCGTAATAACGGCTACTCTATTTGCCACAAAGGTGTGGAAACGCGCTGTTTTATTGTTGACGTAGCGCAACACTGAAGTACTGTCGGTCCAGAAGTAAGAATTTGCGTCGATCTGCAGCTCCCTTCGTAACATACTATCAACACGAACAGCCACTGTAGCAGCAGTTAGCTCCAACCTGGGTATAGATATCTGCTTCAGTGGAGTAACTCTCGCCTTACCAATAATAAGCCCGCAATGCACCTCACCATGGTTGTTGACGAAACGGATATAACTGGCAGTGCCATATCCGTTCTCACTGGCATCCGAGAAATGATGCAGTTGGGTATCTACTGGAGGTGTTTTGAAATCACACGGCTTAAAACACCTATTCAGTGAGAAGGATGATAACTGGTGTAGATCGTTCAACCATTCCTGCCATCTCACCATGTACTTGGTGGGTATATACGTGTCCCATGGCAATTGCAGTCGGCACAGATCTTGCATCAACATCTTAGCAGGTAATGTGCATGGAGCTATAAACCCAAGTGGATCGTAGACGCTGCTCACCATACTCAAAATTCCTCTGCGGGTTGGTGGTCTCTCCTTCAAACTGATGTTAAATCCAAATGTGTCTGATTCCGGCGACCATAGCACTCCCAACGCCCTCTCTATCGGTAGGTCATCCCTACCAAGGTCCATTACCTGTGTCTCTTTGGTTCTTTCGGTGGCTGATATCGATGTAATAACATCCCTTTCATTGCTGATCCACTTAGTCAGCCGGAAGCCCTTTCTTCTACACAGTTCTGTTATATTACCCGCAATATGAATTGCCTGTTCCTTTGTAGCTACCGATTTCAGTAAATCGTCCACATAGAAGTTGCGACGTATGCTATCGCATACTATGTGCCCATAACGGTCCTCCTCGTCATCTGCTGCCCTGCGCAGGGCAAAATTTGCACAAGCAGGTGACGATGTAGCACCAAACACGTGCACTTTCATTCTATATGTTTCCAATCGCTGATTTGTGTCACCGTTGGGCCACCAAAGAAACCTCAATAAATCCCTTTCTGGCTCTGGTACTCGTACTTGATAATACATAGCCTCTATGTCGGCCATCACGGCTACACGTTCTTGGCGAAATCTCAATAAGACACCAGTCAGGCTATTCGTCATGTCTGAACCTTGCATTAACTCCTGGTTTAGAGATTTATCGTGATACGAGGCTGCGCAGTCATACACCACACGGGTTTTATTCTTTTGTGGATGAAAAACACCGTGGTGTGGAATATACCACACCTTACCATCTGTGCCTTTCTGTGTCTCCGATACCTTCTCTGCATATCCCTTCTCAATCATGCCGTTCATAAACTCAGCGTACTTTGCTTTGAAGCTCTCATTCTTATTTAACTTTCTCTTCAAATGTGCGGCCCTCTGTCGAGCTAGTGTCTCGTTGTTTGGTAGACTCACGAAATCTCTCAGTGGCAACGCCACTTCGTAATGACCATCTTTGAATCTGGTGCTGGCTGACACCAAATTTAGGAATTTTTTATCTTCTTTGGAAACTTCTGGTTGGTCTTTTGCTAGTCTCTCGCTAAACTCTGTGTTATACAAGTCGGCCAATTGACGGTCTATGGCTTTCACATTGATTCTGTTCGCTCTGCACCTTTTCTCTGTGTTGCCACTCTTGACCCCATGGACTGTCCACCCCAGTCTCGTCCGACAGGCGAAAGGACCGTTCTTTTCACTATTGATAACTTGGAGTGGTTCCATGGCCTTGGGAACATTGTTTCCAATTAAGAGGCCTATGCTTGCGTTGTTAATAGTATGCAATCGGACTTCATTTAGGTAGGGCCATGAATCAATATCTCCTTGTGTATCAATGTCTCTTGTAGATGCTGGTATCCTTGCCTGTGTAAATACCTCTGGCAGGCTTATGATGTTCTCACCATTAAGATCCATGATTTCCAAATCCTTCAGTAAAGAGCAGCTCACTGTCTTCGTTTGGTTCACTGTCTCAATTGTCAACTTGGTTGTCTTTGCCTTTGTGTTGAGTTTTCTACGGAGATCGTCAGTACAAAAAACTGTATCACTTCCTTCATCCATGAAAGCGTATGTATTCATTGTCGCGCCGGAATCTCGAGCTCGAACTTGCACTGGAATGATTGTAGGAAAACTTCCTGTTTCTCCGGCCCCAGTTAGCCCACAATGAGTGTTAACAGGATCCTCTTGTTGGTTGCGGATTGACTCTACTCTGTCTTCTGCATTCTGTGTCGATGAACGCTCTTCATGCAGGACGGTAGGATGTGTTCTGTTACATATGCTGCAAGTGAGTCTACAATTACAGTCTTTGCGTCTGTGACTGGCTCGTTTCATGCATCCAAAGCAAACCCTCACGGACATCAGGTATGACAACCTATCTGCGACTGGTTGTACTTGTAGCTTTCTGCATTCAGGAAGTGCATGGCTGTCATTGTTGCAGTACAAACATGGTTTCTCGGTGGACGATCTACTTAGATTGTTGTTGGTACTCTCAACTGCGGTAGCAAAAGCCTTCCTTTCTGGTATTTGCGAGTTTCGCTTACCACCGGTAATCTCGTGTGGTCCTTTGCTATCACTGATCTTGCCGTAAATAGGATTTCTTGTGATCCTTGCTTCCTTTTCTACAAAACGCGCAAAATCCTTGAACAACACCACTTTACCAAATTCTTCCTGTATCTGATCTGTGTAACTTCTCCATTTGTACCTAAGTCGATATGGGAGCTTAGCACTCATGTTCTGGATGCTGACGGTGTGATTTAACTCTGACACATAATCCAATCCTTCCATCATGTTTTCACACTCATTCAGGAATAAGGAGAAGTCAGTCAATGCCTCTCCGTCCTCCATTTTTATCTCAGGCCAACTGTGGGCCTTTTGCAGCAAGGCTTTGGATATCCGATGTTTGTTTCCAAATTGTTTTGTCAACAATTTTCTGGCTTCTTTATAGCCTTGGTCAGGTTCC
The DNA here is from genome assembly GCA_035610835.1 of Ophiura sarsii. Taxonomy (NCBI): domain Eukaryota; kingdom Metazoa; phylum Echinodermata; class Ophiuroidea; order Amphilepidida; family Ophiuridae; genus Ophiura; species Ophiura sarsii. The sequence continues at coordinate 49,954,924 of CM069447.1, read as the reverse complement.
ATGAGCATGCAACTCTCCACTAGTCTATGGGCTTGTCCGGATGTGTACTGTTCCAGATAATATAGCCTATCAGCTGAGTTAGAAGTTTTGTTTTCAATTCCATACTCGAATGCTCTGATGAAACTGGCATACTCCAATGGATTGCCGTTGAAAACTGTAATTTTGCTTGGTGGCAGAGTTGTTTTCATTTGTTGATCTATCAGTAGCCTGGTCAGGTCTGTTTGTTGCCTGAGAAGTTTATTTGTACCCTCGTCGCTGCTACTTGCAGACATACCGGTGTTGGTTCTGTTGTTTGAATTAGGAAGGATGTAACCATCATCATGTCTGCCTTGAGTTGGTGTTGACCTGCATTCAAACATAGCAGGCTGCTGTTCATGCATCCTTTGATTGTCTTGACTCCGAATCTGTGGCATCATCTGTTGTTGTGGTGACATAGGTTGTGGTGGCATCATCCATTGTTGTGATGTCCCCTGTTGTGGCATTAACGTTTCTTGTTGCCACATCTGTTGTGTTGGCATAGTTTGTTCTTGTGGCACCAACTGCACTTGTGGCGTTGTCTGTTGTTGTGAATTTACTGGATGTTGTGGCATTATGTCTCCTTGAAATATCTGTGGCTGTTGCGTCATCCGCTGAGGTTGTGGCATTATTTGTTCTTGTGGCATCGTCCATTGTGATGTTAGCTGTTGTTGTGGCACCATCTGTACATGTGGCGTCGTTTGTTGTTGTGACATTGATTGTTCTCGTGGCGTTGTTCGTTGTTGTGCGATTACTGGATGTTGTGGCATTATGTCTTCTTGGAATATCCGTGGCTGTTGCGTCAGCTGCTGTGCATGTGGCGTCATCTGTTGTCGTGACATCACCAGTTGCTGTGTCATTGATTGTTCTAGTGGCGCTGTCCGTTGTTGTGGCATAGTTTGTCGTTGTGGCATTAATGTTTCTTGTTGTAACATCTGTTGTTGCTGCATCATCCGTTGTTCTGGCAGTGTTTGTTCTGGTGGCACCATCTGCGCTTGTGGCGTTGTCTGTTGTTGTGTAATTACTGGATGTTGTGATATTATGTCTTCTTGGAATATCTGTGGCTGTTGCATCATCCTCTGTTGCTGTGGCATTATTCGTTCTTGTGGCATCATCCATTGTGATGTCAGCTGTTGTTGTGGCACCATCTGTACATGTGGCGTCATCTGCTGTTGTGACATCACCGGTGGCTGTGGCATTAATTGTTCTCGTGGCGTTGTCCGTTGTTGTGGCGTAGTTTGTTGTTGTGGCATTAATGTTTCTTGTGGTAACATCTGCTGTTGTTGCATCATCCGCTGTTTCGTCATAGTTTGTTCTTGTGTCACCATCTGCACTTGTGGCATTGTCTGTTGTTGTGCAATTACTGGATGCTGTAATATTATGTCTTCTTGGAATATCTGTGGCTGTTGCGTCATCCGCTGTTGTTCTGACATTACTCGTTCCTGTGGCATCGTCCATTGTGGTTTCGACTGTTCATGTGGCACCATCTGTACATGTGACGTCTTCTGTTGTTGAGACATCACCTGTTGCTGTGGCATCAATTGTTCTTGTGGCGTTGTCCGTCGTTGTGGCATAGTTTGTGTTTGTGGCACCATCTGTTCTCGTGGCGTCATCTGTTGTTGAGACATCACCGGTTGCTGTGGCATCATCTCTTGTTCTTGTACCCCCTGTTGTCGCACCAACTGATGTGACATTAACCGTTCTTGTGGCGTTGTCCGTTGTTGTGCCATCTGTACCTGTGGCGTCATCTGTTGTGGCACCATCGGTACTCGTGGTGTTGCCCATTGTTGTGACGTAGTTTGTCGTTGTGTACTTACTGGCTGATGTCGCATTGTGTCTTCTTGTCTTCTGTGGCTGTTGCGTCATCCGCTGTTGTTGTGGCACCATCTGTACACGTGGCATCGTCTGTTGTTGAGACATCACCGGTCGTTGTGGCATTATCTCTTGTTGTTGTAACCACGGTTGTCGCACCATCTGCACTCCTGGCGTCATATGTTGTTGAGACATCACGGGTTGTCGTGGCATTATTTGTTCTTGTGGCGTTGTCCATTGTTGTGGCGTAGTTTGTCGTTGTATAATCACTGGTTGATGTGGAATTGTATTTTCTTGAAATATCTGCTGTTGTTGCGCCATCTGCTGCTGTGGCATAATTTGTTCTCGTGGCGTCGTCCATTGTTGTGGCGTATTTTGTCGTTGTCGCACCATCTGTACTTGTGGCGTTGTCTGTTGTGGTGCAATTACCGGTTGCTGTGGCACTGTGTCTTCTTGTAGTATCTGTTGTTGATCCATTTGCTGCTGTGGCATTATTTGTTCTTGTGGCGTTGCTCGATGTTGTGGCGTAGTTTGTCGTTGTGGCACCATCTGTACTTGTGGCATTGTCTGTTGTGGTGCAATTACCGGTTGCTGTGGTATTATGTCTTCTTGTAATGTCTGTCGTTGTTGTGTTAACCACCGCTGTGGCATTATTTGGTCTTGTGGCATAGTCCATCGTGATGTCAGCTGTTGTTGTGGCACCATCTCTAACTGTGGCATTATCTGTTGACGTAAAATCGCCGGTTGTTGTGGCACTGTGTCTTGTAGTATCTGTTGTTGATCCATTTGCTGCTGTGGCATTATTTGTTCTTGTGGCGTTGCTCGATGTTGTGGCGTAGTTTGTCGTTGTGGCACCATCTGTACTTGTGGCATTGTCTGTTGTGGTGCAATTACCGGTTGCTGTGGTATTATGTCTTCTTGAAATGTCTGTTGTTGATGTGTTAACCACAGCTGTGGCATTATTTGGTCTTGTGGCATAGTCCATTGTGATGTCAGCTGTTGTTGTGGCACCATCTCTAACTGTGGCATTATCTGTTGACGTAAAATCGCCGGTTGTTGCGACACCATCTGTTGTTGCGGCGGTGCTGACTGTTGTTGCGACGTCGCCGGTTGCTTCGATATTATTTTGTGTTGTTTTGGCACCATCTCTAATTGTGGTATCATCTGTTGATGTGATACCGCCGGTTGTTGTGTCACTAACTGTTGTTGTGGTGGTGTTGTCTGTTGTTGTGACATCGCCGGTTGCTTTAGTATTATTTTCTGTTGTTTTGGCACCATCTCTAATTGTGGCATCTGTCGATGTGATATCGCAGGTTGTTGTGACACCATTTGTTGTTGTAGTGGAATTGTCTGTTGTTGTGACATCGCCGGTTGCTTTGATATTATCTTCTGTTGTTTTGGCACCATCTCTTGTTGTTGTGACAAGATCTGTACTTGTGGCATCATCTGTAGATGTTCTAGCCAATTATTAATGTCCACCATTGATTCTGCTCTTCCTTTGAGCAGTACGTCTGTACCACCCTTTTCATATACACCTTCACTTAAGGAATCTGAATCCATGATAGAGATCTCACTTTCCCCAGTCATCTGTGGCACCATCTGTACTCGTGGGGTTTCCTGTTGTTGTGACGTAACCTGTTGTTGTGACATCATATGTACTTGTGGTGTTGTCCCTGTAGCTGACATCGCCGTTTGAAGTGGCGTCATTTGGTCTTGAAACATCAACCTTTGTTGTGTCACCTGTTGTTGTGGAGTCACTTGTTCTTGTAGCATCACCTGTTGTCGCGGCATCAATTGTTCTTGTAACATCACCTTTTGCTGTGTCACCTGTTGTGCTGTCACCTGTTGTTGTGGCGTCAATTGTTCTTGTAACATCACCTGTTGTTGCGGCATCAATTGTTCTGGCAACATCACCTTTTGTTGTGTCACCTGTTGTTGTGGCGTCAATTGTTCTTGTAACATCACCTGTTGTTGCGGCATCAATTGTTCTTGCAACATCACCTTTTGTTGTGTCACCTGTTGTTGCGGCATCAATTGTTCGTGTAACCTCACCTTTTGTTGTGTCACCTGTTGTTGTGCTGTCACCTGTTGTTGTGGCGTCAATTGTTCTTGTAACATCACCTTGTGTTGTGTCACCTGTTGTGCTGTCACCTGTTGTTGTGGCGTCAATTGTTCTTGTAACATCACCTTTTGTTGTGCCACCTGTTGTTGTGCTGTCACCTGTTGTCGCGGCATCATTTGTTCTTGTAACATCACCTTTTGTTGTGTCACCTGTTGTTGTGCTGTCACCTGTCGTTGTGGCGTCATTTGTTCTTGTAACATCACCTTTTGTTGTGCCGTCACCTGTTGTGCTGTCACCTGTTCTTGCAACATCACCTTTTGTTGTGTCACCTGTTGTTGTGGAGTCACTTGTTCTTGTAACATCACCTGTTGTCGCGGCATCAATTGTTCTTGTAACATCACCTTTTGTTGTGTCACCTGTTGTTGTGGCGTCAATTGTTCTTGTAACATCACCTGTTGTCGCGGCATCATTTGTTCTTGTAACATCACCTTTTGTTGTGTCACCTGTTGTTGTGCTGTCACCTGTTGTTGTGGCGTCAATTGTTCTTGTAATATCACCTTTTGTTGTGCCACCTGTTGTTGTGCTGTCACCTGTTGTGCTGTCAATTGTTCTTGTAACATCACCTTCTGTTGTGTCACCTGTTGTTGTTTTAGCCAGTTATTGACAAATGACTTTGAACTTGCTCTTCTCTTGAATGCTATATCTGACTCTGATTCTATGGTAGAAAACTCACTGTCGCTGGTCAATAAAGTTTCTGGTTGACCTGCACTGGCTATTGCATTGTTCTCAGCGCCCACTTCTTGCAACGTCTTCTGTTGGTGTGGCTGCGTCATCATTTGTTCTTGCAACATCATTCACTGAACTGAAACTGGCTACTCCAGGAGGATTGCCTAAATCTAGATATGTCCCACACCGTCTGGGCTGGACAACTTCAACTTGTTATTGATTACGTTGCAACAACCAAAGTCTATGGCTTTATTTACAGTCATTAAACTCATGAAGGAACTACAACGAGTTTGCCTAAATCTAGGAGTAGTAAAGGGACATCCTGCACCGTCTGGGCTGGATTGAACCTCGCCTGTAAAGTGTAGTGATGGCGTAACAAAACTTATTTCTACTGAGCCTTTAGTAGTTATGGGCGTGATATCTATTTGCACAGATGACGATCATGCATATTGTTGATGGGTTACTTCTATCCCTGCGTAATGAATCGGATACGGGTAGAGAACTGGGCTGTTTTACGAGACCTTTTACAGCTAAAGCTTATGTTTTTAACAATGTGGAGGCTATTATCGTCTGTTCGGTTTTAAAGTTTTAAACCTCATTTTTGCTCCTATCTTGTGCAATGGTACCTGGAAAGTCCGTAAGAAACGCTTCCTGACATCAGTATCTTATCTTGTCATCCATAATCTTTAATAACTGATCCATAAGAAGAAGGTTAAAAACATAGTTTGCATCCTAAATACCATCGCAATGACGATGTTTATGTCCAAATATCTCGAGTGGCCGATGCATCGATCCCAATACAAAACACGCAATCGATCAAAACCCAGAGAGGGCGCAATGCAAAACCACGGCAGAGAGAGGGGGACAAGTGGCACCAACATCTACTGTTAAATGAAATTGCCTCTCAAAATCTGGGGCTGAAAGAATGGGTGAACTCATTAGAGTGGCCTTAATTTTGTCAAATGATTCAGTTTTGTTACATATTAGCATGCCCGATTCTATCGATGCAATCCTCGATTCTAGGAATCGGATAAGAATCTGACTTGGAAATGACATTTACGCGCCGAAAATCTTGACACACCCTGTAACTACCGTCAGGTTTTGGCACCAACACACAAGGTGACGCCCATTCACTGCTACTATGCTCTATTATATCATTGGAGAGCATGTACTCGATTTCAGCTTCTAAGCTTTTTGCTTTCTCAGGGTTCATCCGGTATGGATGTTGTTTAATGGGTGGTGAACCATCCACCTCTACATCATGATACACCACATTTGTCTTAGTTGGTACATCTGAAAATATATCTTCAAACTTGTAAACTATTTCTGTCATTTCTTGTTGTTGTTTCTGTGTCAGGTTATTCAATTTTGTATCTAAATTTGCAAGTATCTCAGAATTATTCAGCTTAGAACTGTACTCATACCCTTGGTCAGCACTGAACCTATGGCTGCCACACTCATTTGTGGTGACGTCATCTTTCATCACATCCTCTGTGATCACCTCATTACCATCACCTTGTTGACCAGAAACAACTGAAGCGACAGGCCTAGTTCATGTTTCATTTCTATCAACATACTTTTTCAGCATATTAATGTGACACACTTGGCGATTTTTCCGTCTGTAAGGAGTTTTCACTACATAGTTGACATCACTAAGCTTGGTCTCAATCACATACGGACCACTGTACCTGGCTCGGAGTGGATGACCAGATACAGGGAAAAATACCAAAACCTTTTCACCAGGGTCAAAGACCCGGTTTCTGGCGTTCTTATCGAACCATGTTTTCATCTTGGCTTGACTGTTTTGGAGATTGTCCTTGGCAAGTTCACTTGCTCGAACAAGCCTATCTTCAAAACCAAAAACATAGTCCAGGAGATTGAGATCACAACAGCTCTGTCACACAACCATTTCTCTTTCAGTAATTGTAGAGGGCCACGTACACTATGTCCAAAAACCAACTCGAATGGACTGAAACCTAAGGACTCTTGTACAGCTTCACGCGCCGCGAACAAAAGAAGGTGCACCCTTTCATCCCAATCTCGTTGGAACTCTACACAATATGTACTCATCATATTTTTAAGGGTTTTGTGAAATCTTTCCAACGCGCCTTGAGATTGCGGGTGATACGCACTTGATTTGTATTGGGTTATTCCTGATTCATGCATGACCCTTTTGGAACAATCCTGACATGAAGTTAGAGCCCTGATCACTTTGGATTGATTTAAGTAGCCCAACTAAGGTGAAGAATTTGATAAGTGCTTTCACGATAGTTTGAGTTTTGCTATTCCGTAATGGAATGGCTTCTGGGAAACGGGTGGAGCACACATGATTGTTAACAAGTATTGGTTCCCTGATTTTGTTTTAGGTAGGGGTCCTACACGCTCTACAATTATTCTACTAAATGGCTCCTCAAATGCAGGGATAGGATTCAGTGGTGCTTCAGGTATCGTTTGGTTAGGTTTTCCTACCATTTGACATACTGTACAAGATTTGCAGAACTCTGAAACGTCCTTGGACTGTCTACTATAGAGGGCAGTATTTCACTACTCCAGTATTGAAATGCTTAGGGATTCATCACAACTACAAATAGTGCTTTGTACAGGTCTAGAAGACGATATGGCCTACAACTGAAACGACTAACCACCTCCATTTAAACGTATGCAGTTAACCAAATATCATCTGAACAAGCACTCCAGAGATGGAAAAACCCAAACACTGTACCGAGAGTGTTTAGAGAAGAAGATGAGGTTCAGATGGATTGGAGTGAAAGAGTTAGAGCAAAAAGAACGCCATCACATCCTTAACCCTAACCCGAGGTACCTTTTTCAAAGATTTTTTTCACGGCCAAAGAGCGAGGGGGACCGGGAAAGGGCCCCACGCTCCCGGGGCTCGAAACCCGGACCTCTAGGTTCAAAGGCAGACGATATACCGCTAGACCACGGGGGTCAATCACACATGGCTCAGTATACTTCGCCATGTACAGTTAAGCCCACAATTATTCATACCCCTTGACAAATATGAGCTTGTTGCGTTTTTCTCATATCTATACCAGCTGGAGTGGTGGAACTTTTGCTTTACACTAAAGACAATTAGTTTGCAAGTACAAATCAATATATCTGGGCTCAAATGTTTTTGCATAACAATAGAATTGAACAAGAATTGTGTTTTTATGCCTGTCCAAAATTATTCATACCCCATACCAAGTCTCAGGATTGAGGCCACTTTTTGTGATAATACACATATTTTTGACATTCCAAACATTCTTTATATTGTGTGATAGGCTTTTATATTGTTATGTAATTATTCCATGATGTGTGCATACAATGTGGATGCATTACAAAGGTGTCCTATTGAATGTACAATGAGGGATATTATAGGACAACACTCTAGCTCTTTGACAGCATGGCGAAGAAGATCAAAACACTTTTTTGTGCATATTGTGAATGCTCACAAAGAGGGGAAAGGCTACAGAGCTATTTCGAAACCATTCCAAGTGCAACAATCCACCATACAAAGCATAATTAGGAAGAATAAGACGTTCAACTCACTAAAAAACATTGAAGGATGCAGTCGGAAGCCAGCGGTGTCCCCTTGTTTGGCAAGAAAAGTATTGCGAAAGGCCAACAACAATCCACAGATCACCATCAATGCTCTCCTGAACAACCTAGGCAATTATTGGACCAAGATATCATGGCAGACACTCCAGCATATATTGCACATGATAGGTCTCCGTGGAGGCCGACCAAGAAAGACTCTACTCCTTAAAAGAGACACAAAGAAACTTTTCTTGCATCTTAGACAACCCCAACACTGAAGACCAAAAACTTGTATCTTTGTCCAGAAGTGCTCTTGCAAATGCTAGATGAGTTTCTCTTTGTCCCTTTTCAGGAGTAGAGTCTTTCTTGGTCGGAGTCCATGGAGAACTTTTGTTTACTATGTCTGCTGGAGTGTCTGCCTTAATATCTTGGTCCAAGACTCACCAAGGTTGTTCAGGAGAGCATTGACGGTGATATGTGGATTGTTGTTGGCCTTTCACCATACTTTTCTTGTCAAACAAGGGGACACTGTTGGCTTCCGACCGTGTTCTTCAAGGTTTTAACTGATTTTAACTGATTTTAACTGTCTTGTTCTTCCTAATTATGCTTTATATGGTAGAATTTGGCATTTGAAATTGCTTCGAAATAGCTTTGTAGCCTTTCCCCTCTTTGTGAGCATTCACAATGCACAAAAAGGTCAGCACTGAGTTATTTGATCTCCTTCGCCATGCTGTCAAAGAGCTAGAGTGTTGCCCTATAATATCCCTCACGGTACATTCAATAGGACACATTTGTAATGCATCCACATTGTTTGCACACATCATGGAATAATTGCATAACAATATAAAAGCCTATCACACAATATAAAGAATGTTTGGAATGTCAAAAACATGTGTATTATCACAAAAAGTGGCCTCAATCCTGAGACTTGGCATGGGGTATGAATAATTTTGGACAGGCATAAAAACACAATTCTTGTTCAATTCTATTGTTATGCAAAAACATTTGAGCCCAAATATATCGATTTGTACTTGCAAACTAATTGTCTTTAGTGTAAAGCAAAAGTTCCACCACTCCAGCTGGTATAGATATGAGAAAAATGCAAAAAACTCATATTTTTCAAGGGGTATGAATAATTGTGGGCTTAACTGTATATACCCGGGGCCATTATTTCATCGAAAAACTGCCGAGCCGGGTGACACAAGCACACCGCATTGTAATTATTCGTAGTACTCAAGAGTGTTAGGGTTAATGAGACCAAAATTAGAAATAAAATGAAAAATAGTTTTATAAAATCGCTCCTTAATGAAATGGGCAGAGCTCAGACTAACAAATCAAGCCTGGGATTTAAGAAGAATCAAGACGAAATGCTGATAACATTTTATGGAGCAACGCCCCGAATTTAAATATACAACCAGGCAATCCTCTTGTAGTAATTGATAACAATAGGTTTACAAGACCGAATTAATAGCGCTCCTAAGCGGGCAATTTATGTCATAGAACATCCACCTTTAATTGAACCTGTTTGACATAACCCATAATCCCATGTGTTTTCCATTTTTTATTTTCAGTCATGGTTATCCAGATCCAGATTATCTGCGGCGGGTAAAAGATGAACTATCAGCCAAAGGAATCAAGTAACCAGAGTTCTATGCTGGGATACTGTAAAAGTCGCAATCTTCGCGCCACATATGTTTGTGTTTTGTGTGCTTGAATCAGCTACCGCGAAAATAATAAAACACGAATGTATTTCATTTGCATAATAGGTCTATTTGATGCAGTTAAAAAACACGAATTTAATAACATGCAACCCAGGTAAAGATCGGCAATGCGTGAAAAATTAATCGCACAAAAAGTATCGAATTTACAGTTCCTAACATTTCATCTTCAGTTTGAATAACGGATGAAGAACCATTTAGTGTAGAGAAATATCACAAATCTTGTACATTTCTATCTAAATGGGCATAAAACATGTTTTCTTCAAACAATTTTAACCAACTATAATTATTTTGAAAGCTAGTGAGACAGTCTCTCTGCCAAAATCAATAATTTGAGACATCTTTGCACAGATGTTTAGAAATATAAAAATATACACTTATGAAAAGCATAGTTGAGTACACATTTTTACTCACCCTGTATACCTCTTCAATGAACATTCCGATTTCCGTGTTGGATCATCTGCCACAAGTGCGGCAACGCACGAAGGAGGACATGTCATGGCCTTAGCGACATATGTTGAGGTTCTTTTGCATCATCAAAGATGGCTGTCAAATTGTTAAAATAGCCGCCAAAATAATAACAGTCGCTGTTAAAGGAAAGGAAATCCGTGCCATGGATCTTTAGCGCTCAGATAAATAGCATTATTATTAAACAGACCACATCTGTAGGTTAAAATTTTTAAAAGTACCGCGTAAAGACAAAACCAGCTTTATATTTATATTAAAAAAATCAATCATATGATTGGACGTCGCCATATTGATCAAAGCTATGACGAAAGACTCTGTTTCATGTATTGATAGTATCGATTTATGCATTGAATACATGGGTGATACCGTCCAGCGACCTATTGCTCCGATGAGGCGGTTTTAATTACGACGACATTACAATATTGGGTATGGCTATCCCATCAGCACTTTCGACACAGACAACCGGGCGCGAATTTGAAATAATCACAGGTTGGGATGTGCAGTTTAAATTCGTTTAATTGAACATTATAGTTCTGTGTTAAATTATGGTCAATATACATTAGATAATTATTTTCCTACCATATAATGCATGGTTTGATGAATAAAACAGTATTCCTTTAAGGCATTTCTTTATATACACGTATAAGTTAATAAAGGAGACAAGGCAGCTATTGTGGTAGATTTCATTGTAAGAATTTAACTAAACGAAATTGACTATATCCAGATAAGATGGCTGCCACTTGGTTACTCCATGGCCATTAGATTTTAAGCAAGCCAGTGTTGAAGTATATTTAGCAGTACAGAAGCATCTTAAAGGGGCGTGTACATCTCAAGTGTTTGTCCTGGACAAAAATCACATGACTCCCTACGTATCTGAGTCTCCGTGTTTCCATGTAATAATACCCATGGTGCAATAGATTTGCCGCGCCGAATTCCAATCGCAAAAAACGTAATGGCCAACATTTTATGTACGAACGAAATACTAGGGTGTCTAGAATCGTTTCGAAAAGTAGTGTTATGCATTATAATGAAATCAGAATTACAATCTCCTTCAGCATATAATCAACTTTTGGGCGATAATCCTATGTTAAAAACACACAACAATCGAAATATAAAGCATTTTAGCCCGCATTTTTGCCCCGATTCATGTGATATTCGTATTTTGAACTTTATGTATTTTATTTTCTAAATATCTATGTGTAGTCTTCATTAGCTCAGTCGGCAAAGCGCCGGCTTCATAATCATGAGGTCAGTGGTTCGAATCCTAGGATTGTTATACTTTTTTCTGTTTGTTATTTACACTTTATTTTTAGAAATTGACAGGATTGCATATCGTTCGCAATATTTATTGAATGTTGAATGATATTTTTTTCTTCTTTTGCAATTTCACTGCGATAAAGAATACCCTATAAATATATTGTGTTGACTATTCCGTTCAATTGAACTATGGAGACCCTAGCTAGTCTATCAATGAACATGATTTGCAAAGGCCAATTGTTATGTAAATAAGAAGCCAATCGGCTAATATGTCCTTGAATCGATTTTCTTATTTCCTATACGACCGATATTTGTATTTGCTGATTTGCTCCAAACTTTAAAAAAAAGAGAGTGGTACCTTCAAAAATACGTTACGCGGTTCACGGCTTTCACGGCCTGGTGTGAGCGACTGTATTTTGGCGTGGATTTGTTACCGTGCTCAGTGGCGAACCCAGGGGTCCAGGGGCCGGTGCCCCCCTGAAATATCCCCGTCGGTAAACTTGAGCTTCCGTCGGTACAGTCAGATGCCAACTTTCAGTGAGTCTATTGTATACGAAGAGAATTTATTTTTCCCTTGAAAAGCGGATGTCGATATCGTGCAATTCAATTTATGCCAAAATGTCAGCCTTATACAATGACAACATTAAGGCATTTAAATGTGGTTCAACGTCATGTGACTAGGGGGATATTTCCCGTGGCGCTGACCCCTGTCTCATTAAAAGCTTTAAATTAATAGCCTTCCACGATCATCAATTTATTGCTCTTTACATTGAATCCAAACCTAGCTTGCAGCGACACCGTTTTTACATTTAAAATACAATTTAGAAACTGGGTTCAATTTGGCTACATTTCGTCGAATACTCAATAGTTCACCACTAGTTCATTATTATAGATAACACATAGACACGTCAGTAAGTAGTTATGGCCGAGCGGGTACGAATATGGACTAGTAATCTAATAGATTCTCCCCTCCTCGGTTCGAATCCTGCTGAATACCTTTTTTTAGAAAAAACGATTTAGTCTCTGTGTGTTTGGAAAATGGCGTATATTTTTACCATAGGTGAATAAAAGTCGTGGCCCTGACCCCTGTCCAAAAATGTATTACAAATAAATATATTTTTGATCAAGTTTAATATGTTAGGAACATTTCTTGTGCATAAAGTTTTTGCTATGACGTCTAAAAATCATCAAAAATACGATGTTTACGATCGCATTGAAAATGCATCTTTATCGACTCAAAGATAGTAACAAAAATCGTGTTTTTTATTAAATCGGAAATGACATCTTACATAAATAGGACTTCCCCTTCAAAATGAGCCTAAGATGATCAAAAATTGATGGAGGCAATCCTTCACAATCGCGAGTTGTAAATGATCCGATTTTTTTTGTTTTTTGTTTTGAAATCTCACTTCACTGGCGGCCGGGGCGAACATAGACGGTATTTTCATGCCTTGACTTCTGACTGGGTAGATTTGCGATTTCTACCAGGCGATTTTTTCAGCTATTGTTGACAATGCCATCGCTACCCCCACTTTTCAATATTTCAGCTACTGACGAGAAGAAGAAAATTGGGTCATTTTTGCGATTTTTTTTGTCGGTACATCATGACTTTCGTAACTATACCCCCCCCCCCCCCCCCCCCCCCCCCACCCACCCCCAGTTTCCAAAAGCTGGGTACGCCACTGACTGAGTGCTGAACTCATCATGTTCATTGCTGCTGCGAGCATCTTACTATAAATCTGTGTGGGGGTGTGTGTGTTTGTTATCCTTATGTCTCCGTTAGTTTTGATCAAAGTGGCGCATAATTTGCATGCAATATCGAGGAAATAACGGTGTGTTAAAGTTTATTCCAGTGAAATTGGTTAACAATTTGCTCCAAAAACAGCAAATCACCTCTCAGATTTGGCTCATAAATGCCACTAGAATTGAACAACATTGTGCGTTGCGCGTACTGCCGCGTAATCATACCGTGGTATCGCGTTTGCGCAAATGCTAACTGCTAGCTTCACTGTCTATAATCACTGTCATAATGGTATAATGATATATTACTAAATTCAAGCTATTTCGCACGAGCATGTTTCGTCGTTGTTCGTGGAGCTGCGTCCAGATGCCTGAAATGTGCTAACTAACGTGCGTGACGATATCACGATTGACGCGCGGTCATTTTTTGAATGTGCCCGGTACGCACCTCTGGGTTTACGCACATACGAATGCACACAAGTTCGCACGCATAGAATGGAGTTGACCATAGCATTATGACACTGACTATACGCTACTTGTACGCAATCCTATTTCAAAATAAAAGCAAGGCTCTCCCCTAGTATCAGCGGGCCCAACCGATATTTTAAACCAGCTAATATGCATAAAAATAATATAATTTATTAATATGCACCGAACGCATTGTCAGCTATAACTTGAATTTCATTTAATTCAAATTGGTCATTTCAAACGGGAGATATGTGCACTTTTCCAAGGTACCTCTATGAATGCAAAAGTTTAACTCACGCATTTTGAAATGTCAATCAATGGCGTGTTGGTATTCACAATGCCTACAATGGACAATGGGGTATATTTGGAACACTTTCATGTATAAATTCAAGTATAAAGAAGTAGCTAGTGTACCCATATATGCAATGAAGACATTGGTTAATTTTTAACAAAGTATTTGTCGTGATTTTCTAAAAACGGGACCTGAATATTTTGACTCACCCTGTATACAAACCAACATCAGATTTGTATTTAGAGAATAAAATATAGTTCTAATACTATATACGATGGTCTTATAATGTAAAGGCTGTACCATGGAGTCGTATATAGCAAAACAGCTAAGAACTATGTTTGATTCTCATTCATATTAGATTATTGGTTATTTTGGTCTTTAATCAGTTTGTTAGATTTATTTTAACAACAAAAAGAATAATCAAACAACATTATTATATATGAGGTTCAAAAAATCGCACAGTACATGTACTATTTTGCCTATTTGGGCTGAATATACCAATATATAACCGCCCGCCATCTCGGTCTTTTATCATTATTTTCCGATTTTTCATTTTTTTCCTCCTTTTTATTTTTTTTAGAGGGGCTGGGGGCGGGGGCACAAATGGGTTTTTTCTGTCAGGGGGAGCTACGCCACTGGCGTCATCGCGTTAGCGTCCCCTACACAAAGTCGCCGCCGTATGCGTTGTGGGTATAACGCAGCGATGACAGGTGCGGGTGTGCTAAATAACGCGATTAATTTGAAGCAGGATGTTGGAAAACAGCTGGATTCGCCGATTTTATAAAGGGGGAAATTTGTTGTTGTTTGTTTAAAATAAATCTAACAAACTGCGTTATTTTATGATAAAAGATCAAAATAACTAATAACTAATAAACTAAATATTAGAATGAGAATAAAACATAGTTCTTAGCTGTTTTGCTATAGACGATGGTCTTATAATGTATAGGCTGTACCATATTTGTGTCGTCGTGTATTGACGCCTGCGGCGACCATACACGACTCCAAATATGGTACAGCCTATACACTATAAGACCATCGTCTATAGCAAAACAGCTAAGAACTATGTTTTATTCTCTAAACGTACAACAACTTTCCCCCTTTATAAAATCGGCGAATCCATCGAGCTGTTTACCAACTTCTTGCTTCGAATTAATTGCGTTCTTTAGCACACGCGCATATGGCAACGCTGGGTTACACGCACAACGCATACGCCGGCGACTTTGTGTAGGGGGCGCTAACGCAATGATCATGCGCACTGAATGTATCATTATTCATACGAATCAAGCCCCGCCCTAAATGTCTCATAATATAAACTGCTCACAAAAAGTATCGAAACACTTAGAAATGATCCAATATATAGCGGCTCGAAAGGATATGCATTAATCGAAGCAAATAACCAAGTGTATAATATTGTTCTGCGTATTTTGACACCTCGATCGATGAGATACGATGTTGCGGAGCGGAGTTATTGTCATTTCGATGGTCGTGGGTCCAGTTTCAAAAGTGACAATCATCCTATACAGGGTGAGTCAAAAAGACTGCAATAGTGGAAAGAAGCCATTTTGTTTTCAAAACCAAAATGAATTTTAAAACTTTTTAAACGTTGCAAGAATGATGTATTTAATCCTAACTTTGTGTGAAAAAATGAAGTCGATCGCATTTTTCGTTTGTCTTTGGTGACCCTCTTTGCTGCACAACCAAATTTACCTGTTTGTCCACGAGCACAGTGATTTTCATTTGAAATGGCACACATTGCATTTTCATATTTGAATATCCCGCCAACAAAAAAATGGAAAATGTCAGTTTTTTATTAAAATTTAGAACATTATACGCTTTCATAGCATGGGTATGATTATAATTGATTATGCTAACTCACATGTAAACAAGAAAGGATGCATCACATTCCAATAACATCACAAATGAACTCAAGTTTCCAAATTTGAATGAGAGG
>CM069447.1:49905311-49938778 GCA_035610835.1 Ophiura sarsii | reverse complement strand
AGGAAATAAACTAATTTTGTCCGAACCTGATAAGCATTTTAAGTGACAATGACATTCTGTGGACATACTATTCATCAAATCTTGAAAATGTCCGACTTCCCCATCCGTTCACGCTTTTTGGAGTTAATCAGACGGTGGTGGACATGTCAGACATTTACTTGGTGAATTTCAAGATGTTACTAACACACCGTTTGATAGTATCAAGTGACCGGTTTGGCATAATAGATTATGGGTCGTTCTTTAAACGCCCCAATCAAACTATGAGCACTCTAAAATGCATGGTGGTAACCACCGATATAGTTTGTGTACTACTCAATGGGTACAGTTCACAGCATCTTGTGCGTCTAAAATAAGAACCATTAGAGCTATGCAACTCAAACTTTGGAACACGAATTTTTTAAGGATGACCTTTCATGTAGAATAGAAAATTTCAACAAAATTATGATAAAAGAGCGGTCGAAGATGCCCGTGGCCCAAAGATGCCCAATGGTGGGGCGTTCTTTAAAAGCGGTCCTAGGTGCAGTGGACCCTGTTGTGCGTAACCGCCCAGAGCGGAGCAAGTTATATAGAGCCCCCGCAGGGTTCCGGAAGATACACTAATCGAAGTCACAATGAATGATATCTTCATCAGTAAATGACACGCCGGTGCATTTGCAAGTTTTGTGATTTTATAATGGTTTAAATGTGTTGTTGTGTCAAAAATAAGCGTCCAACAAAATTATGATAAAAGAGCGGTCGAAGATGCCCGTGGCCCAATGATGCCCAATTCCAATTTCGATTCAATGAGAGTTAAGATGGAGACATTGATAATGGTTTAAATATGTTGTGTCAAAAATAAGCGCCCAACAAAATTATGATAAAAGAGCGGTCGAAGATGCCCGTGGCCCAAATATGCCCGTGGCCCAAAGAGTCCCAATGGTGGGGCGTTCTTTAAAAGCGGTCCTAGGTGCAGTGGACCCTGTTGTGCGTAACCGCCCAGAGCGGAGCATGTTTATATAGAGCCCCGCAGGGTTCCGGAAGATACACTAATCGAAGTCACAATGAATGCCATCTTCATCAGTAGATGACATTCTGTGGACATACTATTCATCAAATCTTGAAAATGTCCGACTTCCTCATCCGTTCACGCTTTTTGGAGTTAATCAGACGGTGGTGGACATGTCAGACATTTACTTGGTGAATTTCAAGATGTTACTAACACACCGTTTGATAGTATCAAGTGACAGGTTTGGCATAATAGATTATGGGTCGTTCTTTAAACGCCCCAATCAAACTATGAGCCCTCTAAAATGCATGGTGGTAACCACCGATATAGTTTGTGTACTACTCAATGGGTACAGTTCATAGCATCTTGTGCGTCTAAAATAAGAACCATTAGCATGATTAGAGCTATGCAACTCAAACTTTGGAACACGACTTTTTTAAGGATGACCTTTCATGTAGAATAGAAAATTTCAACAAAATTATGATAAAAGAGCGGTCGAAGATGCCCGTGGCCCAAAGATGCCCAATGGTGGGGCGTTCTTTAAAAGCGGTCCTAGGTGCAGTGGACCCTGTTGTGCGTAACCGCCCAGAGCGGAGCAAGTTATATAGAGCCCCGCAGGGTTCCGGAAGATACACTAATCGAAGTCACAATGAATGCTATCTTCATCAGTAAATGACACGCCGGTGCATTTGCAAGTTTTGTGATTTTATAATGGTTTAAATGTGTTGTTGTGTCAAAAATAAGCGTCCAACAAAATTATGATAAAAGAGCGGTCGAAGATGCCCGTGGCCCAAAGATGCCCAATTCCAATTTCGATTCAATGAGAGTTAAGATGGAGACATTGATAATGGTTTAAATATGTTGTGTCAAAAATAAGCGCCCAACAAAATTATGATAAAAGAGCGGTCGAAGATGCCCGTGGCCCAAATATGCCCGTGGCACAAAGATGCCCAATGGTGGGGCGTTCTTTAAAAGCGGTCCTAGGTGCAGTGTGGACCCTGTTGTGCGTAACCGCCCTGAGCGGAGCATGTTTATATAGAGCCCCGCAGGGTTCCGGAAGATATACTAATCGAAGTCACAATGAATGCCATCCTCATCAGTAGATGACATTCTGTGGACATACTATTCATCAAATCTTGAAAATGTCCGACTTCCCCATCCGTTCACGCTTTTTGGAGTTAATCAGACGGTGGTGGACATGTCAGACATTTACTTGGTGAATTTCAAGATGTTACTAACACACCGTTTGATAGTATCAAGTGACAGGTTTGGCATACTAGTAATAGATTATGGGTCGTTCTTTAAACGCCCCAATCAAACTATGACTAATGAGCCCTCTAAAATGCATGGTGGTAACCACCGATATAGTTTGTGTACTACTCAATGGGTACAGTTCACAGCATCTTGTGCGTCTAAAATAAGAACCATTAGAGCTATGCAACTCAAACTTGTGGGGCGTTCTTTAAAAGCGGTCCTAGGTGCAGTGGACCCTGTTGTGCGTAACCGCCTAGAGCGGAGCATGTTTATATAGAGCCCCGCAGGGTTCCGGAAGATACACTAATCGAAGTCACAATGAATGCCATCTTCATCAGTAGATGACATTCTGTGGACATACTATTCATCAAATCTTGAAAATGTCCGACTACCCCATCCGTTCACGCTTTTTGGAGTTAATCAGACGGTGGTGGACATGTCAGACATTTACTTGGTGAATTTCAAGATGTTACTAACACACCGTTTGATAGTATCAAGTGACAGGTTTGGCATAATAGATTATGAGTCGTTCTTTAAACGCCCCAATCAAACTATGAGTCCTCTAAAATGCATGGTGGTAACCACCGATATAGTTTGTGTACTACTCAATGGGTACAGTTCACAGCATCTTGTGCGTCTAAAATAAGAACCATTAGAGCTATGCAACTCAAACTTTGGAACACGACTTTTTTAAGGATGACCTTTCATGTAGAATAGAAAATTTCAACAAAATTATGATAAAAGAGCGGTCGAAGATGCCCGTGGCCCAAAGATGCCCAATGGTGGGGCGTTCTTTAAAAGCGGTCCTAGGTGCAGTGGACCCTGTTGTGCGTAACCGCCCAGAGCGGAGCAAGTTATATAGAGCCCCGCAGGGTTCCGGAAGATACACTAATCGAAGTCACAATGAATGCTATCTTCATCAGTAAATGACACGCCGGTGCATTTGCAAGTTTTGTGATTTTATAATGGTTTAAATGTGTTGTTGTGTCAAAAATAAGCGTCCAACAAAATTATGATAAAAGAGCGGTCGAAGATGCCCGTGGCCCAAAGATGCCCAATTCCAATTTCGATTCAATGAGAGTTAAGATGGAGACATTGATAATGGTTTAAATATGTTGTGTCAAAAATAAGCGCCCAACAAAATTATGATAAAAGAGCGGTCGAAGATGCCCGTGGCCCAAATATGCCCGTGGCACAAAGATGCCCAATGGTGGGGCGTTCTTTAAAAGCGGTCCTAGGTGCAGTGTGGACCCTGTTGTGCGTAACCGCCCTGAGCGGAGCATGTTTATATAGAGCCCCGCAGGGTTCCGGAAGATATACTAATCGAAGTCACAATGAATGCCATCTTCATCAGTAGATGACATTCTGTGGACATACTATTCATCAAATCTTGAAAATGTCCGACTTCCCCATCCGTTCACGCTTTTTGGAGTTAATCAGACGGTGGTGGACATGTCAGACATTTACTTGGTGAATTTCAAGATGTTACTAACACACCGTTTGATGGTATCAAGTGACAGGTTTGGCATACTAGTAATAGATTATGGGTCGTTCTTTAAACGCCCCAATCAAACTATGACTAATGAGCCCTCTAAAATGCATGGTGGTAACCACCGATATAGTTTGTGTACTACTCAATGGGTACAGTTCACAGCATCTTGTGCGTCTAAAATAAGAACCATTAGAGCTATGCAACTCAAACTTGTGGGGCGTTCTTTAAAAGCGGTCCTAGGTGCAGTGGACCCTGTTGTGCGTAACCGCCCAGAGCGGAGCAAGTTATATAGAGCCCCGCAGGGTTCCGGAAGATACACTAATCGAAGTCACAATGAATGCTTATTATTATTTATCAACATTTTAGGTCAATGACATATCTTATGGTTTTCTTTACTTTTTCTGACACGGCTATATTTAAGCACCTTATCTTTAAAAATGCGATTAAACTCCTAAATTACTTGTTTTTTCAACAATTTCAATATTTTTAAATACGTTTCGCTTGATATCCCAAAACAAGAAAACGCGCTAACGTGCGAAACCGTAACAAACGTAGGTCAACTCAAAAACGAAATTGGCACAGTTGTTAAACATACAGAGCGCTACAAAACCATCAAGCCCAATTTAGAATACAATCTTTCCAATTTGAATTATGATGCAAAGTTACCTGATTGGTCTGTTCCACTAGCCATAGCAAGCTTATAAAAAAACCTTTTCATGGTTTTAAGCGCAATGTAGTTACATCGTCCTCCTAAATATGCACCACATTAGGGCCTACAACATTTAGTTTTCTAGTTACATTTGTTGCAATGTTTAGCCAATCACAGGCCTTGCGTGCTTACCATGGCAACCAGATCAATATAACACACATGTTTTGAAACCTTGCGACTACCTACATTTGGTGACAATCTTTATTTATTACCAGGGAACGCCCTCAATCCTCGAAGAATAATTTGGATACAGACTCTTTTCCAAATTTACATTTCTCAGCAAAAATCATAAATGGTCATGTGTTTTAAGCTCGCCTCCTTTCGCGTTACACACGGATTTTTGCTTTCGCGACATGATTTTAACTTTACACATTTATATTTGCTTGTATACCCCCCTGAGGTAGTAAAAGTATACATTTTCTGAAGGGAAATTGAATGAGGAAACCAAATATGCCATTAAAATTATAGTACGACCAAGAACTAAAATGGTATGATCGGAAATGTTCGGGAAAATATCAGAGTTTTTTAATTTTTAATTTGAGATCTATATATTTTTTAAACCTACCCCTATCATTATTTACTTTACATATTTTAATTCCATATGAAATTACCCATTAGATGATATATAATTGTCAAAGTTACTACGTCGGTATGGTAATTATACCGGCTAGTGAATATCTCCAATTTTTATTTTATATATTTTTAGAATTTTCAGAAATATTTGTTTGAGGATGAACCCTTCCCTGATATAAACTGCATTTCTGAATTCCTCTAGTTACAAGCTTTCCAAAAATGTATACTTTTGCTATCATAGGTTGAACACTTTTTCTGTTATAGTCATTTTTATAAATCCGGTAAATTAAGGCTGATTATTCATGTTGACTTTGTAGCGAATAGGAAGAAAGCTGATGATCATGGTCTTATCCATAATTAATTAGTAGTTACCAATAGTTGACAAGTCTGTTGAACCACATACCTAAAGACTACTAAATATCCTTTAAAATGGGACCAGAATGGTGTTTGTAACATTATGGATGACTAGTTATTGTAAAAAGAACACAGATTATCGCTATCCCCATTGAGTTTGTACAGGCGGCACCCCTTCCAGCGGCACCCCTTCCAGCGGCACCCCTTCCAGCACCACCCCTGGTCTCCAAACATCAAACAGCTGTATCTCCACTTCTGTATTAGCTATACCAATGCCATTTTGCAGGCAGATAGTTTGTTATTAGGGCTTTAAAATGATACCAAATTTGTTGAGATAGCTTTTGTGGTTTTGAAAATATTTGAGGAAAATGACAGCATAAAACTAAAAAATGTAACGGCACCACCCTATTGGGAGGCGAGTTCATAACGCGTGACCAAATACATTCTAAGTTACAAAGCAATACGATTCCTAATTATTTCAATATCATGGTTTTAGAGTAAAAATAAAGCTTTATGTTAACCGCGACAATTTATTTTCACTCTACATTCACACTCGAATCATGATTGTGACGTAATTAGGAATCGCCCTGCACTGTAAGCAGTATATATCTATGGTTTTAAATCAGAACCATATAGACGACACGTTTCCTAAGTCTCAAAGATTAATGAAGTTTAACAAACATTCGCACAATAGCGCGAACAGCGCACTACTAACATTGTTGAGAGGAACATCGCACAATAGCGCGAATAGCACATCCTTGTCAGGTCTCAAAGATCAATGAAGTTTAATAATCATTCGCAAGATGAATGAAGTGTAATAATCATTCGCACAATAGCGCGAATAACGCACTACTAACATTGTTAAATGGAACATCGCATAATATACTAAAGATGAATGAACTATAATAATCATTCGCACAATAGCGCGAAAAGCGCACTACTTAAATTGTTGAATGGAACATCGCACAATAGCGCGAATAGCACATCCTTGTCAGTCTCAAAGATGAATGATGTTTAATAATCATTCGCACAATAGCGCGAACAGCGCACCCCATAAATAAGGAACATCGCACAATAGCGCGAATAGAACATAAGATGAATGAAATACAATAATCATTCGCACAATAGCGCGAACAGCGCATTACTAAAATTGTTGAAAGGTACATCGCACAATAGCGCGAATAGCGCACTACTAACATTGTTGAAAGGAACACGCACAATAGCGCGAATAGCACATCAGATGGATGAAATATAATAATCATTCGCACAATAGCGCGAACAGCGCACTACTAAAATTGTTGGAAGGAACAGCGCACAATAGCGCGAATAGCACATAAGATGAATGAAATATAATAATTATTCGCACAATAGCGCGAATAGCGCACTACTAACATTGTTGAAAGGAACACGCACAATAGCGCGAATAGCACATCAGATGGATGAAATATAATAATCATTTGCACAATAGCGCGAATAGCGCACTACTAAAATTGTTGGAAGGAACAGCGCACAATAGCGCGAATAGCACATAAGATGAATGAAATATAATAATCATTCGCACAATAGTATATTTGCCCTTGATGCGCAATATAGCGCCATTGCCGTTATATCCATTTCTCCCGAATTGAAATTACTCTAAGTTAGAAAAGACGAGTGGTAATAGCACAATTGCAACATTTAAAGAATAGCAGTGCGATTATTGCGTTCTTACATACTTAGTCTATGGGAGAGGCACGCTATTGCAGCCCTTGCTATTATAGGTGCTATTGTGCTATTATCAGTTAGAGCGGCTTTCTCTATTGATCGGACGATGGTACATACAATGTTCCAGTATCGGGCGATACTGGAACACAATTTATAGCGTTAAGTGTTCCAATAAAATCATACCAGTATCAAGCAATACTGGCAACTTTGGATCTAAAGTACACTTTTCCAAATATACACAAAGAATTAAGTTAAGCACCCCCCCGTTTTTTTACAACCTCGCACATTACAAGTTTGTTGTCGTCAAAACAGTGTAGTATACCCATGATATTGCTATATTTTCTGGAGAAGTGATATTATGGTCACATAAAAACATAACAATCATGCCGTTTTCAATATTTTATTCTGAATAATTTAAGGTGACATTTTTTGGGAATTTTAGGCATATTTTCACCTCAATTTAAGTATGGAGCTATAGGTCCATCACGGACAGTGTGGATGACGTTTATGTTTTCTAACGTACAGTCATTGTTCTGAGAAGACCTCTAGCGATCTTTGCGTCAATAACGTGTGTAGGACCCACGTGATCGGATCACTGACTCAACCCTACGTCTCATAGACCCTGTAAGCCGTCGTATGCGTTGCTGTGGCAGGTTGTTCCATTCCCGATGTAATGCACGTTCCAATTCATCCAGATTGGCCAATAGCCAATCTGGATGAATTGGAACGTGCATTACATCGGGAATGGAACAACCTGCCACAGCAACGCATACGACGGCTTACAGGGTCTATGAGACGTAGGGTTGAGTCAGTGATCCGATCACGTGGGTCCTACACACGTTATTGACGCAAAGATCGCTAGAGGTCTTCTCAGAACAATGACTGTACGTTAGAAAACATAAACGTCATCCACACTGTCCGTGATGGACCTATAGCTCCATACTTAAATTGAGGTGAAAATATGCCTAAAATTCCCAAAAAATGTCACCTTAAATTATTCAGAATAAAATATTGAAAACGGCATGATTGTTATGTTTTTATGTGACCATAATATCACTTCTCCAGAAAATATAGCAATATCATGGGTATACTACACTGTTTTGACGACAACAAACTTGTAATGTGCGAGGTTGTAAAAAAACGGGGGGGTGCTTAACTTAATTCTTTGTGTATATATTTCTCTTTTCTGTTATGAAATAACTGAATGAGCAATATAGACCAGACATTATTGCCAGAAAGTAGCACCATTTGGTGAAACAAGGCCAATCTGAACGCTACAGTTAAAAGGATACGCAGTAGTGTTGAAGAATTATTTATTTATATAATTTACTTCAGAATTCTAGATTTTTTTGGAATTAAATGGAATTCAAGATAATGGTCAGTTTTGCTATTGCCATTCATGAAAGCACGAAATCAGCCTTATTGTCCAGCATGTTTATATTGCGACTTTTATAGAGCTTTAATACAGCTGTGGAGCATTATAGCCTACATGGTTTTGAAACACATTGAAACACATGTGATCTTGTACCCTAAATCAAGGTCAAGGTCAATGAACCACCCAAGTTGGCAAGGATGTCCACTTAAGATTTAATTTGACCAACTTTACAGAACATTTGATATACAGGGTGAGTCAAAAAGACTGCAATAGTGGAAAGAAGCCATTTTGCTTTCAAAACCAAAATGAATTTTAAAACTTTTTAAACGTTGCAAGAATGATGTATTTAATCCTAACTTTGTGTGACAAAATGAAGTCGATTACATTTTCCGTTTGCCTTTGATAAACCTTTTGACCAGTGCACCCATTTCACACGTTTGTCCACGAGATACCCAAAATATGCATCAAATCGCAAAATGTGTCTCTCATTCATATTTGGAAACTTGAGTTCATTTGTGATGTTATTGGAATTTGATGCATCCTTTCTTGTTTACATGTGAGTTAGCATAATCAATTATAATCATATCCCATGCTATGAAAACGTATAATGTTCTAAATTTTAATAAAAAACTGACATATTCCATTTTTGTTGTTGGCGGGATATTCAAATATGAAAAGGCAATGTGTGCCATTTCAAATGAAAATCACTGTGCTCGTGGACAAACAGGTAAATTTGGTTGTGCAGCAAAGAGGGTCACCAAAGACAAACGAAAAATCCAATCGACTTCATTTTTTCACACAAAGTTAGGATTGAATACATCATTCTTGCAACGTTTAAAAAGTTTTAAAATTCATTTTGGTTTTGAAAACAAAATGGCTTCTTTCCACTATAGCAGTATTTTTGACTCACCCTGTATAACTCCCTGTGTCAGCCTCGGGCCGGGACTAGCCTTGGCTCATGGCGACTCCTATCCCTCCATACATCCCAGTTTTTATCACTTTTGAGGGCGCAGCCTCCAAGACATCACTGACTAAACCTTTACAGTCTGTTTTATGAGTAAATGTCCTTTATTTAAGATATGCAAAATGCTACATACGATGATAGAAAATTGCAGTGTTCATAGTTTAAAGTGTTGCCAACCCACCCCCCCCCCCCCCAAAAAAAACCAAGACATTTTAAAATTTAGTGAAAATCTCTTATTATCATTGTATTAAGGTGACCGTCATATTGGTATTTTCCCATGAAATCGGTTGGGATTATTCTCCTGTGGCGGCCAT
This sequence comes from Ophiura sarsii, assembly GCA_035610835.1. Classification (NCBI taxonomy): domain Eukaryota; kingdom Metazoa; phylum Echinodermata; class Ophiuroidea; order Amphilepidida; family Ophiuridae; genus Ophiura; species Ophiura sarsii. The sequence continues at coordinate 49,929,054 of CM069447.1, read as the reverse complement.
TTTGAATTATTCCTTTTGACAATATCTGGGTCCCATTGACTACTTGGAGTTGGTGGCAATACTCACGTTTTCAGGGTCAATGAATCAAATAAGAATATTTATAACATTATTAGTAAAGAGGACATCTTGAATTTAAAAATGGCCGGCTGCCAATAAAAGCTAATTTCACACGTATCTTGGTCAATGAAGTAAATGGAGGTAAGTGACTATATCCATGGAGGAATCACATACGAATGAATTTGAAAATGGCTGCAAATGGTGATTGTTCTGTTTAATTTTATCCCTTGACTTTGAAAACATGGATTTAGCGAACACAGTTTAAAAGCCTCAGCCGAAACTATACTATTTTCTAAGTATGATTCCCGTTTAAAATAAAGACGCCGGAGGCAAAGGAAATTTATAGTTAATTTCGCTAATATATCTGGATGTTCAAAGTCGCGCCAACATAAATATTTATACAATAGCAATGATTATATGTATGATATGTATATAGTTATAATTTCTACCTTACTAATGTGTTCGTCGTCATTGAAGAGATTAACTATTCTAAACTTAGAATGATCTTTAGCCATTTTGGTCAAAAAGCTTTATAGTTTGTCTTATTTGTCTGGTACAAACATGGACTTTTGATGTTCGACCTTTTATCCGCTTACATTTGTCAACATTTGCAAATCTCATACGGTATATCGCACGGAGCTCTATCCATGTCCATCATATGCACGACGATAATGCTACGAGGGTTATTCAACCGGAGGGGGTGGGGGTCGGGGTGGCCCCGTAGAGGGGAGTCAACTTTTACAGTATAAGCATGCGTACCAACTAGGGTACCAACAGAAACCCGTAATTCAAAAGTGTTGCTAATTTTGAACACAATCTAAAAGATATATCTTTATTGGTCTGTTGGTGAAGTAGGATTTTAAATAGGCCTACTGCAAGGCAATCCTCAACATAATTTTAAAAATCGAAATTTACTTATTTTTTTGGTCAGGGCAGTCATCAGGTTCAATGTAACATCACTCTTCATTCGATTAAAATAAACAAATAAATGTACAATAAGTTAAATCATGAACATCACATTTTGGCACGTTTTGGTCTATAATTCAAAAAGTAAATCAGAACAAAAAAAGGCTTCCTAGGGAATGTTATCTAAAACAAGTATGAACACATTTGACACAATATATTTTTAGTTATCTTTTCCTAACCTAAAATGGGTCAAAAATATTTTTTAAATAATTTTATCCAAAACGGTCAATTTCATGATTATGGTTGGATTCATTGAACCCTTTTTAGTTTTTAAGTTATGGCAGTTTTATTTTACGGAGGCTATACCGTAATTAGGGTCCACACCCCCTTAATATAGGCTAAATACTCCAGCTCAAGCTCGAGACCCATGTAATTTAACAAAAGCGTAATACGCACGCCTACATTGGAATTTTTGGTAAATGAACTTTGTTTTTAGTTTTCTGGAAATGTTATTGTCATTCACTTTTCAATGCGCACCAATAACACAATTACAGGTGCTCTTCACGGTTTAACAGTCTGTGCCTCTAAGAGCGTACCACGTGGTGATTCATGGGTCGTCAGACCAACTTTTTGAAAAGGACTAGTGATACATTACCATACCATTTTACTATAACCTACTTTTTAAAATTCCTAACATTTTTTATTTTGGTTTTCAAGCAATTATAATTTGAAGCGTCAACAAGATCCCATTCAAATAGGTTCATATGGAAGAACCCTGAGCCTCAGTAACAAAGATCCCATTCAATAAATAGGTTCATATGGAAGAACCCAGAGCCTGTACCAAATTAAAAAAATAAAACTTGTATTGATGGGATCTGGTTGGCGCACGGAGATAATTAAAGGTCAAAGGTCAAATGTTCCGAGCAAATGTTAGCATTTTGAGCCATTTTCGCACCTCCGTAATCCGTGCGCCATCTTTAAAACACCTTGGAAATTACATTTACTTCCAAAGTTGGTTTACCTTGAATAAAAATGAAAGAACTAGCTTGGGATCTCTTAGATTTGTTTTAATGGGTTTTTTAATTAGTGTGCCGTTTTAGCCGTACAAGTTTTATGAGAAACTAGCATTGAACCAATCTTTTGATCATTAGGCCATGCGACCGACCCAAACATACGAAAATCATACGAAAAACATACGAAAATCATACGAAAAACATACGAAAAACATACGAAAATCTCTGGTCGCTAATTTTATCGTTTTTTTAAAAATCTTTCTGTTGACGTTATAAAATGTAAATATTTTTGTATATTTTGTTACCCACAAGTGTAGAAACAATGTTTAATAATTATATTGCTTGTTTCACTATAACCGCAATCCATCGATTTTAAGCCAAAGAATATTTCTCAAAATTCGTCAAAATTTCACTTTCTCAGCTGGCAACTCCATTTCTGGAAGGATGTTACTCCTTTTATGCATTCTGTGGCTCCGTCCATGGTAGTTGAGTAGCTGAATGGTGAAAAGTTATTCCATAGGCTGTCATTGGTCAGTTTCATTTAAATAGAATGTCTCTGATTGGCAAAAAATGCCGAGTCATTGCATTGCCATATTTGGAATATGGCTGTGTTTATATACGAAATCACTTGTAAATTAAGGACAATTCTACTACACGAAACTTTACTTAAATATAATATTACATCATGTTATTATATATCCTATATAATCAATGTCCTACTTATTGAGTGAAATTGAGCAATTATAAGAGATTATTAACAAAACTTGATTAGGCCTATACATAAATAAAACCACTGATTACACTGGCAACCAACAAGATGGCCGCTATTGTCATCACTTAGCTGGCTGAATGTTTTGATCATAAAACATGCTCTAGCATTGGATATATACAATGGATTTTAACTATTAACTATTTAACTATTTAACTCTCTCCAAGATCCGCTGTCACATTGCTCCTGTCCTTAGTGACTTACATTGGTTACCGATCAAATCACGCATTATGTTCAAGATTCTTCTATTAACTTTTAATGGTCTCGTGGTCTAGCACCTATGTACCTCCAAGATCTCATACAACATTACAAGCCCACACGCAATCTCCGTTCTCGTTATATAGGATAGAGGCTACATAGTTTGATCCATTGCCCTCCAAAATAGCCACAAAAAATACATTTAAGTGCAACCAAAAGTGGTATCTGTACTATAATAATCATATGCCATGCGTGGTTAGGGAAGACATCAAATCTCGACCGCCCGCTGACCGCCGGTTACGTTCGGTTCCGCCCGGTTCTTTCAGGTCACCTGTTTCACTGGTATATGAATATTCACGCATGCAACACTGAACAACCGCCGGTTGACTTAATGCCGTAACCGGACCAATTTACACTACCATTCTGTTACTTTGCGGTCATAATAGCGCACCCTTGGACTTTCAGTATTGATTTTAAAAAGTTAATTGAGCTATAAACAGATTGAAAAAGCCAACCCAAGCGAAAATCAATATCTGTATTCTTGAAGTAATGGGCTCTCAAGTCTCAGTTGACAACCAGTGCATGTACTGGTTGTCAACTGAGACTTGAGAGCCCATTACTTCAAGAATATATTGCTCACGCGTGTGACGAGGCACTATCAACCAGTCGAGTTCACCAGAGTGTAACTATTTGACCTCATTATGTGTGTACATTATAACAGACGACACGTTTGGTGAGAACCGTGCGGAACCGGCCGTAACCGGCGGTTGCCTCGCGGTCGAGTTTTGACGTGATCCCTTATTTACTATTCAATCCTCCGTTTCAGGATCCCACTTTAATAACCCAATATACTGTCTTGATAATTTAGTGTTTCAGATAAACAGCTGTAGAGCAATATCGAAATGGGGAAAATAAAGGCATCTGATCTCGAATTACATGAAGTCATCGGTTGTGGAGGATTTGGGGACGTTAACCGTGCAACATGGAGAACTAGAGAAGGTCAGAATTGCGAGGTAGCCGTGAAAACCTTGAGATCAGGAGATGAAAACGAGTTGGAAATGTTAACACAACTTCAACATCCGCATATTATCAGGTTGCTAGGATATGTTAAAGAGTCTTCAACAGAGATAAAAGGTGCGGTCGACTTCAAGCTTGTCCTTGAATTCGGGAGTGGCGGTTCTCTTCGATCTTATCTGGATAATCATGCTAGCCAATATCCGATATCATCACAGCTGTTATTTGATTGGATGAAGCAAGTTACCCTACCGATCAAGTACCTCAAGGAAAAGGACATCCAGCACCGTGGCATCAAATCGCCTAACTATATAATTACTGATGGGATGATGGTTAAACTTGGAGACTTTGGCACAGCAATGGAAGTGAAGAATACACGCACGACTGGCTACGTTGGTACTCGTCGGTGGGCAGCGCCAGAGTATATTCGAGATAGCCAATTGTCAACAAGAAACGATATCCATCCATTAGGTCTAGTCATTTGGGAAATAATGACGAGTGAGCTGCCATATCATCAGTATACGGATGAGATGGATTACCAATTGATGCAAGCTATATGTGAGAAGAAGGAGAGACCTGCTATTCCTGCATTCTGTCCACCAGAGTTAGCACATATGCTGAAGCAGTGTTGGGAAGAGGACAGAACAAAGAGACCAACTCTTAACCAAATACTTGAAGTTATTGAATCGACTAGACAGTCTGTGATGGACAAGACAACGGACACAGTGTCAAAACAGACAACACGTAAGTTTAGGGACAATATTCTTCCAAATACAGGTGACTGTCATGAGTTCACATATATAAAAGTAACTTACCAGACGTTCTGATCACTTTGTTTTACCTAGTGTTTTTTTTCCACATCAAGATATTTTGATATCAGACGAATCCCCATATTTTTCACATTATGTCTGTAAAATCTTAGGGGCCAGAAATGTTCCATTTAAAAATTATAGACTAAAATGTGGTGAATTACTGCCAAACAGTGGCGTAACAGCCGGGGGGCAGGGGGCACAGTGCCCCCTGAAGGTGCTCAGCAGGAAATTCAAACCTACCACCAGGAAAAATGGGGGGAAGGGAAAAGAGGAAAGAAGGGGAAAGGGTCAGAAAAGAGAGAGAGAAAGGAAAAAGGGAGGAAAAAGAAAAAGGAGAAAAAAAGGGGAAAGAAAGAAAAGAAGAAAGGGAAAGAAAGAAAGAACGAAAATGTCGCACTACAAAAAGCACAACAGTGTGACCTTGCGAAATTTTGATCTTGCGTAATTTTGTGACCGTGCGAAATTTTGTGACCGTGTGAAATTTTTTGACCCTAAGTTTGTTCACACGAATTTGTGATATCTTTAAGACGATAAAGTTTAAAGGGAAAACATTTATAACCATATTTCAGTGATTTTTTCCTTCTTTTTGATGTTTATTTAAAGGACAAATTAGCTTGAAGATAATACCAATATTTGATGAAATTAATAGACTTTTGTAGTATGCCCGGCTCATGTGGGTATAATGAGATGGTTTATTAAACCGGTTACTCTGAAAGGCTGTCAAAATTGATACACTGCCTACAGTGGGGTGCATTGGCTGTAATGAGCTTTGATAAATTATTCATGAGCTATTGCAATGGGAAGTGTGAATAGGGATAATTTTATAAATAATAGACAGATGGTGCAGGAAACCTTGAATTTATTATTGAGAAGTGGTTCTGCAACACATTTAATGAAATTAAATCCTGACTTAACCTTGATTTTAAAATGTGTTCGTCTCCAGTGTGCTATTTCTACGTATCAATATCATCTTGACCTTCAATAATGTACTACCCTGAGCCACGTTTGCAATTGTTTATTCCTGGTTGCTTATACTATTTTATGCTTATACAGTTTCAGCCCAGGTTAGTTCTCGTTACATTGTACTCTGTTTTCACTCACTTCAGATGACAGCGAATCTACCACGAAGGAACAGGCACTATGTTACATTTGTAAGAACAAAGTAACTGATCCAAGAGCTCTAGATTGCCTGCATTCCTTTTGCCTTGTGTGCCTCCGAGAATGGGCAGTGTCTAGCTCGCAACCAACTACGCCATGCACTGAAGTGTCATGTCCCGTGTGTCGTGAAGTAACAGCTACTCCAACAAATGGTGTCGACGGTCTCACCGATTATATCAGTTTACTTGGAAAAATACTGTAAGTAACACCTCTCATTAGCGAGACTATTAAAATAATATGACTGAAGTATTAAAAAACCCAGTATCAGATGAATCCATCATCATGACCTGGCATAGTTCTCAAAATAAAATAAAATATCCATGATAAAATGTCCATTTATCGCTTAGCCACATAACTGATTAATTAGACAGATACGCATTAGGACACAGTTTCTTCTATATCAAATTTAATGAATGCTCGATATGTACCTTTTCAGGTCTGGAGCCCACATAACATGGTGGCCACCAGGAAAAGAAGCTACGATATTGTCAGAAACTAAGCCAGTTTCACTGATTGAAGTCATAAGGAAATGCTCCACTGATAGCCAAATGGCACAACCAGGATTGAACGACATTATTAAAGACATTGCTCAAACAAGACCAACAACAAGTAATTCTATTGCAGGTAAATAATATAAGAATTCTATATTTTGTTTATTAAATGTGTGTGACCCGACCTACATCCTGGTCCTCAGTTTCAAACCACTTCCATAACAATCTGAAAACCTATATTTTCCTTATTATTCCATCAAAGATGTTTGGCCTGTCGAGAAGGTCGTTCTTCCTCGCTGGCGGTGCTTTGTGTGAGTGAGCTTTCTCGATGAATTACCAAAGGAGAAACGTTGGCCAAAAGCTGAGGTGGCTAAACCCGGATTAAAACACATTGAAATGTTACGGTTCAAATGATGCAATGACCCTTTAAATGACTTTGTAGCATACTGGGGGTATTTGAAATTTTTGTCTTCTGTGCATGTGGGCATAAAATAGGTTTTTAGTTGATATCATAATAGGTATACGCAATGAAAGCATGTGATGTCGGATATGATATGGTATGCGTGCCAACGTTTTAGACGGATACATACATCAATGGTACACGTTGTTTTAAACAAAGAGATAAGAGCAATGTGTAACAGAGAATGTATTGTCCTCCTCTTCATAATAATTTTGAATGCCATATATTATTTTCAGAAATGTGTGACAGTGCTCAAACAAAGCTGCAAAATCTGAAGAAAATCGAAAAACCTGCTCCCAAAAAAGATGGTTCCTTCCGACATTGTTCTGATGAAGATATCCAACAATCAGATTCCTCTCTTAGACATCTTGACAGCAAACAAAGGTCTAGCATGCCATTGAGTTACGGGTTAAACCAAGATACAGTGACTTATAAAATAAGACCCGAAGTTCGCATACCCCAGGAGGATAATACGAAAGAAAAGAGCGCATCTTTTGGTCCTTCAGTTGATTCTACTGCTCCCACAGATCTGCGGAAATATCCTAGTAACGATTTTAAAAAGGCTATATCTAAGTCATCAGAGGCATTCGTAGGGGCCGCTAGTACCCAATCACCCGTTGAAGAAGAGAATAGCTATGTACCAGTTGATGTAGGCGTGTTTGCATACATTCTGAAAATGTATGAACCGAATATCAAGACCTTAGAGAGTCGGTATAATGTCAAGATTATAGCAGTCGATGTTGGTGTCAATGAGAGCTCCATTGTCAAGATTACACCTGTTGGTAGATCGGAGAGTGATAGTATCCAAGAAGCGAATGAAGCAGTGGTGGATTTGTACTCCACCGTTTTTTCCACACTCAAACATCGTGAAGTCCAATTGGAGGAGACACCAATATCAAGTGATGCACTGGCGCGTGTCATTGCAGATACTGAACGGCTGTACAAGGAAGTGCTTGTGAACGTGTCGGGGAATAAAGTGATGATATACGGCGCTAAAGAGCTAGATGTGAAAGTGGTGAAAGCTATGTTGACCAATAGAGTTTATGATATGTCTAGAGGGCTTGGAAATACTTCCCAGGATAGAAGAGATGAAGAGAGAATGACTAGTGACCGGCTTGTGGAAACACGCTTATCAACGTCGGCTCAAGGAACGGTTGATCATCTTGCTGGTGTTCCTCCAGAATCGCAGCATCTGAATAGTGGCGGGGAAAGGACTCCCTTGTCCATACATGGAACCGAACCGTATCTGCCTGCTGGTCAACAACGTTTTGAAGAACTTGAAGAAGATCAACACCCAGATATGACTCTTAGGCCTAGGCAACCTGAGAGGGGTCCAAGGTCAGATGATAGTCAAAATGACACAGGTCAAAGTTCAGTGCCATTGAAGTATAGACTGAAGCATGACAAGTTGATGTATAAAACAGCCGAAGGTTTAAAAGTCCGAGTTTATCAGGGGGATATAACAAAGGAAAAGATTGGAGCTATTGTCAATGCCGCTAACGAGTCCTTAATCCATGCAGGCGGTGTTGCCGGTGCGATAGCAAGAGCTGCTGGAACAATGATGTCAGTGGATTGCACGCGATACATTGCTAAGCATGGATTGTTATACCCCGCACAAGTGATGTGGACAAGCCCTGGTAATTTACCATGTCAGTTTGTGATCCATGCTGTAGGACCAAGATGGGCAGAGTATAAAAACAAAGCAGAGTGTTACGAGACGCTGAAGACGGCTTTCTTACGGTGTCTTGAGGTGGCTGAGAAGAATCTGATAGTTGCGGCAGTTGCTATGCCGATTATAAGCTCAGGTGAGTGCTAGTTTATCTATACATGTGACCTATTGAGCTTCAAAAAGGACATGGTGTGAGCAAACACAGATTTGAGAATAAGCAAATAAAAAGTTGGTGAAAAGGAAACTAATTGGAAAAAATGATGTTACTTAAAGATTTTGAGGATTAGAATGTGTTTTTTAACTTATGCAACTAACTCAGATTCAAGGCTTGCCAATTAACGTTTCATTTTGATTTGAAGTGTGACATGTGACCCTGTAAAGTGTGATGGATTATAATTTCAATCACCATTTACTTTACTTTACTCAAGTCATTGTTTTAAAACCTTTAGAATATAGTCTTGATTTGAGTTTAATTCTAAATACTGACACGAGACCATCTGATTGTTGAACTGGACTTTGTTGAAGTGACTTGAAAATGATTTGATAGACATGTCCAGAAAACAAGATCATGATTGTTAAAAACCATTTGTTTGAAAGTCTATAAACCAGTCCTGAGAATTGCAAAGTTGTGGCCAAACATTTTTGTCAGGTTTTTGTGAATTTAAACATCATGATTGGTTTTGAACACTTTAAAAATAAACGTTTGCAATATGGGTTTCTGCAAACCTGATGAACATATATCTAGATTGAAGTTTTGTTCATGTACAATCAGTGTTGTGACCTAATCACTTAATCTCAAGTTACAAGTTATTAAGTCACAAACAGATGTCTATTTCAAAATACCTCAAGTCAAGGGGCAACTGTAAACTCAACACTTCTTAATTTGGACAAAACAGCTCAAAGTTGTTGCCCTAGATGAATGAGGGATATTCTTTTGTGTTTCCCCTCAAATTTAGACGTGTTTAGACCAATGAATGAATGGACTGACTTTTAGATGTTTTTAGCCCAATTGCTGCTATACTGTAAATTCTTCTTCCGTGTCCTTGTGTGTATCAAATTGGGTGCTGTTAGAAGTAACAGGTACTAGCAAACTAGGTTATTTCCGCCTCAGCGAATAATATGTAAACACACCACTATCAAAACAAACCATGCATAGTGTGTTAGGAACTTCTTGGTTATGATTTATTGATTGTGCACTTTCTGCTGCAATGCAATTGATACAACTTTTGCAATTACAGACGTATTGTCCAAGTTTAGACGCTTTGAGTTTACAGTGAGCTAGGTCAAGTCATGTCAAGTTAAATGATGGGTTGGCTCAAGTCAAGTCAAATCATTGATTTTGTTCAAGTCGCACCAATTCTATTAAACTCAAAATTATCAGCTACATGTAGTGTAGCATAATAGTATTCATTTTCACAGTAAGTTTAGCCCATGACTTGAGTCCCATCACTTGAAATTACTCAAGTCTTTTGAAAATGAGATTCGACTCAAGTCTTTTGAAAAGTTGGAACACCAAGTCACAAGTCAAGTCGTTGATCTTAGGCCATGTTCCCACATTGACCAAAATCCTGAGGAGTCTAGACTAGTCCGGACCCTGTCTTGACTAAAATCACAATTTTAGATTTACATCTGGGTATAAAGTAGATGTTGTTATTAGGCCCAGGGCTCAATTGAAATCGAAGGCTGTTTTCTCTCCATTCAAAAATACATAATTGCCTTGGAGAAAGTTGGTGCCCCTTTATAAATCGCCTTAAATTGCATGCCCTCTTCATTTCTTATTTAGGCCACATTAGACCACTTTACTGAGTCATCATGGCGGCGAACGCTCAAGTGGGTCCTGGTCCAGACTAGTTCCGACTGGGATAACTTCTACTTAAGTGCGAACATGGCCTTAAGTGACTCAAGTCTAGTCATAAAAAATGTTGACTTAAGTCCAAGTCAAGTCAAATTATTGACTTTAAGTCGTAACAACACTGTAGAGTCCTGATAGGACATGAATCTGTGATTAAATTGGACTTGATTTAATTGAAGTGGAGGTACAATTAAGCATGTCAGCTCCGATTGACATACTATTTGACTTGACTTGACATGGGAGCCAGTCATAAAGATTTGACTTGACTCAATTCACATTTGTCCATGACTTTGAATCTGCTTGTGTTTTGTGTTTTAGTTAATCTGAGTTCAACTCATGTGAATAATTTGTAGTTCGCATCTGTAGAGGATCCATAACAGATATAGTTTGAATGTTACATGGGTATCATAGCATTCATTGTTATCCCATGGGTATCATATTATTTTTTATCACATGGTATCACATAGTATCACATAGTTTTAAATCATTTTTTACATTCATCCAGGTATATTTGGTGTGCCAATCTCTCAGTGTGTTGACGCTCTCTATGAAGCCATTGCAGAATTCAGCAAGTCATGGAATCCAGCCACTCACGTATTAAAAGAGATCAGAGTATTGGAGATTCAGGAAGATTCTATCAAGGTCATCCAAGGTCAACTGATAGGGAAGCTTACAGGTGATGGAAGCGGAGCAGTTGTTAGGCATATTGATGCTGGTAGCCATGGTAACCATGACGATGATGCACAAATTGATGGTGCAACAGGAGGACATCTAATAGGAATTACAGATGATATTGGCAGAGGTGGAGCATCTCATTATCCAGCCGACCAGTACAGAACTGGAGCAACAGGTCTTGATGGTCATGGAGTAAGAGCGACTAGTCTTAGTCATCGCAGAGCGTTAGGTCAGGAGCATCTTGGAGCATCGGGTCTGGGGCATAATGGAGCAGGTATTGAGCATCGCGGAGCAACAACTTCTGGTCTTCTTCATGATAGGCCAAATGAAAGAGAAGTAGATGATTTATTTAATGCCAATAACAGCAGAAAATCTCATGGAGGTACACTGTACCCGAATCTACAAGATCTCATGCCACAAGGTGTAACAGATGGCCGATTAACAGGGGCTAGAAATGAAGGAACAAGGTTGGAAGAAATACGTCGATTTACAACAGATTCATCTGGAAAGCAAAAGTACTCCTCTCTGCCTAATCTAAGGGATCATAGCTATGGTGATGAAGTGTTGCCCGGTAACTACAGAACAACAACAGGAGGAGCGTCAACCTTATCAAAAGCAAGACCCCTTTCACCTGGATTTGATATTGATGCGGGGAGTAGGTCCTCAGCAACATTGCCAGCATCCTCTGGAAGATTAGGCAACAGTTCAAGAGGAAGAAGGGATTCAGACTCTTCAACCGGCCGACCAAGTACATCATATCTTGGTGCTGAAGGTAGTGCAGCTGCAATGGGAGCAACTGTTGGTGTAGGAGAGACTGATAATGAATCAATGATTCAGTCTATTTTAACCCAACATGAAAATGGCAGCCAAACAGCAGAGCAGATTGAAGAAACAAACAAGTTGCTCACTCATTTGTTAGCTAACGATCAAGCGCCCTCCAGTGGTAAATCCAGTGAGAAACAACGTCGATCTTCGAGGACTCAGAGTCTGGACAGAGGAAACAGAAAAAAAAGAGACAAGCGCTCTCTCTTAGACAAATATGATTTACACTCTGACGTTAGGGTAAAAGAGAGAGACAAATCAGAGGATCAGAAATGTACTGTGTGTTTTTCCAGACGTGATTTGTCACAAAGAGAGGACTGCGAACACATGACCTGTAGGTCTTGCAAGAGGATTGGTCTGCATAGAGGTCAGTGTAGTTTATGTAAACAAATTCAAAAGGCAGCAAGCAGTGTACAAAGCAGTGACAGGGATCAAAGACGTCGTTCGAGAGCAAAGAAAGTTGCAGCAGATACTACACCTCTTTATGGACATTCCAATTACCGTGTCAGATCATCTGCCACAAGTGCACCAACTCACAGAGGATGTCCTGTCTTGGCCTTAGCGACAACGCCTCCTTCGAGTCCAGAGTGGGATAGTTCTGAAGTGTCTGCCGCACACCGCACGACAAATTACCGATTAGATCCTGTTGGTGGCGCAACTGATCCTCGACTCCATACGCGAGATAGAAACAGATATGAATATGGTGGAGACAGAAGTGGAAGAGATAGACAAAGAAGAGATGTCTTGCCAGGAAATGGAAATGACCGGGCAACGATTGACGCCTGGACGGATAGTGATATCGGATCAGGGAACAGAGATCGAGTGTATAGCCCCGAAAACTATGAAGACCCTACGGTACATGGGAGAAGTGCGTCTGGTAGGAGTAGAAGTCGAGGAAGAGGAAGGGACAGTGATGGAGGACAAGAAACTGGAGGAGGAGTGGCAGCGGGAGGAGGAGTGGGAGGGGCAAGGCAAGGCTCTCATAGTCTTGCCCCTCCCCCTCAACACCAGGAATCAACACAACAGGACATACCAGTGGAAGGAAGGACGCATGAGCTTCCAACTAGGAGTGGAGGAAGAAGAGCACGAAGGAGAGAGAAAGGACGAAAGGAAGAAGGAGATGTTGCAGCAGCAAGTGGTGGGACATGTCCAATATGTATGGATGCTATTAAGGACCCCAAGGCACTTGATGAATGTAAACATACGTTTTGTGCAAGCTGTATCGACAAGGCTATGAAGGTTAGTATGAGATTCCTAAATACTTCAAATGCAATCAAACATTCTGTGTCAGCCATATGACAACAGTTGATATTAAGGTCAGTAAGAGATTGTATTAGATCTCAGGTATGCATGGATAGGATTACATATAATCATGACACCAAATTGAAACTTGCCTAGGGCACTATTTTCATATACAACTGCAAAATGTATAACACTCATTTGTAAAAACGCTGTGCATAAACACCGTAAAAGAGATGTCAATGGATTTGTGTGATGTAGTTATTATTGTTACTTAAATGATTTCACCTTTGTATTTTGCTTACAGATGAAGCCAGTTTGCCCGGTATGTGGTGTTTTGTATGGTCAACTTTTTGGTAATCAGCCTCCAGGAACTATGACAAACTATGTGGAACCTACAGATCTGCCTGGCTATGAAGGGAGCGGGACTATCGTCATAAGTTATAGGTTGTTTTCTGGAGAGCAAAGTGTAAGTATATGGACTTAAGCCAAGCGTTATAGTTCATGGGATACCCAATGTTACCATGAGTTACTAATGTGGTAAGCCATGTGACACCCTTCGATGAGAGTCTCAAGCCACCAAAATACACGTGGTAGCTATATATTTACTACATGTATTTCGCTTGAGACTCTCAACAGTGGCTTTTTAATACACGTTAGCGCTCGTTCATCCACGTAAACACAGGTTTTGTGGTCTAGTGGTTTGTTTCTTCGTCGCGATAGTGAAGAGGGACCGGGTTCGAGACCGTGTATTTTTAAGGTCATTGTTAATTTAATTTACGCCAGTTTGTCCGAGTCTGTTCATTTCTTTTACTCGTATTGCATCCTTTGCATGATCCTCGTGTGGATTTTATTGAGGTTCTGCTAGAATCATGCTTACAGTTTAATTTAACACAGAACTATAATATTCAATAAAACGAATTTAAACTGTACATCCCCAATCTGTGATTACTTAAAATTTGCGCCCGGTTGTCTGTGTCGAAAGTGCTGAGGGATAGCCATACCCAATATTGTGACGTCATCGTTAATCAAACCGCCTCATCAGGGTTAACGCGGCACTTTCAAAAACCTAAACCTAAGGATGGGGTCTGTATAATAATAATGCTACATATCTGAGCGGTAAAGTTCCATAGCAAGGATTTCCTTCAAGCTTACAGATTTTCCTGGAATCCTGGGTATGATCGATGCGTGATTCATCATATTAAAGTTATATCTCTTGATGTGGTTCAAGATGTAAGTACATGGTTTGAAAGCTAAGTATATTATAGTAATTGGGATACCCACGTATAAACCATGACCCATGTGGTACCCATTTGATTATCCATGAAATATCCAGATGACAACGAGTTGAGAAATAATTACGTTGAACTTACAGATTTTCTGTGCTATGATGAAGGGTGTGGTAAATATTCTCGACAACTAAGCTTAATATTCATACGATGCCCATGTTGTGATCAGGAATGACAAATGACATACCGGAATGAGATGCCCATGTGGTGTCCATGTGATATCTATGTTGATTATTTATCTATTACTGTCCGTTTGATGATCAAATTAACTTTGATTAATCATTCTGAGGCACAGCAGGACCTTACCAAAGAAATAATACCCCTATAGGTAAAACATGAGATACCCAGCCGGTCGCAGGTATAGGCGATCTTATAGGGTACTGGACTGTGGACGATGTAATGCAAATCGCTCACAGCAACTCAAACGATCGAGGTGACTAGTCGCGCATGAGTTGGATTGAAGGAAACTGCTGCGATTCCGGCCTAGCGACCTGTCCCAACGTTTGAAGAGTCGTGTGAGGTCACCGCTGACGTTGCATTCGATTGAACAACAAATTGCGTAAATTATGTCTTCGGGAGCGACCAGGATCGCAAAAGAAACCTTAATAATTATGTTTTCAGCACAACAGTGTAGATAACATAATGATACCCATGAGTTACACATGAGCTATCCATATCAGTATGTCACAAATGTGATTATCAGCCCTCGGAAGATCAAATTGAAGGTTCCTGCACTTGCAATTCAGTAATATCTTCAGTCGTTATTTTATATGACTATCCATAGGATGATCATGCCAACCCTGGGCAACCATTCCGAGGCACAGCACGCATGGCGTTCTTACCAAACAACATAGAAGGTCAACAGGTGTTCCGACTGCTAGAGAAAGCATTTAAAGCAAGGCTTATCTTCACCATAGGGCAGTCGGTAACTACTAGAGAACAGAATACGGTGGTTTGGAATGGCATACGTCATAAAACGAGAAGGACAGGAGGTGCTGACAAGTAAGTGGTGTATTGATGTAGAAACGGTAAAATAATGTAAGTTTAAAACGAAAAAAACTTGAAGAAAAAAACAGGTTTATTATGGAGTGAATCCAACGAATCAAGTTAAGTTGCAGATTGGCTTACGTCAGAGCTAACTGAATGCATTCAAGTCACTTTTAAAAAGTCTTACTGAACTTGAAATTATCTGCTGGTATTATATTATTGGAAATAAATCTAATAGATTATAGAGAAAATTAAGACGCTTGAAGAAACATTTGAAACATCAGTACAAACAAGCCTTAAAAGATTGCATGTGAGTTTACAATTTACAACTTTCCAATCACCTACATTGATAAACTGGGTGCAACCTGCACTAAGTACCTAAAGAAATGGGCAATAACAACCAGGTCCACTGCATATAGTGCTTTGTACATGTCTAGAAGACGATATGGCCTACAACTGAAACGACTCACCACCTCATTGAAACGTATGCATCCAAATATCATCTGAACAAGCACCCCAGAGATGGAAAACTCCATAAACTGTACCGAGAGTGTTTAGAGAAGAAAAAGATGAGGTCCGGGTGGAATGGAGTGAAAGAGTTAGAACAAAAAGAACGACATCTCATGAAATGGGCAGAGGTAAGACTGACAAATCAAGCCTGGGGTTTAAAGGTGACTGTTATTCTATGGATCATTATATATCATTGGAAAGCTGGTGATCTCTAGATTTCAAAATATATATTTCTGATTTTCCCCCGAAACCCTGTGTGCCAAAAAGTCAGTAAAAATGAATCAAAATCACCAATCATTTAACCTCCAGAGGGCCTCCTTCATATCTAACAAATTTACCGGATCATATTACAACACAAGCTGATGACATCAGCCCCTGTACCACTGTACACACCACTGATAACAGTATGTGAACAAATCCATGATATAATGCATAGTGAAAGTATAAATGGTATACCGTACAATTGTGCATGAATTGTGTGATGTTTGAATTAAACAAATACTATTAATATGTAGAATTCAATTTCATAACATCATTATACAAACAATTTCATTGATAATGAAACCGGGAATTACGAAATTGTGAATAAATTTAGATAAATCCAGATAAATGTAAATTGTTTAAATATCAGATTATCCATGTATGAGTGTGTAACATTCAGCATGGCTTCCACTATTATAAACTAAAATGAAAATCCCTGTATGCAAACAAAGCTCACAAAGATAATTTGTGTTTGTTTTAAAAACCAGAAAATGGAGGAAAAACATAAAAACACCCAATATATCAAACTATTGGACCAATGTGTTTAAAATTGGACTTAAGTAAATAATAACCTAACATACATATTCTGTGATTGATTGTTCAACAATAAGTAAAGAGAGATTACTAGATAATCTCTTTATAGCTTCAGAAAGCTAAAATTGTAATTGTGAACTTGATGTAATTCTGTTACCAAATGTAATTCCGTTACCACTGTTTTGATAAGAACAAGTATAGATATTACTGAAGTTGATGATTGAGAATCTTAGTAGGTTGGTGAAGGATGAGAATTTATAATGACATCATAATTCAGCAAGAACTAATTTATCAATGGTCAAGAAGAAACCTCACAGTACTTGGTAGAATAACTATAACAAAATCACTACTGTTATCAAAACTTACCTTCTTAATTTTAACTTTACCTGATCCTCCTGAAGAATTTATCAAGGAACTGAGCAGATTGTTATAATTATAAGTTTATCTGGAAAGGTGTAGATAGGGTAACTAGAAATCAAATTATTCAGAATTATGAAAACGGTGGTTTACGGATGGTGGACATCCAATCGTACATCTATGCCCTGGAAGCTACATGGATCCGAAGACTTTTTAATTCGGGGGAATTAGAGTGGATTAACCTTTTTTACAAACTGGCAACAATTAATAATCTACTAGATATTGGAGGGGGTTCATCCGATATATTAAAGTTCTTAAAACAGTCAAAAATCCAAAATCTATTTTGGAAAGACGTTTTTAGGGCATGGAGTAAGGTTGTTGAAAGCCGCCAACCTAAAAACAACATTGAATTCATGGAAAGTGTCTTATGGTACAATGATGATATTCGGGTTGGCAAAAAAACAATATATTACCGTCTTTGGGTAAAAAATGGGGTTCATTTTGTAAATGATTTGATCAAGGAAAATGGTACTTTACTCTCTTTGGACGAATTCCAAAGGAAATATAACATTCGAACAAATTTCCTGGAATATGGGGCTCTTATAAATGCCCTTAAAAAATCGTGCAATCACTGCCTAAAGAATAATAACAAACAGGCTCCACGTCCGTTCAAGCCGTATAACTTTGCATTTGTAACGCTCGACATCAAAGGTTCAAGAAGGTTATATGATTCTTTAATCTCGTCCAAAGAGGTCAAACGAAAATTTATAGATAAATGGGAAAGCAAGTTAGACATATCCTACAGTTTGAAAAAATGGTCGGTTATTTTTCGGATACCATTCAAATGTACCGTAGATACAATATTAAGATGGTTCCAATTTCGTCTGACTCATAGAATTTTAGGTGTTAACTCATTTTTGGAAAAAATAGGGCGGAAAGATTCAAATTTATGCACTTTTTGTAAAGAAACAGAAGAAACCATACTACACCTGTTTTGTGAATGCCCGACCATATTAAAACTATGGGAAAATGTTATGAAATGGATAAAGGAAAAAACAAACATAAACATCATTATGGATAGACAGATTCAACTATTTGGGCTAGCCAACCATAACATGAGTGCTTTAAATGTAATTTTTCTACTATGTCGCTTTTATATATACAAGATCAAAATGAAAGAGGGGCTACCATTTATCGCTTTGTTCCGGGAGGAGGCAAAGCGGTCCTTCTCACTTGAAAAATACATCGCCATAAAAAACGGGAACATTGCGATTTTCAACAAAAAATGGAATTCCCTCTTACCATTATGGGAAGAGTAGTATATACATCAGCAAAGGACCGTGTAATAATAATATTTATTTAATGCTCATTGTCGTATGCATTGTACTAATATAATTATGAAGAAATGTGATCTATATTATACTTTGTATTGAACATATAAGGACACTGTGAAAATAATAATAATAATAAAAAAAACTTTAAAAAAACAAACTTAAAGAAATAAAATAAAATTCAGCAGTCCAGTAGAAAAACTTTTATTGGTAATGGAATTACATCTAAATCAGACCAAAATAGGAAATGTTCTCTTGGAAATATCATATCCCTTGGTGAAAATTGCCTTTAATATAAAGTAACTTGCCCATTGCCCCAAACCTGTGTAATAAAAAATATTTAGATGGTAAAACCTTTTGCCTTTTAGGATTTATTTAATGTTATAATATTTAGCTCCTACTTCCCAAATTTCGAAGCCAAATATCACACAACTTCAAACAGGATTATTACAAACACTAATACAGCTATTCAAAAACTGTATTTTGTTCCTCGCCTAGTATGTATTTATCCACAATGACCATAGTGATTTTTCTCGTTCCCATATAGAATTGCCCATATACACGATGATTTAAAATATATTAAAATACAGGTAGAATTTATATAATACAAATAATTCCATGATTAAATCATAAATACTATGAATAAATCATAGAATTATATAAATGTTTATGCTTATGACTATGAGGGGTCCATGCATGTTAATACAAGTACATTGTATATGTATTGATACTCCATAGACTGGGGTGTGTGCATGGGCTTGTACCGAATACTCACGTCACGTCACGTCACGTCACGCTGTGTTTATAAATCACGTGATTTGTGTTTACATCACGCGATTGGTGTTTATAAATCACGTTATCTGGTGTTAATCACACTACACGTTATGGGTGTTTAGTCACGTCAAGTTAAATCTGAAACTAATACATTCATCCGGGGCTGCATCCACGTACGTTTAGGGCGCACAGCACTAAGGGGGCTATCATTTTCACAAATATGTCAATGGCCGTTGTTAATAAATTTATAACCCCCCCCCCTATCCGATACAAAATAATTTTATGACCCCCCCCCCCCCGGCCTATCGAAGTTATAGTTTTTAATGACTAAAATAGCAAATAATGAAAAAACAACAGGAAAGGTGTTGTAAATATGTACATTTATAAGGGATATCAGGGCCGTAAGACACTTTTTCAAAGGGAGGGCGTTTTAAAAAAAAAAAATCACCGGAAGATTTTTGTGAGTCTAATATGCGCGCGTACCGCGCGAAAATTTTCGAATTTGCACCTATTTTTTGCACGATTGAGGTACATTTTGGCTCTAAACAAGCTTGTAGCAAAGAATATTGAATTTTGGGAAGACAAATGCGCGCGTTAGCGCGCGAAATTTTTTCATCTGTGTACAAATTTTCCGGGGAAGATTTTCAAAGGGGGGGGGGCGCCACCATCGCCCCCCCCTTCTTACGGGCCTGGATATGCTTAGATGAGATGCGCGCGAAGCGCGAAAAAAATTGCCGTTTTGAAATTTTAGAATCTGAATTGCTACACAAAACTATAACCCCCCCTATTTTAGATTTTACAAAATTATGACCCCCCCCACCATATTTGTGCCCCCCCCCCCCCCCTCCCGAAGAAAATGACAGCCCCCTAAATCACTCCTCGTTTTGTGTAATGGTAGTAAGTTCCGGCAAAAACAAAAAACGATTTTGTGATTAATGGGGTCCTTTGGGAATCAGTTTGGCGTGAGGGTAGCATTTCATAATTAAAATGAAAGATAATCTCTTGTACATTGATCAGGATATTGCAAAATATTGATTTTCGATTGTATCGAAAATTTATCACGTGGATGAACACACGTAATCGGAGGCGGTTAGAAGGCGAGCGTCCGGCTGAAAATAGGGGTGGCGCTGTTTAAATGATCACATCGTAAAATCTAATTGGAAAGGGTATCTGTTCTTGACGATTTTATGAAATTTTAATATTTGTTTGTTAGAATAAAGCATTCGAGACATTCCAAAAAGAGTTACTACGGGCCCAAAATAGCGACTCTTTTAGCCCTAATTTACATGTAATCCAATGGGTGGTTTATTTAGTGCTGTGCCCCCTTTATGGCATTTTGCTTAACTTTGAATCAATTACATACAATTATCGTTGCATTTACACTGCACGTGGTACATGTGCCATACTCAGTTATCAGTAGGCTATAATAGTACATGTTGTCAGCGGCGTTCAACAAATCCGAAGGCCGGCACGGGCCACTTTATATAAGGAATTAATAGCACTCATCGACAGTGACTATTTTAGTGATGATTTATATGGCAGAGCTCTACCCTATACACACCAGATACTCACCACTTGCACAGTAGGACACCTCTCACTCACCCAGACTTAGACAATCATCTACTATTAAACACACACACACCAAGTTGGTAATAATTATAGTGCTATAAGGAATTAATAGCACTCATCGACACTATTTTAGTGATGATATATGTGGCAGGCTCACCCCTACACACCAGATACACACCACTTTCACAGTAGGACACCTCTCACTCACCCAGACTTAGACAATCATCTACTAAACACACACACCCCAAGTTGGGTAATAATTACAGCGCTGTAATTAATCATGGTTATTTACGATGTCAAATTTACAGCATTCTGAAGCTGTACAATAAGTGAAATTTGTGGAATTCTGGATTGGCTGTGTATGTGCTATTAATCAGGTTATTTACGATGTCAAATTTACAGCATTCTGAAGCTGTACAATAAGTGAAATTTGTGGATTTCTGGATTGGCTGTGTATGTGCTATTATCATGATAATAGCGTAGCAGGGACTGTGTTTCTAGATTCGAAATGCAGCGTTATTACAGTAGAAGTTGCACGCTGTACGGGACTAATAATATTTTGTTGATAGAAAAGACCAAACAAATGAGGGACGTATTCAAGCATGCTCCTCACTTAGCTAGCTAGATTGATAATTTCAACCCGGGTGGTGTGGGGGGGGGGGGGGGGGGGGGGGGGGGGGGGGAAATCAAAATTGGCTGAAGCGTTCCGATTGTCCTGGTATTAATTAGGCCTACAAGAAGGGTCTCTTCTCACCTTTCCTGGGCCTACACAGCTGCAAAAACTTGAGGTCAGTCAAAGTAAAGATGACTAGAAAATTACCCGAATTCCCGCTAAATGAAAGCCCCATGAAATGTCATTCTATATATATTTTTCAAAGTTTGTGTTGAGTTCCGCCGTGGAGGTGGAAACGTGACGTTTAATAATACTGCTGAACAAAACAAATTATCATAAATAGGCCTAAAGTGTGATTCACGTGAACGTGATTTATAAACACCAATTACCAATAGCGTGATTCACGTGAGCGTGATAAACACCAATTATGTGATTTATAAACATACACCAATACCGTGACGTGACGTGACGTGAGTATTCGGTACAAGCTTGTGCATGCGTATTGTCTGTGCTGGTAGTGTAAGGTGGTGGTACATAGGAGATGATGTCATCACAGCAGGGGTGGATTTGCAAGGTCGCTAAATCTTTTTTTAGAGAGGGGAGTCAACGAAAACTTTAAAAAGGCATAGAGGCTTACTAGAAGTTTATAAAAAAAAATTAAAAACACATAATTTGGAATCTACAAGTCACAAGCTTTCATTTGATATATAACTATCACTAGAATGACACGCACCTTTAAGAAGAATCAGGAAGAAATGCTGATCTACCTTTATGGATGCGCAAAACAAGGACAGTGGCTGCGATAGGATTCTGCTATACAATATGACACATTATGGAAGAAGCTCCTGTATATACGGACCTCAGAACTCCTGTTATTCCAGATTAATGCCAACTCCAGACACCAACAAACCTGAGACTCTGAGGCAAGACAAATTTTGGACTGTGCCAGTTATGCCACCACCGCAACTGCACCTGCTCCACATTCTGAACTGTTGCAGCTTGTCACTATAAAATTGACGTTATAACTGGCGTCACGATCAGAAATTGAGAGCAAGTGTTGTGTCAGGACTGATATTATGTGTCGATGAAGCAAACAGAAACATCTACATCACAATCTCATAGATTCAGTTCTATCATAGCTTTTCAAAGAGCAGATGGCACAAAATACCGTAACCCAGTCTTGCCGTACACAAAACCAGAAGCAACAGACATCCTGCAAAAAAACTAGTGACTGGAAACTCCTGGTGGATGAAGAGCACTCACATAATTATAGTCTTTCATCCATAAATTGTTGAAACAGCCTAAAGACCGGGCAAAAGACCAGACACTACAATCTTCTCAACTCGCACTAAAATTATCACCATTGGAATTTGACAGTCCCATCAGAGGAGAACGTTGCTAATCACAGATGTGCTAATGCATTCACCAGGAATAAATGTAAATAACAAGACCTTGTAGCAGACTGCGGGAATAATGGATGGTCTGTGAACTATATATACTTTCCCATATAAGCTGGGAGCAGGAGATATACAATACCACGTTCAGTAAATGTCTGGCCTCCATAGGAAGAAAACCCATTTTAGACACAGCATCCAAAACAGCCTTGCGAGCAAGCTACATTATCTGGCTTTGCAGAAGCACCAAGGCGTTCAGACAGTCGGAGTTGATACCACCTCCAACGATATGCATGAGGGAAGTGCGACGGTTGAGCGCTCACAAAACGGTTTAACCCGGCAATGTCTGGTCTAAAGCCTAGAGACCTCGGAACATAGACTGTATATACACAGATCAAGTGAATTACATCGGGAGTGTCCATCTTAAAAAGAGTGGATTTAATAAGGCTCCGAATGTGACTGCACTGGTAATCTACAAACGAATTATTCTTCTTTCATTTTTACCCTCAACTTTGGTTAATAATCAACTTCCTAATGACGTTCAGCACAGACTAGTCAAGTCAAGCATAGTGTGCTTAGTGTCTATTTATCTATTTGTAATTTGTATCAAGTCAAGTCATCGCATTATTACAATGTCGGTAATTACAGTGGAAACTCATGAAAACAAAGTTGCGTGGGTTTCCCGTTATGGTCAGGAATTGTGTTTTCAGGTTCTATAATGTAAAATACAAATGTGAGACTTGAAAAATCATTTGTGTTATCAGGAATTGTGTGTTAAAAGAGAGTTAGTATTATAATGTGGTTCCACTGCATGCCTCCCGCTGTGTTCCGATTGCTGGTCCGATATTTCAACATGACGTTTTATATTCTACATGAAGGGTCATCCTTAAAATAGTTGTATTCCAAAGTTTGAGTGGCATAACTTCAATGGTTGTTGTGTTACATGTTTTAGAAGCAAAAGGCGACATATCGTCAGCCTGCTTCGATAA